>OZ010596.1:25256217-25356217 GCA_963932145.1 Acanthosepion lycidas
CGACTGACTGACCAAACTCACTGAGCGACTCCTACTACTCCTACTTAGGTTGGAGAGTCTATTAACAATAGAATAGGTGTGTTCCACTATAACATTATCATTCTTTCAGCTTTGATCCATTCATTGCTATTGTCAGAATTCATTGTGCCATTCTTTAAGTGAGTAGCATCAGTGTGAATAAAAAATAAAATAAAATATTCTGACTCGTATTTCTTGCATCTTAATTTCAGTTGCTTAACATTGGAATAGTTTAGAGACTGTTATTCTACAGCCATCCACTTACAATGCCAATAGGGAATAAAGATGATTGACATTGGGACAAAAATGATGGGAACATTTTCTTTTTCTTTTTTCCCCCCCAGGTTAGTGATGATTTGAATCAGTACTGATCTGTGTATGTTAAATTTACTGGAAAACTTGGACCGTCATACCCACAACAAAAAAAAAAAAAAAATGGAATGTCAAAAGAACATTTTTTTTTTTTTTTTTCATTGATACCACCCGTAATTTTAACTACCTTTACACCTCGGCAATGTTCATTGGTTTAAAAAGCGATGATTAGAATTGGAATAAAACCTAGACATATGAAAATGTATTTATAAAATTTTCTTTTTGCTTGAGAACTGACAACAAAAATAATAAATATTTATTTACTAAATTGTTTATGAGAATGCTTGGCAAAACATCAGCTAATTGATTCGAAATGATAAATAAGAATTTCCTTATAGTTGCTTCACGCATTTTAATAATTCAGTAAATTTTTTATAAATTTATGGATACGAAGTTATTTTCATATTTATTTCTTTATAAATTGGTAATTGATAAATCTTGCATTAGTTTTAATTGTATAAGGTTTTTAGAATGTTTTTGATATGAAATTACTCTTGTAAATAAACAATCTAATAATAGTGTTTAATATTTTTGTTGTAAATTGTCAACAATAAAAAAAAAAAAATATATATAAGTTCACTTTCATCATATGTTTAGGTTTTATTAGAATTCTAATAATCCGTTTTTAAAACAATAAATATTGCCAAGGAGTGAAGGTAGTTAAAATAGTGGTGATAACAGAAAAGAAACATCCTTTTAAAATCCCTTTTTTTTTTCTTTTTTTTTTATGGGCACAAAATCCATGCTGCCAACTCATCATCCCAGAAAATGGAACCATAAGGACTAGAGGTGGGGGAGTTTTTACTTACACTACATAAATTCTATTTCCTATTTTTTTATTGGTTTTTGCAGTTCATGAAGTGGTGTTAGTGTTGAAAGGTGAAACTGGCTTTGAAGATGCTGTCATCTTTATTGAGCCAGCTCCACTACATGAAGATAATGATGAGAATAGCAGAGGTAAAGTCAGCTAAGGTAATATCTCCCACCTGAACCAGCATAAGCTGTGCACATGGTAAAAAGCAGTCTAATGCTAATGTATCAGTGAGCAGCCCTTTTCTTGTTCAGTACACCTGCAGCCCCAAGAACACCATAAGGTGAATCTGAGGGTTCAGAATTTTCTACACTCATGGGAAGAACAAAGTTATTGAAAAAGTGAGCAAGAGGGCCTATAGCAGCCCCATCTGCTAAAGAAGCAGCAACCAATCAGTAAGACTGGAGATATATAGATTTGTCCAACAGGCAAAAGCAACACTTTCTCTGGAAACAGACACTTGCCAAACTGTGAAAAATGCCTTCTCCACTCAATCTGTTTGAGCCTTTCATTGACAAGAAAATCCTTGAAACTTTGGCCAAGTTTAGAAAAACATATGAGCAATTAAAACACAATTTGATATTCCCAACCATAGCTGAAAATATAAAGACCTTCTTTGCTACTCTACTCCTAACCAGATACAAATCTGTACCCAGGAGACAAATGAAATGAGAATGTGTGGAAGGTTGCTGTTCAGTTTGTGTAGATTTTTTGGTTGGGTATCTACTGACAAAGATGGACAGAAAAACCAGCAGCACTGGAATCAAACACTGGATCATGACGGCGATGGCATAAACAAGACTTCAACACAGGAACACCACACATATGGGACAAACGTAGCTGAGACACCAGAAACACAAACAAGGATGAATGAATTTCAAACAACACTGGGAAATCTTTGGTAACATAGTGCAATCCCATTATACAGTCAACACACCAAACTGCCTCTTCAGAAAATGTGTCTGCTTTTATGGTGCCTAGAACTTTAGCGTTTGACTAGCAAAGGAATCATTTGCATAGCTAGCACCACTCAGCTCTCCATCCTATCTCATAGGGAAGCTGATAGACACTTTCTTCATAACCAGACATTCCAGGGTTTGCAACCAGCTCTGTTCTGGCAGGGTAGCAATGGGCTGTCTTTCTCCAGAGACAGCACACTAATAATCATCTTTTTGACCAACAGGGGCAGGTACTATTATCAGTAATGGTTGGCTGCTCCTTCTGCATTTCATTTCCACTACAGTTTACTATGTCAACCGTTTTGAATGAATGCTGCAGCATTTCTATATCAGTGACAATGTATATCTGGGTGCCACTGACAAGACGAACAAAGTTTGGCTGTTGCCAGCAGATGTGAACAAAAAGTTTCTGATCAATCTGAAAGCTGCCCATAGATAAAATCTCAAAATTCATGAATGCCACTTTACTACAGAAGACACAGCTGAAAACAACTGATACAAGGCAAACCAATCATATTTGCCTACAAGAAGTGGATACTGAAGCAAATCTGTCGGCTATGTCTGAAGTTGGCAAATGCTCTGACAGAGAAGAACATTGCATTTACCTGTAAGTACCTGACTTCTATGATCCTCTACCTTTACAAGAGCCAGATCAGGTTGAAAATGGAGTACTGCTGGCAGGAGTTGCCGAGTCTTCAATTTCCAGTCTCAATAGAATCCAAAAGCGTTGACACAATCTTTGGGGTGATGAATTGCTTTTGACACAAACTTTTTGGGTGATGAATCACTCTACATCCCCTTCCCCACAGACAAAATGCTGCAAGCCTCTCACTATTCTATTGATATTTCTATGTAAGGTGTTTAGATGAACGTAGTTCTAACATTTAGAGCTAAGACCCACCTTATCACACAAATTATCAAACCACCTGCATTCCTTTCGTATTCTATTGGTCAGATGTAAGTTTCATGCAAACTGCTTCTTCTCATGAACTGCTACTTTGTGAAACTGACTCAAGTGAACATTACCCTGATCAGTACAATCTTAACCTGTTCAAGTCTAGGGTCAACCATTATTTACCCCCACCATACAGATCAGAATGTACAGAAATGTCATTTCCTGCAAGAATTGGTGACGGCCCTTCTTTGCATATTCTCAATAGGTTTGGCATCTCCACGTGAACATAAATGCAGCCAAAAACAAACCACTGGACCTTCTTGCTATCTCAAAGAATGTGGTCCAAATCTACCTTGGCTGAGCTGGTCATTCAGAACTTGGTTATGCAAGAGTATGAGTCTGTCTTAGCAAATGAGTATTATCAGAGGTCAGGTTTGACTATATTGAACCTTTGGGTGCAAAGCTAACCTACCAGCTGAGATGTGCATCATGGAAAAAGATGACTATATGCTGTGTGAAAGGCTTATCTCCATGAGAAATGCTTCCAGCAGTACTACATTCAGTGAAACTCTTGACAGCATCTGTGATGTTAAAATCACCCATTTAGATATATCAAGTCAATACTTTCACTTTCTCAGATCAATGGTTAAAATGCCTTCAAGTTAATGAAGTAGGTCTTAGCAAGGACCATTCTTCTTAAAACTTGTGAACTGGTGCTACAGAATCACAAAGAACCATACCAAACAACATATACCACATCACTTGAGGATTTTCAAGAATGGCAACAACTAAAATGAATAGCGCATGTAACTTGAAGAGAAAATAATGACATAATCAAGATGTCAATGTTCCACACTACTTCAAACAAAAGGTTAGGAAGGAAACCCCCATCAATACTAGAAAGAGTGGCAACAGAGATTGGACTTGAGAAACCTATTTTCCTGAAAAATTGTTTTACTAGAAAGATTTGATGAATTTCAAATGGAAGTAGAACCGACTCCTCGGTCAATGAATGCTAAATGTTTCCTTATAAGAAAAGGAGATAATATTACCATTACCAGGAGAGATGAGAACAAGCACTACATTTTGATCCTAGACTGATGACCAGAGAGTGAAGGAAAGCATAAATTGAGAAGCACTGGCTGCTTGGTCAATGAATGCCAAATATTTCCTTATAAGGAAAGATTACTTATATAATAGTGACAGTTTGAAATAGGAAAAACCAAGCAACATGAAAATGAAACCATCCTTTCACTCATGTCTCCCTAGCCCCAACCACAATTGATTTTGCTGTTTTTCTTTAGATTTTATAGTGCAGTTTTATACAAAAATAAGAGAAGCCTTATTGAGTCTTGTGTGCTGCATTTCGTTTCAATAAAAATTCAGTAGTTTCAACATTTATGTCTCTGTGTTCTGTCACTGAATAATGGATAACCCCTAACCACATATGCCAAACAGCCCATTTTTGGGATATTTTCATTTTATTGTCAAGATGAGAAGTTTCAATCAAAATTAGAGCAACAAAAGTTCATTTGCAAACAATTATCAATAATATTACCTCATTTTCCAATTGAAAAAATTTTGCATAAAGAGAAATGCTTCACTTTGAAAAAAAAATACGACATGTTGAAAAGTAGATACATTACGACAGCATCAAACACAAGGGTCATAGGCTATATAAAATGGACAACCAAAACAGAGTGGTTTTCATCCAAAAATGATGTAGCATATACAGTGGGATTGGCTGGGAATCCTTTGCTATGAGTTTCGTTTGGAGAACCAAGTGATTTAAATAAGTATTTATATAATAATCAATGAAAAACAGTCTAGAATCATTTCAGAAAAATATTCAATTATAACAATGCAAGACAGCCTGTTTCTTTGGTAACCAGGCAAAAATTGTTACAGCTTCACCGAGAAGTTTTCATTCATCCACCATATTAACAAAGATTTTAGAATACTAGTCTTTACAAAATTCTCTTAATGAAAAAAAAAATTCAATTTCCTGGAAGATTGCAAAAGATACCACCTACAGCAGTTCTTTGGAGAGAGACAAAATGGTCTGAAATAATAGAATCACGAAGACAACTGAAAAATGGCAGAAATAATAACGAAAAATAGTAAATACATTCCCAAAAAGTTAATGTTGTTAAATTGTTAAAAAAAAAAAAAAAAACCCAAAAAACTGTCTTATCTCTGAAACACACAGTTTGTTTGTTTGTGCAATGGTATATCAACTCCTTATGGGTCATTTAATGCCAAAATTTTATTTTCTTGTGAGTTTTTATTTTATTTTTTTCCCCAAAAACATATTGCTGATAATTAAAAAAAAAAAAAAAAAAAAATACTGGTAATTTTTCATAAAAAAATGTATTGCTGATATTTTTTTTAATGTATTTTTATATTTTCAAGTTTTGACCCCAATTTGGGGATTCATTATTTTGCCCATAGCTGGACCCTAACAGGTGCTACCATGCTGGGCCAGAGACACACATTTTGGCCACCTCAATATCTCATTGAGATTATAGAGATCGAGAGAAGGAATGTTGTTTGCTTACTGATTTGATGTCCATTTCCCTCTGTTAAAATAGCAGAGAAGAGAAAACATTCTGAAATTAACCCATTCATATTTATTACAATACCTCCTTTTATATTATTAACCCATCCTTATTACAATATATGTTAACAGTTATTTTTGTTATAAAAAAATCTACTTTGATATTATTTAATTAGTTTAATAATTAATCTACCTGTGGACATATCTGGATCTGTAGAAAGCCCAGTCCAGAGTTATCCAAAAGTCACCTGCAGCCAACTGTTAAACAAAGTTGGTTTTTGATGATGAATGGTCTGGGGACCAGTTTGGGGCACTGATCACCCAACCTTGGTAGACTGTACTGGCAATATTGATGCTGCAAAATACATTTCAATCATTAAGGAAGTATTTCTTCCTAACTTTTACAGTCTGCAGATAGCTAAGGACACCACATATTTCATGCAATACAGTGCTCCATATATATCTTTATATTACATAAATGTATGTGTGTCTAACATACATTTATGCAGTGCTGAAAAAATGTTGGCCCAACCCACTTCCTAAAATCTGATCAAAATGTCCAAACATGAGAAATTTATTTTTCTTTCCTTGTATTTCTCATCTCTGGAACTTCTCATCTTTTCCAGTCATCAAATGGCTAAGGACACTACACATTTCATGCAAGATAGCGATCCATGGGTTAGGCAAAATGGGGTTCAAGTACATCTATGAGTCACACAGACTCCTACTGAACAAGTCTGCGCCTTATTAGACAGATGATGACTTGCTTCAAATTTTGTATTCAAATTGGGTAAAAATTACCCAGACAAAGATCGCAGAGCTTGTCACTTCTATACATGACAAATTGAAAGTGCTTAAAGACACAAAGGGAGTGTTAACGAAGTCTTTATGGATGCATTCATTAAATAAACAATGTTTCCTCCAAACTCTAGTTAGCTGATTATTATCTTTGGTTTTCAAATTTTGATGTGTGTTGTGTGTGTGTGTGTGTGTGATACAAAAATAGTTTTATGGTATACTATATTTATAGGTTAAAGTGCTCAATATCATGGATTAAGTGTATGTAAATTTGAAAGTGGGCAATAAAATCAACACCCAGCAGCGACAGTCTCTTTGATGCTTAAATGCAATCATCATTTCTGATGATTGCATTTGAACATGACTTCAATGTCCACTTGTGTGTGTGTGTGTGTGTGTGTGTATATATATACATACACACACAAGTAAAAGAATTTTGGGGATTTAGACAAATTATTATAGTAATTTACTAAGTCTAGAAGAATCCTCATCATTATATATATATATTTGGTTGAAATGATGTGAGTTTGTGACCCTGGGTTTCATGCTTTTGCAATATTTATATACACATGCATATATATATATATATATATATATATATATATATATATATATATATATATACACACACACACACACACACAAACTAATAATAATTATATGTCTTGTTCCTTTCCTAACTCAGTTTCATGTCTGATGTAATTGTCAGGTGCAGATTGAAAACTGACTCTTGTAAAATTTAAATATTGATATTTATGCCATACTGTTATGATATTGGAGCAGTCCATTTATTCATGGGCAAAAAGAAAAAAAAAGAAACAAACAACAACAAATAAAAAATAAAAAAATATATGCCCTTACATAAATCCAAATACAAACATTTACATATAATTTAGATACAAATATACACATCTAAGATATATTTTCAAATATATTTCACATGTACACATAAATATCATACATATATAACCAAATATTTCTTTTTACTGTAAATAGTATTTCCACTCTTCAAGAGGTTTCAGATTTTTATTATAATGTAATTATTCTTTATATTATTTTAGTTTGAGAAATTAATTCATGTATTATATTATTTTAAATAATAATTTTTGAATTTAACAGTTTTACTTGAATTTTTTTTTTAATTTTATAGTTATGCAGGTTTCCCTAGTAAAGGAGATTTCATATATATATATATATATATATATATATATATATATATATATATCCCTCTCGTAGGTTGGGCACTTTGGAAGAAAGGAAATTTGTTGGCTGCTGCTATTAACACTAAAAGCTCTTTGCCATGAATAGTAGTGGGTAATGCTTATATATAAGGTGTTAAAAATTCCCTTTTTCCACTGCATGAACTGATGGCCTAAGGAAGAGAGTCTCTGCAAGATGTCAAATTGGTCAGGTTTCGATTTTGGCTTGAAGCAATTGCATATCTAGCCACACTGATGAACTGTGACACAGCTAAACAGTCTCTCTGTGGATGACTATATATATATATATGAAATCCCCTAAATGTTATTAATAAAAACAAACAAACCAACACTTAATAATATTAGGTTGGTGCAAAAATAATGACGTAATAATGTCGTTTTTTGACGTATTTTTTAACGTCAAAAAACGACATTATTACGTCATTATTTTTGCACCAACCTAATAACTTTGAACATGGACATAATATCTTGACCGTGTTTTGAAACAAAAAAATGAAAACATTTTATAAAACATACATACAACAAACTATTTTTTATTTTAACAGTTAAAATATAATTCTTGAAAATGGCTAAATGTATAGCGGAAAGCGCTCGGATAAAAAAAACATTCAGACAGTTTTTATATAATCTATAATCTGAAAAGAAAAAAATTATTACATTGCATGAGAAATTGTATAAAAAACTAAATAAAAGCACCTTGTCTGTTGTTTTCAATGAAATGTGCATGAAAGAAGGATTGCTGCCTATATATATATATGTATGGTGGAAAAATACTTTTACAAACTTTGGGGGCGGGTTCCTCACACCAAAACAAGGACAAAAGTCTATATAAACATGTGTCTGCAAATCCTTCATTATTAAGTTTTAAGTTTACGAAAGTTGGGTGTGTGTTGCCATGTGGACTATGGATTGAGGAAGACCAAGATTCATTCGTATGCCTGATCACAAAGAACACATTCAACAGGCTAAACTTTAAACTCAATAACTCAAAAACAAGGGATTTACGAACATATACTTATATGAACTTTTGTCCTTGTTTTAGTGTGAGGAACTCACACACAAAGTTTGTAAAAGTATTTTTGATATGTGCGTGTGTTTCGAAAGAATTAACGGACATTTTTATTACTTTAAACATTAGTTTTTGCACATACCTATATTTTAATAAATTTGCCATTTATTTTTTTTAAAACAGTATTTTATTTCATCTACAGGCCTCCATATTAAAGAAAACTTAAAAGAAAAATATGCCCTCTGGCTGGATTTACATCCCCCACTTTGCAGGAGAAATCTGACATGCTTTGACGTGCTTGGCTAGGTTCTATTTGCCTTTAAAGCACATTTTGTTTGTTCATATTTTCCCAAAAGCCATAATCAATGCAAAGAATAAAAAAGATTATTCTTTTTTATCTGCATTGTACTTGTTTCCTCCGAGAAGTATGAGGCAGAATACATCCACAGTCTCACAACAGGTCTTTTCACCCAACCCCACCCCCGGGGCTTATTTTCTCAGTGATACCTTCTAAGGACTTCACACTATTCATTATCAACAAAAGGCAACAACACGAATCAATACATACCAGCAATTCAATTTATCTAACCTCATAAAGCAACATGTTTATTTGTAGCTTTAAAGGTTTCCAGTAATCTTCTATGTGCCTTGTACCTTCAGGATGTTGCCAATCATGGCTCTCCACAATTTCCTGTCCTGCATAGCACTTAACAAATTTTGTTTTTTGTTATCTCTCCTAAACTTTGCCATACATTTATTCAAGCTAGTTTCCTCTGTCTCTCTTGCTTTTGATCTGTCCTGTGAGTATCAAATTTTCCAAACCCTCTTTCCTCATTATGTGCTCAAGAAATTTAGATTCTTTCTGATGTTACATCTGTCTCTTGTGTTTCCATTTTCTCCATAAATTTGCTGTTGTTTATGTGTTTGGCCCACAAGATTATTCTCAGTATACTTTTGTTGCTTCAAGTTTCTTCTTCATCTTTAATGAGATTGTCCAACATTCACTGCCATACCGGAGGACTGATATTACATAAAAGTTCAGTACACTTTTCTTTGTTTCTAATGAAAATAACTTACCAAATATGAGCAAGAGTGTTATTTCCTAGTCCACTCTGCAAGAACACATCTTTAATTTCATTCCCGGACACATATCCGTCCATGTCTGTATCTGTCTTTTTGAATAGGATGTCATAATTAGCCTTTTCTGTTGGAGCAACTACCCAAGGTACAGTCTGGAAACAGAAGAACATATCAAAATAATTTCCATCACCAAATACAGACTTAAAAAAACAAACATCAAATTTTTAAATCATATCCTTTTTTAGAATTTATTACTTTAAATATTTCATTTTACACAAAATTAATCTAATAATTATTTTTTTAAAAGTTGAGCTATCTATTTATGCAATTTTCAGCTTGCGAGGCTGCTTTGAAGTTTTAACAGGAAGTGAATTGGTATTAGAATTTGGCTACAGGAGCTGCTACAAAGTAGTCAGAGCTAAAATCCAATTGTTTGAAAGGGGGCTTCACTGATGGTTTGAATTCAAAAGTCCTTTTCTTAGACTGACAACCAGAAATGGTTAAAAAAGCTAGAAAGCCCAGTGTACAAATGGATAAGAAAAGAATGTACACAGCATTTAGGAGGGACCGAGTTTTAACAGACAAATAAAATTAACGTTGTCTATTTATCAAAATTCTAAGTATTTGCTATACTTTTAAAATGACACTATATTTAGTAAAAGGTTTCTGCCTGAATTTTTGGTATTAGGTATTTGTATTATTTATATTATTTACATTTGGACCAAATTCCTCATCTGTGTTGTTTTTATCATATTTCAGGCACTTGTTGATTCAAGTAACCTTCAGGGAATTTAAAGTTCAACCCTTTATTTAATATACAAGTTAGACTCAGCCGAAAGAGTGCAAGCAATAATTGAGCAGGATTAAATAAAAACAAAATGAGATATCCCTAGCCATGGAGCGTGGAATGAGAAAAATCTATCCCGATAGATTAAATAATGCGTTCAGTTTGAAATCCCCTAAATGTTATCTAGACTGCCAAGTACCTGAAGAAAACTGTAGGGCCCAAGGACTAAAATGTGATAATAACAACAAAATGAGGACATTAGTTCAAATGTAAATTAATAAAAAAATACTTTTAAGAAATATTTGAGAACTACACACACAAAAAAAAGAAATGCCTAAGTACACAGTTAATAGTAATATGAATAAATACAGAAATGATGTAATGGGTGGTCCAAAAGTCTTTTCACTCCCTAGCAAAAAAAAAAAAAAAAAAAAAAAAAAGAAAAGAAATGAGACCAATAGAAGAACAAGTAATACAAAGCACATGTACTGCATTTAGTTTATTCACTTTCATTGATGCCGTCACACACCGAGAAGGTCTGTATGAACACCATCCTTTCCGTGGCACAAAATGATGCAGTGCCATGTCCTGTGTGATATTTTACAAAACTGTGCTTTGTTGATTATTGCAAATGCCCTCTGAACAGCATCTTTCAATTGACGTGTATTTTGGTATCATCCATGTGAAACTCTCTCCTTGATAATACCCCACAGAGCATTGAAATGGAAAATTTATGTAGGGGGTGACAAGACTTTCGAACCATCCTGTAGAACCAGTTTTCAGATCTTTTTAAACTAATTTTCAATTTTTTTTAAAAAAAAAAAACTGTCTTTAGATAATAAAAATAATAGCAGTAAAGAAATTCAGCATGAGAAGTCTACATCAAAGGCAGAACAAATAACAATCTCTGCAGCAACTATTATATAAATACATATATGGAGAATCTGATAAAGCTGCATAATGAAAGAAAAATTAGTTATGAATAATGAATACACAAATTTCTAAATTTAAGTTGACTCATTCAATTGAATCATTCATAGTTTATATTAACTTTTTATATTTTGGTTACAACTGACTTGGAATGGATGTGAGAAACCTCCCCTACCCAAATTTACAGACAAATCCTAACCAATAAAATGTACTATTCTCGGTCTTATCACATTTTTTTTTTCTTTTTGCCTTAAAGTCAAAACACTATAATCCCTTGACTGTATCCCTTTTGTCTGTGAATACTACTCCAGCTTTGTGAAATTTTTGCCTTATTACTGTGACTTGGCTTTTGACTTGCATTATATATATATATATATATATATATATATATATATCGAGAATTGGAACTCTGTACATAGCACAATGAGTCATACCTGTAAAGGTCTGAAGTGGTGAAACTTAAGAGTTGGCTCATCTGAACATTTGCCATTCGAATGTGACAGAGTCATGATAGGCTTACAACATTATGTCTGTGGGGAAAGAGGCTGCAGAATGGAAAAATAAGTCATCCCCACAAAACTACATAATTGATTTTGAACTCTATCAATGCTAGATGGCATGCAATATCCACCATAAGATTTTCATAAATTTATAATGAATTTTCCAGTAACATTCGATGTATCATCCAACAATTATTTTTTGTAACATACCCCTTTAAAATGTGTGTGGGAAGCTATACGAATGTGAACCTTATATATTAACAAATATTGTTAACAATATCACCAACAGACACAGTAAAATGCAATTAAAAATTGCTGTTAGGTGCCCAATTAGAATAAGTTGATCTAATATTGCATAACTTTTTCAGAATAATATCCCCATCTTTGGGGTTTTGATTAACACATTGCAAATAGATAACTTCATAGTCATCTTTAAGTTTCTGTCACAGCACATAATCCCCAAGTAAAATTCAGAAAAGCTGTGATTCACAATTTCTTTTTTTTAAAAAAAAAAAAAAAATTCAGCTCATTTCAAACGACTCAGAAATCCTGTCAATAAATCTTGGTAAATATCTTGTAATAATACGTGATACTGTCTACCAGTCTCCAGACTTCTTCAATGTGTCATCAATACTTACTGTAGGAGACTCTGTTCTGGCTGGCATTCCATCAGGCAGTACTTGGATCCCTTGAGGAATCGACACCCGTTTACGTTTGGATGGAGGAACCAGTTTTGGAGGCAACACTGTTGGTACAGGATCATTTTCCAATGTGCGATAAACGAGATGCATTGCCTGGAAGAAAGAGAGACAAAAATAGAAGTGTTTAATAAAAAAATTTTTTTAAATTATTGTAAAACTTATAAACAATACTTTTTCACTTCTGATATCATCAACATCCTCTGCAGCACTGTTTTGTTTTGCTGATAAGTGTAAGCCAAGAATAGTCCAATGGGAATTCTTAGCGATTACACAACATCACTGGAAAGTCTGTTTCGTTCACAGCAGTGTGCCAAGGAAAAATTTGGGAATTTAAAAACTTAATAGATAAAATTGCAAAAACCATTAATTGATGTCCTTTGGTATTGAATTACATTTTTTGAAGTACACAGTAAATAATTTCATCCTTTTATCAATAATGAAGACAAAAATATTCTCTTGTTTGACAATTCAAAATGAAGGTATTTAAAAAAAAAAAAAAAAAAAAAAAAAAAAAAAAATTAAATTGATCTTACAAAGGATTCTGATTTTTATCAAAATTATTTTCATCCCCATACAGAACTAGAAAATTTTAATATTTTTAAAACTATAAACGCAAACATCTTGTTAGCCTGGTAGCACATAACATAACTAAATTGCAAGGCCCATTTTTCTGGTACATTGGAAGAGTTATGGGTTTTATAACAGAAACTATTGTTTTATACTGAGAATACTCATAACTAGAGCATTTTCTACAATTATTGGCCACTTTTGCAACAAAGTGTCAAGAAAATTGTATATAATTTTAATATGAAGTATTTTCATTTTTCTTACATGACATCAAACTCAGCAAATATGAAGATGCTCAGGGCTTGCAATGAATGAAACAAACTCACCACAGCAAACTCATCCTTATCAAGAAAACCATCTTTATCTACATCACTGAGATCCCAAATACGACCTAGAATATCCACAGGAAGTTTAGAATTGAGTAGCACCTGAAAGAAAAAAAATAAAATAAAAATTGGGTCAAGATAAAATTGAAAGCTAAGCTGGAATTTCTGGAGACCAAAAATTGTACCATTCTTGTGTATCATATTAGTACTAGAAATAAACATGAAAATTTCAGTTTTCTTATTTGAATTTTATGATTTTTATTCCTAAGTTAATGATTAATTAAGCTTATGGTGAGTTTTATGACAATAAAATATCTGTAGAAATTTCCCTTTACCACATCATTAATTATTTGAGCTTAACTTAAAAATGAAGAGATTTGAAATTGTCAACTTTTTCCATTTTGCTGAAACAGACTTTAAACATCAATCACCCTTCTTCTTCCTATTTTCTCACAGAAACCAATTCTGTCATTCAACATGATCAAAACAGAATAGGCCATTATTTATGACGTATTGGCAGAGTGTAACAGTCATGTTAACTAAGGTTCAAAATAATGCCTAGTTGGAGAATGCAGGGAAGAAAACAAAGACAAAATCATTGCTGATATGTTTTATTTTTATTGAAACCATTTTATTTATACTATTTACATTGTTCTGTTCTCATCTTTAGTGCCATATTAACATTTCATCTATTGTACATTATGACCTTCTTTAGGTGATACAGAGAAACCCGGATATAAGAGACCCAGATATAAGAGAGGTTTTCTCTGGTCCCAAATTAGAGCCATACTTACCTAAACAAAATAGACCAAACCCGGATATAAGAGAAACCTGGATATAAGATACTTCTTCTCCGGTCTCGACAACTCTCTTATATCCGGGTTACACTGTATAACATTTTATTATTTAAAGAAAAATAGTTTGAGGAAGGAATCATTTTCTTAATATTCAAAATTATTATGGTGTATCAAAAGTATTTTTATGCTTCGGCAAACTTTACTCCAGATATTTTATATACACATCTAAATACTATCCAAGACTCGACTATATAGTTTCATGATAAATATTATTCAGAGGTAGCTTTGTGTTTCAGTTGTTATAACGGCAGATAAAAGTTTTGAGACACTGGAAAAATTGAAAGCATCATTTTTAACTGGGTTATAAAGCTGCTAATGTTGTTCACAGAATTCAGAAAGTGGAATCTTCAACATCACTCATGTATGTTTTTGAAAAGAAAAATAGTCTTACCGGCTTAACTTTATCTCCAGATGCCAAACCATTAACTGGTTGCAGAGAATTAAACAATATATCATATTTTGCTTTTTCTTGGGGCTGAAAATAACAAATAAATATATTTCCGTAAACAAAAATAAGAAAAAAATGAAAAAATCATTTAATATATATATATATATATATATATATATATATATATATATATATATATATATATATATAAATAAACAATAAGCTAAAACCTGAAAGAGGAATTTTATTCCATTGCCTGTAATAATTGCCACAAAAAATACATAGGAGAAATTTCAAGGAATTTAAATAAATAATTATATGAACACAAAAGGGACATTTTACAAAACAGTATGTCAAATGTGTTAGTTTCTCCACTGCAACTCAACCGACCACAATTTTGACATAAAAAATACTCCTCTGATCAAAGGAGAAAATAATTCACTATGACATAAGTGTCTTGGGAGTGCCTTGATTACAAGGTCATCTACAATAAATGTGTGTTCTGGGTCATACAACATTTCATTATTATCACTGTGTGGGATACCTACTAACAAAAGTGATAGAAAAAAAAAAAATCTAAATGAATTCATATATATATATATATATATATATATATATGTGTGTATTTAGGCAGCACCTTTTCATTCATACATGTTTCATTAAATAATATAGACAAGTGTTGTCTATTTTATGTAAATTTTTTTCGTAACTTCTGATAAGTTTAATAACATTATCGTTGAAAGAAGAAAGAAATTCACAGTAGTGATTCATATTTTTAATACAATCTAAGCTTTTGGCTTACTTAAGTCATTATCAAAGATGTCAATTACAACATATTAAACGATATACGGACAGTGATGATACGAAAAAAATTTACATAAAAGAAATAGACAACACTTGTCTATATTATTTAATGAAACGTGTGTGTGTGTGTGTGTATATATATATATATATATATATATATATATATATATATATAATAATGAAAAAAAAATAAACAAATAAATTTGTTATGTTGGTATGACTGCACATGTGCAGTCATACCAACATAACAAATTTAGTTCAATGAAATCCGGAATGATGAAACATGTCACAAGTAAAATTTTTCCACTTTGCCATACAATTTCATATATATATTAATTATATTATATATATAAAATCAAGAATGATAGATAAGGGTTCAATAAATTCTAAGATTTTACCAAACATTTTGCAAAAGTAAATTATTTTAAAGTGGTCAATTGCCTGTGCCCTGCAATACGTGCTCTCTTCTTCACAGCACCATCTCCTGTACTGGTCTACTATGTGTCACATGTCACAGGATTTTTATCATCTTGGATATGACAGCATGGCCTCTGATGGGAGATTTTGAGGAACATGGAACCACCTCTTAATTGCTGTTGTTCCCAGGTCTATCCTGACCTGGGGTGGTAGCATCTGTTAGGGTCCTAGATGTGGGCAAATATTTAACTGTGATAAAAACACTATGAAAGTATAAAAATAGATTTTTATAGTAAAAATACTAGCAATACATTTTTTTTTTAAAATATCAGCAATACATTTCTGGAAAAATATGCATTACCAGGAATGCATACTTTATCAACCTATCTGCCACCATTACACTAAGATTTTTAGATTTTGCATATTTTAGTATATTACAGGAAAATCTATAACAAAGTGGAAAATTTTTTTGTGTAAATCATGATGTAGGACGTCATCAAACTAAGGCAAGGCTGACATTGATGTGATTACATATATGCGTGAAGGAGAGGGGAAGCTAAAATTAACTTTTTTTTTATTTAAATATGTGCTTTGGGTATTGTTATATCCAAGGTTGTTGGGATGAACAAAAACAAATGAAAATAAAAAACAAATTTATTTTAACACAAAATAAAATAACTTTTATTCATTCACTGTCAGAGAACAGCAAGGATTTGTTTTGATTGAAACCATGAATAGATCAGCCAAGAAAGAATTTTTTTTTCCACTTCATCATATTTTCTTAAAATTAATCTTGATATATAAAAATCTTTTTCCATGCTAAATTAAACAAAATTGATATGACTATATAAATTATGTCAACACAATTTAAATCTTACTATATAAAATGCCAAGTATTTTTTTTTAATTTTTTAATGAAATATGTTGAATTTCAATTTTCTGGTTTAGCATGATAAACGCATCTAAAATAAATTATTCAGTTGAACTAGCTTGGACATCCAGGAGTCTATCACACCAACCATCACGATCCTGCATCAAAGTAGGAAGCTCATTAGAGTTGCATTCTGCATCATAACATAGTTGGTCAATGTAGGTGTTTGCTGGATGATCAACCTGTCTTGCTCCATGGCTAGGTGTCCAGAGCAGTGGATCACTTGCAAGCTCTTGTTTTGCTCACAAGCAGTGTCATACAAATTGCCTACATGTTGGATTTTAGAAATATCAGGTATGGGTGCACAGAGTTGTGATTTAGTTGTATGTTGCCTCCAGGAGATGTTAAGTATAACTCTCAGCATCAAGCTTAGACTCTAGGGTTTTAGTTAATGTCCAAGAAGTGGCACCATACATTACATGAGAATTGGTTCTTCATTGCCTTTTTCCATGATATTGCTGCTCAGATAAAATCTATTTAGATGTCTTACTAATGAATGCTGCAATTACCATGAACTGGGAATGTGAGAAATGAGGAAGTTCTAAGTAAAACCAGCCCTACCAAGAAACTACTAATGAAAATAATATAAAGAGACAACTGAAATTTTGGGGATATATTAGACTAAGAAGGCTTGGAGAATTTAACACTCAGAAAACACATGGAAGGTAAGAGAAGCAAAGGAAATCAGAAAATAACATCAGTTTATGCTAATGGAGGAAAAAGTATGACAATATTGGTAAGGTGCTAGTAAACTGAAAAAAACTAGAAGATAGAAAGCCACTGATTTCCGATAGACTGAAGATATACCAATGACCAGACAAGGGAAAATGAAAGAAAAGGATATTTGTTCTTTTTATTGAAAAAAAGTAAAAACAAAAAACACAGAAGGTAATTAAATTTTTCAAATGCCAGAGAGGTAAAACAAAGAGACCATCTAGTTTCAATTAGAACTAAGATTAAGTGATCGGCTATTATGGAGGTCCAAGGACCTCTTGGAAAGAAATAGATAATATTTTTATAACCATTGTGCAATGGAGGGGAAGACAGACTCCTGACTGCGAGTTTGGTTAATTGATAAAGATTAACTTTTAAAAGCAGACCTATTCCCAAAAGGACACATGTGGAGAATGAAAATTAAGTTTTTCATCTGCCAAAACACAATAAAAATTTCCCAAATCAAGGGACTGTCCCCTTCTTGCCACTTACTGACCAAAGGGTTGATGAGGGGATAAAAATGATAAATTACAGATGTGAAAACAACCACACACAACAGCACAATGAGAAAGAATTTTGAACAATAATTAAAATTTGGCCATTGAGCTAGACCACACCTAGCCCTTGGGGGACAGGTTTGGTTAGGTGATCAAGGAGGAGAGGGACCAGGTAGAATTTCAGGAAAGGCGGAGGATTTTCCATGCCCCTCAGACAGTGATGGTGAGAAGCACTCGCACAAAGCAAAAAGGAGAAGGCCTAGGTAGAATTCAAAGTGGGGGGGAGACCTCCCCAAATTTGGACATTTGCAGGGAGAGCCCCGATTGGTTGTTTTGGGAGTGCTGGCATACCTAGAGCACATCATGCCCCCCAGCCCTTGCGCATGAATCCATAAAAACAGGACACCGAGAAGATGCAGAGACAGAGATGGCGAAGAAACCAGACAGACTACAGCAGAGAGACTGCAGAGAGAGCAGGGCACTACCACTTCACCTGATTTCATGTGATTTGCCGCCCTGAAGGAAAAGCTTCCAACTTAAAGCCTTTGTTCCAGAAGTCTTGTTCCAAAATCATAACAGTGCATCACAATAATCGGGAAGGGTCAGTAGTTATTGCAACGAGAGTGAACAGGCCTGCTTAAGCCATCAATAAGTATACCATTTTTTTTTTTTACCCAACTTATATTTTTTTCTTCTTTCATGTGATTTTACTCTTACTGGACCAAACCAAGTCATTGATTCCAGTCAACCATTCAGACCAAGTCAGTCTTGCGATCAATTAATCACAATGTCGGATGAGACAAGACTTGGGCTGAAACGATCAACTCTACAATCAGCCGAAAGGATCGAAATTTAATACAGAGTGGCCAGGGTAGACATCACATTTGGTAGCCATGACTGGGATTGGACCTGAAGATGTCATAAAAGTACCACAAATAGAAACCAGGAAGTCTTATTAAGAGCAAGACAGGAAGCTGTGGAGAGTCATAACCACTCATGTCCTAAAGGAACATAGCATATAGAAGAGTCAGAGAGAGGGTTCAGTATGGCTATCAGGCATTGGTGTCAAATTGTTAATGAACAAGAAATTAAAAAAAAAAAAAAAAAAAAAAAAAAACTCACTTAGGTATGGGTCACATCTGTTACATATTTATTATTTGCAGCTATTAATTTTTTCTATATACTATTGTTCACATGATATAAGGCCTAAGTATGAATCAAGATAGAGGGTTATTGAATGAGATTGTTATCAGAGCAGAAAGGGAGGAGGAAGAGCTATAGTTTATGAGGATATGTACAATAGATTAACAGCTGAGCGTAGATTTGAAGAGGGTAAAATTGTAGTGGTCAAGAAAGCATCTTCTCAGGAATCTGTCAAACCAAGAGAGAGTTCGGGGGAGGGGGGGGGACTGCCTGAATGGGACTTACTCCTTACTAATGGAATATGAAGGGAATGAAAATGATTTCACACCATATACAAGATATGGAAGGTGTTATCTGTAAAGATACAAACTGGTGGGATAAAAGATGTAGTTTTTCTGAATATTTGCCATAGAAATAAAAATAGAGTTGTGAAAGGCTAACAACATTTCATTTGTGGGAAAGGGGTTGCAGTTGATTCATCAACCACAAGGCCATGCAATCACTTTTGAATACTATCAAGGCTAGATAGAGAGGACTAGGCAGCAATACCCCATCAGTGGACTGATCTGACTCTTGTAAAGATAGAGCATGGCAGTAGAAGTTAGGTACTTTCTTGAGTGGTACAAAGAAATGACCATTCTTGCAGCATCATCTTTGGCAATATTATGAATATATGAATTCCATTTGTGGTTTGAAATGAGATTCAGTCCCAAGAGAGATTCTAGGCAAGTAGCGTCATTGAAAGTAAAACTGTTCATTGGGACTAGAGTAAATTTAGGATCTGCTCAATGGTGATAAAATGTTACCAGCTTTGTTTTGAATGATACAAGCCAGACTCTTCTGCATTGAGCTGTTAAAGCTTGATCAACAGAGAGATCAGCTGCCAGATGCTGATCATGTAAATTTTTGGAGTTGCAGTCATAAATCATGTTATCATGGGCATATATATATATATATATATATATATATATATATATATATATATATATGTGTGTGTGTGTGTGTGTGTGGAAATAAAAGAGAGAGAGAGAGAAACACCAATCTGAAGATGTTTTTCCTCCATTTTCTATTTAACACCATAACAAAAATCTGATGACAAATTTATTTCATTCCTCATTCGGAACAGACTGATCAATTAATGATTCTAACAGCTTCGCTTGTAGATTCAATGCAGACAGACATGTTTAAAACAAAAAGAAACAAGTTGCCACCAAGTAATTAAACATTTATGATCTTTCACAGAAAATGTGCAATTTACCAAATTAAGGCATTCCGACCAGTTCATATAATCAGATTATGCCTGCAAGATAGACTTTCAAAGCTATGCCACTTCTAAAAAATGAAGCCAAGTGTCTGATTTTAGTGTGCTGTTGTGTAAGCAAAGTATTGTGAAAAAAGAAAATCTCTAGCCTCAGTGGATTAAAGTGCTGGATTGCTGAATTGGTGACATAGTAATTAGGAGTTCAATCCCTGGGCCAGGCAGTATGTACTTGGATTCAGTGGAAATGGGTGAGCAATAACTGAGCAGTACTAAAAGTAAGAACTAGATGATATCCCTAGACATGGGCAGCGGAATGAGAACAGTCTGCCCCCATAGATTAAATAAAGGGTTCAGTTTCAGAATTCCCTGTAGGCTACCCAGATTGATATACACCTGATGAAGGTTGGGGGCCATAATAGCCAAAACATTGTGATGACGACAACAAAGATGAAGATAATCCAAATATAAATAGTGAAAACAAAAGAAAAGAGTACTGAACTGTTATGAAATATCAGTCATCCTATAAGACAGTGAATGCTGGACAATCTCACAGATGAAAAAAGACTTGAAGCAACAGAAGGATGCTGAGAATACCATGGACTGAACTTGTAAGTAACGACAAGGTTTTAGAGAAGATGGAAACAAAATGTTCACCAATAGTTAACATCAGAAAGAGAGAGTTGAAATTTCTAGGACACATAATGAGGAAAGAGATCTTAGAAAATCTGACACTCACAGGACATTTACATGATCAGCATCTGGCAGTTGATCTCTCTGCTGATCAAGCTTTAACAGCTCAGTGCAGAAAAGTCTTGCTTGTATCATTCCAAACAAAGTTAGTAACATTTCATTACCATTGAGCACAAAGAAAGCAGCACATAATCTGCCTAAGGAGATAATATAAATGGTTGACAAAACATGGACTAGGAGAGATAGTGAAAATACTGAATTTACTAAGAGCTACAAAAGACAGGAAATTGTGGAGAGCTATGATAGCCAACATCCTGAATAGACACAATACATAGTTGTGTTTATGTTGTCCTCAAAGAGAAAAGATACAGGTTCCTTAAGTGACAATTTGCCATTTTTTTTTTTTTTTTTTACATTGTTTACAGTCAGACTAAGGTCCTCATCTCTGTTGCTATTATTACAAGGTTTTGGTTGTCAAACTCTCCAACTGGTTGTCCAACTCTTCTGTTCTGTCATTTCATAAAATAAAGGAGTGAGATAAGGATTACTTTCTAAAAGTAATATTAGGTTGGTGCAAAAATAATGATGTAATAATGTTGTTTTTTGACGTTAAAAAATACGTCAAAAAACGACATTATTACGTCATTATTTTTGCACCAACCTAATACCTTGTTTTTACTGGTAACTTCATTTTATTGTGTAAAATTTTAAATTTATCGATGATCCTCTTTGCTGGTCAAAAAGCTAGCTGAATTAGAGGACTTACACCCCACCTCCTTTACTTTCTTTATGCTAGACTATAACTTTTGTAGCACCAAGAAATTATTTAATAATTACCAATTGGTGAATAAAATGTTATTTGTTTACTTCAATATTCAGTAGGTATATTTACACGGCCTCCCCCACTAAAGCAGGATTTAACACAAGGTTGTTTTAATGTGGGGAGCACCATAAATATACATATGGGCCAAGGACAAAAATTATTGAAATTTTTTACCTACGCTCTGCAGCCACTGTTACACTAGCATCAGCATTACACTGACCCCACCTCTCTTGCTGCAATGAGGAAGGTGCTAACACTGGGTTGGAATCCACAGGGCTGAACAACTTCTCCCATCTAAAATGTGGAGAAACCTAGCTCCTCTTACAACACAGGAGAACAACTACGCTTCATTTAAACCCTCACTGGCTAATGGTCAACTTCGGTGTCTGAAAGTATTCAGTAATACTTCCAGTAAGTATAAACAAGAAAATAGGAGAAAAGTTTGATGTTTAATAAGATTAATGCAATTAAAAAATTACTTCACTGTTGACATAATTTTTTACAATATAAGTAAAAAGGTAAGAAATAACTGGATCTTTTCTGCTAATTCACCCCAAATAATGTAAAGTTACTTAACATAAATATTAAATCACCCCAATAAATTATAAATTTTAAATCAAAGAGTTTATTTGTTTTTTTTAATTTTTGGCACAGATTGGGGCTTGGAATTTTTTACAATTTAAAAAAATAAATAAAAATAATCTGTTTTTGGTTTGTTTATTGGGATGAGCATGAACATAGACCCCCACACTTAGAAATAGTGCACCTGAGTAATCCACATTTGTGGCGATCACGAAGGTCAACCTAACTGGAGTGCAATAGAAAGTCCTTGTTCTAGGAGAATTTGGTGTGAATTTTAGTAAATATAAATTCTTTTTACTTTAAGGTGAATTAACAGAAATGATCCAAATAGTTTACATGTGGATTATGAAGAAAAAAAAACAAAAAAAAAAAACATTAAATTTTCTATAAATTAAATCGTAAAAAAAAATAAAATACAAAAGACTCCTGTAACTAAATAACTCTAGTAACTAAAACTTGGAATTTATAAGCCACATAAGGTGTTCCTTAGAATAATATTCACACTATTAAATTAAATTTAAAACGATCTTTATTGAAAACAAAAAACAAAAAAAAATACTTTTTATTTCACCAAGCATATTAAGTTCTGCTCTAGAATAGATTTTGTGTATACATGTTTACTCTCAGCTAAACCCACTTCTGAAATAGCTAATTAGATCAAATCAATATTCTAATTAACCCACTTATTGCAGGAAGCAGTTTGTTTAAAACTATCCTGATTCATTTGTACATCTGCTCATGAAGCTAAATTGGGACAGTTTCAGTACCTGGGCATTTAGTAGCAAGTACTTAATTCATCACCCACCCACCCCCAAGAAAGAAAAAAAAAGAAAAAAAAAAACAAAGAGTCCCCATATCCTTGACACTGGTCACTTATTGTAAAGGTCAGACATGGCAAAGCCAAACATGAGAAATAAGGAAATGAACATCTATCTCAAATGTCCAAACTCAAATTAAGAACGAAATCTCAATTCCAGAAAGAAAGTCTTAAGCTTCAAGTAGCATCCCAAGTGGGTTTTATTGTATCTGAAGACTTAATAGGATTCCAAAGCAATAGAAACAAATACACTTTCCTCACAGACAAATGGAATACAAATTTACTTTGTAGGTCAAATGCTATTCATTGTTATTAAATGTGAAATTTTATTCATTTACTAATTTACCAAGATCATGAAAAGTTAACATCAATATTTAAGCAACTATAATCCTCCTATGTAGCAGTGAATGCTTGACTAAAGTTTTCTAGAATTTGAACATATTAGCACATCCTTTTTTCTGATTCTATTCCTCAAAGACATTTTTTGAATTTTGTAGAGGAATCTAAAATGGGATACATCCAAGAATTGGATAACTTTTGTGGTAGATTTCTAAGTTTTGCATGTATATAAAACATTTGAGAGGACAACAAAGTTATATCATTTGAGCTTCACTCAGAAACTAATCTTATTTGAAGACCAGACAGTATGGAGTCTTTTAAAGATGCAAGTAGTTTATCCAATAGGATTTTTAACTTCTTTGATTATGCCACCTGAATTAGACTGAATGCTTTTAAGGTAAACAAAGTTATCAACTTCCTCAATGCCATGTCCTAACTGTATCATGTCATCAACTTCTGTTCTCAATCCTTTGGATTTTTTTTCTTATCCTCAATCCAAACTTAGAATTAACTGCCTTCAATAAATCTGCCATAAAAAGAAGTGGTTGTGACTATGCTGTCCACAAAGAGGAAAGTTAAAAATCCTATAAGTGACAACTTGGCATTTTTTCATTATTTACAGTCAGACTAATGTCCTCATTTTTGTTAGTAGTATAAAAAGGTTTTGGCTGTTGAACTCTCCAACCTTCTGTCATCAAATTATAGGGGGAAAAAATCCAACAGATAAGGATTACTTTAAAAGAGAAATACATTATTTAAGCAATAATCCATCAACATGGCAGTGAATGTTGGACAATCTTCTCACAGATAAGGAGGAGACTAGAACCAACAGAAACATGCTCTCAGAAGGAAATTGAGAATTCTCTACAGGTTGATGGATTTGGGGTTTTTTTATATATAGTTTTTTAACCCTTTGTTGGTTACTCAAATCCAAAACATATTTTGGATTGTAACAATTTTTTTGTTCTGAGTGAATATTGCACTAACATTTTTTTTTTCTTTTTAGAGAAAAACTTGATTCTTCTAGATACAAGTCTTATTTAACCCATAGCTGAGGAGAGAAGAGATGGATTCATACCTGAGGGTATTTGCATGTAAGTGAATGTAACGAACCCAGTCGGAACTCAGCCCACAGATTTCTCATTCCGAGCCACTATCCATTAAACCACCCACACAACCCAAGTCTTAAGGAAAATGGAAACAAAAAGGACACATAGAACAAAAAAAGAGATAATTGAAATTTATTGGATACATAATGAGGAGTGGGTATTTCACAATTTTTATGCTCACAGGACATATCAAAGGCAAAAGGGTCAAAGATAGGCAACAGGTCACCTACCTGAAAAGATTTTTTTTTTTTTTGGAGGGGGGGATGTTAAAAATGAACTTACAGAGAGCTACAAGGGATAGGAAGTTGTGAAGAGCCATGATTACTGTCTTAAAGAAAAACAGCAAATTGACAAAAAAAGAAGCAAAAGTATAAGAAATAAATGCCAGCAAGCAAATGATGAATGACTCAATAAGAAATGTGTTGAGAGAAAAAAAACTACAAAAGTTAGACATAGAGGTTATGCCTAAGAAGATAAAAGAAATTGCAGGGCAGAAAATTTACACCTCAGCAAGATGCATAAAATCTAAAAAGGGAATGCTCATGATAGAAAAGATAGTACAAATGTGGAACAAATACAATGGAGAGCTGTGCAATGACAACAGAGGAGTGAGACCTATCTAAAAATATGCAAAGACCCATAGTGTTAAAATTGGAAGTAAAATCAGTATTGACAAAGTAGCAAGATCAGGTGAGATTGTAATCAAGACACTGTCAGCTTAAAACAATTTGGGAATCAATAATATTAACAAAATAATATGACAGTTTCAAAATATCACAAGACCTCAGTAGCTCACTCACATCACCTTTCATCCATCATAACCATTTTAACTGTATCTTAAGTGGCTGTCGAGGTTTGGGTGAACTTCAGTATTTAAAAATATATATCTCCATCGTGATACCAAAGAAGCCAGGGAAAATGACTGGAAACTCCAGCAGAAAATCAGTTTAATGAGCCACATAAACTAAACTTCTTATTGGGGATTCTAATAAATAGATCTCAGATCAGAATTCTAGCTATGTTCAAGTCACTGGAACAAGAAAAGCAATCTTTATGATTAGAATGCTATCAGAGCAATCAATAAAATTACAAAGGAGAAAAAATTGACTTACAAGGGAAAGATATTCAAGTATTCCATAACCTTTAACTGGCAACAAACAAATATGCACAGACAGCAAATTTCATGAATACACAAAACTAGAATGAGAAACATCCTTTTGAGAATCTGTCTCACAAAGTGGCAGTTCTGGAGAAGCAGTTGTCCAAATAGAATACAAAGGGAATGAAGTACATGGCATGGAAGATCCGAGCTGTAAAGGTATTAACTAGTGGAGCGAAGGAATGTAGTTTTTCTGAACATTTACTATAGAAATAGAGTAGTGAGAGGTTTGGTTTGGTTTATTTTGTTTAACGGTATATCAATCTCAATGGTTTATTTAATACTGACAATATTTTTAGGATAGATTCGTATGAATAGAGCATGTATTCTTTGGTTTAGATTGGCTTGGTTTATTTTGTTTTACGGCATATCAACTTAAATGGGTTATTTAATGCTGACAAAAATTTTTATTGCTGGTAATATTTTGTTTTGTCAAAAATCTGTTTCTGGTAATATATTTCCTTCAAAATTGTATTGCTGGTAATAGTTAACTATTTGCCCATAGCTGGGACACTAACAGGTGCTATCACCCCGGGTCAGGGTGGACCTGAGAACACCAGGTGGTTCCATGCTCCTCAAAACCTCCTGATCAGAGGCCTTGCTGCTGGACATAGTTTAACATCTTACCCAGGATGCGGATGCAGTTTAACATCTTACCCAGGGCGCAGATGTAGTTTAATGTCTTACTCAGGACAAGAGTAGTAAGAGGCTAGCAACATTTCATTTGCAGAGTGGAAAATAATTTATCACCCACAAGGCCATGCAATCACTTTTGAATACTATCAAGGCTAGATAGAGAGGACTAGCCAGCAATACTCCATCAGTGGACTGATCTGACTCTTGTATAGATAGAGCATGGCAGTAGAAGTTAGGTACTTTCTTGAGTGGTACAAAGAAATGACCATTCTTGCAGCATCATCTTTGGCAATATTATGAATATATGAATTCCATTTGAGGTTTAGAATAAGATTCAGTCCCAAAAGACATTCAAGGCAAGGAACCTCATTGAGAATATAAGTGCTCATCAGGACCTTTACTGGTAACAGATATGTATAGATAATGACTTTAGTAAATACACAAAACTAAAAAGTGAAGTAAGACAAAGATTGAATCGAGACAATCTTAAGACAACTATATGACTAATAAGGATTTATTTTTGGCAGACATAACCTTGACAAAAATATTCATACGATACTATGCTGATGATAGAAAACAAAAGGAGAGAACTATTTGAAAAGATAGCAGAGGAAAATCAAGAGGGATCTATTAACAATTTAAGAAGATACAATGTATGGTTGTTAGCAAAAGAGACAGCCCATACTTACAAGCTAGACATTGGAAACAACAAAATAAATAGATATAAAAATGTAACTATCTAGGTATTGTTAGTAAAAGACAATAAAAAATATGTTATAAAAATCTGAGGACACATGAAAATAGCAAAAAAAAAAAAAAAAAACTTTCAAAGATGAAAAAGTATTAAGAGAGTTTCCTCTCTCTTAATACTTTTTCATCTTTGAATGTCCCAAGAAAGAAAAAAGGGAGCCGAGTTGCTATCGCATATCTAATCTCCTACACAGCAGTAAATGCTAGGTAATCTCTTCACAGATGAAGAGAGGTAACAGATGTGGCTATACTAATAACTGCTGAGAATACCATAGACAGAACATGAAAACAACAAGGAAGCTTTGCAGAAATCACAGACTTATAGGAAAATGATACATAAGGAAAGAGAGCTTGGAGATTCTAATATTTACATACTGAAGGCAATTTCAAGTCAGACAACATTTTGCCAGAGTGCTTTATATATAATTGGCAAGAGGATTCAACATTAAACAATGAAATGGAGCATTTTAAAACATAATTTACCAATACCACCTGAAGAAATCTTATGGTTGAAACCTGGGTAGTATAACCAGTAAATATTCCTATTTTTTTTTTTTTTTTTTTTTTTTTAATATCATCTGCTCCACAGGTTCAATTTTTTGAATTTGTGTACTGAGCACTTTTTTAAATATCTGTTAGCTGATCAGACATTGTTCTGACCAAAAACTTTATTATACTCTGTTCAACAGTTGAGCAATTTCATCTATGGTATATTTTACGATGCTCTAATCACCTTTTACCCGTTTGCATATTATCTAATCAGTGAGGGTCTTTTTGCACGCTCTACTGTTACAAATGTTTTTGTAGTCAATAACGATGTAGGAATTCAAAATCCAGTGTTCACTCAAGAACATTCCAATACCCAGCAGGCACAAGTATATGCTGACTTTATTGAACAAAATTGAAAGCTTCCTTGCCAGTATGAGGTAGAAAGCATTGTTTGCACTGTGGAGATATGCTAATAGCAAAGAAAATGAAGGAATATTCCAGTTTAAAAGCAGGAGATAAATCCCTGCCATTGAAGAGCTTGCTGGCTTTGAAAAAGACTTGCTTGGTGTGATGGATAAAATAAAATTTAGAAGAAACAGAATCATCTTTCAAAGAAATTTGCGAAGGTGAAGAAAATAAAAAAAGACACCAGAGATCCTAGTCAAAAGGCAATAAAACTAAAAATATATATAGTATGAGCCCAAGGGCTTACAAAAAAAATGAAGTATCCAGATATTACAAAAAAAAAATCACCAGCATTATACATTGAAAACATCAACAAAGAGGCTAAAGACATCATGGCCAAGCTGGGTATAAATGACATGGTCAATATCTTGTATGGAAATCAAGCTTTTCTAAGGGTTAATGACCATAAAGATGATTTCCTTAACAGCCATTCGTTTTGCCTGGTTTCATGGCATTAAAATCAAAGATAAGTGTGTATTTATTAAATACGATATCAAAGACTGCTACCCCTCCATACCAAAGAAGTGCCTGCTCAAAGTATTGGCATACACTATTAATATTCCACCCAAGCAGATTCATATAATCTTAAATTTTCACAAATCATAATGGTGATGCATGGGTTAAGAAATCCAGCAATGGTACCTTCGATGTCCCACAAGTGTCGTTTGATGGAGCTGAGGTTTCAGAGCTGATGGGCCTATTCATATTGAACAAAATTAACAAAATCGTTCATGCTGACAGCCAGAGCCATTATAGAGATGATGGGTTACATGACAATCAAAGAGCAAATGGTAAAATTAGGAAAATGTTCTTTAAATTCTTCCAGGACCTAGATTTTGATATTACAGTCGATATGAATAGAAAAATGATACAATATTTGGACATGGAGTTCACGCTTTCAGCCAGCACAGTCTCCCATATACAAAACCAAACATGGTGTTGAAGTATATAAACTCCAAATCAAACCACCCAACAAAGTGTAATCAGGCATATTTCGGATGGAATTGAGTGCAGACTGTCAAGAAATTCCTCGCCAAAGGAAATTTTTGAAGAAAAAAAAAAGAAATATGGAACAGCATTGAAAGAGGAGGAGCACAAAACAATGTTAACCCTCAAATAAATGAGCAATTGTAGAATAGAAATAGGAAAAGAAATTTAGCCTCACCTTTAATTTGGAAGTAAAAACTAATATAGGGAAGATATTTAATTACAAAGCACTTCCCAAAATCTTCCGACACACAGAATCTTCAATAGAAGTATGCTAAAATTTAGCTATAGCTATTCTAGCAATTTAGAAAATATAAAAAAAGCAAAATACAAAGAATGCAAGACGAACACACAGAGCAGTAGAACCAATAGTAATGCTTGCAATTGAAGGGATAAAGTCAAATGTCAATTGGATGGTGCCTGTAATACAGAAGTGATCTATAAGGCAGAAGTGGAAGATGACAGCAGACAGACCCAGGTCTATGAACAGAAGGCAAATTTAAGCAAAAATGGTGCAACCATAAGTCTTCCTTTAAATTGGAAAGACGCAGGTACCACACCGAACTCACCAGCCATGTTAAAAAGAAAAAAACAATAAAAGAAAGGGACTATCTTGAGTAAGGTCAAGTCTTGCAGCATTGGTAGAAGTATTTACAAATTTTACCAAGAGGAAAAACTGGCCATGGTGACATATTCAAACTGAGAAAAATGAAAGGGCAGAGTTAATGTCTAAAGACAAACATGCCAATAAATATATTTTGTGCCTGTACAAACCTGGATGAGAGTGAACATAACAATAATATTTTTTTTTCCAGTTCAAATTGCTATCGCCATAGCCCCCCCTCCTTCTGTAGATCTTCCTGTTGTGTTGTTAGGTTTTTATAAAATATGAAATGGAGCATTTTAAAACATCATTTGCCAATACCACCTGAAGAAATCTTATGTTTGAAACCCAGGTAGTGTAAACAATAAATACTCCTTTATATATATTAGCTCTGGATTTACATTGAGCTCTCAGGATTCCATCCTCCTTGGAATTACCCTTACGGATTACCAAGTTTTTCATAACTTAAATATATATATATATATATATATATATATATATATTACACACAGCATTTTTCTGTATATGAGTTATATTATCCCAGTTGAGTACCTGAAGGTCTTATTTTGCCACTGAGGCTAGTAACTAGCATTTGAGGCAAGTAGACCTTTCTTCCTCTGAAAAACTAATGCAACACAATCTTCTTTATCTCATTTGACCCTGTGCTAGATTAGCCTAGGCTGAGTAAAGGTATGTGTGCATACTTGTTTGCATGGGTTTCCAGTTAATTTTCAAGTTAACAGAACATAGAAACATATGTAATAAAAGCATAAAGAGATAATATATACATTTATAGAATGCATATGCTCTTATGCGAGCATACTAATTAATGTAAGAAAAAAAAAGAAAAAAAAAAAGATTAAAAAACCAATAAAAATTAGTTTTAATTTGGGTACAACAAAGAAATTATAAAGAAAAAAATCATATGGACTAAATTGTCGCCCAGCTAGCAGTGTGTGTGTGTGTGTGTGCGTGCGTGTGTGTGTGTGTTTAAGTGGAGTGGACAAGTGTACATATAGAGACATTTGTCTCTGAGGTCATGTTAAGATAAGTGATACTTAAATTGTTATTACAAATTAGTAGTTTCTATAAATAGCAGTGGTCAGTTTGGTTAACACAACTGATTAGTAACTCTATACAACTCTCAAGTGGGGAAAACTGTTGGTTTATATATCTAAATTTGTGATTTATCAAGAATAAAGTACTTTTAATTCTTTAAAAAAACAAATAAAACACCAAAGCAAATTCAGGAGCAGGGGTACAAAACTTAAAGCTTCTAAAAATTAATTTTTTGATTGGTCGATTCTGCGTCAATTCTTGTTGGGTTATTTTATGTATGAGGCACTTGGTGAGGATCCAACTCGATCCTCAGTAGTAATGGTTAACTTGATTACCTCATTGACCATTACTTAATGCTAAGGCACCCCATTATTTATAGTGGCTGTTTACTCAGCCGAGCTTAGATTGTCACAAGGTGTCAAGTACCTACCACCTAGTGAGGACTAATGGTCAATGAGACTTGCTTCAATAGCCATTACCTGATGTACCTAACTTGGAAATTTGTGAGCATGAAAAATTATTTACATGCATAATTCTGTCATTATCTTTGTTGTTGTTGTTATCAAGTCTCTGGCAATTGTACCCTTTCACCCTTCATCAGGTGTATTTTAATCTGGGCAACATACAGGGAATTTCAAACTGAAACTTTTTAATTTAATTGGTAGATTGTTCTTATTCCACTACCCTTGTCTAGGGATATCTTGTCTAATTTCACAAAATTCCTTGTAGGCTGCCCAAATTGACATACACCTGATGAAGGCTGGAGAATACAATGGCCAAGATGAGAACAATAGTTCACATGATCTTTTCTCACTCAAATTGACCTAAGATTAACATCTTGGTTTTTCTTTTCTTCATTAGTATAAGAGAAAAATATTTTTGCCAATGCTTTGTACACACTTAAGAGCAGAGCCTGTTTAGGCAGAAGAATTATTCATGTCGCAATTAGTTTATGGACATAAGAATGTATTATTCAGACTAACATCCTCCGCCACCATATTGATTTTATCACAACATTCTAACCAATGTTTTTCACGTGTGTGTTCTATAATCGTCTCACAGCAATTCTGTTTTAAATGCTTTCCAACTCACAAATCCAAGGCGCAGTTTTAAACATAGGCATACACATCTCTATAGGCGACACAGTGGATAACAAATTGGATTGAGGCAGCAGCAGAGAGCTAAGTTTGAATTTCAATCAAGTTCATTGCATTCACATCTGTGCTAATACACTTAGGAAAGGGTATGAATGTATCTCTTCTAACCCCCCCCAGCTATGAATAAATAGCAGGGCAAACTGGGTTCTATAGCCTTGGCTGGTAACTGGTCTAGGAAAAGAACAACTCTGAATTCAAAACCTGATGGCCTAGTGCAGGGACTAAGGATGGCCCACACCATATTCTGTGGTCTTCACCTGTCGGTTAAGAGCTTGGAGAGGAGATGGGCACTGCCAAGTTATCTGAAATCCAACTGAAAGGATCATGAGGAAGAAGAATCAAAGTCTATCTTCAGGTCTCCCTTACAACTGAAGAAGTCAAGGATTTAAAAAAAAAAAAAAAAAAATACATCTATTGAAAGCTGGAGAATACATTGGCCTAATTATGTTGACAAAACTAATGAGGACATTACATGGAAAAAGAAAATATTTCAGCATACAAAATATTCATATTGCTATAATAATGGAATATCTTATTACTAAATAATAAAACCAGGTTGCTAATACATCAATTCCCCCCCAACCTATCATTGCATATTAGCTTTATTTTTTACTGATTTAAAATTCCAGGGGTTTATTTTTTATTGATTTATAGTTTCAAATGTATTAGGTTGGTGCAAAAATAATGTCGTTTTCTCACATAGTAACATATGTGAGAAAACGACATTATTTTTGCACCAACCTAATAAACTTACCTCTCAGTCTTTGCTTAGATCATCTTATGAGGTGAAGATTGCAAAACAATACCAACAATAATAAATAAAATCAAAAATTCGTCTCTTCATTTTCTATGGCAGAAGCCCAATTTTAATTTTCTATTTTTACTGACTGGAAAAACATTTTAAAAATTGTAACATACAAATTATAAATTTATGTTATAAAAGATATATTAAAGATCTATATGTTATAAAGATATACATATATATTGAGATAAATTATGAAAAAAAATAGAGCTAAAAAAAAAAAAAAAAAAAGGGTAAAACAGACAGTGCAATAATTAGTCAGTTTGTCTCAGATTAATTTGCATCTACAACAAGTCCCACTACTGGAGTCTTGTGCCAGACTAGATAAACTTAGTATTAGGTTGGTGCAAAAATAATGACGTAATAATGTCGTTTTTTGACGTTAAAAAATACGTCAAAAAATAACATTATTACGTCATTATTTTTGCACCAACCTAATATTTATCCATTAATAATTGTAGTCAATGAGTTCAGTTAAAAAAAAGAGAATTTCAAAAGTTTACCCTATCCATATAAAAGATTGGCAAAGCACATTACTCCCATAACTTATTCAATAAAAATCAACATTGGCTTTGACCACGGTCTCCAGATGACTTCAGAATCTCCTGCAACTCTTCTCCTTGTTTAAATTGGTGAATGCTACTATAATCCTTGTAAATATAACAATAATTCTAACAAATTTTATGTACATCAAATAATCCAGAATAAAAAGAGATGCCATAAAAATAAAATGATAAATAAATTGCATATTAATGACTAAACTTTGTAATAATATATATGTGTGCATGTGTGTGTGTGATTAAAATAAATTAATTCTTTAGAAATTGCTTTGTTTATATTTTAAATACATTACTGAGCAGATATGGGCTCTCGAGAAAAATAATCAGAGTGAAGGGGATGTGTTTTCCTTACAAAAGGAAAATAGAGTCTTGATTTCTATGACAGCCAATGAAATTATGCATGCCTGATCATGTATAGAGGGAAAAGTGTAGTCATCAGCACCTGCAGAATAAAGTGAAAATGCTGGAAAAGGAAGAACACTGGAGAGTTAGATGTCAGAAAGGATTAGCACAATACTAGCCTATGAAAACCTCATTAGTAGACCTAGCAAAAAAAAGTAAGTACAATATAGCAGCCAATAATATCATAAAGAAAGACAAATGATAGTAGGTCTTCAACAGCAGAAGCTGTAACTAAACAGAAGCTTCAGTGAGTGTATTCAAGCATAACAAGCAGTAGCAGCACTGATTAGCAGGCAGTGTTTAAGGCTCCAAGCTCTCTACATAGAATTGTCCCATGGAAAAACAGCCTAGTAAAGTGTTGATTCATGAATATGGTAATACAGTAATCATATGTTGAAAACCTGGGTTGAGCAGTGTGTACTTGGACTCAGTAGAAATAGGGGAGAGCAATAACTAAGCAGTACTAAAATAAGAACTAACAAGGTATCCAAAGACATGGGCAGTGTAATGAGAACAATCTACACCAGAAATTAAATCAAGAGTTCAGTTAAAATACACTTTCTACAGTGAGCGCAGGGTAAAAATCAACTGAGTCAATTTCATTATGTATTTAAGAAAGGACATTTTAAAAGTATATAATATATACAAATATATTAGAACAATGGGGGGAGGAGTAAAACCGATTATTACTCCCCATATAGTGGTGAAAAAAAAAAGGCAGGGGCTAACACAATGACACTCCTTGTTCTTCAGAGCTCAAAACATACCTGAACAACTACTAAATAATTTTTTTGTTTTTTTAAACGGGGAGAGGGGCTAAAAATACTGCTAGAGAATCAGCAATATAAATCACAGACAGATTATATTAAGACTCAGCAGCCTTCTGCTTAGTTCACTTAGACTTAATATAAAGGATGTCAAGTACTCTCAAATAGTAGCCCAAATGTGCAAAGTTGAGTACTATGAAAAAAAAAAAAAAAAAAAAAAAAATCTTATTCCCTGGTAGATATTTTTTTTTTCGTTTTTATTTTTAGCCATTTGTCATCGATTGAATCCTGAAGAGTGAAGGGTGATTTTTTCCCCCCCTTTTATGTTAATTTTTTTTTTTTTTTTTTTTTGATTCAGTACTTTAAGGTGAGTAATAATTTATTTTTTGCTTATACTTAATCTTCCCCCCTCTCTCTCTCTCTCTCTCTCAATATATTTATATACAGTGTGCGATGGATAAATTATCATCTAAATTACAAAAAAATGAAGATAACATGAACACATCTCATTTTAACATTTATATTTACCATAATTACACAAAAATATCTTTAAATACTAAAGAATAAAGTTATTCAATAAAAATCAACATTGGCTTTGACCACGGTCTCCAGACGACTTCAGAATCTCCTGCAACTCTTCTAGAGAGTCTCCTTGTTTAAATTGGTGAATACTACTATAATCGTTGCTTTCAGTTCAGTTTATCTTTGGTATTACAAAGAATTTTGTTGGTCTCTCTCACTCAACTGTGCTCCACACATCAAGGTGGTTGCAGTCTGAGGAGTTAGGTGTGGCCAGATGTAAGGTGAGATGTGGTTGCAGAAATCATCTGAGAGCCATGACTGGATTCTCCTGCTTGTGTGACAAGCTGCAGAGTTCTGCTGCCAGACATAGGGTCTTCCAGCAGCCACCCTCTTGACCCAGGGCAGCACTACTTCAAGACACTTGATGTAGGCCTCAGTGTTGAGTCTGAGACCCTGTGAGAAGACGAATGGAGGCATAACATCACCATCACTAGTGATCACTACAAACACATTTGTAATCACCATTAGACTCATCCAACTCTTTCTGAAACCTCTGCACTCATCTCAGATTGATACCCAAACACTCTGAAATGCTCATATCGGAACAGGAATGCCAAGAAGTACAGTATGCAATTTCCAAATTTCTGACAGAGTGAATTGCGCCATGGTGCCCTTCTTCTCACAGATGGTTCCCAACTGATCATACCATACTGTGCAAAATTAAAAATACAAAAAGGCAACAATTTACCCACCAAACCATGCATATATTAATATATGTATATAAAATATAATATATATATATATAAAATACAATATATATATATATATATATATAAAATATAATATATATATATATATATATATATATATATATATATATATATATATATATATAATATATATATAATATATATATATATATCACAATGTAATTAAAATATTACCAGTTATGTTAATCAAAATTTCCACGTGATTAATGTTAATTAGTGGGGCAAGTAGCAAGCAAATCTATGTCTAAGAAGTGTCTCTCTTTGTTCCTAACATACGATAAAAGACATGATTGTTATGCATCTAAGTTTAAAATCCTTCTAAGTATTAAGTGACTTAATGTTACTGAGACAATTCCGCAAAATATGTAACTATAAAGACAGTGTATATAAATAGATATAAAGAATGGCTAATCTGAAACAATCATTCTGTTCTGATTTCAGGCATCAACAGGTTACTGATTTGCAGTTGAAGATGAGGAAAAAAAAATGAATAAAATAACCACAGTATGAAGAGCCATATAATTTTTTGCATCTCAATCCTCCTAAGGGATAAAAGGACTATACATGGATAGAAATATAGTGTGGCTCATTATTATCCGGATTTTTTTTTTTTTTTAACTATATCATTCCAAGCACTGGTAATCAAAATGGCTTTGAATGAAACATGTCAGTTTTAGTGAGAACCATTCTTCTTCAAAACTACAGAATCACAAACAAAGAACTGTACCAAATGACAAAAATGATATCACTTAAGGACTTTCAACTGAAGCAACAGCTAAAATGGACAGCACATGTCACTAAGAGAAAATAATGATATTGTTGCAGGTCACTATTACAATTATACAAAATGAGAATACACTTCTAATAATGAACCACAACAAAAGAAACGTGAATATATATATATATATATATATATATATATATATATATATATATATATATATATAGAGAGAGAGAGAGAGAGAGAGAGAGAGAATTTATTCAAATGGTACATACATGCCCATTGACATTTCCACAGGTTTGTTTCTCAAAAGACAGCTTGCCACATTTTCAACAGTTGGCTGTCTGTCATCAAAAAGAGAGAGTTTCTAACTTGTCTGCCAAGGTGGAAATGACGCAGAGCAGTCATTGGCTTATTTATTGACCAATCAGAGGACTCATCACATGCTCGTTACACCAATGCTGTGAAAGAGACCTCTGGATTGGCTAAGGAGCCATTACAAGATAATCAAGATTTGATGTTCCATACTACTTTGAACCAAAGGTTAGGAAGAAAACCAACATCAATGCTAGAAAGAGCAATAACAGTGGACTTGAGAAACCTGAAAAACTGTTTTAAGAGAATGATTTTATAAAGTTCAACCAACAATAGTTTGGTCAATGAATGCTGAATGTTTCCATATAAGGAAACAGTTAATACTGCCATTACTATTTATGCCTTTCTCCAAAATATTAGCACAAAACTAACCAAGAATATATCATTTACCAACACAGTCTTGTGACCCAAGCAGTTTCCCCTTTTAGGAATCCAATAATAACAATCCATTGTAATGGCAGAACTGAAAGCATCTCATTCAAGTAGCTAAGGATCATGACCATGGCTAAACACTCCTCTCATTCATAATGATTTGTGGGTGAGACCATTCACTACCTCTTTATCCTGCTCGTAAAACACAATATTGATTACTCATAACATTAAACATTCCATACAATTCTGAGATATATATATATATATATATGATATCTTATATATATTGCTGGTTTGCATTTTATGATGCAAACCAGACATTTATCTGTTCAAGGAAAAGATATTTTGGAAACAGGTTCATTTTTTTTCTTTTAAGTTTATGAATTATTTAAGCATGAAGGCAGTAACTAAAAGAGGTTTTAGCATTCTGCTACCACTTGCTTTCTACGGCAATTTTTGTACAAACTAAACACCAAAGTGCATCACAGACCCTTGAATAATTCTCCAACTTCTGATTGGGTAATATATTAAAAAATACATTTCACCTGTTCTCAACTACATCTGAATCGAATCAACCTAGCTTATGAGCCCAGTTAAAACACAAATCGCGTCAAATCATTTGGAGACTGTCACGTGATTTACACTACTTATAAATACTTGGCCACATCTTCACACTTCCTTTCTCCTGTCTTCTCAGACCCACAGCAATGTAGCTCTGTGGAGAAATCACATTTTGTCCCTTTAGAGGAAAGCACTATGAAACTTCATCTCACACACACAAACATGTGCATACATATGAACATCTATGAACATTCACTCTTTCAACCTGAAACTGTTTCTACAAGGACACAGAAAACATCAGCAAACAGTACACCGTGTGAGCACGTATGATTTTCAACAATTCTTCTTAACCAATTCCTCTTCGCTGAACGAATTTGAGCGGCAAGATCCTTCAATATATTTATACTGATTTTCAACTAGAAATTGTTAAACTAAAAAACTACATTTTTCGTACCAAATAATACTTCTCAATTTTCAAGTGAAGACTACAATTTTCTCTCACAAGTTCCTTTGAAAGCTTTAAGCAAAACAATTGAAATAGCATAACACTCCTGTATACAACTCCTGCTATATTTAAACACTGAATAATAAACTATAGAAATTATAACAAACTGTTTAATTCTCTTACAAGTAACAATACATCTTATCAAAGTTCTCCAAACTCACACACTTTTTAATACACATTACAGTTCATCAACAGGAACATTTTCCTCACTCAAAATTCCAATGACAAGTAAGTTTCAGCATTTCAAACAACTGAATATCTGTGTGTACAATTTTTGTTATGCATATATAAATTCCATTTATTTATTCAACCCTTTCTTGTTGAATGTTTCTTCTTATTGTTTAATATTTTGTGGTATTTTGCATTAATATAAATATGTTACATCAAATCACCTCTACAAGGTCATGAAAAAAAGAATAAAAGAATAAATAATGTATGCACCATAAAGGGAAAACTAATCACTAAATTTGGTAACTATATTAGTCAAAAGACATCAAAAATTAATTTTATTTTTAGGTAATGTAAAGCACTGAAGAATGTACATATTGAAAAACATATGGAAGGCCATTGTTATCTTAATGTATTAAACATATCAAGCAAAACGCTGGTTAACTTAGGTTTCATGCCTTCCCCAAAATCATCAGCACAAAATTAACTGAGAATACATCTTCTCTCAACACAGTTTTGTGATCCAAAGCGTGTTCCTTTTAAGCATCAAATAACAATTCACTATAATAGCAGAATTGAAAGTGTTCCTAAGGATCATGACCATGGTTAAACATTCTTCTCATTTATAATGACTTGACGTTGAGACCATTCTCTAGGTTCTTTATCCTGCTCATAAATCCCAATATTGATTGCTAATAACGTTGAACTTTCCATACAATTATGAATTACAAATATATTAGAGATCTCAGCTACAATGTAAACCACCAACTTATCAATGAATTATATATATATATATATATATATATATATATATATAAAAGCTCCAAAAATTTTTTTTTTTTTTTTCACTTCTAAAATAAAACACAGTTTGACACAAAAAGATATTTCGGAAAGCAATTCCTTTTTTTTTTTTTAAATTGAATTGTTACACATCATGGAGGTAGTAACAATAAGATCATTGAAGAAAAACCTTACCAACCTTAAAACACTGACGATGACACTATTTATGATTACTTTTGAGCCAGATAATTCCATTATTAAACCAAGAGATTACTCTGTATCACAATCATAGAGCATCACATGTACTGCAGCAGTGTCCATGCACATCACTTCTCAGGCTGGTTTTCAATTCAGAAAACCTCTTTGAGACTGGTACCCCTTTTGAGGATAAAGAGCACAATTTGGCCTATTAGTTATGGGGGTTTTGAACTTAGTTTCTTTTCTCCTAGTCTATCAAGCAACTAAAGCAAGAGAGTCAAGCCTACCTTGTTATTTAATTGATAATTGGAGGAAGATAGATTTTCTTTTTCAAGGTCATCACTGAATGAAACACACTATCAGAATTTGAACTCAATATGCTGATGCCATTTTTTCACAAGGATAATCATTACACAACCTGCACATCACGTATCTTAACATTTATGAAAAAGAAGGTTCATTGATTTCGAATAAATTCCAAAACTATGAAACCTAGGAAGAACAGAATTCTAGGTTTTATATCAAACCCTGTAGATAAGAAAAAAAAAAATGTAAAACTTTATTTCAAAATTTGGCTACAACTGAATGCATTTTGAATATATTCTAGAAACAGGTTGTTGCAAAACGCTTCTGTATTATCATTTTAAAACCAGCATGTTTGCATTGATTCGGATTTTATTTTCAACTGTAATAAATAAAAGAAAATTCTGCAAGAATAAAGTCTATGTTAAGAATTTGTAAGTCACAGGAATTAAATCTTTCTTAATATTATCATTTTAGATACACCTAAAACCATAATTTGATGTTTCTGTTACAAAGTATAGATTAAATATCTAGATAAAGTGGTCTTTCTTTAAGAGAAGGTTTACTATGAATAAAAAACTGAAAAGTGACGGGAAAAACGCTTCACCATCTTTCCCAAATTCAACGCAATGGGAAACCAGTTCACTCTCCTGACAATTCGCAAATAAAGAAATGGGATCTTTGGAGAGACAGGATAGCCAACATCCTGAAAGGGCACGACATTAAAAAAAATTACAAAGCAACAGAATAATATGACATAGTAGATAGACCCAGAATTAGATTTTCCCAGAGACAGATTCAATTCATAACATTGTATACATTCACAAGTTTCTCAATAATAATGGACAAGAAATTCTTTTAAGCATTTAAGAAAATCAAATTCTTCATTCAGACTGGAGATTGCTTTTTTCGGAAATTGATGGACAGATTTAGAGGCTGTAAACACAGTCGAAAGAGAAAAGAGAAGAGAGAAAAAAAAAGCAGTTGTGGGTTTTAACATAATAGCATCCATAATCAAGTCCAATGATGACCTCTCTAAGTCTCTCTAGCACTAAAAGTTTAACTAATCAATGAATCAATAAACTGTCTTGGAGAACTGCAGCTGAAGACTCAAGCTGTAAGAAGAATGGTTAAATAAACCATCAGCAATAATTTGTAGAGTGTCTGAGAGAGATCATTTACATAAATATTCCTAACAAATTCCTAAAAAAAAAAAAAAACAAAAAAAAAAAACAACCAACCCAGTGGAGCGGGGATGGGAAAGCCATCGCTATACAAACACACTTTATATATAAAAGCCCAACATTTGAAAAATAATACAAGCGAGAAAACCGAGGAAGTTCAGAATCACTCTTAATAGGAGCTGGCATGCATGGGACTGTGTCATAAACACTGGAAATCAATACTGAAGGAGTTTGAATTTCAAGGCAGGACTAAGATTGTTCAGATTATGCCTATGGTAGGGGTCTGCAGTAAATGCTGGAAAATTTCCTCAGATGAAGAAGAGACTTCAGGCAACAGAAATATGCTTCTACAGGAGGATGTTGAGAATACCATAAACCGAATATAGGAGCAATGGCAAAGTTTTAGAGAAAATGGAAACAAAAAGGACATTTACACATAACACGGGGAAGAGTTTAAGCTTTCCTACACAATAATGAGATTGCAATTAATGGGAAAACTACTAAATTTATTTTTATATTGCATGATGATTATTAGTCTTTGTGACTTCATTTGCTGTACAAAAAGTTTATCCAATCACTGATGGTGACTGTGAACAATAGTGCGTTTGAATTTCCTAGTTGTGTTGTCATATCCTGCTATGGCAACAGAAAACAACTTTGAGTAAAATAAACAATAAGGGTACTGCAATTGAGAGGCTTTGAAATAGAATGCAGTGGAAAGGGAAGTAATAATGCAGCGTGCTAAATGTTAAAAGCTATGAGTTTTAACAGAGTACAGAAGGTGTGACACTGAAATCTGAAGGTACATTGAGATAGTGAAAGATGTTTATCAAAAGATAAGCAAAGACAAGGTTCCCACAGATCAGTATTAAACATTCCAGGACTTTTTATGGACTTTTCCAGGACTACGTGAATGGTCATCAATTTTAAAAAACACAAACTTTGTGTTTTATCTTTTAATAGTTGAGAAGTTCCAATAATTCATGTTACATGGATCAATTGAAAGCAGTGAAGAAATCCAAGTATTGAAGGCTAAAACACAACTGAATGCAGATGTGCTTATGTTACACATTTTGCGTAGCATTATACACAGTTTGGAGTTCTACTACACTTGAAAATTTTGAATTACATACTTTAATTCATAATGCTACACATTTCAGCTATCTACTCATGGTTTGTGAATGTCACAAAAATTCTTGACTGCTGCACATCTCCTATGAAGTTAAGTATAATGGTTTTAATAAATAGAAATTTTCAGAAAAAGACTACATATATTAACTACCCCTAGGCGACCAAACTCAAACCCTGGTCAACCCCACACCTGACGGACACAGGACTCCATATAAGTTGGAGATTTGAACAACTTGAAGAGTCCCCACATTACTGCTACTAGAATCGACATCATTTGCTAAGAGCTCCTGACCAAGACCTTGTGTCATCCCTGAAGACCAGAACTTAGAAATTTAAGTAACTGTTAAAACAAGCTGCAGACTCCAAAGGAGATCCCAGTGTCATTTGATTATAAAAATAAGTGGGAAGGGTTAAAACTGCTGTATATAACAAATCATCTTGTTACATTTTTAACCAGAGTTAATTCTTTCTTTGAAAGGATACTTTATTGTGTAGCTCCCAGGTGTCAAACATGCTTCACTTTAGTTTGCTTCATCAGTGATTGTCTCACCCTCTGAGACCAAAAAAAACATGCATTAATGAGCGAGGAGTCAGCTAGACGGTAACTACAGTGGTCTGAAGGAACTTTAAGATCAATACAGGGCATTGGGCTACATTATTGGTGGCCATAGACAAGAATAGACTTGTGGCGTGACATTATTGGTTACTGTTGACCAGGATCATCTAGTTTAACATTCAGCTCCTCTTCCAATTTGGATATCTCTATGGATTTGTTCTTTGCAAATCTTCGCATGCCGTTGGACTTTGCTATAAGTGTGAAGTCCCAAGTCTGTTCAGCTTTCTCCACATAACTGTCAACTGACTTGAGCAAATCTTGTGTGCAACTTTTAAGCTTCTGCTTTTTGGTCTTCAGTTCTTTAATTTCGAGAATCATGGATTTCCGTTTTTGTTCAGTTGCTTTTTCCTGCATTTTTTTTTTCTTCTCAGCTTCATGGTATTAGTTGTATGTTGTTCTGAGATTGGAAGCACTGCAGAGAAAAGCCTTAGTCATGAGAACATTCCCAGCAACTGTTGCCAAATAGTCTGTGATAATGTGCTGTGCAATCAGAGTCTATGGTTTCATATTGTCAGTGGAAATTTCCTTATTGACTGAGAAACCACTCTCCACTGATGTCTGTCCAGGAGAGAGTACCAGCAATCTTAACAACTTTCCACGTTTTTTTATAGACATTGTTGCTAAAAGTGTCACAAGACAGTCTTCATGCTTGCTGAAATTCTTGAAAGCAATATTTCCAGCAGCCTCCTCAAACTCTTTGTATTGACTCATGATGTTATCACAATCACAAATGGATCCTGATTTCAGCTATGCAAGTGACCTTCCAAGAGAGTATCTAAGGGAAAATTTTGATAGACGTTTCTCAATGATGATGCAAACAGACCTTTTGCTGGCATATTTTCTTTTTATAGACACAGCCCTATCTGCCAGAAATCCACACTTAATCTTTGCAGCATCATTATGCATGTTTGGGTTTGACAAAATTTATACAAATTCATTCAGTTTGGAAAATATAATTATCTTTCTACTAGATACCTCCACTAATTTACGATACCAGAAATATAAAAATGAATTTTTATGAATAAAAAAGCTTTCTTGAAGCTTTCATTTTAGCTTTAATGGAATGCTAAAGAATTAAATTTACCATTTCCAGTAGGCAAACTACTGTGGCATATTTCAAACAAAATTATATTGATTGGAATCGATTTTTTAAAATTTTTCTAATATAGTTGATAGCACCCTTTTTTTAGTCATTTTCATGTAATTCTCTGTATTAAAATATCTTCCAAAAATAAAATATACTTTTCGGAAACTTTATTTGAAGAATATTATCTGATTTAAAGTATATTAATCTGATTTGAAAAAAATATTATTTACTTTAAGTTTAAAATAACACAGAAATGTATTTTTAAAAAGAAAACAGTAGCTGTGTTATTAACCAACATCACCATGTTTTATACAATTAATGAGGCAATGACAGGTCATGTCATAATAATTAAGACTTTATCTGCAAAATGTGAAGAAAATGACGGGAGCACCTTTTTTCTTTTTTTTTCCCTTTTTTAAGTACTCCATAATTTTAAAATTATTTTTAAAATCTTTGTGCAAAATGATTGTTATTAAGCTTTTCAATTTTTGATTAGAAAATATTGTTTTCACTTAATAACAATATTATTTAACCAGATGAAAGTAATGCAAAATTTTAAAAGATTTATATATTATAATTAAAATTTTTAAAAAATGGAAACAATTCTTGTTGAAATTCATTATTCATAAAAAAAAAAATTCTTGAAACAATAGCATCCTTAATAAATCTTATTAGGTTGGTGCAAAAATAATGATGTAATAATGTCGTTTTTTGACGTATTTTTTAACGTCAAAAAACGACATTATTACATCATTATTTTTGCACCAACCTAATATTTATAAAAGCAATTAAAAGATTTTCTAATTAAATAATGTCATACTTTTATTGCATTTTTATTTTACATTATGGAGCAAATTTTTACAATGGGTAGTAGTTTGAAAAAAAAAAAAAAAAAAAAATTGATTTATATTCTCCAAGAAGTCCTGCTTTTAATTAATAAAAAATTTTTTAATTTCTGGAAATTTCATGAAATTAAGTGGTGGTGGTGAGGCGGTAACATATGCAAAAAAAAGAAATATTTTTACCAAGATTTTCTAAAAAGAAATTTCAAAAATAATTTCATTCATTTGTGAATAAGTCCTGAAAATTTCATTAAAATCAGACAATTATTCGATTTCTGCAAGAATTTACAATCAATATTTTTCACTGGGAAAAAATGTGCTAAAACACTAATCATCAATATTACATCGATTGCTGATGAAAAAAAGTGAAAGACAAAATTTATTAAGAGCTACAAAAGATAGGAAGTTGTGGAGCACAATGATCGTCCACGTCTTGAAGGAACAACACACAGAAGAAGAGAAAGAAAGGAGCTTGCAAGGATACCAAGGAAAGTGCTTCAGGCTTTTAGGAAAATTCTTTCCATTCAGTCTCCAGCAATAACCACTAGACATCCAGTCTGAGCATACAAATGCATGAATAATCATCAAACCATGTAATAATTATCAATGTGCATATATTTATATATTTCCTATCCTATCTGCAGTGGAAAGGGAGGTTTCCACCTAAGTTAGTAAATTTATGAATGATTACTTCACTTAGTCATTTTAATAATCTATACAAATAAAATATTTATTGGCATTTAGACAAAATTAGTTTACAAGCAAATGAAACTATTTAATACTTTTTCTTCTGTGTTTTTTAGATTGCAGTCTTATTTGTTCAAGCCTTTCACATGAGGCACTCAGATAACATTAAAACTTACAGCTATAATTGCAAATGACTAAACATTCATTGCTATGTATTATCAATCTTGCTATATGGCAGTGAATGCTGGACAGTTGCTCACAAATGAAGAGAAAACTTGAGGCAACAGAGATGTGGTTCTACAGAAGGATGCTGAGATTATGTATGCAGCATGTAAGCAACAAGGAAAATGGAAGCAGCAAGAAGCTTCCCTAACAAGCTTGTATATAGGATGGCAGAACATGAACTGAGAGGGACAGCAAAGAGATGAAGATTGCTTAGAGACAGGAACTTGTGGAGAGTGATAATCACCCACGTCTTGAAGCTCCTGTTTGTATCATGTGTTAAGAAGCTTTACATATATTTTGAAGCATATTGCTGACCCCCCACCCACATACAAAGATTTTTTTTCTTTTATTCAAGCATTCACTTTAGAAAGCATTGTGATTTTAAAAAAGGCAGCTCAACTAATTTCACCTCTGAATACTTCAATAGAGAAAGTTTGTCATTTCAAAAAAGTAAAGAATTATATTTACCAAAACAGCCCAATTGGCACCAGCAGATGGTGGTGGGCTCATGATGACAGGATCAGGAGGAGAGAGAACTGGTTCCACTGGTCCCTACAAAGAAAGAAAAAAAAATTGTTAGAAAAAAAAACATGCTAATATATTCTTTATTTCAATCAAACATTTTTGAATAATTATATACAAACAGTAAAATCTTTTGAACAGAAGTAGTTTATCTCTTGTTTCCTGTTTAGGATTGGGTTTCTGGTTCATTCTAAAGTCTTTTCATTCTCTTTCATTTCCAATAGCTCTCTGTGTCATAGTGCCATTATTGCCTTGCTTGGGTGAATTGATTAAAAAAAATAAATAAAACATACAACTAAATTCAAAAAGCATATATATTAAAAAAAAAAAAAAAAAAAAAAAAAACAGCCTGAAATTAAACAATTAAAATTTTATTACTATTTCCATGGCTAATTTTCAGATAAGCTCCACTTTTTGGTTTCACCAGTTCAGACGTTTAGAACTTGGAAATGTCATGATACATCCAGAGTCATATACTCATTTCCTCAATGTTCCAAATGTAAAAAGGAAGCTCCACACAGACAGTTTTTTTTCCCTCACCCCAAGAACTGCTACTTTATGGAACTCCCATGTGGATACTTTCCTGAATGCTACAATCTTAAACTATTCAAGTCAAGGGTCAATCAATATCTATCCTCCTTATTCTCATAATCTTCACACTACTTCCTCTTTCATACGTATCATTCACCTTGTTCATCATAACTATTTTCTGAGTAACCCTCTACTTTGATTGGCACTTGAGCCTTGTGGTGGGTGAACTTTAATATAGGAAAAAAAAGTTTTAACAGCCAATTCTAAGTGACAAATGAGAAACAAGGGGGGGGACGGGTGGCATTTTTAAATCTTCAGCCAAAATTGTTATGCATATGCTTCATGAAAGATAACTTCATGACAATATTCTGTGCCCAATCAAATAATTTTAACTCAAATAATTTTTATCGGAAATACTTGTAGGTATGGCCATATAGTAAAGAAGTAAAAAGAGACCAATTATCATAAAAAAATTTTTATAGTTTCTTCATAAGAACAAATGAATACAAAAATAAAACTTCTTTCCTCTTCATAGTCAATTTTGTAAAAGTCTTATCAAGCAAAATTATAGCCTAAAAATGAAGATTAATTTAATTAAGATTGCTAAAATTTACCGTAATTCTCCATGTATAATACGCCTTCATCCATAATACGCACACCTAAAATTGTGCTGAAAGTGTGGGAAAATGCTTCTACTCACGCATAATACACACCCCTCGTTTGTTAATCAGACCCGATAAATTGTATCTCTCCAATTTTATTACAACCAGCATTTACTACACTTATTTAAATAAATGATTTTAAACATAGAATAATATTATTCTAATTTAATTTTATGATAATGTTTATTTTATTTTATGCAATTTTTTTAGAGATTTATTGTAGCTGTGCATAATACGCACCCCTGATTTTGTGTATTAATTTTTAGAAAATAAAATGTGTATTATACATGGGCAATTATGGTAATCGATTCTGTCATTCATTTTCTATGGCTTATCAACCCTTTACAGGTTATTTAAAGCCAGAGAATATTTTCAGATTGTAACAATTTTTTTTTTCAGATAATAATGGTTTAGTGATACAATTTATACTAATTATCCCATAGGTGGGGAGAGAGGTAGATTCATACCGTTTCCCAAGGGTATTTATGCATAAGTGAATACAACAAATCCAACAGGAATTGGAACTCAACAAAGCAAGTAACAATTCCAAGCCATTATAACACCTGCATATCCAAGCTTACAGTACTTGGTATTCCCAAGCAGTCAACCATCTAGGTATCGAGTAGGCTTGACATTACTTAACTTCAGTGATCATAGGGGAACCTGTATTTCAGCATAATGTGGCTGTAAGCCTATCATGTTGATGGGAAAGTTGGTGCTGATCAAGCCTGGATTAACTTTGGTGATCATACAGGAACCAATATTTCAACAAAGCATAAAGTTTAACATTTTAAACTGGACCACTACAAGTTAAAATAAATACAAAAGAAAATTCTACAATTTTCTTTTATTATAAATGAGAACCCCTAAGAGTTTGAGTGTGTGTGTGTCGGGGGCGCTTCTGAATTCCTGGTGCAATACACTTAAAACATCTGACCAAATAACCAAACCCCATAAAGTTGGGGAACTCCATGGGAGGTGACTATATTTTTTAAGTGAATCTAAATGTTGAAGAAAATAAAAATGTTTGGATCAGGTTAATATTTCACAAGTTATTCTCTACCCAAACATTTCACACTAAAGATATACCATCCAGGGTAAGACGATAGACTACATTTGCATCCTGGGTAAGACGATAAACTACATCCGACAGCAAGACCTTTGATCATGAGGTTTTGAGGAGTATGGAACCTGGTGTTCCCAGGTCCACCTTGACCAGGGATGGTGGCACCTGTCAGAGTCCCAGCTATGGGCAAACAGTTAACCCCCAAAAAGGGGTCAAAACACGATGAAAGTATAAAAATAGGTTTTAATACCAACAATATTTTTATCAGTAGTACATTTTTGAAAAAGAAAAATATTACTAACAATACATTTTATGAAAAAAAAAAAAAATATATATTACCAACAATACATATTTGGAAAAAAATATTACCAGCAATAAAATCTTGTTGACATTAAATAACACATTGAGGTTGATACGCCATAAAACAAAAACTACTAATTGATATAAAGCAAAAATCAAAAAATATACACAGGCTGAGTTTAAATTTTAGAATGAGGAAGAAAGAATTTACTTCCATGTCAGACACTAACAAAATCTGATATGCTGAAGGATTTTACTGACACAAAATTCATGAAGACAACAACTTCTCTTGACTGGCCTTAACCCTTTAGCATTCAACACACGCTCAAACCCACACCATAAATATTGACTCTCAAAGTCTCACTATTTGCAGGACTTCTTGCGTTATGCTAGAGTATATATGAGGTAGGATGAATGTTAAGAGCCAATATTCACAGGTGTGTGTTTAGGTGGGTTGAATGTCAAAGGGTTAATCATTCAGTCGCAGCTAACATAAGGTTTTTGCTCATTTGGCCAAATGACTCATAACATTTCAAATTATGCAGATTATTAAGTACAGTGACCAAATATATAAATAAAAATAAAGAAATATAGTTTTAAGGTGTGCTATATTTACAGTATAAAGCGCTCAATATCAGAGATAGAACATATGTAAATATAAAAGTCAACACAAAGTGGCGACCATCTGTTTTATAATTGAATGCCATCTTCAGAACGTGTTATGTTTTAACTTGGCTATATATATATATATATATATATATATATAAAAAGATAGACAAGCCAAATTTATATATATTAGTCAAAACAAAACACTTATGGCCTGAAGATTGCATTCAAGCATGAAACAGACTGCTGCCACTTGATGTTGACCTCAGTGTCTTTTTCTCTCTCTCTCTCTCTCTATATATATATATATATATATATATATATATATATACACACACACACACAAAAATTTCAGTCTGACCATTTATCTGCCAGCACCTTGAGCAAGTTGAAATTGATTCCATCAAATATGAGAATGGTGGAAGTGGAAAAAAAAAATTGCTTAGCTACACACAGAACAATCCTTGAAAACAAATGGAGTAACATTTGAAAGTACTCCAAAAAAGAAAATTATATAAAATAAAATATTCATATGAATTTTGGCAAATTTACTGATAAAATAAAACAAAACAATTTGTTTGGAAATTTGATCGATTTAATAAAAAAAAAATTGATAGAACTTTTCCATATTATTTAACAAAACATGTTTGAGAGAATACTTGCTACCAAAATACATATTCATCTGAATGACCACGACTGGCAATAATGGCTGGTGTTTGGGATGTCAAACTGAACCCTTTATTTCACTCACTGGGTTAGACTGTTCTAGTTCCACATGCCATGTTTAATATAGACAGATACATTCAGAAAACTTATTTGAATATTTATCAACATTGCAAATGGGAGAAATGGATCTGCTGTTTTTAAGCAAAGTAAGACAGGAAATTATTCTCAAATGAATATGAATGGAAATCCATAGGACAAATTAAAGACGTAATATCATAATATAAAGAAATAATTTCTTTCTTTATTATCTTTATTAGCCAGGTTAAGAAAAAAAAAAAGATATAATCTTTGAATATATTAATTATAAAGGAAACACAGACACCGCAGTCAGCATCATAATACAATCTTCTTAAACAAGTAACATTTTATTTACTAATGAGTAATTATTAAATAATTACTTGGGTTGTACAAAAGTCAAGTCTAGCATGAAGAAAAAAAAAATAGGTCAGGTGTAAGTCCTGTAATTCAGCTAAGTTTTTAACCAGCAAAGAGGATCATTGATAAATTTAAAAGATCAAGTAATAAAATGAAGTTACCAGTAAAAACAAAGTATTACTTTCTGAAAGTAATCCTTATCTCACTTCTTTATTTTATTTTATAATGAGACTAGCAGCATGACCCGGCGTTGCCCGTGCTTGATTCAAAAATCATACGACTCATACAGCAATCACTATCACTGAAAATATTTTTGCCCTTCCTTGCTTTTAAAGGAGTGCCCTTTGCTGTGCTGATGTTGCTACATGCATTACTTCTTGCCTATCTTACACTGCGAATTTTTTCTAAGCTCTATACTAAACATTAAGTCTGTTACGAAAACAGAACTAAACAAAATGAACACAAAACAATCAGCTTTAAAAAAGGACTCGTAACTGGAAAAACCGAATGAAAAAAGAATGTTAACAACACTTTTTCACACCCAACCCGGTTCTGTGGAATCAGAATCAACATTGAGTTTAAGCAAGCGAATGAGCCAATTGGAGTAAAGTGCCATCCAGATTTAAATTTTTCCCCCACTTATGACGAATGCAGCTATTGATTTTTTTTTGCATGCTAGTTAACATTCATGTCAGTCAGCTGTTGGCTCTCACGCTGGCCAATAGAATCTTCCTGCCTATTTGTGGCAGTCAGCTATAGGCTCTCACTCTGGCCAGTAGAAAATGGCCGCAAACTACATGAAAACTGCCGTAGAAGCATGAAAAATCGATTATTTTCACTATCGATGGGAATTGGGAAATGCAAAGTCGGTCTTGGCCTTCCTGCTAACTTGGAGCATGTGCATGTAAATTTTGGTGCAAATCCATCGAAAATTGTGGCCGTGCATTTGTTACACACACGCCCTGCCATTTATAGATAGAGATGACAGACAGAAGGTTGTAGAGTTCAACAGCACTTTTTCCTCATTATATGCACTAAAAATTTCAACTCTCTCTCTTCCTGATGTTATGTACATGTATATCCTGTTTGTTTCCAATTTTTTCTAAAACTGTGTTGTTCACATTTTCAGTTCATGGTATTCTCTAGAATCACATTTCTGTAGCCTCAAGTCTCTTCTTCATCTGTGCAGAGATTGTCCAGCATTCACTGCCATATGGGAGGACTGCTATTACATAACAGTTCAGTACTCTTTTCTTTGTCCCTAATGAAATTTTCCCATTTCTTAATATTTTACTTATCTTTTGGAAGGCATCTTTCACTATCCCAATCAGATTTCAGTGTCACACCTTCTGTACTCTTAAAACTCATGGCTTTTAACAATCATCATGCAATACAAACATAAAGAGAAAAGCATTTAGTAGTTTTTTCCATTAATTACAATTTCATTCTTGGTTAGGAGAGCATAAACTAGTTCAGTGCTTTAATGATCTTTGCTTTCTAATTTGTACTACCATAGTTTGGTGGAAAATGTTTTAAATTACTAACATAGAACTACTTCACAAATTCAGTTAGCAACCAGCTGAGACTTTCTTGCAAGCTCATACACAATGCTAAATATATTTATGGCTTCACATAAAGTAGATTTTCAAAGTAAACCACTTTACATCTCAGACATGTTTATTTAAGCTCTATCAGAAAAAAAAATGAAGCTTAAATAAAAGCGAAGCATGTTAAAGCACACATAAGGAAAGAAAGAGGGGAAAAGGAGAGTAAAAAGAAATGAAAATGAAAAAGAAATGAAAATGAAAAAGAAATGAAAATGAAAAAGAAATGAAAATGAAAAAGAAATGAAAATGAAAAAGAAATGAAAAGGAAAAAGAAATGAAAATGAAAAAGAAATGAAAAGGAAAAAGAAATGAAAAGGAAAAAGAAATGAAAAGGAAAAAGAAATGAAAAGGAAAAAGAAATGAAAAGGAAAAAGAAATGAAAAGGAAAAAGAAATGAAAAGGAAAAAGAAATGGAAAGGAAAAATGAAAATGGAAAGGAAAAATGAAAATGGAAAGGAAAAATGAAAATGGAAAGGAAAAATGAAAATGGAAAGGAAAAATGAAAATGGAAAGGAAAAATGAAAATGGAAAGGAAAAATGAAAATGGAAAGGAAAAATGAAAATGGAAATGAAAAGGAAAATGGAAATGAAAAGGAAAATGGAAATGAAAAGGAAAATGGAAATGAAAAGGAAAATGGAAATGAAAAGGAAAATGGAAATGAAAAGGAAAATGGAAAGGAAAATGAAAATGGAAAGGAAAAGGAAAATGGAAAGGAAAAGGAAAATGGAAAGGAAAATGAAAATGGAAAGGAAAAGGAAAATGGAAATGAAAAGGAAAATGGAAATGAAAAGGAAAAAGAAATGAAAAGGAAAAAGAAAGAAAAGGAAAAAGAAAGAAAAAGAAAAATGAAAAAGAAAAATGAAAAAGAAAAAAGAAAAGGTAAAAGAAAAAAGAAAGAGAAAGCAATAATAGTGTAAAGAGCTTCAAGTATGCTTCATTGAAATAGAAATCTTTGTCAGTCTTTTCATTTGTACCCTACTACTACTATAAATAATGCCCTGCATTCCTATCTATGATTGTTATTACAATATTTTGTTGTTAAACTCAAATATTTAACAATGCAATAATCCAATTTTCACAGGTGTTTTGTAATCATGTAAGAATTCAAAACAGGAAAGCCAACCAGGAAATTTTCACAGGCATTGCTAGGCATCAATGAAAAAGAAAGTGAACATTAGTTATAGGCTGATAAAGAAATCATCACTTTGAAACTTGAGAATAAGACAAAGCGAAGTGTCTTTGCTTGCAATTTCAGCATTTGGCTGTACACCATTTCCTACGTGACATCTACAAATTTTTGCTTCCATTAAACATTCATTTTCAACTACAATCAGGAAAAAGATAAATTTCCAATTTCAGATCCCCTGCTTTAAGCAAACCAATTTTAAAAAATTAGGGAAAAAAAAAAAAAAAAAAAAAAATTTAGGGGGGAAAAATATTTTTTTTTGGTGGAGGGATTTAGGTGGGTAAAAAAAATTAGGGAAAAAAATGGAATGTTTCAATTCTGAAATGCAGCCTTTAAAATATCAGGAAAATTAAAATTTCTTTATACTAATATTTTCAAACGGCAAAGAAAAATGGTACTAACCAAATTTGGTGGCGGCGTATCAGTAGGCAGTCTGGCAAGCGAGATCTCATGCCCAATTTGAGCAAGGGCGATCAACTTGAGTGCAACAAAGAATCCTGGTTTTTCCAAGTATCCTTTTCCAGTTGGATCAGACAAATCCCATATCTGAAGAGAAATAAATTCAACAGATGAATGTTGCCAAGGGCATCACTCAATCAAATCAATGGCAAATAATGTGGTCAATATGTTAGAAATAAAAAATTGCTGATGGGATTCACAGTTATTAACACAAGTTCAATTTAATATTACTTAACGACAACTCCTTAACCCTTCTGATGCGTATATGCTAATGTCTTTACGAAACATTATCTGCCATCAACTTACATGCCCTTACAAAATATGCATGGCCAGATCACATATATATGATAAGATAAAGAACAAACAGGAAATGTTTATCCATCTAATATATTTCACTTTTACTAAAGCTTCATCAAAGACTGAGATATAGATAAAAAGAAAAATTCTGGTATTTTTAGTTTTATGTTGTCTGAATTCATTGGTCAGTCATGTAGCATGTGCATTTGACTCTTAAACCAATACTAGTATAATTTGTGGAGTTTCGAATTCAAGGAGAGATGACACATTCATCCAAAGTTTCAAAAAATTAATCTATATTTGATCCCAACTTATATATAATATACAAGGCACAATGGATACATTGTCATCTAAATTATGCTGACATCTCATTTTAACAGGCATATTTACCAAAATTACACAAAAATATCTTGAAATACTAAAGAGTGAATTTACTCAGTAAAATTGCCATTGACTTAAGCCACAGCCTCCAGACAATTTTGGAATCTCCTGCAACTGTTCTGGATGCTCTCCTTGTTTATGTTGGTGAATGTTGTTATAATCCTTGCCTTCAGTTCATCTTTGGTGTTACAAGAAGTTTTGTTGGTGTCTCTCTCTCTCTCTCTCAACTGTGCCCCACACATAGTAATCAAAGAGGTTGCAGTCTGGAAAGTTATGTGGCCAGATGTAAGGAGTGATGTGGTCACAGAAATTAGCTGACAGCCATGACCAAGTACTCCTGCTTGTGTAGCCTGGTGCAAAGTCTTGTTGACAGATATAGGGTCTTCCAACAGGCACCCTCTTGACCCAGGGAAGCGTTACCTCCTCAAGGCACTTAATGTAGGTCTGTGTGTTGATTCTGAGGCCCTATAGGAAAATGAATGGAGGCATAACATTGCCATGACTAGAAATGACTCCAAACACCTTCGTAATCACCATTAGACTCATCCAACTATTTCTGAATCCTCTGCGCTGTTCACAGACTGACATGCAAACACTCTGAAATGTTCATATTGGAGTGAATTGCATGTTGCTCTTTTTCTTGCAGAGGGTGCCCAACTTACCCTACTATACTGTGCAGTCAACAAAATAAATAAAAAAACAAAAAACAAATAACACGCATGCACAAAATTTAAAATATAAAATGGCGACAATTTACCAATCGCACCCTCTGTGTGTGTGTGTGTATATATATATATATATATATATATATATATATATATATATATATATATATATATATAATATACAGTAATGCCTTGAGATAAGAGTTTAATTTGTTCCAAGACCAAGCTCGTAACTCAAAACACTCGTATCTCAAATCAATTTTCCCCATTGAAATTAATGTGAATATTTCCAAGCTATTCCAGACTGCTGAAAATCACCCTTATTTTCCTAAATCTGATGCTAATTTTTGTATTTGTGGGTTTCTTATAAGCAAAAATATATGAATAAGCAAGAAATGTAGTTTACAAACAATGAAATAAAAGAGAAAAAAACAAATCATAAAGAAATAAAGTGTACTTAAAGCATGAAGTTAAAAATGAGTCATAGGCCAATTGGAGGAGGAGAGTAAGAGGGACAACAGCAGCTAACCTAGCAATCACTGACCTAACCTAGAAACAGCTAGCCCAGTCTACAATACCAAAGATTAACTTTATCATTTAAATTTTTTGAAACATTTATATCTTATCTATTGCTGCAATTAATTTTTTTTTAATTTTTTAAATTTTATAATTTTCTATTTATCGTCCGTTTAGAAAACACATACTGTCTCCCCATATCTATTACTCATATGCCTACCTCATGTTTTTTTTTTTTTATAATTTCCCCTCAAGCAGAATCATATGTTTTGGTTTTTCACCACTACTCTTTACACTTACTTTGTATCCATGGTGTCACTAAAGGAATTTTTCAAAACAAAGGCAAAAAAACAACACAGATCTTTCCAGAGTGAGGTGAACATGTGTACTGTAAGTGAAAATACTCCCGAAGCTTGGCATCCACTGCACAAACTAGCAGATATATAACTGAAACTTGCTCCTATCTTAAAATACAGCTCGTATCTCAAAGCAAACAAAATCAGCTGAGTTCAAATTCTAGTAGAGTTCATAAAATCCACAATACACTCTAATACCCTTGGGAAAGGCATGAATCCATCTCTTCACCATCCGGCTTTGGGTAAATACCAGAACAGACAGGGTCCTATAACCATGGGTAGGACAACTCTGAATCCAATACCTGAGGAGAGTCATTTGGGCAACTTGTGGCACACTGTGCAAAAGTTGTCTGTATTGAGCTCTTCCAAAAAGTGTGGGTCAGTTTTGCACAAGCGTTCACCACTATAATCATGTGCAGGTAGTCTGGTTACACGACTCTAAAAAGTTATTTTATTCATAATTTTATAAAAATATCAAAGAATTGCCCAGAAAATACATTTTTTCCAAAATTTGTAATTATTACTAATCATTGTTGTCCATTTATTTGAATTTTCATGTTTGAAAGTCATTTTTTTATAAATTTATGAATAAAAAAACTTTTTTCATTTTTATTTCTTTATATATTAATAAATAATAAACACTGCATTTTTAGGAGGTTGTAAATATAAAATTAATCTTGTAAATGAACAATCTAATAAACAAAAAGTGTTTAATATTTTTGTTGTAAATTCTCAAAGAAAAAGGAAAATATATGAATTTACTTTCATATATTTGGGTTTATTAAAATTCTAATTATCACTTTAAAACAACAAACAATGGTGAGGGAGTGAAGGTAGTTAAAATAATAGCAGTGTCAAGGGAAAAGCATCCTTTTGATACACCGTTTTATTGCAGGCACAAAAGTTAAAGATTGCCCAAATTTCTTTATTCACATTCCATTAAATTCCATGCATCAGCAATTCCATGCAATCATCTTACACTGCTAGACAGACTGTGAAAGTTATGGTTCAAATGAACCCAAAATACATTATTAATCAAATAAACTGCATACCTTCTACAATCCCCTATATTTATGTCCTTTAAAGTTTTCAAAGAGATGTCTGAAGATATGTGAAGAAAACTAAAATTATAAGAAAAATAGCTTGTCACATTTAAACAAACATTTTTGAAAGAAAGTTTGATATAACATTACAGTAATAAATAAATTAAAAAAAAAAAAAAAAAAATGCATGTTTTGTATTTTGTCCACCCAGCCAGCCACAGTTCAATTCCTATTGGGGAATATATTTCCCTAAATCTTCATTTTCCAAGTGAAGCCATAATGTCAAATTTTTAAAACCTTTGAATCTTTATTAAATAATTGTTTTACAGCAGAAAAACAAGACATTCTATTGCAGAATTTCAAACTGCATTTAGACGAATGATACTTCTACGTGCCATCATGGCTTTCCATATTTTCTTGCCCCTTTCTGATTCTAAGAATAAGTGTCCTTTTTGTTTTCATTGTCTTTAAAGTGTCTGTCACTCACATGTTCCATTGATGGTATTTTCAACATCCTTCTGTAGAACAATATTTTTGTTGCTTCAAGTATCTTGTTTATCTGAGGAGATTGTTCAGCATTCACTGTCATATAGAAGGACTGATATTATCAAACAATTCCATAGTCTTTTGTTTGTTTGTAACAAAATTTTCCCCGTTTCTTAATACTTTTCTTAGCTTTTTAAAGATACAATTCCATTAAAACGTGTCCCAGATATTTAATTTGTTGTACTTGTTTGATTTTGGTATCTCTAGTTTGTAATTTGGATGTTGGGCTCTTCTTTTTGCCAACAAGGATGTATTCCATCTTCTTGCAATTGATGTTTAGTTCTTCCTTCTCGATTTCTTTCACTACCATCTTGTAGTTTGTTTTCCATGCCTGCTATCAACACTGTGTCATCTGTATATCCTATGTCATTAGACTGTGGCCAACAAGGACAAATCCTAGTAGGAATTCTAATTCCTCTCAGAATCACCTTGCTGCATAGGTTGAATTAATCCGGTGAGAAAACATTCTTGCCTTAAATACCTTCCCTATTTTTGTGTATTTACTATACTCATTTTCTATCTCAGTTTGCTGCCAATATACACTCTAGAGTGAGAACAGAAAACAATTAAATTACCTGTGATAGCACATTTTCTTTTAAAGAAGACTTTTTTAAGAATCTTGCAGCATCGTGAGCTCCAATACTGCCTGAATTTGTAGGATCCGCCTGGAAAGAAAAAGAAAAAGATCCTTGGAAAATTACTGATTTAATAAAAAAAAAAAACAAAAAAAAAAAACACACATTACATAAGTTTCTGTCACATCAAACTTATTAAAAGATCATAATATTTGTGTATGTATCCTTGAAAATAATTTATATCCAAGATTTGACCTTTTTCAGGGCTTTTTAAACAGCAGATCTTGCAAGCCAGTGCAAGGAAGAATGAGCTGCACTAGGTGCTCAATTATTGTGGCCTTGAATTAATCTTAGCTGAAGTTTTTTCTCCTTGTTTTAATTCACCCCAAGTAAGGTGATGATACCACTAAGACACAAAGAGCTACTTGGAGTGAAAGTGAATGAGAAGGAGAAGGATTTAAAAGGAACCAGAAACTCAATCTTGAACAGGAAAGAAGGACAAAACAAAAAGATTTGCATGTGTGCATTAGGGTATGTTGATTTTACACATTTTTAAGAAAATCAACATTGCACTGAGTGCAATGTTGATTTTATCCACTGTGCCATGTTTATGTTGCCTTTATCCACTGTGCCATGTGTCCTTGAGTTAGTTAGATCCAGAGACAGGACCCAAAGAGTGTGAGTTTAATACCCAGTTAAGGCAGTGGAGAACTTGGAGAGGGGAATTAACAGCAGATTACTGACAACTGACATCCATTAAACATGGCACGGGGAACCAGAACAGTCTACCCTAGCAAGTGAAATAAAGGGTTCATTTCGACATTCCAAACACCTGAAGAAGGTCAGAGCATACAACAGCCGAAACATTGTGATAAATATGGTGACAAAGATGAGGACAATAGTCTGAATAATGTAAATAGTGTTCCTGCCCTCTGTAATTCTTAGTAACATTTGACTTTTCACCATCTCCCAAATCTAAATACAAATAGATTTGTCTAATTCTTTTTTTTTTTTTTTTCAACCAGTTATACAAAAAGAAATATAAATTTTAACATTATAATTACAATCAAATATGTATAGGAAAACGAAATTGGTTTGTCCAGCAAGTTCATGCCAATTTTTAGTTGTCCATGTTCCAACATGTCAAATTTATCAACTGATATAATTATGCTTACATTTACAATTAGAGAACACTTCAAACTCTCTTCAAAAAGAAAATTTAAAATTATTTAATTCATATCAATTTTGCATCTCTATGAAAATGGAAGCTTATAAGGTGTATTTTAGACACTTGATGCTATTTTTTTTTTACCATAAAAGCAAAAATGCCTTGCAAGGAACAAAAAAGACGTACTGTGTGTGGTGAAGGTGCTTTAGCTGACAGAAGTGTACAGAAGTGGTTCACTAAGTTTAAAGCTGGTTATTAATGAAGAACACTTAGGCAGACTTGCTGCTACAGATGGCAATCAAATCAAGACAAAACGGGAATTGGCAGAAACACTTAAATTTATCAAAATCCACCATCCATGAGCACTTAGTGATGGTTGAGTACTCAAATCACTATGATGTTTTGGTCCCACATGATCTGAGTGAAAAGAATCTTTTGGATTGCAATCCATCAGTGATTTGCTGTATAAATGCAATGAAAATACACCCTTTTTGAAGCAAATTGTGATGTGCAATGAGAAATGGGACATTTACAATGATGTTCAGTGAAAAAGGTCCTGGGGTAAGCAACATGAGTCAACATTAGCAACCTCAAAAGGAGATCTTCATCCTAAGAAAATCAAGCCATGAATCTGGTGGTATTGGAAAGAAATCCTGTACTATGAGCTACTGCCAAGTAACCAGTCAGTTGATTCTAAAAAGTACTGCTTGTAATTGGATGAATTAAAAGGCAGCAATTCAAGAAAAACGCCCAGAATTGGCAAACAGGAAAGGTGTTATTTTTCATCAGGATAATGCCAGACCTCATGTTTCTTTGGCGACCTGGTAAGAATTGTTGCAGCATGGTTGGAATGTGTTACTCCACCCACCATACTCATCAGCAATTGCTACTTCAAATTTTCATTTGTTCAGGTCCTTGCAAAATTATCTAAATGGTAAAAATTTTAATTCTTTAGATGACATAAAAACCACCTTAATGTGTACTTTGCCCAGAAACCACCAAAATTCTGGAAAGATGGAATCTTTAATTTGAAGAAAAAAAATAGAGAAAGGTTGTGAAACAAAATGGTTCATATTTAGTTGAATAAATATTTAATGGCATAATCCTGTTTTAATTTCTCTTAAAAACCATTAACTTTCTGGACAACCCAATATTTTTATATATCAAGAACAATTTTAAATGGGAACAAAAAAAAAAAAAAAAAAACTGACAAAATGGAAATATTTTTTGTCTGACGTGTTTCTATCCAATAATGTCCTAAAGGATGAAACACATTACACAAAAACTTTTTCCACTTTGTTAGTTTTATTTTTCCCTAAGTTCACCTAACACCCAGTTCACACTCCTCCCTGGTCTTTTCAAAAGGAGTAGAGATTTATCCCTTGTTCCCTGTTTAAGATTGGATTTCAGATTCCTTCTAAAGTCTTCTTCATTCTCTTTCACTCCCAGTAGCTCCCTGCATCTTAGGGGCATTATCACCTTGCTGATAACTGAAGTTATTAAAAAATATATGTACAGACATACTTTTGTTTCATAATTTGTCAAAATTTGTGTTTTTTGTTTTTTAAAATTTCCCAATATTATTAATCTATCTAAACAAGCCTGATATGCCAAAATTAAACATTTGGTGACGTGTGCATGTGTGTGTTTTGAAAATTTCTCAGCTAAACTAAGCCCTTAACAAAAAAAAAAAAAAAAAAAAAAAAATACTAAAATAAAAAAAATAATATTTTTCATTTGGTCAAATTTTTGGCTGGTGACTAGGCAAAGAACCTTTCAGCACCTACATGTTTACTTTCACTTCCTAAATAGACAGGCCTGACCAGTAATTTTTATTCCCCCCCCCCAACCTACCCACTGTTATTCCAGACATTTATTTACCATTTTTTTCCAACCTCTCCATTTATTTCAACTTCCTCTTTCTTTTTTGTTCTGAAAACAAGTTAATTTTTAAATAATTTGCAAAAATACCCTTTTCATCCAGCTTACCCTTCTATTCCAGACTTAAGACTATATGTATATAAGTTGTAATCATGGCCCAAATAAAAATTAAAGTTCCATAAAAAGCTGTTACAATTTTATGAAATATTGACAAATGTTTTTTCTTTTGTTTTTGAAAATATTACTTTCCTTTGTTGGAATAAAATTTCAGAAATTTAATTTTTTTTTGCAGTTAAAAAAGGATCAATTTTTACTCAATTTATATTATTAATAAGTATTAAAAGTTTATACTATAAGGAGGTGCTTAAAAATTCTGAAACATTAACCTTTTTTTTTTTTTTTTCTTTTTTATAATCTCATAAGGTGTCTATTTTTTGGTCAGGTCAAGAATTTCTTCAACTCATCTGATCCCTCAATGAAAATGTTTATGAAAGACCTACTTTGGGGATGGGCAAGACAATCTTTTTTCATGTGATTAATCACTGACATTTTGAAACACTTATTGCCAATAAAACAAATCATTTCCAGCATTTATTTTTTTTTACAGACAAACTCCCTTTTATTGAAATTCACTTTGCAGATACTGCGCATTTTTACAAACTGTGATAACCCTACGTCAATCAAGTCAACTGGCACTATTTTGATAACCTCATTCACTCACTTCTTGTCTCTGTATCACATTTTGGCAATTCTTCCAATATTTCAAGAATTTTCATTATTATTGACATGCTAATGCACACTTAACAGACTCCAATGCAACTTTTCTATATGCACTGGAGAAGGCACCAAAATCGGGTCACATACTTTATTCTGGTATTGAGCTTACATTATCTTTGAGTTTTATTAGTATGAAGCAGGTTACATGGAATCATCAATATCATTTTTTCTTTACTTGGAACTGGATTACTGTCTTAAAATACTGCCAGTGAATAATTGGCAGAAACACATAACACCCACAATAGAAAATGACAAATTTAACTGGGAAAGAAAGGAACAAAATCAAGAAATCAATGAAAACAGTTCATGGCAAAATGATCACAGCTTTTATTGGAACCAAAGAAGTCAAAATTGAACTAGAGAGATTATATTTTATATATTTATAAAATATTCCACTACATACAAACTGGAACATTGGTAGTGTCAGGAATATCAGCAGTGAAACTGGAATAGGTGGACCAAATTCAATTTCTAGTCTGTTAGCTTCTCACAAATGCCCTCAAGAAAGATGGGAATCTCTAGTCTTGGATGGCAACCAGTCTTGTGAGCAAAAAGTGTGAGAAGAAACTGTTAATATAAATCTTACAGTTATAACTAGCAATTACAATTTTAGCAGTGACTTTTCTTTTTGAGGGTACCAGATTGGCAGTTTTCTGGTTACATCATCCTGACTGGTAGCAAGAAGTCCAAACACTTTGGTAGTGCAACAGAGAGGCTGCTCTGGGCAACAATTGGAGTTTTTGCAAAGCTATGTGATGCACAGATAAGTGTCCCCACAAGCACTTCTGGTAAATAACCCAAAGACCACACTAGGCTGCAGTTTTGACCACATTCAAACCAGTTTGTATGGCTTTCGATGATGGACAGTGATAATTATTGTGGTCTTTCTCACCTTAAGAACTTCAATAATCTTCTCATAAGAGTTACAAATGAAAAAAAAACATTACAAAAATGAAATATAAAAAAAAAAAAAAAGAGACCAGCAGGTGAAGAATGAAATGCCATAAAAAGATTTTAGCCAAGAAAGGTAGGCGCAAAAGACAGATACAGAAATCAGCAACAGAGACAAAATACAATGCTCTTAAATAACAAAAGTTAATTTTGGTGACAGGTAAATAGAGAATAAAAAAATATATATTAAAAAAGAATTAGACATGACAGAAATAAATAGAAATTTATGCTGGGAAAAGGAATGCAAAATGACATTAAAAGAACAGTTAAGAAAAATGGTTGCATTGGGGATCAAAGATGGACATTAAGAGAAATAAAGATAATCTAAAGAAAAAAAATTGCAAATTGGAAAGCCTCAAGCCATGATAGAATTCATTCTGATTTGAAAGATATATCAAAGACAAGCCTAACAATTACATCAATGGCTGATGGAATCAAAATCCCTGACTGGATTACAAAAGAAAAGATGACCCTGATTCAAAACGATGCCAAAAAGAAATAAGTACATGTAATCAGATGCAGGTAACATGGAAAATCCTATCAGGACAACAAACAAAGGAAAATGTATCACTCACAGGAATGCTGAAGACCTCCTACAAAAGGAAGAGAAAGGATGCACTGGAAGAACCAAAGAAAGAAGTAAAAATTTCTTACAAATAAAAAAAATAGCCAAAGAGAGGAGTGACAACTTATTTACAAATAAAAAAAAAAAAAAATCAAAATAGCCAAAGAGAGGAGTGACAACTTATTTACAAATAAAAAAAAAAAAATCAAAATAGCCAAAGAGAGGAGTGACAACTTATTTACAAATAAAAAAAAAAAAATCAAAATAGCCAAAGAGAGGAGTGACAACTTATTTACAAATAAAAAAAAAAAAATCAAAATAGCCAAAGAGAGGATTGACAACTTATTTACAAATAAAAAAAAAAAAATCAAAATAGCCAAAGAGAGGAGTGACAATTTATTTACAAATAAAAAAAAAAAATAAAAATAGCCAAAGAGAGGAGTGACAATTTATTTACAAATAAAAAAAAAAAATAAAAATAGCCAAAGAGAGGAGTGACAATTTATTTACAAATAAAAAAAAAAAAAAATCAAAATAGCCAAAGAGAGGAGTGACAATTTATTTACAAATAAAAAAAAAAAAAAATCAAAATAGCCAAAGAGAGGAGTGACAACTTATTTACAAATAAAAAAAAAAAAAAATCAAAATAGCCAAAGAGAGAAGTAACAGAGAATATATGAAAAAAGAATTTGAAAACACTGCTAAGAACTAGAACAAAAACTCATTTTTAGAATGTCACAAAGATTTAGAGAAAAAATTAAAAGAGGAATAAGAAGAACAAGAAATTATTTGAAGATGCTGCTGTTAGGAAAGTAGATAGAGAAAAATAAAATGCAGAATATTAAGAACACTAGTTAAGAACATGAAAACAACCAAATTACAACTTTTAAGTAAACATCATAAAGAGAAATATCTAAGTTGGGGAAAGAACGTGCATGAAAACGGATTTCTCCATCAGTAATTAATAGTGATGAATACTGGATTTACCTGATGACTCAATTAGAAGTTGGGTCCTTCATGAAAATATGAAAGTACACAACTTAGATTACAGGGAATGTTTTGAGATAGTATTATCAACAGTAAAAAGAGAATTCTCTTGAAAGCTGATAAAGGTATAAATCTATAGTATTTTTTTTCTTTTTTTTTTTTTAGTATAGGTCAAAGCCAAGAAGCTTTAAGCTAATGAGTATAATTCATGAAAAACAATGCTTTTTATACCTTTTGAAAAACTGACTATTGTATATTGGGTAAAAAAAAAAAAAAAACAAACATTTCAAAGAACCCAACTTAAAAGAATGGCTGCCAGTCTGTTCAGATATAGACCAAATAGAAAACATGGACCATTATTAAAAGAGATGTAAATGAGAATGGAAAACAATATTCAAGCAAAGAAAATTTCTAGGAAACAAAAACTGCTGTAAGTGATATTACAAAAGAATAGAAAAGTTAGCAAAAATCAATGGCTGAAAGACAGAGAAAAGCTACAGAATATCAAAATGTCACATAAGTATGTAATATAATGAAAGGCATTATTTAGATTGTGTATGGAATATATTGGCTTAACTAAATATATCTATTTAAATATATTTATAAATAAAAAGATTGTTATGCTTTGCATAATAAAACTGCTGTCAAACAAATTATCAATATTTTTATAAGGATAGACATCGTAATCTGAAATTATTGCTCACATAGACAAGCAAATCTTTAAAGTTTAACCAATACTGATTGGTTAATACCAATTTCATTATGAAAACTCTCACAGGCTTCTTAAAATCAGAGTGTATGATATATCATAACAAAGAATATTGGAATGTTTAATTCCACTATAAATCTCCAGACAGAGAAATTTATTACAGATGCAACAATTAACGAGAAGAGAGAGAGAGAAGTAATTGCAAGACAACAATCTCTGGCCAAATGTCAACATAAGAGATATTTCCTATTATTTTTCATAAAGACATCTTAATGCATCTTTTTCAGAATTCTAAGAAAGGATATAGGAAAAAGAAAACAACTCCTAATACAAACATCTGACCAAAGAAGATTTGCCCAAAATGTTTAGTAAATGAATTAGAAGTGCTGATTCAAGTTGACAAAAGTTTTAGCCAAGATACTAGAATGGAATTTGGGATTCAGATTTTGGTAATAAACAAAGAAAAATATCAAGCAACAGAAGGGATTCATCTAATCCATCAGGAAATATTTCAGAACACTGGACAGAAAAGAGTATGGAAAATATTTCTGAAAATTAGAGGCAGATTTAATTAAACAATGAAAACAAAAGAATCATTAAATAATATCTCAGAAAAAACAGATTTTTCAAGACAACACACAACAGTAGAAATCTTACCAAGTAATATAAGATATTTAGTTAAATATATGGATCCTTTCTTAAAATGAGCAAGAAAGGAGTAGACATAGATCAGAGAATGTGAAAATCAAAAATAGGGAGAGCACTTAGTATTAATGACCGTTTTGTTTTACCTATAGACAAACAAGAGTAGATAGGTTCACTGCCATCCTAGTTTTTTGGAACAGGAGTAGAGGTTTATCTCTTGATTCCTGTTTAGGATTGAATTTCCAGTTCCTTCTCGAGTTTCATCATTCACTCCCAGTAGCCTCTTGAATCTTAGTGGTTCTAACCCCTTACTTGATGTGAAATAATTAAAAAAATAAATAAATAAATAAATTAAAATTGATATGTCAAAGAAATGTGATTGATTATGTCAACCAGAAGTAACCAAACTGACAAGATTGATCAATTGATTTATCGGCATGTCAACCCCTTATGGGTCATTTAATGCCAAAATTTTATTTTCTTGGGACCTTAGAAGTAATAAAAATATGATACATGTTATTCTGCTTTCACAGTTGAATACATGGTAGATAATACTCAGCTTTTGTACATATACATGTTTGTGTGAACATAATTAGAAGAGGCAGTGTTGTGTGTTTTATGTTGTTTTGTTGAAGTTATATTTTGGAATATGGTTTGATTTATTTAAGAAATTGTAGGATATATGGATTAATGCCATGAAAGAGTTCTTTCATGTTGTTTGCTTGGTAGTATTTTAAACAGATTTGGGTGAAGTCATTACAATTTGTTAGTATGTGCATATTGCTGGTAATTTTACTAAAAATTTGTATTGTTGGCAATTTTTTTTTTATATGTAAAAATGAATTGCTGGTATTTTTACTACAAAAATGTATTTTTATACTTTCATAGTGTTTTGACACCATTTTGGGGGGTTCACTATTTGCCAAGAGCTGGGACCCCCTAACAGGTGCTTCCACCCCAAACTGACAAGAAAACAAAATCATAGATCTAGAAACTAAAGAACAAAAGAGCCAAATATGAGAACAACTGTATAAAGATTTCAAGAAACCAACAAAAGAAATCACAGCCAAAATGACTGAGACAATAGGCACTGTCATACAGAGAATACTTTCAAAAGTGGATCTCCATATAAATAGAAGCCTAGAACAAGTGCATCAAAATTTATTATATTGAACACAGACAAGACATTACAGAATAACAACAATAAATGTTAATGATCAGCTAATAAATGAATGCAGCAAACAAGCTTGGGAGGAATGGTAATCCATTGAGAATTGTGCAAACAATCCAGATTTGAAAGCTGCATTCAAAACAAAAGCTGGCCTAACAAAAAAACAAACAATACATTCTATGACACTGCGAATAAATCAGTAAATCTTCAATAGACTTATCCCATTGTCAGATGTTCAATAAATCAATCAAAATTAATTCTCATAGTTATACCCCTCAGAACAAAAGCAATTTTGGGATTGGAAATTCTTAGTAAATACTTTTATTTCATCAAAAACATAATAAAGTTTATATTTAGAACCAGTTAAAGTGTTCCTTTATATATATTTGGTTTGTTCTGTTTTACGGCATATCAATCTCAATGGGTTATTTAATGCCGACAAGATTTTTTATTGCTGGTAATATTTTTTTTCTTCAAAAATGTATTGCTGGTAATAGTTTTTCCTAAAAAAATGTATTGAAGGGTTTTAAACCCAGTTTGGGGGTTAACTATTTGCTCATAGTTGGGACCCTAACAGATGCAACCACCCCAGATCAGAGTGGACCTGGGAACACCAGCAATTAAGAGGTGGTTCCACGCTCCTCAAAACCTTCTGATCAGAGTCCTTGCTATTGGACATAGTTTATCATCATACCCAGGACACTATATATATGGTAAAAATATAGTTTTAAGGCATGCTATATTTAGGGATTAAAGTGCTCAATATCAGGGATAAGACCTACGTAAATATAAAAGTGAACATTGAAGTCAACAGTGTTTCATGTCATTTATGGGGGTTAACCTCAGTGTCCACTTCTATATAATAAATCCAAATGTCAGTGTGTAATTGAGTCACACTTTTTCAACTTTACTCCTAGAGGCCATAGCCAACATATCAAACCATTTTGGAATCAGGCCAACTCGGTGAGCAAATTAAAAAAAAAACATTCCAGGCGGGATCCGAAATTTTAAACTCCCAAGTTTTTATTACTGCAATTGTTGTTTGGTGAATTTTTTTTTTTTTTTTTTTTTTTTTTTTGCAACAAATTTTTTTTGTATAATAATTTTTATGAATTGGAAATAAATTTGAGAATAAATTAAATTAATTGTGAAATCCAGCAAAAGTAACCCATGAAACAAAAACAATTGTTTGTACAGAAAGTAAGGACCTACATGCATTAAATTGGCTTGAAATTAAGTGGCGACAGAAGAATTATTGCTGAACTTTTGAAAGGTAAGGTTAAATATTAATATAATACTTAAATGCAGCAATCAATTTTGAGTTCTTCTGTAGTTTATTGTTGCCTATCACTTCTAATCCTCCTTAACTATTGTGATGAAGGCCCAATCAAGCACACTCCTAAGCTTGTGTGTGTGTATTATATATATATATATAACCTATATTTGCAGATATACCTATCAAGTGCGCATACACATCATTTCTTTACATTCGTAAAAACAATACGCTAGAATTAGCAGTTTCTCTCTGCCAAATGCTAATAGCTTAGGGGTAGAAAGTCTGACCGACACCAAATCAGTCAGGTTTTGATCCTGGCTTCAGGCTTTTGAACATCTAGTCACACTGAGGAGCTGTGATACTGCAAAACAGTACAGTCTGCGAATGATATATATATATATATATATATATATATATATAAAATTTCATCGTTATTTCAAACTACCTTCATAATATTCAAACTTAATTATTTCAAATTATTTTAAATTTGTGTATTTTGAAGATCAAATAGATTACCCAATACTTTTCAGGAAATGTAAAAGTATAAACTGATGTCAAAAGTTACAAATCAACAAACACCACACCCAGGTAGCAATGTCAATTTCTCTTTCATCTTTTTTCAACTGCCAGTATCTCAAAAGACAGGAGCTTTCACAAACCCAAGACACCCACAAATGGTCAAACAAGAATTTGCATGAAAGCAAACTAGAACTAGACTTTTCCGGAAATTTTCAACCATTTTCAGTGCAGAATACACACAACATGCGAGTATTTGAGTCAGTGAGGTAAGCTACTGCGGTCTTTGGTATAAGAAGCCACATCGTCAATGTAAAACAAACGTATCAAATGGTGGATACTCCTCTCCCAGTAGAACAAATATGAAATGAACGAAATCATAATTGTGGAAAATGGAGGTAAAAGTTAGTATGCTTACAAAGAAGTTCAGAAGGACAGGAAACCATAGGAAGAGGTGAAACTAACCTGATAACAGTATTACTAAAACCAGTTCAAATAATGAGAAATTGTGCTGGAGAAGTTGTCACTTGATCCCCAGAGAGATTTTAAATCTATTCATACCAAGCAAGGTGATAATACCACTAAGACACAAGGGGCTACTAGGAGTGAAAGAGAATGAAAAAACTTTAGGAATCGGAAACCCAATCCTAAACAGTGAATAAAAGATAAATCTCAACTTTGTTCAAAAAAACGAGGAGGAACATAAACCTATCTAATCTTATTCATTGCGCAGAGAATTAAAAAATCTTGTCCAGTTTTGATGAATAAATTCAATCTCTTCTAATTTTTTAATACCATAAAAATTGCTCACTAACAGCAAAACAATTTGTATGAAAACTAAGTACTAGGTAACTATAAATACTGATGATGATGAAAATGAAGAGGAAAGATTTAATTACTCTTTTTAGCAACAGCCTCTTATTGCTTAGGTTTTCATTTTTCACCAACCCAAGTAGACACATTCAGAATCAATCATATTACGATCATTTGATTTACTTCTTAACTACTAACTCTTCTTAATTCTACTAATAGCACTGAAGATGACATTCTTCAAGCTTCTTGCCACAGATGCACAGTACCTACCTGATGCCACTTTAATTCAAAACAGTGTGATAAGATTATCAAAAAAGAAAAAGAAAATCTAATGTTCGCAGCCATAATTTTCTAACTGAGAACAGACAATTCATAAGCTGAAACAAAATTATAGGAAAGAGTTTTTTTACAACCACTTCTACGTAAGACTTTTCTGCACCCCTGCATATTAATTTCTCAAGCTGTAGAATAGACATTTTTATACTATAAATTGGGATGCAAATTGTTCCTTTTATTTGTTAATCTTAGCCAAACATACAAGTAAGCTGGTTTGGCCAAAGGAGAGAGATAGAGGTAGTACTGACACTGTACTCAAAAGCCCAAAAGAGTTTGTTTGGTAAGCTAAAATAATTCAAAAAATAAAATAAAATATGGCATTTTATCTGTCAAAGTAAAAATCATTCCATTTCTACTTTGCTATCAGAACATTCTAATGCAAATAAAGATAATTCTCCCATCTCTATATTGTTGATCCTTCTGGTGACGGAACTAAGTCTGTCTCTCTCACATACACACAGTAATTGTATTATATATATATATATACACTATATATATATATATATATATATATATATAGTGTAACTCGGATATAAGAGAGTTGTCGGGACCAAAGAAGAAGTCTCTTATATCCGGGTTTGGTCTATTTTGTTTAGGTAAGTATGGCTCTAATTTGGGACCAGAGAAAATCTCTCTTATATCCGGGTTACACTGTATATCCTGTTCCTTTGCCCTTTCCTCACTAAAGGTTTCTTATTCTCTTTCATTATCTGTAACCGCCCTGCATCCTAGTGGCATTATCACCTTGCTTGGGGTGAAATGAGATTATATATATATATATATATATATATATATATATATATATATATAGGAAAACATCTATCAGTTTGTCATGCTTTGCTTTATTACAGTTTCATCCAAATTTCTTTTTGCAATAAAGGGACACATTGAAGGTTTCGGTATTTCAAATTCTATACTGTTTTCATTAGTTAAGTTGTTATCACATTTATATTTTGTGATGTGTGTGAGTGTGTATGTATGTCTCGTATAGTCTGTGTGTCTAATTACCAAAGATGTTAGCAAGAAGAAACAGGAAGTATGCGTATATGTTTGTTTATTGAATTTCAAGTTGCACGTGTAGTGACAACCGATAGAATCAGTGCATTTATCAACTGTGTATTAAATTTATATCATTAGTTTTGGAGTAAATTTTATTATTATTAGTATTGTTTTATTATTGAGGAAAATTTGTGTGTATTATGAAATTTTTAATGTGTAATGAGAATGGATATATTGGCGTGTGTTGAATTTTTTTTATTATTATTATTTAAGTTTTATTATTTTACTATTTATAATTTTTTCTTGAGAGATATTTAATGTGTGTTTTATTAGCATGTTTTTTGGTTGTATGATGAACATTTGAAAGAAAAGGTGTAAAATTAGATTCCATCATCCACAAATGTCTGCATCTTACATTCTTTAAGTATAGGCTTTTATATATACTAGAATTTTTTTGCAACACACTGACACATGTTGAAATCACCAAAGTATTTAGTATTGTTGAAGTTATTGCTAACATTTTTTTGTCAAGATTTATAAACTATATTTTGTTTAATTTCAAAAAACAATCAATGAAATTTGAATAAACAGATTTGTTTGGAAAAATACTTTGACAAAAAAACTACTTTGCGGTTTAATAACTTCTTTACTTTTATAGGACTTCATGGTAAAAAATATTTTTTTTTTTTTATTTATTTCTTTTTTTCCTTTTTAACAGTGATGAATAAATTCTTAGGATTTCTTACTCTTGAGCATGCAACTGGTTATGTTTAAATATTTCTTTCTGGAGACAAATTCCAACTTTTTGAAGTGTTTGGGCTTGTGATTTGTTTATAGTTATCACAAACACAAGGTGAACTGGATTCTTGTATAATTAAAAACTTCAAGATATGCAAAAAAAAAAAAACTATTTCACTTTTATTAAATAAGTATTTGTTATTTTAATCATTAAATTGTTTTTAAAATAGAGCATTTTGTATGTTACATAATAAAACTTGCTTGGGGTGAAATAATTAAAAATAAAATAACAAAATAATCGAGGTTAACTAGAGAGAAGACAATAGCAGCATTACACAAATACAAATGAAAAAGACAAATTAGGAAAACACAAATTCTCACAACTTTACCATTTATGAAGGCAATGGCCTAGTGGATAAAAGTGTTGATTTGTGAATTTCGTGACATGGAGCTTGTGAGTTCAATCACTGGGTCAGGTGGTGTGTACATGCACTCAGAGGAAATGTCACAAGCAATAACTAAACAGTACAAAATAAAAATAAGAACTAGACAATATCCCTAGACATGAGCATTGGAACAAGAACAGTCTATCCCTATAGATTAAATAAAGTGTTCAGTTCAGAATTCCCTGTAGGTTACACAGATCAATATACACCTGAGGAAAACAAGAGGGTACAACAGCTGAAACCTAGTGATAACAACAGTCCAAATATATATAGTGTAAATATTGATAACGAAACATCTCCAAAAGAGTTTCTGTAAATTTCTCAGACTAAACCACTTTCCCAAAATCAGTATTCCAACATTTGGTCATTAAAATATTGATCTCAGCAGGTCAGACAGAGAACTTTTCAATATCTCATCACAAATATTAAAAGTCACCAACCCATTAAATCTTAATGCTGTGCAAAAAAAAAAAAAAGAAAAAAAAAAGAAAAAAGACTTGCAAAATAACAAAGAATCAAAACACTAATGTCTGTCCACCACCATCCCATCGTTTGCTGACAAACACTTCACGGCATTATCCTTCAAAAAGGATTAACTCTCACGATTTCTCTGTAAAACTAAGACTTTAAAGACATTTGTCAAAATAAAGCAGTAGGTGTTTAAAGGAACAAAGGATACGTTACAAGAAGCTGATTAACAAATCAGATGGACAGATAAATGCACAACAGTGTAGATATGTGACAAAATATTAGCACTCAGAAACAGATCCTGTTAATATGACAAGTCAGATGATGTGAAATTAGCATCAAAATCCAGCATCAGAGAAATCCATGAAACATCAATTTATATACAAGGAGTGATATAAGTAAAATCTGCAAACTTCAGATTTATATCAGAAACTTCCATAGACAATGAAAATTCTTAAACACCATGATTTAAATCACTCGGTGGGCCCCAGTACTCGCAAGTCACTCGGTGAGCCCCAGTACTTATTAAAAAAAAAAAAAAAACTTATTCAACCAAGAGAAGTTTATTGTCCTTAAAAAATTGATATAATTTTTAAAGGATATCAATCTATAAATAAACATTAAAATACAAAAATGTTTTAGAAATATAAAGTGTATAGAGTTCCTTTTGTAAGAAGAGCATCACCTACACAAATAATTGGACTATGGTTTGTGAGAGAGATGCAGGCTAAGAAAAATAAAGAGAAGGGAAGCCAAATATCAATCCCCTCCCCAAAAATATGATAAAAAAAAAAAAAAAAAATGCAACAAATTACACAGCACTTATTTCAATTAAATGCATTACTTAGAATGATTACTTCACCACTTATGTAAATGTAAAAACAGTCTTTGTTGGTGTCATAAGCATTAACTTCACTCAATTTGGGCTTTTCCAGAATCATTCCCCTTTTTGCTATATATATATATATATATATATATATATATATATATATATATATATATATATATATATATATATATATATATCTCCTCTTGTATTCTATGTATTCATATTTGCTCTTACTCCCATTGTGAACTACACCGTTTATTAAAACCTTCATCCAGACACTTCTTTAGTTCTGTTTCTTATTATAATTTAATAAACAGAGTATACTGAATGATGTACAAATTTTTTGAAATTTGAGCGATTAGACATATCTCCTAACTCACCCTCAGCAACTAAAATCTTCAATCATTGGTATCAGGCCTTCACTTCATTTCTACAAAAATCTACAGACGATACTGTATATGACAAACAAAAGATATTGGACATCTTAATAGCAATTTACAGACGTCAACTACCCTATTGCCAAGCATGCTACTTCTGAATCTGCTATAAATCGCCTCATAGAATTATACGTGAAACCCACAAACAAAATCTTTGCCAGATATGTTCTAGCTATGCGTGGACAAAGAGAAGATGAAGATATCGATGTGTATGTTCAGGGGTTACAACTACTAGATAAAGAATGCAGTTCCAAAGCAGCTAACACTGCTCAAAACCAAGACAATTGCTTTAGAGAAGCATTCATCATGCTTTAATACAATGCAAAAGAGTCTTTTAAAGAACAAAACCCTTGATCTACACATGGTGATTAATCAAGCCAGAGATCTATACCTATTGCAGAAAAACTCTGAATCATATTCACATCCACTCTCACCAACTGTTGGAGCCACAGCATCAGAAAACAAAGATTTGTCAGTTATGCGTGTGCCTTAACAAGCGCTAAACGTTATTTTTGTGGTGGATCTCATCACAGTTGTAAAGTGTGCCAAGCCATGTGTCACAAATGCAGAAGAAGGGGCACTTTTCCAAAGCATGTCAGTGAGTTGGTACTACGGCCACTTCACTTACTCATCTCATAGACTGGCCACCACTAGGCTATCTAGTTTATTAAAACAGGCTACGGTGTACGTATAGATTGGCAAAAATGAGCCTCCTGCTCTAATGGACCCTGGTAGTTCTGGGTCCTTTATTTCACTCAACTACGTGAAAAGACACCAGATAAAAATAAAACCTGCAGTCAGGAATGTGTCCATGGCTTCATCATCCCTTTAACATTTCAATAAAAGGGCAGTGCACCATCAATTTAATTTAATTAGGTGAGTGGTATTTGAATGTAACTGTGTATCCTTCCCAATCTTTGTAATTATGTAATTCTTGGGCAAGATTTTCAAATCTCGATCCTAACTGCAAGCATTTCTAAACAATTTGGAACTGTCGAAAAACACTTTATTAAAACTGAGGTTAATAAAATTCTTCTAAGAGATGGAATAACTAAGGAAAGCCTTTGGTGAGCTCAAATTTTAATTGTTGATAACAAATGGCATTAAAAAAAAAAAAAAAAAAAAGAAGATTAGTTGTAGATTATAGTAGAACTATTAATAGAGTCACTCTACTTGATGCTTACCCCCTGCCACAAATAGTCTGGCTTTGGAAATCTCTAAATATGAAATTTATTCTTTGGATTTGAAGAGCACATATCACCAAGTATCCAAATCAAGTTAATGTTTCTGACAGTTGGCAATAATATAAGTGACAAATAGGTAGAAAAAAGAATGGTTGGTTATTTCTTGTTTGATTAGCAGCATATCAACTACTTATCAGTCATTTAATTTCGAAATTTAATTTTCTTGGGAGCATTAGTAATTTCTTTTACAAAAATGTGTTGCTAGTAACTTTTTTTTTTTTACTATGAAAACGTACTGTTGGTATGTTTTTTTTTTACTATAAAAATATATTTTTATACTGTTATTGTGTTTTGTTTGTGGTCCACTATTTACCCATTGCCCTAACATGTGCTACCACTCCAGGTCAGGGACAACCTGGGAACAACAGCAATTAAGAGGTGGTTCCACTCTCCTCAAAACCTCACCCATCAGAGGCCTTGCTGCCAGATGTAGTTTATCATCATAGCCAGGATGTGTTGATTATTTGTGATGAATTTGTTTAAATAAATGCACAATTGTTTGTGTCATACAGTTTTACTTTTGTCAGTTGAAGAGCGTTTAGTTCCAGTATCTGCCTATATTTCTGAGTTGAGGTATTATGTACACTATTTACATTATTTGGACTATTGTCCTCATCTTTGTCGCCATATTTATTACGACGTTTCGGCTGTTGTACGCTCTGGCCTTCTTCAGGTGGTTGGAATGTCGAATTGAACCCTTTATTTCTAACTAAGGACACATGGCACAGTGGATAAAAGTGTTAGATCTAATGACAGGACCCAAGGAGTGTGAGTTCAATGCCTGGTTAAGGCGGTGGAGAACTCGGAAAGGGGAATTAACAGGAGATAACTAACAACCATTAGACATGGCACATCTAGAAGTCTACCCCAGTGAGTGTTTTGTTTTTTTTTTTTGTTTTTTTTTTTTTTTAATATTAACATACACATGAAGTATCATCATTAGAGATACTTTCAGCAATATCATTGCATAAGACTATTTATAAACCCCATGTATTATTATATCATGTCTGGGCTTTCATATTAACACACTAACAATTAGTATTTGTTTTATTACACCCCATAAATATCAATTTTAACAGTTTTCGGAAAGAATAAAAAAAAGTAATTACAAATTAAAAAAGAAAAAAAAATTTCTTACTGCCAAAATTTAATTTTTTTTTTAATGCTTAATTAAATAGAGATGGTAATCCAGCCTAATGTTTAAGAATTTAAGGACATATTGAAGGCAAGAGAGGCAGAGGGAAAGAGCAAGTAATCTACTCTAATAAGTTTATATAAATAGATGACAGTGTAGGGATAGTAAGGGGACAAACATTGCTTAGAGTGACAAAGAAGAAGACACTGTGGAGAGCCGTAATGGCCCACATCCTGAGAGGACACTGCACATAAAAAAATGTAATGTTTTATCTATTTTATAATTAAAATGCTTAAAGAAGTAAACTGAACAGAGGTCAAAATACAAGGCCAATTTATTTTGTTAAGAGATGATGTTATGAAGCATACATTTTTTTCTTTTTTTTTAGAGGCTTTATCTATTTAAAGAATCCAAAAATTTACAACTGGTATTTATTTGCAACTTACCTGCAGATAGTAGCCTTCATAGATACCAGCATGGGGTCCTACTATCTGTAAGAGATAAAGAAAAAAAAAATCAGTTTATTACATGACCAAAACTGACAGAAGAATATCATTAAGTATTACATTTAAAATACTGAATATATATCAACTGTTTCTAAAAGCCAGAATTGTTCTCAGTCTCTAATATAAATATCTGTTGATTCTGGTAATCCTCAGGGGATTTCAAACTGAACCCATTATTTAAGCTATGGGTGTAGATTAATCTCATTCTGCTGGCCATGTGTGTGGATGTCTTTATTTTAGTACTGCTCAGTTATTATGAGTTCTGTTTCCACTAAGTCTGAACTACTGGGCCCAGGGATCGAACTCTCAATTACAATGACACCAACAAATTAATATACAAAAGAAACTTCCAGTTTAAGAAAAATCAACAAATTAAAACTTTTTCAGCAAAGATGAGTCAGAAAATAATGGTATATTTTCAAATTCATTTCACCACAAACAAGGCAATAAAGCCACTAAGACATAAAGGGTTTACTGTGTGTGACAGAATATGGGAAAAAGAAACATCATTAAAGAGAGAGGACAATAAAAGAACTTCAATTAAGATGACAGAAAATAACAATTGACATTGAATTTAAATTTTTAAAGATCAATGTTGATTGAAAAGCAAGAAGCTGGAAGAGAGTTCTACAAATGAGAAGTAAAAGAGAAGAAACTGTGAACTTAGAACTTAGTTATATCTAGCCATTTAAACTGTAAAATGAGACCTAGCTGCCAATCAAGTACTGCACTTATATTCATAAAGGAAAGCTCATCAGAACAATTACCAAGAACATATTTATAAAAAAAAGGCATAGGGAAGTTATGTTTTGGTGGTGGGAAATCTTTGGATTTTATCAAGAATCTCTAAATACATAACAGGAGCACCAGACAAGAAGTAGCAGCAATATTCAATGCATGGATGAATAGTAAATTTATAAATGTGTAAGCTAGATTCTGACAAGAAAAATTGTCTAGACCGACACAGTGAACCAACTTTCCTAGCAGCCGACCTAGCAACTGATTCAATATCATTTTTCTACTTCATGTTAATAGAAAATGTTAGCCTAAGAAGGGGCAATGAATCCCTCTCCTGGAGGTTAGCATGATCAAAGAAACTAAGCAATCACAGGCACCCAGCAGCAGTTAAACCAGGCTTATGATCTCATGAACTTGAAAACCACCAATCCTACATTATATAGGTTAATAGTTATTCATCCTGTAGATATTTCATTTATAGAGTAATCTTGCAAATTTCTAGAACAGCATAAAGTAATGTTTTCCAACATGTGAATTAAAAATGCAAAAATCAATTCCCAAAATGGCACATGTCCAGAGACAGTACACAGAAACATGTCCTCATAACTATCAGATTTACAGAGTCTACACCAAAACTAGTGAACTACGAACCCTGCCAATGTCACCATGAGAACTGAAAACTACGACAACGTACATACAGTTCCTAAAAGGAGTAACAACTTCACAACAAACAGGGATAGACATTCGACTTGAATTATGAATACAATCTACGAAAAAATCAGTATTGCTACAATTCATTTAATGAATCTATTGATATCTCAAAATCCCCACCAGTTACACATCTTTTCCTTTTCAACTATGGCAGATAATTTGTCCTACTGGTTGAGGTCTCATGACTCCTACAATTCCAAAGCAAAGGCTGAGGCAATCAAGCTGAGCCTTGCATCCATCAAGGAGGAACATAGAACCAAAATGGAAATGAGGAAGGCTGAACTGAAAAAGTAAACAGCTATGGCCATAGCCGAAGACAAGGTTCTCAAAGCAGCCTCTGATAACCTAAATGAAAGGTTCAGCCATGACCCCGACACACATAAGGGAATACTTGGCCAATCAAGCACATCAGATCAAGGGACAAGTTATTGACCCTGAGTGGCTTTGCGACAGAAAGATCAATTACAGACAGTTGGAGAGACAGCTCAAACATGAGGATCAATCCCCTTTTCTTGGACTAAAGAAACCCGTCAAACTTGACAACACATCTCCAGTTATCAGTTATCACTCACCCAATCCATACACCTGAGGTACCAAACCACCTGATAAATGTAATGCCCCCAACTATATTTCAGATCTCATGAGGTACTTCACACGATGTGAGCTTATCACCACCAGATAAACTAAGTTTAAAGACAAGCAAGAGGATTATTGAGCATGGAATTATTCTTTTCAGAGTGCCCCGAGAGATTTTGGCCTCACACACAAGGAAGAAATGGACCTTCTTATTCACAGAAGGGCCATTCACAAATGAAGCAGTCTCTTCACCTGGAAAGGGAGAAGAATGCTGATATTTGCCCATCTTCAGTGTGTATCACACTAAAAAACCAGGTAAAATCCAGGTGGTCTTTGACTCCAGTGCCAAGTACAACAGAGTATTCCTTAATGATGTGCTAATCAGTGGACCGGACCTTAAAAACATCTTGGTTTCGAGTCCTCGCTTATTTCCACAAGGAATTGGTTGTCATCACAGCAGATATTGAACAGATGTTTCAGTGCTTCCTGGTGAACAAAGAACACAGAAACATTCTAAGATTCCTATGGTACTGCAACAATGATCCTACCAACAAAATCGCAGAATATCAGATGAGGGTCCACATCTTTGACAACAGCCCATGTCCTGTCGTGGTGATCGACTGTATAGAAAACAAGAAAAAACAGCTCAACTATGACATGATAGTTGAGGAGTTAGTCAACCGGAATTTTTACATTAACAATTGTCTAAAATCACTCACTACAGTCAAAGCTACAGTCCGATTGCTTCAAAAGATACAAGGCATCTTTACTGGATCAAATTTAAGATTGCATAAAATCACCTCCCACAGAGGACAGGTCATGACCACCTTCCCATCGTGGGACCTTGCAAATGATCTTAAGGACTTGGACTCGAGTTGAGACAAACTACCCAAAAAGCACAGCCTTAGTTGGCAACCAGTCTACTACAGAAAGAAATGGCAGCCTTATGCAGAAAAAACTTCAATCATGAATTAAAAGAGACACGATCGCTCAAGAGTATATTACGCATGATACTTAACTGACTAATCACTTAACATTTAACGCTCTGCATTAGTCACTACTTTCCTTTCCTCTGTATTGTTTTTTCAAGACTCCTCTCTACTGCACTACTTAATTTCAGACAGTCATTTTCTGTTACCATAGCAGGATATGACAAAACAACTGCAAAATTCAAACATGCTATTCATCTGAATCATTTGCAGTGGCAGGATAAATTTTTTGCTTTACAAGCAAAATCACCTCCAGTATGTTAAAGGTTAAAGAACGGATGATAAAAAAATATGTATATATAATATTTACCTTGTAAATGCTAAAAGAATATACAAAATAACCTGTTATGTAACTTTCATCATGGTTAAAATATTCCACTTAATTTGTACATCTATCATGAAACTACAAAAACACCTCAGCAATAACAAATTCTACAAAGACAGTTTTAATCATTTGAAGTTGAGTATTTAAACTTGATAAATTTATAAATCAAGAAAAAATAATAATGGTTTGCATTATTCTCCAATCTGATTATGGGTTCAAATTTCACTCTTCATGGATTTGCTGATACCTATTTTTGTTTAATGCATCAATGAACATTAAATGAGCTTATGATAAAATTCAATAACTATGAAAAAAAAAAAAAAAAAAAAAAAAATATAAAAATAATAATATATATATAAATTTTAAACTTAACAACAAAAGAGAAAATCAAGAGAGATTGTTTGTTCTTCTGTATTAATAGCAAAAATGAAAAATATACTAAAATACTTTTATCACTGAGAAGTATCACTAGCTGATAATAAACCAACTCACTCAGTGGTAGATGATTAAAAATTTAGGTCAATTATTATCCAACATATCAGGTTTCAAGAAATTATTGATCAAAGAGACAGGTATATTTTTATCATTTTAAATGTTATTTTTAGTAGATACTCCATTTATTTATTTAACAGTATATTTACTTCTATTTATTTAATAAATATAGTGTCTACTGAAATATCCACTAAAAATATCTTTGAAAGTGATAAAAATCTGTTGGATGAATATATAAAAAGATACTTCTACAATATATATATATATATATATATATATATATATATATATATGTGTGTGTGTGTGGTGGTTTGTAAATATTCAGGTTATCTGACCAAGAAAAAATAAAATTACTTCTACCATATCTTTTGAAGCAGTGCTTTTGGCTGCTAAAAGGTAGTGCAAAAAATCCATTAAGTTCGGGGTAGCATATTACACACAACTTTTCTTTTAGAGTTTGGTTATTTTTCAAACAACTTGTTCAAATTTTACAAGCATGAATATTCTTTCCAAAGTGAAATAAAAGTCAATATGATTAAATCATGAACATGTGTCTTTATCTCACATAAGATTCTCTTGTTGCCATTACAGGAAGGAATTTACTTAACAGCTGATGCCTAACAACTTAAAAGAAAAATAATATTGAGAGACAAATGGCATGTGTGTGTGTGTGTGTGTGTGTGTGTGTGTGTGTGTGTGTGTGTGAAGAAATATATTTTTAAGGTGTGCTATATATTAAATATATCTTAATTTAAGTATATTTTTCTTTATTTACTGCACACACATTCAAATATCTGAATAAATAGACATTAAACTTTTTGTTAAATAATTGTATTTAATGTTCTTTTAAATTTACTTTGTTTTAATATTCATTTTTTAAAGTTATACTTTTATTTACTATAGATGTGAAAATAAATTCAAAGGAATAGAAATTTTAAAAATACATACATAACATTTATTACCTTTCTTTTTTACTTTTAAATTCTGAGAATTTTGAATGCATTTTAATCTTAAAATATCTTCATAAAGGCAAATCATACAATAATTTTTTTTACAAAAAGCTGAGTCTGTATATATATTTACATTGTCATAAATTAATGTAGTTTTTTTTTTTTTTTTTTTTTTGTTTTAACTGGACACACACACACAGACAACTGCCCTTTATAGATAATGTATACTTTTGGCAGGAAGAATTCATTCAAATGTTTTTATTTTTTTCTGAAAAGGTTTGTCTAATTTTTGTTTTTCCAGTTTTTACTTATAAACAGTCATACATCCAAATTAAATTTATAAAGAAATTATCAGGAAACAACCCCACAAAAGCATTTTAAAATGGATGAAAATTTTTAAATTAATATGTTGACTATAGGTGTTGTCATGTTATGTAATCTCTATCAGACTAACTGAAAAGAAACTTAAAAAAAAAACTATGTCCCTTACATATGATTACAAACATTTCTACATGTCATTTGTCTTCAATAAAAAAAAATAAAAAATAATTTTTAGTAAAACTTATACAATTCATACATTATTTATATAGGCACAAAACACAGTGTTCCAAACACGAGACCTAAATTCAAATTGCACCCTGGTTGATTTTGTCAGAGAAGTAACTTATAGACAATACTGGCGAGAGGGAAAAAAACCCTAGCATGTACCACCATTGGGAAGTGCCTGAAAACACTACCACAGGCTGACCCAAGCTTTATGAGTGAAATTGGGTAGACAAAGCTATTTAAAAGTCATCAATAGCTTAACTAGCATAGATTTACAAGTCAGTGTGCTCAGAGACATTAATATACTGGTCTTTTCAACTACTGATCACACCAGATGACGTGCTCTCTATATCTCTATTGAAGAAACACTAATGTGCCTGAGTGGATGCCTACAACAGATTAGCAAGCTACTCTAGCAGATCAGTATACTCAGAAACAAGTAAATAACATTTAAAATATGTTGAAAATTATCATGAATGCTGCCATATGCTAACAGTTTTCAATGTATTTTAAATGTTATTACTTTTCTCCATTGTTTTCATGTGTTGTGTTTGCTTTTTCTTTTTGTGCACCTGGGGAATGCTGCCAAATTTCATTGTATACTGCAGTGACAATAAATAAATAAAATTTCCACCCACTTACTTTTTATTAAGAAAAGGAATAAGGAAGAAATCCAGAAAAAAAATCACAGAAAATATTCTTCTTTTTCACTTATATATATATATATATATATATATATATATATATATGTGTGCGTGTGTGTGTGTGTATGGGGAAAACACCATAAATTTTCAGATCTGTCTATATTTCCATGATGAGGTATTGTAACTATTTACATTGTTCAGAAAAGGCATGGCACATGGAACTAGAACAATCTACCCCCAGTGGATGATATAAATGGTTCAGTTCGAAATTCTGACATCTACTCCAATAGTTTCATGTCTCACACCTCCCTTCTGTGGAATTCCTTTCCTATGACTAGTTTCCCTGATAGCTATAATCGCCAACTATTCAAATGTAATGTCAATCGACATCTCCAGATGCCTTGATCTTTTCCTTGTCCTTCTCATCTTCCTTTCCTCTATCACGCCTCTTTAATCTCACTCCCACTCTCTGTAACCCCTTGCATGCTAGTGGCATCCCGCCTTGCTTGGGGTGAAATGCTTAGAGAAATAAAATTGAAAAAAAATAAATATATATATATCATCGGAAGAAGGATGGAGCTTGCAAAACATTGTGAATATGACAATGAAAATGAGGAAAACAGTCCAAACAATGTAAATAAATTTTCAGATATCAAAAGAACAATTTTAGGAAAATCTATTAAGTGGAAAAAACATTATAAGTATCAATATAATAAATTTTTTTTTTTTTAAATTATAAAAATACAAAAATTGAATTCTCTTTGTTATTTTATTAATATAAACAGATCTGCTTAAAAGTGGATATTGAAATTTATTTTTAATGATTTCAATCAAAATGTTAAGTGTGTCCATTATTGAGCACAGTCAACTGTTATCGAAAGCTGTAGCAACCAAATCAATAAAGTCATGTCACTAAGTAATACTGCCTTTTGCTGGTGCAAGCAAAACATCACTTGCATATAAATCATGGCAAAGATCTAACTAGAACAGCAGTTGCAAGTTAAATTTAAATGCAGAAGCAGTGCAACAAATGCATATCACATTTTTTCAAAGTGGACTGCTCTACATAACAAGCCACAAAATGTCAGCAGGGAAACATCTTCAATGTGCATTATTCAATTCACAACAAAATTGGTTGGACAAGCAGCAAATGCAACAGGAAAGGAAGAATGCTTATCGTTGTGCTAAATTAAGGAAATTTAAACCAAAGTTTCTAGTAAAATTAAGATAATCATATTAAATTATTTATGACTAATAATAAAAGATAGCTACCCATTTATATAATGTGAGATATATATATATATATATATATATATATATATATATATGGGAATGTTCATTGCAGATTCTTCAAACCATAAATGTACATCTCAAACCTGCAATGGTATGACTCCTATTTATAATACCAATTCAATCGATTATTTGAATAAAAAGAAAATACAGAATCAAAAATAATAATAAAGTTCGATATTTATCAGAGCTCAATTCTGAGCTTCAAAATTTTATCATTCATCAGAACTGTTGATGACTATTACATAATTTTAAATATTAATGGGCAGCAGTAAAATTTTATTTAAAAGATAAAAATCATAAGCAAAAGAATCCTGGTATACAGGATAATAAACGAGAAATATACCATATATAAGAAAATAATAGCTGGCCACTTGTATCCGAGGATACCAGTGTACTAGGTTGGTTAACCAATCCCTAATTTAGACGCTTGCTCAGGCACATTTGTGTTTGTTCAACACCCAAAGAGTCTACCTGTGGTTCATACTGCAACTATGCTGAGCAGATCTTAGTTACAGTTTCTGGGAGAGAGCATGTTATCTAGTGTAATCAACAATCCGAACAAAGCCGGCACACTCAAACCCTTGGTCACAAGGACTTGTGACACAGCTATTAACAGTCCATCTACCCAATTTCACTCACAAGGCATGTGTCAACCCGTGGTATGGTTTTCAGGTGCTTTCTGAAGGTGCCACATGCTGTGATCATCCCCCTCCAGACTGATAACATCAGAAAGTCTTCCTCCTGACAAATCAGCCCTGGTGAGATTCAAACCTAGATCTCATGATCAGAAAACAAATATTCTAACCACTTGGACATGTGCTTTGAATTTTTAAAATCTCTTATTGAATAAAAATTTTCTTGACACTCCTGCTTAAGTTGAACTAAAAGAGAAAGAAGTTTCATTTTTAAGAAAAGGAAAAATCATGTTATCTGAATTTTTTTGGCAGATGAATTATCATCATTATGCACCAATTTACTTGGACTGTTGTTCTCTTAGTTTGTTATAGTCACAATGTATCAGTTGTTGTATGCTGAGCTTCTTCAGGTATTTGTCATAATCTCGGAATTTCAAACCAAATCATTTATTCAATCCAGAGAGAGAGAGAGAGAGAGAGAGACATTGTTTCCATTCTATTGTCTATGAAACAATATCTTATAACAGTTATTTTTTCAAAGTGAGTTTATCCTTGTAAATTTTTTTTCTTTGAACCAAATTAGGACTTTTTCTCACTACCTGAACCAGGAATTGAACTCCTGATCATCAGTTCAATCAAATATAGTGACCATAACAACCAAAATGAGGACAATGGTAATATTAATAGTTTTCCCTACAAGGAAACATTTGACATTAATTGACCAAGCAACCAGTAGTGCTTTCAGACAAAATTTATAAAAATCTCTTAAAACACTTTTTCTTCCTTTTTAGGAAAACAGGTTTCTCAAATCTAGTATCTTTTTATCAATCTTTCCAGTATTGATGAGGCTTTCCTTCCAAAGCTTCTATTTGAAGTGTTGTGAAATTTTAACATCTTGAATTTTTTTTTTTTTTTTTTTTTAAGCATTACGCCCTGAGCAAGGCAGGAAGCCACTAGGATGCAGGGGGTTGCAGAAGATTTGGAGCGAGAGAAGATAGTGATAGAAGAAAGGATGAGGAGAAGGATAGTGGATAGATCAAAGTAACTGGAGATGTCGATTGGCATTACATTTGAATAGCTGGAGATTATAGCTCTCAGAGAAATAGTAATAGGGAAGGGTGTTCCACAGGCGAGAGGTGCGAGGTATGAAGCTATTGGAATAGAAGAGACAGCTACATTTTAAAATTTCTACAGTGAAAGGGTGAGAGCGGGATGCCAGCCTCGTAGGGCGCTTGAATTCATGAAGTCTGGGAACCAGTGAAAGCAGCTCATCGAAGCAATTACCATGAAAGTATTTGTAAAAAAGACAGAGACAGGCGACGGATTATGTCATCATTTTCTCAGAGTCAAAGGTGCTATCCATTTTAGATGTTGCTTTTTTTTATTTGGTACAGTTCTTCATGATCCTGTAGCACCAGTCCACAATGTTCAAAGAAGGATGTCTGAGTAAATCAGTATCACATACTAGAGATTTGTTGCCAATCATTTGATTGGAAGTTGGAATTATATCTTGCTATAAGAAATATTAGCAGTTTTTTTTTAATTTTTCGTCATCCATACCGCAATTGTCCCATAAAACATTATTAAACTTGAGTACACTGTCATCACATATGGCTAAGTTCACTCAATACACTTAGAACTGGGTTTAGAGGTAACACTTATTGTAAACAAAAGTATTTTTCATTATATTTTAATATAGTAAGTAAAATAAGTAATACTTAACAAAGCAAGTAATTTTTTTAAAATTCAATAAACAATCATTATTTTAACTAATTTTCATTGAATCCTATTTCTATAATGGCTACTTTATTTTTGTACAATTTTTTATTACAGAGTTAATTATTTTTTATTTAATATTTTTTGTTTGCACATTAACAATAATGTCAGACATTAAAATTTTAAATGCTTTAAATACAAAAATTTTTATTTTTATGACTAACTTTACACTATTTTCTAGCAATTGGAACCAAAATTAAAATTTCAAAAGACATAAATTATTGTGAAATGCTTTAAAATTGTTAAAAAATACTTGATCATTGCTATAATTTGTAATGCTTTAAGATGAGCAATATGAATGATACCATTTTATTTGAAAATATTTTGAGGTCATGTTCGCAGAATATAAAGAATACAACTGATCTACAGTCTTATAAATGAATAAGCATAACGTTTTGTGCACGACAAAGCAACAGACACTGGTTTGTGTAAAAGGGAGGGGAAAAAATATAAAATATACAAAACACTTCATTTACAAAACTAAAAGGAATTTTTCTTTTAATTATTCCACCTCCCTTTTTCCACCCACAAAACATGGCAATTTTCTTTGAGGACAAAAAAAAAAAAAAAAAAGTGTGCATGTGTGTCTGTGCACAGAGCTGTAAAATCCAGAAGCAAAGCAGTCAAAACAATTAAAGAAAATGATACTTGCTCTTTGTTTTATCTGAGAGAGAAAAGACAGAAAAAGAAAGGAAGTAAAGAATTAAGCATGAAATAAAAGAAGGTAGACAAGAAATAGTTTCAGAGTTCTTACATTCAGTATTTATTACCAAAAAAATCTTTATAAAAGATTCAGACAAAGTATAACAGAACAGAAAGAAATATATATATATATATATATATATATATATATATATATAACCGGATCAGAATATTTTAACTTATCTATTGTTTTTATCATTTAGAAGACACCCATACATCAGGATATTCTGTATAGGATATGATTTGGGATTGACCTAACAAATTCAATGAATTTAATTCTAATTTGAACCTGTAAAGAAGACATGTTCAGTCATAAATATGTCGGTGGATGACAGAATCCAGATATTGTTACTTATATATATTTTTCTTCTATGTGCCACATTGCTTCAGGACATCAGCCATCATGGCTCGCCAAAACTTCCTATCCCTTGTCCTTTGCAGTTTTGTTTTTTTTTTTTTTGTTTTTTTTCACCTTTGCTAAGGGTCCCAAACTCCATTCCACTACTCATGCACACAAACTCATCAGGTTTGGTGCCTTCCTCTGTCTCTCTTACCCTCAATATGCCCAAAATGGGTTAAGTTTTCCAAGCCCTTCTTTCTCATTATGTATCCAAGAAATTTCAGTTCTCTTTCGCTGATTCCAAGTACAAGTGCTCTTTTTGCTGCCATTTTCTTTAAGATTTCATCGTTGTTTAATCACTGTCCATTGAATTATCAATATTCTTCAGCAAAACTACATTTCAGTTGCCTAGTTTTTTTTTTCTCATCCATGAGGGAGACTCTCCAGCATTTACTGCCATACAAGAGGACAGATATCACATAGCAATCCAGTCTTCTTTATTTCTAATTAAATTTCTGTTTTTCAGAACTTTGCTTAGCTATAGGACTGCACCTTTTGCTCATCCAATGTGTGTTTGGATTTACTACTGATAAAAAGATTCAGTCCGAGTCAGATTTCATGACGTGATTGCACAGCTATGAGAAGAGGACATAATCACAGCATGCAGATTCTATGTAAAATATTCAGGATTAAGCAACACATTTTGTTCTATGTAATTTGAACCCTCTTATCAAATTCTATACGTCCTGGGTATGACATTAAACTGCATCCAACAGCAAGACCTCTGATCAGGAGGTTTTGAGGAGCGTGGAACCACCTCTTAATTGCTGGTGTTCCCAGGTCCACCTTGACCGCAGGGGGGGGGGGGGTAGCACCTGTTAGGGTCCCAGATATGGGCAAATAGTGAACTCCTAGTTTTTCCAGATCTTACCCACATCCTGGGTATGACGTTAAACTACATCCGCATCCAAGGTATGGCAATAAACTACATTCGCATCCTGGGTACGGTGATAAATTACATCCAACAGCAAGGCCTCAGATAATGTTTTCGGAAAAATAATGTTGCCAGCTATACGTTTTTGAAACAATGCTGCCAGACTTTTTGACTTTTAAAGTCACTCAAAATCATTTTCGGCCTAAAGTGACCACTAAGTTTGAGATGCCATTAAACAAAACAATTAATCAATCAAGAACATGAAGAAATTATTTGCAAAAACTGAACCAAAAATTATATTGGATTTTCTAAAAAGAATTAGTCTCTTATCAAAGATGTAGACTGATGTGTAAACAACATATCCTACCTTTTACCATTTTGCAAATAAAATGTCCTTATCAAATGGAAATTCTTGACTTAAACAAAAATACCTAGGATTATTTTGCAGTGTACAAGCAAATAAGAATGTTCCATACAAAATAGGCATTTAAAATTCATATAAACTGGATTTGGCATTAAATAACCCACAGTGGTTGATATGCCATAAAACCCAAACAAACAAACAAATCAAATTCTATAACATTTCAAATAACCCTATGCCTCATATTCAAACATGAGAAAATTGTAATTTTTCTCTCATAGTTTCATGCATTCAATATTTATTAGCACAAAGAAATTTTTTTTGGTAAAAATTCACAGAAAGCATAACCCAAAGTAAAAAGGAATATAGCAAGCAGTTATATTTTTAGTAGGAAACATTCTTCTCTACAGATGAACAGTTAAAAGGCAAATCAAAGAAGAATCTAATAAAAAAAAATTAACTTGACTGCAAAAAGAAATTTAGAACAATCCTGACTTGTACATGTCATTGATACAAAAACATCAAAAGAATTTCTAACAATTTAACAAACCTATCTGTACCAAGAATTGCAGCTGCCATTATGCCATCACTATACTGCAGATTCCCTCTGCTTTTTCTATAAATATTTTCATGGTAATCGTTCTGATGAACTTTCTCTTTGGTACCTAGACTTTATGAATTTAAGCGCAGTACAAGTTAGGCAGCAAGGTCTCATCATCTTACAGTTGAAATGGTTCGATGTAACCATAAGTTCTTTGCTAACAAGTTTTTTTCTCTCACTTCTCACCTGGGGAACTCTATTCTGGCTTCTTGCATCCCAATTGACTTTGAACTTCAACAATTTAAATGCACTGTCAATCATGATCTTTGGTTTACAAAATTCCCTGTTCTCTTTCCTTAATAATGTTTTCTTTTTCTCATATTCTCTCACACTCAGTGACACCCTTGTATCATAGTGGCTTTATTGTCTTGCTTGGGGGTGAAATGATTTCAAAAAAAAAAAAAAAAAAAAAAAAGGAAAAAGAAACCACCTGTAAAATCTAATAATATTTTTTTTTTTTTTATAAATGCAAATATAGTGAAATCAATTTTTTATATACAAATGAGAAGCCATGGAAAGGGATAGGAGGTTAAGAAATACTTTAAGCAGGTTCATGAACTTATGTCATTCTACCATAATAAGTCTTACTGCCACATTATATTGAAACACTAGAGCCAGTACTATCACCACAATTAAGCAATGTCAATGTTAGAAAAAGTGTGTGGATTCAGAACAGGACTTCTTCAAAAGAAGATTAAATACAGATTTTGAGATGTAGTTGTAGTTGTTTTCTTTTTATAGCACCTGTCCCAATATTTTTTGATCGGACCTTGGAGGTAAATAAAGGAATATCTATATGGCTATATTTTCAGATTCAAACATCAATCACTTAGACACGAGAGAGAGAGAGACACGAAAGAGATACAAGAGAGAGAGACACGAAAGAGAGAGAGAGAGACACGAAAGAGAGAGAGAGAGAGACACGAAAGAGAGAGAGAGAGAGACACGAAAGAGAGAGAGAGAGACACGAAAGAGAGAGAGAGAGACACGAAAGAGAGAGAGAGACACGAAAGAGAGAGAGAGACACGAAAGAGAGAGAGGGGGGAAAAAGAGAGAGAGGGGGAAAAAGAAAAAAGAAAGTAGAAGAGAAGTAGAAGAGAAGTAGAAGAGAAGTAGAAGAGAAAAAAGAAGAAAAAAAAAAGAAAAGGAAAGAGAAGCTTTGTAACTAATAGTAACAGTTATGTCAAATGCTATTATTTGGACACTGTCAATAAGAAGAGAGAAAAAAATCATGCAACTCCCTTAGCCTTCTATGGTACCGACAACTTCTAAAAGTTTGAGAGATCACTTAGACTTGAATTGAAACATATTTTCAATAGAAATAGGCAATGGGAGGAAAAGTAAACTTAATAGAATCATTAATGTTCCAAAACAGGCAAGGCGGGAGTGGGGGTGGGGGGTGCCGTGATGATCAGTAGAAAAACTTTCTTTAAATGCTTCAGACATCAGTCACATCTGTAGGTACAGCAATATGCAAAAATAAATAAATAAATAATAGAGAAAATTATTTTACATATTTTTTTAAACGCCCTGGATGTGCAGGTGGTGCAATGATTAGTGGCTCCTAACGAGAAATCTGCGAGCAGTGTTTGAATCCCAGTCAGAATTGTTACATTCACTTCAGCACAAATACCCTTAAGAAAAGTATGAATACATCTATTCTCTCCCCAGCTATGGGTTAAATAGCAGGGCAAACTAAACTGTAACCAATACAGGAGAAGGAAAATTCTGAATTCAAAACTGTGTGTTCCCTCACCCCCAGATGGCTCACATACTGGAAATGTAACTAAAATAGTCCCCCGCTCCCATGTAAAATAATTCAGAAAAACTATTCAAATATAAACTTATCACTATACACACATCAAATCACAAAATAAAGTATTAGGATTGTCTTTTCATGATGTCACAAATATTTCAAGATAAATGCTGATGTCAAATACATATGACTGACATCTGGAAAATTCAGCAGCTAATTAAAACTGATTGGCAACTGATAATGGATTGTATATATTTGAACAGTAGAGAGACAGACCCAGGTATAGAGAGACAGAGACAGACAGAGCGGACATCATCCATGCTAGAAAAATGATTAATTGTCACACAGAGACTGTCCAATATTTCTTATCTATTCACTAATACAGGTTTTGAAATAGTTTTGGGGGTTGAGAGAATAAAAAGTTTAGTTGCAATATTTTTCACAGTGTGCTTTGGTAGAGATATTCCTGAAGGTTTTTTTACGAAACAAAGTAAAACTCTCACAGAAGGAACATCTAATAATTCTTTAACCAGAGGCTATGAAAGACTTCTACACTGACACAACAACTGATCTCCAAAAGTAAAAGACACAACATTATGGTAATAATGCCTCTCCTGTTCCTTTGTTCTATGAAACTCCCTGCGGAGTAAAGAGCCACAATTTCACCAATTCTGGTGTCGCTGTGGTTTCTGTAGTAAATACATTGTTCTTTTTCCTCCCCACCCTCAGGTGGAATTGCCAGCCCCATTTTCAGCAGGTTTGAATTCAGTGTTGTCTTTCTCACAGACTGGTTGACAACCAAGGTTAGAGAATCTAGTCTTCCCTGTTATTTGGCCTATAATGAGGGAGATGGATTCATACCTTTCCCAAAAGTATTTGTGTAAAAGTGAATGCAACAAACACAGCCAGAACTTGAACTTGGCACACCAATTTCACTTTTTGCACTGATAACCACTACATTACATGCACATCGCAATAGTTGCTTGATTGACGGATTTCTTTTTATGGCTTATCTACCCTTTTGGATTGCAAGAATAATTCTTTTTTGCAAGTTGCATTAATAATTATTTTTAAAATGTTTTTTCCAGATACAAGTCTATTATTTAACCCATAGCTGAGGGGAGAAGGGAAAGATTCAGGTGTTTCCACAAAATTATTTGAACATAATGTAAACTTTATTTTTTGTATTATATATGAAATCTTCATTACGGCTACAAATTCTAAGGACTCTTAAGTAGAAACCAATAATTATTCCAGATTTTTTTTATTTTGTTGTTGTGGTATGAAGAGAAGTTTATGAGATCACTTTTATTGGTAGATTTTCAATAGACAGTGGATTTTATTAGTCTGAAGAATTCCTTTCAAAGAACAAATCACCTAATAGTTTTTCCTCATTTTGTCAATTAATATTATGAATACATATATATATATATATATATATATATACATACATACATACACACACACACCTTATTCTGTTAGGAACAGATATGAATTTCTGATCACTGAAAATCACATTTTTTTTTGTACAATTACAAACAAACTTAAAATTTATTATAACAAATTAGATAAAATTGGTCAAAAGATCGTAAAGCTCAGCAGTCAATAATCAAAATTCCTATTTATGTATTCATGCTAATACACTAATTTGCAATTATTCTATAGCTTTCAAAGATGTTTTTTGTTACAGAATGCAGAGGCCTGCCAAGGGTAACAAATTACTAGCCAGAAAATCAACAGCCATAGAATTCTGATAGTGATGGATAGCCTAAGTTTTAGATATAAGATCAAAACAGCACAAAGTCAGCAAAGGGCTGCAAGAATTCTGAACAGTCAGCACTTTCCACACCCAGATTCCTCAGAGACTAGCCCACACATGGTAGAATGCTAAGCCAACAAGTTGGCATGAATTCCCCTGAAGATTTTTCTTCCACTATAATCGATGCTACCACATCTGTCCCCATCATATAATAAACAGATATGAAACAAAAAATCATCTTTTGTTGATACAATCTATAAAATGACGTTGTGGTCTGAAGGATTGAAGTCAGCGGCAATATTGAATGCAACATTTTGAATGCATAACAATTATGTAATAGCATTTTATAGCTTTCATAACTGGTTTTGATGGGATAATTATATTAGAACATTTTATCGCATTTATATGATTTTGATTGGATAGCAATTATGTAATAAAGTTTTATTTATTATCAAGAGTGTGTTATTACAAATTTTCTGCAAGCAGCACTAAGTAGGGAGACAAAATGTTTGTTTTGGGTCCTTGAGATATTCTTTTGACATTTTTTTTTTTTATGATATTCACTGTTTACACTGTAAATATATGATGGATTGATTGAATTTGTGTTTTTATGGCTTATGGGTTATTTAAAGCTGAAACGTTTTTCTTTTATTGTAGGAGGTTGCTTACAGTATCCAGTGTTCCCAAGGGGACTCCATTTGCTCAACACTGTTTAATTATGATGATCAAATAAGAACCAGTGTTTTCAATGTGATTTGGCCATAAATATGTATGATAAAAATCTTGGCATATTTTTGTTTGGTTTCTCTTTTTTTTTCTTTTTGTTTCTATAAGTGTCAGTGATTGGTGTCTGAATCTGAAAATATAGCCATATAGATATTCCTTTATTTACCTCCAAGGTCTGATCAAGAAATATTGGAACAGGAGCTATAAAAAGAAAACAACTATATCTCAAATTCTGTATTTAATCTTCTTTTGTAGAAGTCCCAACATTTTTTTTTTTTTTTTTTAAATATCTAAGTAAACCAAATTATTGGTAAATTTAATAAATCCTTCCCAAGATAACACGAGGCCAAATTAACTTTCAACATGTCAGAATTATGTGGGTTAACAAATTAACATACGATGACTACCATTCCTTTTGTATAGTGAGTGCGAGTTCCCAATTACTGTGATCTTCTGTCAGACCAAACTTTGTAAATACCTACAGTAAATGCATTTAAAAATTCATCAATATAACAATGTTTGAATCACATTGTGTTCAAAAATCAATAAAAATAGCATATTTTAAAGTAGAAGTCTGAACAGTGAAAACTTTCATAGAAAACAGAGACACATAGATAAGTGCACCAGCAGAATAAAAAAAAAAAAAAAAAACAGAAAAACACTGGCCTAACATTAACCAAAATCTACACTTATGTGTGGGGACAGGATTACAGCTCAGAACAAAAAATAATTTTCTCTTTATACAAAAAATAATAATTAATTAAAACTCAGCGAAAGTTCTTCAAATTCACTTAATTACTAAGAGGTAATGCAAAAGAACTACAATCATTGTATCATATCATTTAAATTTATTTGTTTGCTAACATAGAAAATTTATCATCACACTAAACATATATATATATATATATATATATATATATATTAGTTATACTCGTCTGGAAAAACCTTAGGTGTTTTGGTTTGTAAATGAACAAACTAATGCCCCAAGGAAAAATAAGGAACAAAAAAAAGAAAGAACTAAGAACATGTAATTCAGCCGAAAACAATTGCCCAGAATCCACGCTAAAAAAAAACAAAAAAAAAACACAAACACCAAAACTAGTAAAGCAAAAGTAACTAAGTGCTCAATATGCTAAGTAGAGCAAATCTATGAAGGTAGGTTTACCTGGCTCTTTAAGTTCGTAGTTTTATATATATATATATATATATATATATATATATATACATACACACACACACACACAATATATTTCCACATATATGGTGGTGTAATGGATAGCAGCTTGGATTGAGGAATTGGAGAGCCAAATTTGAATTCCAATCAAATCCATTACATTAAACAGTATGTCACCTCAAGAAATAATAATAGTATAGAAAATGAGCTCTCTGGCTTCTCTTTGTGGGAGAAACCACTATTTGATCTAGCCCGTTTTATTACTCAGCTATAGAGAGCATGTCACAGTCCAGCAATGCTCTATTTATTCTTATAAGGAAAACATTTCCTCATTCATATATTTTCTGCAAAAGCCCATATCTGCTCAATTTCAAAGCAATTTCCTGAGAATTAATGGTTGTATTTTTTAATCCAAGATTTTTATTACGTCAAACATTAGTCGATACTCCGATTTAAAACAGACACCCCATTTTTGCTTTGTTGACATTTTGGATATGAAACTGGGCAGATAGAAGTTCTCAAGTGAAATATCTGAACGAGGAAATATGCTTTCCTGAATTGCTGAACTGTGATACTCTTCATAGCCAAGCAATAAAGCAGTCAGATCAAAACAGTGGTTTCCCCTAAAAGGGGAACTAAGGTTTGAGCCCTGCCAGAGAGCATATTTTCTTTATTAAGATTTTTCAAATGTGCAGACTAATAGATGTAATATACACTGTTTAAATAAAAATTAGGGTATCTATTTCAAATACAGATATCCACTATCATCGATAAAGAAATATGTTTGGAAAGAAAAGTTTTCCTTTAGTCTTTTTACAGATATACAGAGTGCGATGGATAAATTGTCACCTAAATTATGCAAAATGAAAAATGACACTGACATCTCATTTTAACAGATATATTGACTAAAATTACACAAAAACATCTTGAAATTCTAAAGAGTAAATTTATTCAATGAAATCACCACTGGCTTCAACTGTGGCCTCTAGACAACTTTGGAATCTCCTGCAACTCTTCTGGAAGGTCTCCTTGTTTAAGTTGATGACTGTTGCCATAATCCTTGCCTTCAGTTCATTTTTGGTGTTATGTTTTGTTGATTAACTGCACCCTACACATAATAGTCTGGGGAGTTAGGTGACCAGATGTAAGGGGTGATGTGATTACAGAAATTGTCTGACAGCCATGACTGGGTTCTGCTTGTGTGGCATGAGTCCTGTTCCCAGACAGAGTCTTCCAGCAGCCACCCTTTGACCCAGGGTAGTACTACCTCATCAAGGCACAATATAGGCTTCCGTGTTGAGTCTGAGGGTATGTGGGAAGATGAATGGAGGCAAAATGTCAACAACCACTAGTGATCACTGCAAACACCTTTGTAATCACCATTAGACTCATCCAACTCTTTCCAGATTCTCTGCACTGTCCTCAGATTGACAACCAAACACTCTGAAATGATCGTATTGGAACTTCCAATGCAAATACCAAGCAGTACAGCAAGCCATTTCTGGTACAGTGAATTGCATCATGGTTGCTCTTTTTCTCACAAACCATGTTATACTGTGCAGTTGACAAAATCAAAAATAAACAACGTTCATATGCAAAATTAAAAATATAAAATAGCGACAATTTACCCATCGCACGCTGTATTTTATTTATATCTGAATTATATATTATTCTTCTGTCAGAGAACTCATATTTTCTACAAAGTTTCTCAGACATTCAAGGCTGGTAAATGTAATTAATACTGTTTATTTTAAAAAAACAAAACAAAAAAGAAACAGAGCACTTGTTTAAATTGTTTCTATTAAAATAACATATAAACAGAAAACATTAAATATTTGTCAGACTTAATCCATTTCATATATATATATATATATATAGTGTGTGGCAGATATAAGGGTTTGTACATAAAAGATAAATATTAGGTTGGTGCAAAATTAATGTCGGTTTTAAACGTATTATTTAACGTCAAAAACCGACATTATTTTTGCACTAATAAGCAAATAAATTCCTTCAAAAATCACCCTGTATCTTACAATGATTAGACAACCCAATTCGACAAATTTTTGATAACTCCAGAATTGAGATGCATACAATTATTATTAGAAATGAAAACAATGATAAAATATTAAAAATAAACAATTTGAACAAAAATTTAGGCTTATTTCATTTGGACGAGTGTCATTATTATTATAACATTTTGACTGTTGTCCCATCAGGATTTCAATTAGGTGTATATTGATCTGGGTAACCTACAGGGAATTCCAAACTTAACTGTTTATTTAATCTATGGGGGTAGACTGTTCTTCCATTGTCCATGTCTAGGGATATCTAATCTAGTTTTTTTTTTTTTTTAGTACAGATCAATTATCGCTTAACCTGTTTCCACTGTACACACTATCCAGACCTAGGATTGAACTCACAATTACCATGTTGAAAAATTCACAAGCCAACACTTTAAATAAGTAGACTATTGCCTTGTAGAACAGTAGATTAAATGAAGGGTTTAGTTTAGAATCTCTGTACATTAACCAGATGAATATAGACCTGATGAAGGCCTGAGGGTGCAACAAAATGTAAATATACATAAATGATAACTCCTCATCCCAGAAACTCAGACAGAAATTAGACTTAGGCTTGTACAAGGTTTAAACTTTTCCACTCGTACCCAGATATACAAATTCACATATAAAATTTAAATGAAATAAAAAAAAAAAAAATATCAAAAAATCCCCCCAGGCCGTATCTTATATCATAATGATTAGACAAACCCTGTTTGACACACAAGTCCCACCAATGATGAGAGAATTAAATACCATATGTACTTGTGTATCAGCCAACGGCAACCCATGAATTTATTTTGCATGAATTTTAATCCCTACAGGAAAAAAAAAAAAATTACCAGTGTATACTGCAAGTGGTCACCAAAAATGCAGGATTTTTGACCTAATTAAAAAAAATTACTTGTGTATAGAGCGACCACTTTATATTTTGTATAAAAAAAAACAAAAAAAAACTAATCATAAAAACACACACAATACTTGAGTATATATGGCAGATAAAAATCAAGTTATCATAAATCAAAATAATGTTAGAATATTAAAACAATCAATACATAAGCAGGAATTAATCTAACTTAATTATTCCCACCCATCTGGAAATAGTTTGGGTTTTTTTTCGACATGTACAGGATTTAAACTTTTCCACTTTTGCCTAAATATATAGTTTCAAGATTTATCAACCTTTTGCTGGTTATTTAAAGCCAGAAAATATTTTTAAATTGTAACTTTTTTTTTGTGGTGTGGGGGGGGAGATGATAATGGTTTAGTGATACAAGACTTACTAATTAACCCATAACAGTAGGGAGAAGAGGTGGATTCATACCTTTCCCAAGGATATTTGCACATAAATGAAAATAATGAACCCAACAGCAATTGGAGCCCAGCTCTCTGCCATATCTATGCATCTTGACTATATATATATATATATATATATATATATATATATATATATATATAATAGACATCCAAATTATTAGGATTCACTTGGATTATATACCAACAAATTATTAGCTGTGTGGGTGTGTGTATATGGGGTGAGCAGATATACAAGTTCATACATAAAATATGGTACAATTAGAAACAAAAAGAATAGTGAAAACAGAAAACTCTTCATTAATTTTTTGCCCACAGTACACAGATTCTTTTCTGGCAATTTTCTTTCTTAGAAGCTAAAATACAAGTCAGCATCGTCATCATTATGATCATGGAAGATGAATCTCTGATTGTGTCGACTTTGCTTTTCCTGCTATTCATTTTCAGTAATCATTGATGATCAGCAAGCAGCTGCAAGAAAAGGTTAGCTTAAATTCTGGCCACCTCTATCCACTGTGCATACATACACCCCCACCACTTCAACTGCTACTATCTTCTAACTATTGCTACACAAAGAGAAACTGAGAGACAGAAAATCAGTCGCCCACCCACATCTTGTTCTGTTGCCAATGCCTTTTCTTGCTGCACAAAGTGCTTACTATTGACTTTCAAACAGCACCAGAAATAATCAAGCAATTTTAAAGACATGCACTTTTACATGTATAACACTCCAGCATCTAATCACAATAAAGAATTACACAGCTAAACATCTAATCAAAATATAAAGCAGTCCATAAGAGCAACTTTGTACTGACCATTTTCTGTTTTATATTACTGATTTCTTCTGTTAGACAGTTTGTTCTGAAATAGTGAAATTTACCCCAAAATGGAAAGGGTGAATTTAGTCATTTCCATGCAGAAAACATTTGACATTCATCGAGTGAACATTTGTTGTTTTGTTTTTGTTTTTTTTATGACTCATTAACTTTTTGCAGATTATTTAAAGCCAGAAAATATTTTTAACTTGTAATTTTTTTTTTTTTTAAATAATAACGATTTAGTCATACAAGTTCTACTAATTAACCCATAGCTGGGGGAAGGTTGAAGAGGTAGATTCATATCTATCCAAAGAGTGTTTGCACATAAGTTAATATAACGAACCTGACTGGAATTGGAATTTGGCTCTACAGTTTTCAATTCCGAGCCATTATCCATTACAGCAGCCACACATCCAAGCTTACAGTACCTGATATTCTGAAGCAGTCATCTATCTCGGTACTGACCAGGCTCAACACTGCTTAACCGGTGATCATACAGGAAGTGGTGTTTCACCGTGATGTGGCCATAAGGCGGGTCAAAATTGTGATCACAAATGGTTCAGCTGCATACAAGTGCATTCAGTGTTAAGTTAAAATTTAGGTCCCTTTTACATCTTTTCTATAAATTTTGGGATGTTTTGCCAATGTATTTTGGAGTCACTGTTTATATTCTCTATGGTAAAATCTGTGTATATATGCAACTGTAAAGCAGTAAGTCATGTGCTGTTTATAACTGCCTCTTATAAATTCCATAACTGTTCTTTCAAGACCAATTTCCAGTTTACAAGATGGAATGATGCCATATGGCGAACTGAAAGAAGGAATGAATTGGTCTTATAAATCACAAGAGATTATATTATTGTCAAGAACCCAAAAATAAATGATTCAAAGACTATTGTTATCAATACACAAGCACCAGTCACTTTCTAAAATGATTGATGTTTGACCCCAATCTATTAAAGAAAGCCTTGCTGAGCTAC
>OZ010596.1:25361217-25378717 GCA_963932145.1 Acanthosepion lycidas
CACCCTAACCTGGGGTGGTAGCACCTGTCAGAGTCCCAGCTATGGGAAAATAGTTACCCCCACCCCCAAAAAAAGGGGTCAAAACACTATGAAAGTATAAAAATGGGTTTTAATACCAGTAATAACTTTTGGGAAAACTTATTACCAGAAGTACATTTTTGGAAAAAAAAAAAAAAAAAAAATATTACCAACAATAAATTTTTGAAAAATTATTACCAACATTTTGGAAAAAAATATTACCCGCAATAAAAATCTTGTCGGCATTAAATATCCATTGATGTTTACATGCCATAAAACAAAACTAAACCAAAGAGAAGAAAAAAAAAAAATTAATCCAAATCCATACCTGCCCCGAACAAGATATTTCCTCTTCTAAAATTGATATTCATTGTGATGTTAGACAGTAATAATTTGTTCAGATTCCAGCAATTTGCAATATAAAAAAAATCTCAACAGAGAACTCTTCACATCTAATAGGTTTTAAGCAGGTTTAAGTTGATATGTTAAAAAGCTGTCCTAGAACTTACTGATTTTCAAGGTTTTAGATTCTCATTCTGCACTATCTGACCCAGGAATTGAACTCATAATTAATACGTCACCAAATTTATGAACCAATGCTTTAATCTACAAGGCTATATATCTGAAGATATATAGACATATCAAAAGATATCTTCCAGAAACTAAGAAACATATTTGAAAATAGGAAAATATCCTTAGAAAAGGACAGCTGAAATTTATGGGGCAGATAGTGAGGAAAGAGAGCCTAGAGAATTTAATGCTCACAGGAGATATTGAAGGCCAGTAAAGCATATGAAAATAGTGCATAATTTACTTAACAAGTGTGTGAATTAATGATAGAATAGGAACAGTAAATGGTACAAGATTACTTATAGCAACAAAAAAACAGGAATTTGTAGCATGATGTGATCATTCAAGTCCTGAAAGGACTTTGTACATGAAGTAAGTAATAAAAACAGATACTGAAACATACAAAAAAGAAAAAAAAAAAATGCCCATTTAAATTTACATGGCATATACTATGGGTATTTTTCTCATTTTCAAACCAATTTTGCTTCTTCAGGATTCTATAACAATTCAATTCTTCAAATCAGCACTTAAACATAGGCTTAAGCTATTCTCTTACCTGAAACACATTACTTCACATGTGTCCTACAGAAAAAAATATATTAGTTGCTTTAATATAAAGTACACAAATTGTGGATACCCTATAAGCACTTGGATCAATATTGAGCAGGTCATCCAGCAAGTAATTGTTATCTTCTTTGATTGTTAGTAAGTGCTTCTTAAATGTGAGCTTCTATCAATATTGGCTTCATCCAATAAAATATTTTCCCAAGGATAGAAGAAGCTCAATAAAAATAACACTTCAAAATATTAATAGCAACAGACTACTAGAAATCATCTGAGACACAGACATCATAGATAAACAAAAGTCCTATTATTTTTCTTAGACTTCCAGATTTAGCAAATATCCTTTTCTGAACTAGATTAATTAAAATCTTTTTCTCCAACTACATAATGATTTAGAATTTGTATGAGCTGCTAATTAAAAGTAAAAAAGTTTTTAAAAAATAAATGAAAATAACAATATTAGAATTTAGCCAACATTTTGAAAAGAAATTTAAAAGTAATTTTTTTAATTAAAAAGTGTAAAAAAAAAAAAAAAAAAAAAAAAAAAAAAAAAAAGTTAACAAAGAGCAATTAAAATCAGAACCTTACAAAAACTGTGTTGCATATAGAATTCTCTTAGCAGAGATTTGATACAAAACAGTTTATGCAAAAGATAACAGAAGAAAAAAAAAAAAACTTAAATAGATTCTCAATATAAACAGACTCATTTTAAATAAGCTTTTAACTTTTCCATCATCTTGCAATCATAATGAAAATTGTTTAACCTTCATAAATTTTCCATATACACTCGTCTCACACTAGCTATTTGTCATTTTTCTAATTCTTAAAAGACTCATTAAGGAATTCAAATCAATCTTCACACTATTTTAATACACTTAGGTGTTTCATATAATATGCATTAAATTAAAAGACTACATTTCACTCTTATGATGTGGCAACAGTTTTGGGGGAATTATGCAAGTTTTTTCTGAGTTTCACATTAAGGAAACTCAAAAAATAAACATTTTAATTAAAAGATATGATTACAAAATATGCACATGGTTTTCTGTCTGAATTTCTGGGATAAAAAAAATATTATTTACATTATTTTTGCACACTATCTTAGTTGTTATTATCACAATGTTTTGTCTGTTGAGCCCTCCAGCCTCCATCAGGTGTTTGTCAGTTCAGGTAACCTTGAAGGAATCCCTTTCTTTAAACAAGAAGCGACAACAATCAACCCCTGTAAATTGTTCTCACTCCACTGTCCATGCTTAGGGATATCCCATCTAGTTATTTAGTACTGCTCAGTTATTGATTGCCTAGTTTCTCCACACTGCACAACCCAGGGATTGAATTCACAATTACTGTGTCACCAAATTCATGAACCAATGCTTTAATCTACTAGGCTATTCTCCCCTGGAACAATCGTGAGTGGAGAACTCGTCAGCAGACAAGGTAGGTTTAAGTTTAAGGTACATATTGTACTTTTCAACATTTCCTTACTGCCACTAAGTCTAAAAAGGGCTGACCAGGACAAACTAGTTCAACTCCAACTGTGACTATTAATATAAACCAGCAACTGGAAATCATCTACATCTGGCTTGCTGTCACTTGACCAGAAGCTCTCAGTTAATTATTTGTCCCCTTCAGTCAAGTGAGTGCTGCTTCGAAGACCTCTATCCACTGGCCATAAAACACTTGTAATTAGATAAAAATCACTTTATTGAGATGTCTAAGCCATAGTGCCACATGCTGATAAAACAGGAAATAGCTAATAATAGGAGACACACTGTATAATGAATGAAAGCTGGAAGTTTAACATATACCAATTTGACTTCAAAAAATAGAATTCTTTCACCTTGATCTGAAATTAAATTTTTTCTTTCTAGACGATGTCTGCGCTAGTGTCACTGATAGGATACTTTAGGAATACCAGACGTCTCAGCTACTCAGTCTCAGTCAAAAGGCATTAGCAAAATAAAGCATTCTGGATTACCTAACATGAGACTGCCGCCAGAGACCTTGTCACTACAGACCAACCGGTACTATGAAAGAATATCGAGTGTACAGCTCTCAACAGTTTATCTGATGCTTTAAATACACTAGCAAGTCTATCAGAGCTTCATGTTTTAATTTGATAGTAAATGACCAGTAGAATTTTAATCATTATGTGCAAATGGGAAAGAGAAATAAAAAGTTAGAGTAGTTTAAGGAAGCATCTATGTCATTTGCTTTGAGTCAGAAGTTTGTTTGCAAATGGATCAATGGTTAAACCCAGCAGCAAAATAAAAAAATAAAAAAAACATTAAAGATATATAAAAATTTAACCATCTGGGATGTGTGTGTTTAGAGGTGGGGAAGAGAGAGAGGCGAGGAAAGGGAAGGAAGGAGGGAGGGAGTTAGAGAGGGATACTGAAAAGAGAGGGAGGGAGTTAGAGAGGGATACTATTGTCAATGAAAAAAAAGGAAAAATGCATTTGCCCTCATAAAGTTCCTCAAAACACGTCAGCGAGGTTTTCCTTTTGATTTTATTCATAGTCCTTTTACAGAGATACTCCCTCCGAAAATTTACATAATTGTCAATGCAAACATTGGCCAAAAATTAAAAATTAACTAATACCACCACCCCATATTTCAAAGATGGCAAAAGCAAAACAAAAAAATATATATATATATATATATGTGTGTGTGTGTGTGTGTGTGTGATATATAGTCACAACTAAAACAGAATGAAGTCCCTGCCAATCACAACATGAAAGCAAATATTCACTGAGTGTAAAGTAGTATATGTATATATCAAACAGAATATCCATAGTTTCATGCATTAGCAAGTTTCAAATATTGTTGCTTTTTGTGCTGAAAATTCTGCATATGGCAAAGAGAGAAATGGACAAGGATTCTATTACAATGCAACATTTTATTTTTTACCAACAAGCAGATGAATTATATCAGGTACCCACATTAAGAAACTGTCAGTAAGGCAAACCTATATAAAAGTGAAAAAAAAAAGGAGCCAGAAAGAACCAAAAGGTTTTTTTTTAAAAAAGGAGCCAGAAAGAACCAAAAGGTTTTTTTTTAAAAAAGGAGCCAGAAAGAACCAAAAGGTTTTTTTTTAAAAAAAGGAGCCAGAAAGAACCAAAAGGTTTTTTTTTAAAAAAGGAGCCAGAAAGAACCAAAAGGTTTTTTTTTAAAAAAGGAGCCAGAAAGAACCAAAAGGTTTTTTTTTAAAAAAGGAGCCAGAAAGAACCAAAAGGTTTTTTTTTAAAAAAGGAGCCAGAAAGAACCAAAAGGTTTTTTTTTAAAAAAGGAGCCAGAAAGAACCAAAAGGTTTTTTTTTAAAAAAGGAGCCAGAAAGAACCAAAAGGTTTTTTTTTAAAAAAGGAGCCAGAAAGAACCAAAAGGTTTTTTTTTAAAAAAGGAGCCAGAAAGAACCAAAAGGTTTTTTTTTAAAAAAGGAGCCAGAAAGAACCAAAAGGTTTTTTTTTAAAAAAGGAGCCAGAAAGAACCAAAAGGTTTTTTTTTAAAAAAGGAGCCAGAAAGAACCAAAAGGTTTTTTTTTTAAAAAAGGAGCCAGAAAGAACCAAAAGGTTTTTTTTTAAAAAAGGAGCCAGAAAGAACCAAAAGGTTTTTTTTTAAAAAAGGAGCCAGAAAGAACCAAAAGGTTTTTTTTTAAAAAAGGAGCCAGAAAGAACCAAAAGGTTTTTTTTTAAAAAAGGAGCCAGAAAGAACCAAAAGGTTTTTTTTTAAAAAAGGAGCCAGAAAGAACCAAAAGGTTTTTTTTTAAAAAAGGAGCCAGAAAGAACCAAAAGGTTTTTTTTTAAAAAAGGAGCCAGAAAGAACCAAAAGGTTTTTTTTTAAAAAAGGAGCCAGAAAGAACCAAAAGGTTTTTTTTTTTTTTTTTAAAAAAGGAGCCAGAAAGAACCAAAAGGATTTAAAAAAAAAAAAAAAAAAAAAAAAAAAAAAAGAGCCAGAAAGAAACAAAAGAAAAAAAGACAGGAAGGAAAGAAGAGTGGTGAACAGCTACATAATATTTCATCTCATCTCATATGGCGATGAATACTAGACTATTTCCTCAGAGATGTGATTTTACCAATGAATGCCAAGAATATCATGGACTATTGTCTAGGGACTAAATGTCTTGTCTTACAATTAACTGATATGGTCACTAGTACATGATGCTGTTTGCCAGTAAAATATTCATCCCCGAAAAGGATTGAGATAATATTCAAAATAATAATGGGAATAAAGTTTCACTTTCTCAAAAAATATGCACCATGATTTACCACAATGGAACACTGAGTGCAAAGTACTTTTTCTTTAGCCAAGAAGATAATCTGTTGGCTTTTAGCCCAAAGCAACCTGATTTGTCTTTTTTCTTTTAATAATCAGACAGTTTTAGAAGAAATGTATTTTTTGCTTTTTCAATAAAAAAAAAAAAAAAAAAAAACTTAGAACTTTTGTTACACTGAATTAACATTTTTTTCATGTTAATAGGAGAGTTTACAATATATATATATATATATATATATATATATATATATATATATATTACTGACTTATCTTACATTAAAAAAAAAATTCAAAAGAGAAATGAAAGAAAAAAGTCTAAAATTTCTTTGTGAAAGCTTCAATTTCGATGAATGATAGATTAAATTATGAATATTAAAAAACATATATTTCTTTCACTCAAAAACAAGATGCAAATCAAATTGAAGAGTAGACAGTAACTAAATAAAGATTACTGAACCTTACTGATTGCATCAAAATGCCATAAAAGTTAACACAGTAAAAAGATTAAAAAGAAAATTCATCATTGCCAGCATCATGCAGCATCAGAAACAGTTTTCAGACTTGAAGCTGTATTCTACACACACTGTTTAAAATTCAAGATATTTAACCCATATCATCCACATGTCAGTTTAAACTGATGTTTCCGCCCCCACTATCTAAACTATAATTAAAAACTATAATTTCTGAAAGCTAAAATTGAATTGAAAAAATATAGGAAAATTTACAAGTTTTCATCTGAAATCAAGAAAATATGAACTTTAATTGAAATGGTCAGAATATATAGGGGAAAAAAAAAAGAAAGTATCAGTTTAAATGTATCCACCTGATGTCAATTTAAACCGACACCTTTTTTCTTTTTTTTTTTTTTTTTTTTTACACATAATATTATGTTGGTGCAAAAATAATGACGTAATAATGTTGTTTTTTGACATATTTTTTAACGTCAAAAAACGACATTATTACATCATTATTTTTGCACCAACCTAATAATATAATAATAAACTGTCATTTTGAAAGTTAAATTTTCACAGAAATATGCTGAAAAATTTCCAGGTTTTCATCTAAAATCAAAAAGAAAAAAAAAAAAAAAAAAAAAAAAACAAACAAACAATTAAGCAATGTGATCACAGGTGTCAGCTTAAATTGACGCCAGGAGAGATAAATGTATTCTATGATGTAAATGTCCTAAAGGAGTTTTATATGAATGCAAACATTATTAGTGTTATCACCCTCTTCCTTACCAAATATTTGTTTTTCTGACTGGCCAAATTAGCAACATAAATAAAAGATGAATTTTAAAAAGGAACATGAAGTAATCTCCAAGTATTTGTGTATTTGTATTTTACAATACTATTATCCTCATCTTTGTTGTTATCACTACATTTTGGCTGTTATGCTCTTTGGCTCTCATCAAGATATATTGTAATAGAAGTGACAGTGACTTACCAGGAGCAAAGCGAATTCGCTGCCTCGCGTGTCGAACCATTCTCTGAGAGTCGGTCGCACGTGCGTACGCCTACTGCCATTTTTATGCAGCAGACTTATTTGCATAAGAGAACAACGCTACCATTAAAAACCAGGCGAGTGGATGTGGGAGAGCACGGCTCTTCTAGGCTTCAGCGAGACAAGACATATTGCTGACAGAAAGCGACAGCAATTTCTAGGCATCTGACATATATTGACCCCAAGAATTCCAAACCGAACTCTTTATGCAATCTAAGAGTAGACTGTTCTTGTTCCACTGCCTATGTCTTGGGTCACCTCATCTAGTTCTTAATTTTAATACTACTCAGTTATTGCTCACCCTGTTTCCATAGAGTTCAAGTGCTCACTTCCCAACCCAGAGATTGAACTGACATTTACTAAACCACCAAATTCATGAACCAATGCTTTAATCCACTAAGCTATTGTTGCCTGTAAGTTACCCAGATAGATAATCAACAAACAAATTATCTTGATGGGGATAATAGTTTGCACGTAAATAATGATAACTCCTCATTCCAGAAATTCAAATTATTTACTTCTGGATGCATGCTTGCATGAGAATATGCCAGAGTTGATAATGTGCATAATGTTTTAAGTTTAATCACTTATGAAAACATCAATATAAAACTTTTTGAATCAGTAATTCATAAACTAAAGTTTCTTAATTCTTAGAATGGCAATGTAATCGCTAAAGAATTAATAAATTTTATTTTTTAATCTGATATATTTTTAATACTTCAAACTTTGTTTTTAGTGAATACCCTTATTTCAGTAGATGCAAGTTTAAATCCTGCAGGAGCACACATTTTCTTTAAGAAGTTTTCTCAAGTCTGCAGGCCACTAGACAAAATAAATACTATCTAAAATAAAATAATACAAATTTAAAAAATAAAAAGGACGCTCAACTCAAATGCTCCTATCCACTAAAAAATAACATTTGAAGAAAGATAAATGCCAAGGCAATAAACTGAACTGGCAGAGAGGGACACTATCCCCCCCAGAAAAAGGACCACCACGATAAAGCAGAAAGATATCTCAAATTTGGCTGACTTTATTTATAATTTTAGTTAAAGAAAGAGAACTTGAACAAGGAATGGGATTTCTTCTTCCAGTACTCAAGGAAATATTTCTGCTGACATTGATGCCAACTTAGCATGACTGGTTTCAGTCCATTTGGGCTGACAGCCAACTCCCCAAATGTCAAATCTCCTGCAACTGACAGATTTCTCCAAATCCACCCAAGCTGCCAAATTTCCAAATTTGCATGCAGAGGTTAGCTAGCCACTCCTTTTATAAGTCTAACATTGACATGTACCTGATGAGGTCAAACCACAAATGCTGAATATATTTCAGCAATTTGTGAATATGTGTATCACATAAGATAAAACTGTAACATCCTATGTGGTTTCAATTTACCTAATTACATAAGGTAAGACTGTTGAATCACATATACAGATCAATATATGTAGACAACAAGAATTCATCCAAATTTTTAAATTTCTACTTGTTTCTCCAATATATTGGGAGGAACAGTTTTGGAGAAACAAATAGGAATTTAAAAAAACGCATTTATGAGCACAAAAGAGACCTCACAGAAAACAACTTAGCTAATGCACTAGTCATACATAGAAATAAATTCAACCACAATTTTGATTTTAAAAATGCTACACTCATAAAAAAAGAAACTCACTCATTCAGAAGGAAAATCCTTGAGAGTGCCACCATTGAATATTACCCAAATATTAATCTAAACCCAGGTTTTTTGGGGTTTTTACATGCATGGTATTTAGTGGAAAGCACTCAGTATCAATGATAGAGCTAACATAATAAGTTGTATGGATATGAGTTTGTAACCCTGCATTTCACACTTTTGCGATCATCAGACAAACTGGTTGTTTTTTTTAAAACTGGATCTATTTAATACTATGTTTGGTGACGGGAGGTGGGGAATCTACTGCTGTGTTTATTTGGGGTGGTACTATCGTATGCATAGACACACATACAGGTGTACACATTTTAGTGAGCCCAAACGCATGGATATGTATCTGTGCCTAGCCTTGAATTGCTTATATGGATGTGTTGGTGTAAACAAAAATGCATACACCTGTATACATGTGTCTCTGCATATGATAGTACCATGACAAATAAACACAGAAGTAGATTCCCCCTTCCTGCCAAACATTCAAACAAGCATAAATAAATCCAATTTTATAAAATAAACCAGTTTGTATGATGATTGCAAAAACGTGAAACCCAGGGTTACAAGCTCATATTCATACAACTTTATATATATATATATTATAAAGAATTAATGGATTTTATTTTTTAATCCAACACTTATCAGGTCATCCCATAAGTTCTGTCCGAATTTTGAAGAAAGAAAACAAGTGACCAAATGTTACATTTAATTACAGATTCAATCAACTATGTATTTTCCCTGATTATCTATGACTTCCTCCAATCTATTAACAACCTTACTAATTCCATTACTGTAAAATTCTTTTGGCTTTGATTCGAAGAACTTACAAATGTCAGTTTTAACCTCTTCCTATGTTACAAAAGCTGTTTCCTCCAAATGATTCTGTAAGCTATGAAATAAATGGTAGTCTGAAGGAGCAAGATCGGGAGAATAAGGTGGATGAGGAATTTTCTCCCAACCAAGTTCTTCAAACTTTTGTGACATGATTCTTGCTGTGTGGGGTCACGCATTGTCCTGATGAAACATCACCTCTTTGATTCACTAGAGCAGGTCTTTTTTTCTTCAAAGCTTGGTTCAAATGCTCTAATTGCTGGCAGTATATTTGAGCATTAATTGTTGCATTAGTTGGTAAGAATTCAAAGTGGATTATTCCTTGGCGATCCCACCAGATTGAAAGAACAACCTTTTGCCCATGAAGTTCCCTTCTCGGCTGTGGCTGGGGTCCTTCCCCTTTACCAAGCCCCTGTCTACGATGCTTAACATTTCGATAAAAGATCCATTTTACGTCGCCAGTCACAAGTCTATCTAAAAAAGGTGAAACAAGTTGGTGAGAATGGAGAGGAGAGCAGATTTGAGGTTGTTTTCAGACAATTCATGAGGCACCTGTTTTCCAAGTTTAGGAACTTTTCCAAGTTGTTGAAGATGATGATGAACAGTTGTATGGTTTGAACTGAGAACCACTGCCAATTCCTCAACTGATAAAGCAGGATTCAAGAAGCTTTTCATCAAACTTAACTGGACGTCCGGTTCGATCTTCATCTTCAAGGGTGAAATCTCCACCTCTGAATTTTGCAAACCATCTTCTGCAAGTTCTTTCATTCACACATTCCTCTCCATAAGCTGAGTGAATGTTTCTAGCCGCTTCAGCTGCTGAGTTTCCTTTCTTGAACTTGAAGCAAATGATTCTTGGGTACTTCCATGTTAGCAGGGTTTTAATCAAACAAAATTTAATTTTGTTGTTCTCTGAAATAAAATTTGATCAGTTTAAATGCATCTAAACATAAAAATAATGTTCAGCTCCATTAGACATTATAAAATACTCTTTAAATTTCATTCATTTTAACAAAAAGTTAAAATTCGGATAGAACTTATGGGATGACCTGATACTTCAAACATTTTTAGTTGATACCCATATTTGAGTTGCGGGTCAGTTTACTTTAAACAGTATTTGTTTCCTCTACCAGTCTGCACACTTGAGAAAACTACCTTTCAAAAAAAAGTGCCCTCCAGAAGCAGGATTCAAACCTGCATCTCCCTTTACAAGAGGAATCCCAGTCTGAAATTTCATAATGCTTTCAGGATCCCGATTCTTATCTGATCCCTGAAGAGTGAAGTATCATGAAACTGAATCAATTTTCAATAAGAATCATGAACTTTCTATATGCCGCAATAATTAATGCTCTCAATAGATAGTGAGCACTTTATTCTGTTCACTTTGACATACATTAATCCTTTGAACCCTATGTTCCTGAACAATTTTAACCCTTCCACCTGAGCTCCCGAGTCAAAATTCACAAATAATTGGTATGTAATGTTTCACAGTAGATATAAAAATAGTTACCGTTCAATCATTAGCTGAGCATTAAGTCATTTTTCTTTACCAATATTCAACCAGTGGCCGGGCATTACGTCATTTTACTCTACCACTGGTAAAATGAGGGCCAGGGATCAAAGAGTTAAATTATATAATTTTATGTATATCAATAGGCATTATATATCATATTTAACATTCAAGAAAAAATACATTTTATTTCACATATAAGTCTTAGTTGGTCTCAATTTCACAACTGAATAAAAAGTCACTCACGTTTTTAATCTTCTAAAAGCCAATAAAAATATCTGATACGGTAAAAATTTCATTCGATTTATTAAAGAAAATAATAAAGTGATTTTTTTTCATCCATAACTTTATTCAATAAGATATTTTCTATTTTGTCCAGCTATCTTTTGCAATCTTTTAGGCCACACTTCATAATCCCATCTTCTCGGAACATTTTACCTATCTACATAAAGAAGTTCTCCAGGCACCTTTCATATTCTTCCAAGTAATTGAATTTTTATCCCTCCACACAATTTTTTTTTTTTTTTTTTTTTTTTTTTTTAAGGATGTGAATTTAGAAGAGACTAGAAGAAATGTTAATCAGAAGATGCAATATCTGGTGAATATGTCAGAGGAACTTTTCTTCCGCAATGATGTTCCCTCTGTACAAGGCCCAAGAGCAACTCAAGTTGGGGGTTTACAGAGTAAGAGGCACTACCCCAAGCAAGGTGATAATGCCACCAAAATACCTCAAGAGTGAAAGAGAAGGAAAAGACTTCCAGGGAACCAGAAACCCAATCCTAAACAGGAAACAAGGGATAAACCTCTACTCCTGTTCAAAAGGACTGGAAAAGACTGAGCTGAACAATTAACAAACTTATCTACTACTGAAGAAAAAAAAAAATTAAATAAATAGTAAATAAAATCATTACACAAAATAAAAAGGCATATACTTATTCCTCCATCTTTTATACACCAAAACTTTTTCAGGACACGAGCCCCACAAAACTTCCAGTCATTTGTTGCTCAAAGTAACCCTTGCCCTTTACTACCGATATTTGTATTTGTAGTCCATTTTCTGCCATCCATTTACCCAAACCAATCAAGCAGGTTACTTGGCATTTCCTTCTGACCCTCCTGTCCTCAACATGCCCTGTGTGCATCAAACTCTCCAAACCTAATTTCCTCATTATGTGTCCCAGGACTTTTAGCTCTCCTCCATTCAAGCTGTAATAATGGTTTTCTGGCTTTTGGAATTTGGTTTGAAAAACAGGGCAATTTACATTTTGTCATGAAAGAATTAAGACTGAATCAAGAGATTCTTCTGCACCCATCCCCCCTCTACACCCCGCTCGCCGTAGAGTAATAATTTCAAGTCTATAAATATCCCATAAAAAAAAAAACATCCAATGTCTCTTTTAAATCTAGGTTAATTATTTTCTACCAAAGCCATTATCAGGTTCAGCTAATTTGAGATTAGCAGTAATACTGTAAATACCTAATAGGCATTATCACAAAAAAAACAAACAAAAAAAAAACAAACCCACCCCCTCTCAATGTATCTCTCTAAAGATTTAATTTTGGGATGACGTGCTGAAGACAGATGATAACAGAACAAATAATTCTCATGTGTCTTCAATTATCCAAACTGATAAAAGATTGGCTGGTTTAGACAAAGTCATTAATGCAGTTCCAGATATGCAAGTAGCAAAACAGCTGCAAGGATAATGAAATCTCATGCCAGACGTCGAGTGGAACTTGTATATACAATCAGTTGCTAAAAATGCTGGAAAAATGGTCAGCTCCCTGTACTGCTCCAGAAAGTACTTGACCCCAGCACCTCCTGCCATGCTCACTTTACAAGAGAGCCAGATCAGATAAAAAATATGGAGTACTGCTGCCACATCTGAGCCTGATCTGCCCAATCCTCACTTTCCAGCCTTAACAGAGTTCAAAAGCATTTGTGCAGACATGTGGGCAATGAACCATTCCCCATTCTTCAACCCATCCCCCCCCAAAGACAAACCATAGCTAGCCTCTCATTATTCTATTCTCCATTTCGCGGCAGATGTTTGGAGATTGGGGTCTACATTACTTTGCTCCATAAGTCCAGACCTACACAGCTTGGATCTGCCATGCCACAAAAACCCGAGTTGACTCATCTATGTTCCACTGGTAAAGAATAAAGTCCCCTCTGACAGCTTCATTTCCAGAACTTTTACATTGTGTAACAGACTCCCAAGAGCATGTCTCATTCAGTTAACCAGTCACTTCACATAAAGAAAAAGGCTTGATCCCAGCTCTTCTCTCTTCCAGTCACAGCTACAGGTAAAATAGCAGAGCAGAGTTGGTTCTATAAATTTGGAAGGATTGCCAGTTTAGGAGAAACACAAAGCAAGTAGACATGAGACTAACAGTATCACACCACACAACTTCATTATTACTTGAACAACAGTAGCATCATTTAGAGTGCTGGCATGGTGGCCCTATGAGCTAAAAAGAGGTGGGGGCTACAGTGTCAATAATGCAATTTTACAATGGAAACCTAGGTTAAAGTTATTAGGTTGGTGCAAAAATAATATCGTTTTTTGACGTTAAAAAATATGTCAAAAAAACGATATTATTTTTGCACCAACCTAATAATAAAAAGACAAACATCAAAATGCAATGAATAAATAAAGTTATGCCACTGAATGGACAATGCATTGTTAATCTTTAGGTTAATAACAAAAACTATGACAGTCCAATGTTCCTATGTATTTTCTTGGGCATTCTTTAGAGTAAGGGTCTCAAACACAGCCCGCATACTATCTTTGAACGTCCTGTGGGGCACCAACATTTTCTTCCAAAGTTAATAAATTTGTCCCTCACGCTTCCCATATTTTTGCTTTAGCAGTACAGAGCTTGATATACCCTACCAAGGGCAAAGTTTTAAAGATCAACATAGTCTGTTCTCGTTTTTCTCCAGGAAAGGGAAGAAATCTTGATCACCCTACCACCACATATTTTTCATCAGCTACCCGAATGGAGTGGATACCCTCTCCCATTGATAATACCCTGACAACAAGCCTGCTTCTGGCCCACTGCATCTCTCCCAGAGCATGTAACAGCTCTTTTGTGACCTTGAGCTTAAAACCCTCTGCTCAAGAGAGAGATTTTAACTTCAATTAATCTATTTTTTTTTTTTTTTTAAGGGAACAGGCAACAATCATTAGATCATGACCATGATGTGAAATTAAAAACGTGAGAATCACTAAAGCAAACAGGTAATCTGGTCATGAAAATGATCGTTTCTCATCCACTGATAGCTTCCATCAGATTATTGTTCCCATTGACTTCAAATATTGTTTTTCTTAATCCGTTACCTAATTTTAGTGCTTCTTTTTAGAAGCAAACTTTACCACTGTCAACCTCCAACCAGCTTTTCAAACTATAAATTGACATACCTATAATTTTAGCTATTTTTAAAAGCATATGTCCTTAGTCAGACACAAGGCCATAAATTTAGAGCACTTAAATTCACTACACTCTCATAAAACACGAGATCTGTGAGTTAAATAACAGTGTAGACTGGTTTCTTTAGCCTTGGCTGAAGAAGAGAAGAAATTATGAATTTAAAATCAGAGAAGGTAACAAGAAATCATTCCACTATCTTTCCAAAGAATGCATGTTACCTCAAAGATAGAGAAAAGAAATTTTTGTTGATCATAACGATCACCTACTTCATAAAATTTTTTTTTAATGTATTATTTAACCCATAGCTGTAGTAATCTTTACTACTGGGATGGTTGTATGGAATTAGACTCCATGGGAACAGGGTGAGTAATAACCGGGCTGTATTGAAAAAGAACAAAACAAGACATCCTGGGCAGTGGAATGAGAACAATCTACCCCTGTCAATTTAAATAAAAAGTTCAATCCAAAATACAATGATTTTACCCACATTAACAGACACCTGAAGGTGGCCAGAAAACAAAATACCTGAAATGGTGTGATAATAGCAAAGATGAGAATATCATCTAATGGAATATGCATAGACCCGAGTTCCCCCACAATTGGTTGGTGTCTGTCATAAATACAGACGGACATGTAGGTACGACAGAGTTTAAGTCTATGATGACACCTATTGGACTACACCATTGGCTATCCTATTGGTCTACACTTATTATCTGCAACTACGACAAGTACCAGTCGATTACTGCTACCGTGTACTACTTGGTTATAGTAGCCAACCCTACTTAGCTACTTCGATCAAATATATCCCTTTCCAGGACATATCAGAATATTAGTCCAAATGTAAATAATACAAAGAATAGTAACTACTTATTTCAGAAATTCAGAGACAAATTATCAAAGAGGCCACATCATGTTGAAACACTGGTTCCTGTGCAATCACCAAAGTTAAGCAATGTCAAGCCTGATCAGTACTTAGATCGGTGACCACTTAGGAATACTAGGTGCTGTAAGCTTGAAGTTGAAGGTGAATAATGGATGATGGCTTGGAATTGTTAATCGAGAGCAGAGTCGCAATTCCGACTGGGTTTATTATATTCACTTACATGCAAAGGTATGAATCCACCTCTTCTCCCTCCACAGCTATTGGCTACTTAGTAAGACTGGTATCACTAAACCATTATTATCTCCAAAAATAAAATAAAATTACATACAACATATTTAGATTTGGGCATTAAATGACCCATAGAGCTGTTGATATGCTACTAAACAAAAATAATCAACCAACAAATTAGATTGCTGCCTCGTAAACAAAAAGTGCTAAAAATGATCAAACAAACAAGAAGCATATATAATTTAATTATTTTTTCAACAACTAATTAGAACATTTAATATTGATTAATGAAATTAAGTAACATGTAAGTCAGCTAATTAGCCCAAAATCCATATTCATCATGCCAGTTGATAAAACATTAACTGGCCTTGCCATCTGCTCTGACAATTTTTAAATAGGATTTCTTTAAATCATAAACTTTAGGGCAATTCTGATGACAATGAAAAAAATTCTGACTGATAGACCCTCAGAGTCACATTAATCATTCTTATCAGTAACAGCTTGGATTCAGTCTCTAAATCAAAAGCCTAAATTTAAAAAAAAAAAAAAAAAAGATCAACCAAAACTGTAAATATATATATCAAGTAAAAATATAAAATCCATATTTATAAAATGTGTATTCATATACACACACAGAGGGTTGGGGGGGGGGGGCACTTTGAAAGTAATATATTGTATTGAGTTCTACAGAAATTACAACAGTAACATTGGATAGATTAAGTTTTCAACTACAAAACACCACTTTTCCATATAGTAAACACCATTGGTTACGCATTTTCACCAGCAATCAACAAAAATCTGGAGGAAAATTTGCGCCAACAGAGTCAACCCATTTTGTCACATATGCGATAAGAATGTCTAAAAAATAAAAAAGAATTGTTTGCATAGTCCACATTTGACTGGCCCAAACAGATAAAAGTTTAAATGTGGTAAAACCAGACTGTAGGGTTTCATCTAGTCTTCAAAATCATATGGTGGAGTGTTCAGTATTATCGTGCTGCAAGAGAGAGCATGTCTGGCCTCCAGCTTCATCTGTGTGGGGATGTAACAGTTAGCCGTGATGATTTGACCAGATTACAGGAAATCCAGATGGATGATACCATTCAATCCAAAAGAGTAGAACACAACAAATTGCCTGTTAATAGCTACACATCTTGAACTTATTGATAAGAAATTTGCATGTTTACTCCATGAAGAGCCATTTTGATTTTTGCCTGTTGTGTTGACCCCCCACATCTCATTACTTGACTATGATTATACAGTCAAGCAAACTCACTTTCAGTCCTGTAGTGTTTCACTATCTTCTGACAGATTTGATTTCAGTGTTGTGTGTGCATACACAGAACCCAACCTGCACCAATTCTGCACCAAAACTGATATTCAGCTCTGTACATAATGTGAGAAGATAAGCAGGGCTTGATATATACACATCTCACTGCTGAGATATTACCAACCAATCAACTGTGATCACATCCACCATTTGGTTTCTATAAATGTTTAACAAGCATTGGCGAGGGTCAACAGGTGCAAACTTTCCACATCCCACATGGAGTAATTCAAATGATACACTCCTGCTTCATGTGGACTTTCAAGCCAGATGTCATTTTGCCAGAATGTTGCTCAGGTATTATTATTACTTAACCTCTAGTGTTATACTGTGCTTACCAGAATATCACATTGAAACATTGATTCTAATACGATCACCGAAGTTAAACAAGACTGAGCCTGGTTAGTACCAAGAAGAGTAACAGCTTGGGAATAACAGCTGCTGCAAGCTTGGATGTGTGGATGGTGTAATGGATAATGGCTCAGAATTTGAAATCAGAGAGCTGAGTTCCAATTCCAGTCAGGTTTGTTACATTTACTTATATGCAAACAAACTTGGAAAAGGTATGAATCCACCTCACCCCCACCCAAAATCAATAAATTATTATCTCCCAAAAATGCTTACAACCTGAAAATATTTTCTTGCCTTAAATAATCTGCAAATGGTTGATAAACCATA
>OZ010596.1:25381217-25563717 GCA_963932145.1 Acanthosepion lycidas
AAACAGTCCAGCAGGTAAATTAATGGTGAAAATGGGGTCAAAAATCCAACCTTCTACTCACAACAGAGATAACGCACCTTCATTCACCAAGCTCAAAAATCATTCCCCGCCACGTTAATCAAAGCAACCGCTCTTTATTCACAAAGCAATTTCCTCCCTGATTGGCTAAACGACATTCAGGGAGTAAAGTTCTGATTCTTAAAGTGGCAGGTTTTTGCTAACAATTCCCTTTGGCAGATCATGCACAAGACACAAACTCTGTTTCGAGGGAGGTTATTTTCTCTTTCGTCATAACTTCTCGTAATTCTTTTTTTTTCTTTTTAATGATATGTCCTTCTGGATAAAGGCAATCATACCTCACTACAGCATCTTTTTATTTAATATCTGAATTACCGTTTCTATTCTTGGGAAAGGTTGAGTGGTAATTTCCCACACTGCCTTCTCCATGGTTTCAAATTCTAAGTTGTCCTACACCTTCACTGGTTGGCAACCAAGGCTGGATATCTCCATACTATTTTCTTCATAGATCGAAGGAGAGATGGTCTCATGCCTTTCTCAAGGGCATTAGTGAAAGTTTGAATTTTACCACCTGTCCATTTAGTACATTACAAAACTAAGATAAAACTTGCATACAGTAAGGGAAAAAAATTTTAATTTATATTTAGATGTTTAAAATTATTCCCTAAATAACCAGTTTCTTGAGTAAATGAGTATTTCCCTATCAACCTAATAGATGTTTTATCATGAACATAAAACAAATACTAACACATTGACTACCAGCCACAAGATAATTAGTAGTTGGCAGTTTTTAATAACACCAACCACAAATTATTTTGTTTTTGTGGTCTTGCCATCAAAAGGTTACAGTTACAAGTTTATTTGTTGTTTTTAATGCAAATAACTGGTAACTGGCATATAATGCAGGAAATACAAATTGCACTGGCAACTAAAAACAAACTCTTTATGCAAAAAATTTATTGAAAATATAACATTAACAAAGTATTTGAAAAATATTTTATTAAGTTGGCTATTATAAAGTTAGCGTTTGAAGTCGGAGTTTGTAACTGACCTCTGGTTATCAGTGTGTTAAAAATGTTTGAATAACAAATAAAATTGAATGCCCAAATGTTTAGGCCCAATTTTTTGTTTTGCATATTTAGTCAATATTCTAACAAAGCAAAATCTGAAGCATTCAATTACAAGATTTGAAACTCACTGCTTATCAAATTTGCCAATTTTTCTTTATTCATAATTCATTTGCTTTAATAAATAAGGTTAGCAGATTAATATTTTCTTTTTCTTCATTTCTATATTCATCATGGTCAATGGTAGAAAGTCCCTATTGTGAACAGAGTAAGAAGTTATAATAGTTCCATGAAAAATTCATATGGCTTCAATGCGTACTTCAGTGTATATTTGTTGATATATTAAATGAACAGTTAACTAAAAATTCAGAAAACAATTCTTTAGAAAAAATGAATGGGGGTAAGTAAAAGCTATAATAGAAGCTGAAATTATTTGTTTTTTTTTTTATGAAAAGAGAATAAAATAAAACAAACAATTCATACACCAGGAATTTACAAAGTCTCTTTAAACCACACAAGTTTTTGTTTTTTTTCTGATATGAAGAGATTTTATAATAAATCATTTAATAATTTTAGTAAATTAGTACTACAAATAGTTTAATTTCAAAATTTAATTCAGGTATAGATCTTCAATATTTAATAAAGTAGATTCTTTTTAATATGTTGCATATTGTGTGTGTGTGTGTGTGTGTGTGTGTGTGTATAACATATGTGCATAAGGTTGAAGTTATCAGCATGAAAAGTGGAATTGGCATGCCAAGTTCAAATCCCAGCTGAGGCCATTGAAAAGGTCAAAAAACTTTTTTATTTAAAAAAAAAAAAAACACACAGCTAGATATTAATAGCAAAGCAGACTGGGCTTTCTAGTCTCAGGTGACAACCAGTCTAAGAGAAAAATTCAAAAACAGCCTATTGAGAAATTTTACCCTACAACAGTGGTTCCCAAACTTTTTTTTTTTTTTTTACTCATTTTACTTTTTTTTTTAGTCGCATTTTCAGAATGAAAATTTGCTTGTGCCTCTCCAAATTTTATGTGATACAAAGTACATTTATAAATAAGAAACAGAGTGGGGGCTAAAGGGAGATAACCACAGATTCAAAGACAGAACATTATCATTGATAACTCTCTCCTCCAATTTGCAGACCCTAGTTACTATATTCTTAGTAGTTAATATAATGTAAAAATATCAGTCAATACTTATTTATAAGTTGTTGATTTCAATCCATAATGGAATGACTGCAGAACACTTGCCCCTCTGCTTTTATAGGCAAATGTCCACAAATGCATACTAGGATATTTTTCTTAGCCAATAAAATAAATAAATGGCAGTTTGACAGGATTCAGTCCTGATCTGAATTATCAAGAAGTCAGAACGCTACGTTCGTTTGACCAAACTTGCTTTTGTGTGTCAACACCAATTCTTTGTGAATTTATATGCCTTCTTGCATATATTGTTGTTTGCTTGATATTATTTCATTTTTACTCTGTTCTTTTTATTGCAAACTTTGTTAATTCTGTTTGTTGGACAGTTCTGTTCTTTTTGCATTTGACATTGGCTAATCACTTCACATAACTATTTATGCTGGGACTCATGCATGCAATTACAAGTAATCCATAATAATATTTCAAATTTTGAAATCATTTATTTTTGGCATATGAATTTATTTTTAAACTGTTTCTAAATCTTTGATTGCCTTTCAATCATTCTGCCTCACCTGTTATCCTCTTCTGACACACCTATGATGTACACTGCACTGTTTGGGAACCACTGTCCTAGACACACCCCTGCTGCTATGGCTACAGTACGTGGTGCCTGTAAGACCCTAATTTGTTAAAAGGCATGACATACATTCTCAACAGTGAAGCATTATTCAATCGCTTTTTAAACGATAAATTAAAAAAAGATAATTACAAATTTAAAGATTCTCTACAGTTCAGTCTTATGGAAGAAAAAAAAAAAAAAAAAAACATTTAAAATATGTATGCAATTTTGATACGTAAATGCCTAAGAAGATTATATATTTACATATGCATTATATGAGGGGGTGCTTAACCAACCAAGAAGGGATTTCAAAAAAAGTTCTGGTCATACTTTGGAAAGTAGGTTTGTTGAGAACTTTTCAGCAACCCCTATTTATTTATTTATTTTTCAAAATTGCATTTGTTTTTTCAGCTCTGAAGATAAAAACAATGACGTTTTTCATTATATGCTAAATACAGCAAAGCTGATAAAATTCAAAATGAAGCTTTGCTTTAGCAGACTGGTTTACAGACAAATCATAATAATGTTATCAGACAATAACATTATTATTGTCTGATCACTGAAGTTGAGCAGTATCAAGTATCGGTCAGTACTAAGATGTGTAACCATTTAAAAACATTGGTTACTGTAAGACTTGTGGCCTTGTGTATGAAATATTGGCAAACTGTAAATGCAATACTGAAATCTCCGGCAATTGATCAAAGAGGGAGTGAAAGAAAGGAGGAAGAGGAAAGAGTCTACTAACTGGAAGATAAATTGTTGAAATTTGCAGGAAGATGGATTGAAAAGTTAAGAAAATTAAAAATAAACTGTATTGAAAATTCACGTTTCAAGGTAGTAAGGGAACTCCAGAGTGGTTCCAACAAAAATCAAATGCAAATTTAACTAGACAGAATTCAGTAAGATTGAATAAAACCCAAGATTAATTGTCCTCCCGTATTTCCTGCCAATGAGAAAAAGACCATTAACATATCCTTGAAGATGTCAAATAGAAAAACATGTTATAATAATAAACCTGGGTGGTCACCAAAATAATATTTAAAGATCAGGACAAAATGCCAGGAAAACCCTTCTGGCTTGAATTGGCCACCCAGAAAAAAAGTATCCCTACAAAGATAGAAATTAGCCTGACAAGTTTGTTCATTTTAATTTCTGTGACATTCATCAAGAAAAACTTTATGTCCGACATTAATTCAGATTCCTTTGGATACAAGCAATAGAGAAAAATTAATTACTATTTTGTAGTGACCATAGACAAAAAGGTTGTATGGTCTTGTTAACTGAGAAAACACAAACAGAGGGATGATAAACTTCTGTTTTTATCACTAAAGAGATTGGGAATATTTTCCTTTCCTACCCATGACAATTCTTGAGATTGGCTGGCAGGGTGGCCATCTGGATGGGCTCCAAACAAGTCCCTGGCTTTTGGAAATCACAGTGTGAAACAAACTGATGAAGAAAGATTAAATGACTGAAATCCCTTTTTGCTTATGGATTCTGAATGTTTGGATTCATCACAGGACAGTGTATTGGCCCTTGGAGTAGGCTGAGGTTAAATGCTGAGAAAGTGGGAAAAGGAAGAGAGATTAGCACTGCCTATATGGAGCAATGGTGTGAGATGAAACATAAAAGCAGTTCGAGTCAATGGGCAGCTTGATTCCTCTGACTGTTCTCAAAAGAGAGCTGGCTGGACAACCACAAATTTGGAAAACTACTTGAGTAAACATATTTTGAGAATATGGAATTTTAGAAAAAAGTTGATGCTAAGGGTGAAAAACAACCAAACCCAGATCAACTCCAACCCTGTCAGATGAAGAACTCCATATCTAGAGGTTTGGACAACTTGAAGAGTCCCCAGATTACTGCTACTGGAATCTACACCATTCAGAGACCTCCTGACCAAGACTGTATGCCAGCCCTGAAGATCAGAACTTAGAAATTTAAGTTACTACTAAAACAAGATACATACTCCAAAGGGGATTCCAGTGTCATTTGATTATAACAATAAGTGGAAAGTGTTAAAACTGCTGTATACAACAAATCATATATAAACTAAATTGTCATATTTTTAACCCAAGTTAGTTCTTTATTCAAAAGAATTCCTTTTTTGTGTAGCTCCCAAATTGTTGAACCGTTTTCACTTCAGTTTGCTTCATCAGCGATCTTCTCACCTTCTGAGATCAAAAACACAATGTGGCTGAAGAGTGAATGGTTGTAACAGACAAACACCAGCTGAGTAGAACCATGCCTATCATCATGATGCCAGCAACAAGCCAGCCACACATTAACGACTGATGAGTCAGCTAGATGGTAACCACAGTAGTCTGAAGAAACTTAAAGACCAATGCAGGAGTATGCGCTACATTACTGGATGTCGTCAACCAGAATTGACTCAAGGTTACATAAAAACATGAGGCTAAACCCAATAAAATAAGTAGATATTTCTGAGATGAGGTATTATGTACACTATTTACATTATTCGGATTATTGTCCTCATCTTTGTCACCATATTTATTACAAGGATACATGGCACAGTGGATAAAGGCATTAGTTAGATCCAGAGACAGGACCTAAAAAGTGTGAGTTCAATACCTGGTTAAGGCAGTGGAGAACTTGGAGAGGAGAATTAACAGGAGATAACTGACATCCATTAGACATGGTGTGTGGAACTAGAACAGTCTACCCCAGTGAGCGAAATAAAGGGTTCAGTTCGACATTCCAACCACCTGAAGAAGGCCGGAGCATACAACGGCCAAAACGTTGTAATAAATAAGGCAACAAAAATGAGGACAATAGTCCAAATAATGTAAATAGTGCCAATAAAATAAGTCTTTGTAAAAAAAAAAAAAAAAAAATTCTTTCATTATCTATTTACAGCTTACCAAGTTTTCACTGAGTGGGAATATTTTGTAATATACCCATTTATACCAAACTACAACATTATGATTGGTTAAAAAAATAGAAAATGAGAAAAACTTACAAAATTATCTGGCAAAGAGTTACTGTTTTCTTTGTTTTATAATTTTTTTAACAAAAAAAATTCTGGGGACTAATTTCAACTATATTACAAGCAGGAGCTTAAAAATAAACACATAAAATAATAATAATAATAATAAATAAAGCACACACACACACACATTATATATATATATATATATATAAACATTTTAACTAGATACCCATTTAAAAAGTAAGGGCAGTAAAAATTCAAATGCAAAACTGAAGTGCCCCAAAATTAAAGACAATAGTACACTGAATAGTTTTACCCTGTCTTTTTGTAGAAAAGAGACTCAACTTTGTTTTACTTTTTTTTTTTAGTATGGTGATATATTTTTAATTTTTGTAATTTTCTTTAAGAATTTCTTATATACTGGGAAAAAAAAGATATCAGTATATACACTCCTCAGAAGTTTAAGTCAAAAACCAAAGACAAAGATTTCAAGCATGATTCCATGTCATACCAAAATATTTAAAAATAATATTCACAAGCAACCAGTAAAGGGCATCCCGAGACAGACTAAATACAATTATACCCTCTCTGGTATCAGAGGCTTACAGCCATATCCTACTGAAACACCAGTTTTCGGTTGGCCAGTACCTTAATTGGTGACCACTTGGAAATATCAGGTATTGTACATTTGGATGTGAAAGTGGTGTAATGGCTAATGGCTTGAAATTAGAATTCTAAGACCTAAATTCCAATTCCAGTCGGGTTTGTTATATTCACTTACATGCAAAAACACTTGCAAGGGGGGTATGAATCCACCTCTTCTCCCCTGAGCTACAAGTTAAACTGTAGAACTTGTATCAGAAAGTCATGATTATTTCCCACAAATTCTTACAATTCAAAAATATTTACTGGCTTTAAATAGTGCACAAAGGGGTTGATAAGCCATAAAGAAAAATAAATAAATAAATCCCTGGCATCAGATATTTATTTCAAACTGGTGAAAAGGAAACTTGGAGAAAGAAACCTCAAGCTGAGAAAAAAAATGTCACCACTATTTATAAGACTAAATGGTTTGCATCAGTAAGAACCATTTGCTTGCGTCTAAGCATAGAACACTGATGTTACCAATCAAGCCAGTCTCAAAATTGCTCTGCTGTCTCCTCCTGCTATTTACTGTTTGGCAAAAGAATTCACCAAGTGCAATATGAAATGAACATTCATCATACAACAATTTATTAGAATAGACACTTCACTGGAATTTGAAAATTGCAGATGAACAGATTCAAGTCAATAGGAATAATTGCAGTTAATTGGATTGGAATCTGCTTTTAATCGCCCACGGTCAAATCTCATTGAAAACAACGGTTGCTATTTAATCACCAGAGTGGACAGTACTTAGATGAGGGAGCACTTGGGAATACCAAATACTATAAGCTATCTCCTACAATATGAAATAGGTTTCAGCTTTAAATAACCCACCAAGGTTTGAGAAGCTGCAAAAAAGCAAATCGATCTCCTTTTTACCCCAATCTATCTAAAGGAAACTGTTTAATGACAATAATCAGATTGCATCTTCACTTTGCAAACACTAGAAACTAACATGAAATTCAAAAACTTTCCCCTCACACTTTAAACAAAATACTAATTTTAGTACTTGATTTAATTATCTCTAAACTCCAAGCTATCACTATTCAGGACAATGTAATATGAACAAGTTTATCTCTTGCCAATAACTTTGAATAATGTCAGAGCAACCAAACTCCTTTTTCATGTATATACAGCTAGCACTCACATTTGGCTGACCATTCTCTTCAGCTTGTATTATGATTATTCTGGATGGATTTTAAAAACTCTTACTTCAAACAATTACCATTTTCTGTCAACATCTGTTTCTGTTAAGAAAATAGTTGAATTTCTTTTTATCTTAATAAAAAAAAAAAAAAAAAAAACATACTCAACGAGGACTGAAGGATGGATTAACTGAAAGATTATCAGAAAGTACATGAAGACTAGATTCAATTGTCCAGACAATATTTGCTACATTTTTCTGTTTTTCTTTTCTAAATCTTTCTACAGAAATTTGAATTAGATCAAATAAAATGTCTCTCTAAAATACACAACAGATATCTGAGAAACATGATTTGCAACAGTATTAGCATCAGTGAGAATTCAGGCTGACTGTGCCGACAGATAAATAGCACTATCAATTATGATCCAATTGGTATAATCGTGTCCATTCTCAAATCTCTCTCTCCAGTTTAACTATTGAAAGCATCCAGCAACTTTATACTGTAATAATATACTCAGATATTAGAACCCAACCGATAACTGATATATGTAATGCTCATTATTGCAATTCTTTCCAAATAATCCCAGCACCAGTGGCAGCATTGAAAGCAAGCAAGCACTATTGATTTAAATGTTATATAATAATCATTATTTGAATACTAGAATGTTTCCAGTCACAAGAAAATGTTCTTATACATTAGAATATAATTTCTCCCATTGTTTTTATCATTTTTAGTCATCCATACTTTAGCTAATCTATGAGAAGCTTGGGTAAGAAAAACTGTATATTACAAAGCAACAGACACTGACATGTATAAGGACACATGGTGCAGTGGATAAAAGCATTGGTCGTGTAATCCAAAAATTTCAACATGTATCATATGAATAAGGATGGAGCATGCAATGGCCAAAACATTGTAAATATGGCAATAAAGAGGACAACAGTTCAAACAATATAAATAGGTAGAACATGTCAAATATATGTGTATATGTGTGTGTGTGTGTGTGTGTATGAGAATTTTCTCAGAATAATTCTATAAGCCTCGTTCTGGATATTAGTAACTTTTTATTATTTATTTTACTAAGAATTTGTTTACATAAAAGCATCCCCTTTTTAATGTTTTGAATTTAATGTAACTACAAAACATTTCACTTTCACTACTTCACATTTCACTTTTAAACTTGCCTTGATAAAGTCTGATTGACAAAATGTGTCAGGAATAACTAAAAAAAATAATTTTTCAATTGTCTTTTTTTATCTAAATGTGTGTGTGTGTGTGTGTGTGTGTGTGTGTGTGTGTATGTATATAGATATATATGTATAAAGTGTTGAAAAAAACATTTTTATCAATATTCACCCAATACAAGACTCAAGAGCAACTAAAGATAGAGGGTTACTAACAGAGGTTATTGTACAAAAGCAAAATGAGAATATAGGAAGTACAGTTTATAAGGATATGTGGGGAAAAATAATGGTTAACTGTAGGCTTGAAGAGGTTAAAATTCTACTCATCAGGAAAGCACTTTCAGAATTCTGTTTCACAAAGTAGCTGTTGGTGGAACTAAGGAATGTAGCACATCAGAAAATTTGTCATGGAAATAACAATAAAAGTAGTTCGAGGCTTGCAATGACCAAAAATCCAAAAACTATTTTGTCACTGCTGCCGAAAACACTGTTCCTTCATATTCTTTTACAAGATACTTTCCCTAATTTTTGAACATGTTTCAGATCATTGACTGAACCATGTCAATCTACCATTGTAGATTAAATAAAGGGTTCAGTTAAAAAAAAAAAAAAATCCATGAGGGTCACCCAGATCAACAGACACCTGAAGAAAGCTTGAGAACACAACAGCTGAAATATTATAATAATAGCAATGTGATGACGCCTTCTGCATATCCATCACTGCACAAGTGTGATGACATCCAAGCTCAGCTGCGTATGCATGTACACCAGACTCACTATGTTCACAGGTTTGGCTGTACTCAAATTCAACAAAGAATAATGACAAATGCTTTTCAAGACACTGATTGGGAAATAACAAACAATACAATTTCTCACTAAATTAGTAATATCTTCCTTTGGCTTTGAGAAGGTGAACTGCTATCTTACTAAATGCCAGCCACAGAAAGAGGACTCTTACATTCACTGACCATTTCAGCAACTGCTGACTCCTCACTGCATGCCCATTATGTGAACACTGGCTGAGGTCCTAGCAACCCTATCCATCCACTTATGTTCCGGAAAAGGAGATGAACCATTCAGCTTTTGGGTGATTAGTTTTTACTTTTATGATTATCTAAAATTACTGACAAAATTTTATGTTTGCCAATTCAAAGGCAGGCTTGAGTCAAGGTTCCTGAAAACTCTGGTGATTAAATTAACTTAAAAGATAAATTAATAATGATAACTCTTTATCCCAGAAATGCACAGAGTGTAGAATTTTCAAATGTTGAACACTAGGTCATCATAACATTCCTGTAAAAGAAAACTCCATAGGAAATCCCCGAGTACATGATGCAAACATTGGATGACAAGTGTCCATTATACTTGAATGAAATGGTGAAATTTTGAGTCTCAAAACAAATTCATGGCAATTTCATAAGCAGCTGGATAAACAGAAACTGTCAGGATATCAAAAACACTCACAGTAGTGCTAATATCAAAAACACTCACAGTAGTGCCAAGTGTTTTTATCTCTAGGAAGTTTGCCATTCAAGGCTTGAGACCCAATCCTAGCCACACACACACACACACATATATATATATATATATATATATAGGGTGGGTGCATATATGTTGGCCATTGACTCCTATAAGAAGTTCATCCATCCTCTAACAGGTTTTTTTTTGTCTTATGGAGTGACATGCCACCTTCCTCACCAGCAGAAAAGCTAGTGAGAGAGCTGATTTACACACCAACCGCCTGCCCATGTAGCAGGTTGTACAGAGTTATATGCTCCCAGTAGTAGACCTAAACCTGACTGGACTACAAATAAAAAATAAAAAAAATTAATATCATTATTTACAAGTAACATTTATCTAAATGTGAAAAGGGAAATCAATGGGACATCAAAAACTAAAAATTACATAATTCACAATGATTTTTTTAAGGATAAAAATAATAATAATATGACTAAGAGATTACACCAAACAAGTGTCTTTATACCATTACAAATGCATAAACAAAAAGATACACTATTTACATTATTCAGACTATTGTCCTCATCTTTGTCGACATATTTATTACACTCTGGCCTTCTTCAAGTGGTTGGAATGTCAAACTAGTTCCACGTTCCATGTTTAATGGAGAGGGGAATTAACAGGAGATAACGGGCAACTGACATCCAAGTTCTCCACTTAACCAGGTATTGAACTCACAATCTCTGGGTCTAACCAATGCCTTTATCCACTGTGCCATGTGTCCTTGAGGACATCTGTATATGAATTTCTGGATATTATAAACCTAATGTCTTCAGCAACCATTTTTTTACCAGTGCTTATATTACATATTTTTACCAGAACTCATATTGCAATTTTTGTTGTTGTTATCACTTTTCTCTGCAACTCCTTATTACTGGTTCCCATATTGTATTCATTTCTATGCTTGGTCAGCACAGTAGATTTTTGTGGCCAAGCATATGTGCTGATTCCTTAAGTTTATGAATTTTCCAATGGTGCTCTTTGTCTATGATCTCAACCTGATCCCACAGAGGGTGGTGATCTCCCTTTTCTCTCCATATGTGGTCAGCTATGCCTGATTTTTCCACTTCCGCTTGTGTTACAGCTTTCTGGTGTTCTTGAAGCCTTACCTTAAGAGGGCGGCCTGTCTCCCCTTTATATTTCTTTCCGCAGCTGCACAGGATAGCGTACACACAGTCTTTAGTCATGTTTTCCTCTATTGGGGGGGTCTTACTCGGGAGAGATATCTGGTTGTCCTGATGTTATATGGACAGCAGATCCTTTGTATTTTCTCTGATAACCTCTTCACATAAAGCAGGCAGACTGTTTTCTGCGTGTTGTCCTCCTCTTGTACCCACCATGGCACATGGAAATAGAACAGTTTACTCCAGTGAGCAAAATGAAGCGTTCAGTTCGACATTCCAACCACCGAAGCGTTGTAATAAATATGGCAACAAAGATGAAGACAATAGTCCAAATAATGTAAATTTGGTACATAATACCTCATCTTAGAAATATAGACAGATATAAAAAAAAAAAAAATGTTCTCTTAACCACAAATATGATTTTTTTTTTTAATAGATATACACAAACTTTAGTTAGTTACTAAGAACACAATAGATGGCAATTAGTTCTAGTTAATCTAGACAGAATCTTTCAAATCCATTGACAGCCGAGTTCCTGCTTCATTCAGATGCACTTGGAGTATGGCATTGTGGAGGAGTTGGTTCAGTCTGTACTTTAGCACAAAGACAAGTAATTTGTTGAAAGGATATATATAAATAAATCCTCTAATAATTACTTTCCATATAACCTGCTGGCAAACTTGGACCTTCATGCCCACAAAAAAATGGGTGCAAAAAAGATGGTTTTTCCTTTGACACCACTATTATTTTAACTACCTTCACTCCTCAGCAAAGTTTATTGTTTTAAAAAGTGTTGATTAGAATTGTAAGAAAACCTAAACATATGAAAGTGAATTTATACATTTTCTTTATTCTTCAGAATTGGCAAAAAGACATTAACCACCACTATTAATTTATTAGAAGGGTTAGCAAAACATCAGCTAATTGCCGACTGATTAAAACTTTATAAAATGGGATATAATAAGGATTCCTTTATAGTGAATTCACATATTTTAATAATTTAGTAAATGTTTATAAATTTATGAATAAAAAATTATATATATATAAATAATATTAATTTGCATTAACTTTAATGTTGTTATAAAATTATTCTTGTAAATAATAAATAGTGATTAATATTTTTTTTTTTATTCTCAAGAACAAAAAAAAATATGTATAAATTCACTTTCTTCATGTTTAGGTTTTATTACAATTTTAATACTAATTTTCTGAGGAGTGAAGATGTAGTGATGAGTGAAAAAATTCCTTCACCCACTCCCTTCAAATTCAGAGGACTGAGGAAGAGGAGGGAAAGGAAATTATGAGTCTACTTGAAATTGTTTTGGGACCAATGAAAACCTTGCCTTCAAAGAAATTAGATGGTCTGCCAAGAAGAAGAAAAGAAAGGTAGAAAGCCTACACAAAATTCTTTTTGATATAAAATGATTAGAAAAATTAAATTAATAAGAGTGTCTGAAGTCAGGTGAAAGATTTTGTTTCAGTTTCTTGAAACCTGTTTTGAAGTTCTTGCCAGTGTAAAATTATTCACCAATTATATTATTGGCCTCTAACCAACACACAGCACTTAAAGTAATTTTCTCTCAACAATACAAAAAAGCCAAGTCTTTTAAACTCTCTCGCTCTCTTTCTCTTAATCTACTTTTGAATGTATGCCATCCATATATCCCTTCGGTGAGCAACGAACTCTCTTACCTTTGTTTTAAACAGTGTTTAATATTGTGTTTGATCATTTAATCTGTTGCATGAACATTTCCTCTTCATGACAATATGTTAGAACTATAGACTTTAAGAATTCTGATTAATTTTCCTGAAATGAGCTACTGACACACAACTTCAAGTGTGTAAATTTATGAATAAGTTCCTTATCTTGTTTTCTTGGCATAGGTAAATCAAGTGTTCATTTTAACCCTTACACCCTACACCACTATAAAGGTAGTTAAAATAATAGTGGTGTCAATGGAAAGAAACGTCCTTTTTGAGGCTCCATTTTTTACGGGCATGAAGATCTACATTTGCCAACCTGCTCTAGTGAGACATTTAAGTATCAAGAGATTAAACACTTTACATTAACTGAAAACAAATGTTAAAATAATGTCCAACAAAGAAAACCATTTCTGTCTGTTTTCGGGAATGAAGAGTTATTAACTACATTTGGACCTTGCCCTTATCTTTGTTGCTACATTTTGTCCTTCAGATGTTCGTCTATCTGGGTAACCCTCAGAGAATTTTAAACTGAATCTTTCATTTAAACTACTTTGGGTAGATTGTTCTCATTCAAAAGATGATATCTAAGGACATCTTTTCTTGTTCTCTTTTTAGTAAGACGTTACTAGGCAACTTTTTATTATTTACATTTAGACTAATGTCCTCATCTTTGTTTTTCTCCCTGTTTCCACTGAGTCACAGTTTCAACAACTCAGCCCAGGGATTAAACTTACAATTACTATACCACCAAAATCATAAACCAATAAGCTATTTTCCAGTCAGTCAATAACTGAGCAGAACAAGATATATCTAGATATAGCTTGAAAAATGAGAACAATCTATTCCTGTAGATTAAATAAAAAGCTTAATTCAAAACTCCCTAAAGCTTACCTAGAGTTGACAGACACCTGAAGAAGGGCCGAGAGCACAACAGATGAAACATTGTGATAGTAACAACAAAGACATTAGTCCAACTGTAAATAATGTAAATAAAACAATAAAACAAGAGTTTAGCAATGAACTATTTCATTGGTGTCTTGTAATGCTCTTGTAACCTAGAAAAGGTTACTGAATGAGGAATAACCAAAATGGAGTTTGGAAATGAAATGGTAATCTTTATAACATCAACAAAATACAATACTCGCCAGCAGCGCAAAGTAGGTAAACCACTGCTAGCGGTGGACGATTTAGCATATTACCCCCACTTACAATAGTGTCCAACGTATTTATGAGAAATGGGACATACCCATTAGTCTTCATAGATATGGTATATAACAAATGCAATTGAACAAAATATGGTGTGGAAATATTAGAAGAATAAAGAAAAAAATATGCAAAAAAAATATACAATTATTCTTTTCAAGACAACAAAAAACACTTGATAAGGAAGAGGTGTTTTGATGAAAGTAAAAAATAACTATAAGTGAATAATTTCTAGTCACAAAACAGCATTCATCTTCAATGGCTGATATTGGATAGCCAGAATCAGAGGAAAATAATGATTAAGTACTGAAGATTCAATTTTGAATTAAGCATGCTTTCATGAAGATATTTTTCCCCAGATTTTTTTTCTCTTCATTTTCCACATTTTTTTTTTTTTCTCTTATTTTTTTTCCCCAAGACATCAATGGTGCTCCAAATATAGAAATCGTGACAAGAAATCTGACCTTTTAAGTAAGTCAGATGTATTTAGATAGAAGTGGGAGAAATAATAAGAGTTTGCAAGCAGAAGGAAATCCAGTGATGTGAAAGCTGATCAAGAGAAGGAAGCAGGCACTTGTAACATGATGATTGACCACTTGAAAGACAAGACGACAAAACACAATACATTGGACTCATGCCATTGTGTAGTAGTAGTAGTAGTAATAGTATTTGAAGTGGTAATAATAATAATAATAATAATAGTAGACAGAGACAAACAAGAAGACAAACTAACGTGCAACTTGGAAATATGGGACTTGCTCACAGTCACATGTGTTGATCAGCAATATTGGTCTCGGCAAATGATGTCCAGCTCAAGTCCACTTGTTTACTAAAAGGAAAAGTGACTGCATTACACACCCTGGAATGGCACAGGTTTATTAGGCCAACTCTGTTCATACAGAGACAAAAATTAATGCTAACTAGAAAAAGTTAGTGTCTTGACAAATCCTTCAAGTTTTGAAAGAAAAAAGTTTTGATTAAATTTTATAATTTTAGTTTTTGTATTCACTCTTTGCTAGATCACTTCCCACCCCCTACAAAAAAAAAAAAAAAAAAACTTATGACAGATTAACATCTATGTAGATCTACTTCAGCTAAAAAAAAAAAAAAAAAAAAAAAAAAAAAAAAAATTTAAAAATTTTGTAAAAATTGCAATTTTTCTTTCCAGAAATATTTCTTTTCACAAAATATTTTCTGACAGAGAAAGAAAAAAAAAAAAAAAAAAAAAAAAAAGTTGAAATCTTTATAAACTTTAATTTATTTTGCATTCAACTCTTCAACAAATCAGATATTTTTAAAATGTATAAGATAAAAAAAAAAAATTTTAAAAACAAACTTTAGAACAAATTTTGTAAAAATTACTTTTTACAATATTTTTTTTTACCAGATATATATTTCTTCTGTCATAATACTTTCTTATATAGATATTCAAAAAAGAATTTCCCACCCCCACAAAAAAATTACTCCCATACTTGGTACACTGCTATATAAAGTTTGTATAGCTGAAGGCAACATAAGAGGTGCTACCCAAAAGTTAGAAACATGCAAGGCATGAAATGGCTTCCACAAAGAAACACTTTCTTTTTTTTTCCTTTTTAATAGAAACAATTTAGTTTCCAGGTGGAGTGATTTTCAGAGAAGTGCAACATATTTGGTAAAAGGTGGAAACGCTAGGATACTTGACAGATTTGTCAATCTGTTCAAATTCCATAAACTTTTGCTCAGCACCTCATATTCTTTTACACTGCCAACGGAATATGAGAGTAAAATAAAATTAGTTTATCATGAACAAGACTATCCTTTTGTAGATCATCCATTATGGCTCAATGTTGAAGAAAAATGCAACAAATGTTACAATTCTCCATAATGGTTACCAAATGATTCTTACAATTCATGTTACAAAAATGCAAAGAGTGGAATTAAATTTAGATCGGAAAATAAAAAGTTCATAAAATTCTATGTTAAGAGACATAGCTGACAAATACATAATTTAGTGAAAACAAATTTTCATTTTACATATCACTACAGATAAAAAAATGAAAATATATATATATATTATATAAATCAATTGTTTTCTTTCGATAAGAAGGCTCATTAACCAGGCATAGTGGGTTATCACAGAATGGAATAAAGCAAGCTCAGATTATTTTCAGATGTGTCAGAAAACCAAAAGAATCCACAAAATATATATTTTTTTTTTTTCTTGTTCAACAAAAATATCTTTATTATTTTTATATTGTTATGCATTTAATTAGATTAGTATAAAAAAAATTGACCAAAACATTTAATAAGGCAAGAGATGCCATTTCAATAACTGGAAATATTTTACACATTTTTGAAAAAATATTAAATGAAAACAATTACATAATTGAAAAAAAGAAAGAAAAAAAGACATTCAATGCACTAAATAAAATCCCAAGAAGATATAAGTTGTAAATTGAACATACAATTTTGACGTGTCAAAAAAAAAGAAAAAGGAAAAAAAAAAAAAAAAAAAAAAAAAAAAAAGAGTATCTCTAAAAACAAAAAATATACAAATAGGTAAATAATACTTAAGTAACTGTCTATATTCTTGAGATGAGGTATTGTAACTATTTACACTATTTACATTGTTCAAACTGTGGTCCTCATCTTCCTTGCCATATATTCACAACATTTCAGCCATTGTACACTCCAACCCTCGTCAGGATTTGTCTATATTTCTGAGATGAGATATTGTAATTATTTACACTATTTACATTGTTTGGACTGGTTTCCTCATCTTAATTGGCTCAAGGACACATGGACCAGAGGATAAAAGCATTGGTTGAATCCAGTGACTTAATGCAAAGAGTTGTGAGTTCAATACCTGGCTCCAGCAGAGGTAACAAAATACTTGGAGAGTTGAGTTAAAGAGAGATAATTGATACCGAGACATCCAGATGAGGTATAACGTGGGAATTAGAACAATATACACCAGTGGATGAAATAAAGAGTTCAGTTCTAAATTCCAGTCACTTGAAGAAGGTCAGAGCGTACAACAGCTGAAACGTGGCAACAAAATTGAAGACAACAGTCTGAACATAAGTAATATTTGTGTAATGTAGGTTTTATTAATCCTCTGATATTTATTAAAATCATCTGCTGTTTTATCCCATTTTACTTATGAAAATAAATCAAAGATATTGGAGCAACTTCAAAGAAACAAATGCATTCAACAGAACATTTAGAAAATATGAGAACCTTTTTCCAGATAATCCTTTTGAATATTTTCATCAATTGTCTTAAATTTCAAAATACAAGCCCAGAAATATAAAATTATTAACAAATGGAGAAAATAGAATATGAAATACAAGAATCCTTCAATTAGTGTCGCTAATTTGTACATTGGTATTAAAAATAAAAAAAAATAAAAAAATAAAAAAAATTTTCAATTACTATGGTTAAACTGAAGAATGTTTTTACTGCACTAATCAACCATTATGTATGCACTAATCAAATTTTGGTATGTAAAAATTTTAGTACACTAATCAAAAAATACATTAATCGCACATTAATCAAGGTATGCCTGTATAGCAATTTACTAAGCCTAGGTTAGATGTGGCAAAAAAGTATGGAGTACCAAGTAGGATTGAACTTATTACTCAGTCATAAGTGATTTAGTGAAACAAGTTTGCTAACCATTACACTACATCAAAGTGCCCAAATAATATGAAATATGTATGATAAATAAAAATAATGTAAGATGTAGTTAAAAAAAAAAAAAAAAAAAAAAAGTATAAGACTTTCCAAACCAATGAGTCCTATAAAATCTAAAGTTGATAAATATGAAAAATTAAGCAGATAGTTAAATGCTGAATTATGCAGATGCTTCTAGAAAACAAGTTAAAATTTTTTTTTTTTACAAATGCTATTTTCAAATATAAAATTTATTTTTCTCACTAAAACATTTACACAGAAATCTATATTTCAAGTACCTACATGTATTTTCTTTTTAACTTTACTTAGAAAATATATGAAAAGTTACAAAGAAATCTTAACGTTTAAGTTTTTTTATCCACAGACATCAAATAAGGATTTGACAACTTAAACCGTTACTTCCTATCAAGAAGATATAAAAACATTGCAGAATTAAAAAGAATGGACATGTGCATAGGTTACTGGTGCGGAAAGTGAAACCAGTGTGCCAAGCTCAAATTCCAGCCAAGTTCATTGCATTCACTTTCACACAAAATACTCATGTGAACGGTATAAATTCATCTCTTCTTTGTCCACCACATGATATGGGTTAAATAGTGGCAATGAGTGGCAACTAGAAGGAGGAGAACTCTAAATTCAAAACTAGTTGGGTGTGGAGCTGGCAATCCCACCCTCTAAGAACCTACAGAAACCACAGCAGCAACACCTAGTATGGTGAGGGTGTGACCCTATACGCTACAGGAGAGAGAAGGAAGAAATGACCAGCAGCAAAAACAGGTTACCCGTTTTGATCAGAAGACAAAAGTTTTACTGAGAGCAAAAGAGATAGGAAGCTGTGAAGAGACATGAACACATACATCTGGGAGAGAGCACATACAGAGAAGGGTAATTATTTTCTCAGTTTATAGAACTATTTTTTTTCTTAATTATTTCACCCCAAGCAAGCCAACAAAGTCACTAAGACACAAGGGGTTACTCAGTTTTAGAGAATATGAGGGGGGGGGGGGAACAAAAAAAAAAAAAAAAAAAAACATGCTATTAAGGAGAGAGAATAATAAAAGACAATAATTAAGAAGACAGAAGAATACAATTGACATTACATTGCATTTAAATTTTTGAAGATCAAAGTTGACTGGGAAGCAGGAAGCTGGAAAAGCCAAAAAGTGCAATAGAAGAAACTGTTAGCATAGATCTAAATCTAGACATTTCAACTGTAAAATGCTTAAATTCATAAAGTCTAGGCACCATAGTGAAAAATTCATCAGAGCAATTACTATGAAAATCTTTCTAGAAAATCCACAGGGAAGCTATGTTACAGCAGTGGGAAAGGAACTGAAACCTGACACCAATCTCATTGCAGATTCTTCTTTGGATTTTATCAAGAATCTCTAAATATAGAGTAGGAGCACCAGACCATCTGTGGCAGCAATATTCAAAGCAAGGATGAATGGTAGACTTATAGATATGCAAGATAGATTCTTGAGAGAAAAATTGTCCAGCAAACCAATTTTCCTAGCAATTGATTCAATATAATCTTTCCACTTCATGTCAGCAGAAAACGTCTTTTTTTTCTTTTCTCCTTACCACCAACATTCACTTGATGCTTAATAACTTGAGTCAACTTTTGAGGGAGGGGGGGAAGTGTCTTCATTTTTAATATTGTAATTGTACAATTCATCTCAGAAAGTTATTTTAACTGCTTTCACCAGCTGGAAATTTTTATACTATTAAAAACTTTTTCTTAAATAAAAATAATCAAAGCAATGTCAAAAAAAAAAAAAAAAAAAAAAAAAATGCTAAAAGTAAGTTGCATTTGTTTGACATTAAATGAATCATAAAAACAGTTACAAATTTATGTCAGAGAAAGAATCTGACTGTAAAATTTTTGGCCTTAAATAAAATAAGTGACTAATCTCAAATGCTACCTTGTCCCCAAACCTAGCCTAACAAGACGAAAAAAGATCAAATTATCATCACTTCCATTTGCACTGAATTTGTTCTTTAATAACCACATCCACCCAATTAATGTAGTCTCCAAATTTCTTGTTTTAAGTTCTATTTGAATTTAGTAAACAACAGCCAGAGAATGAGTCTTCCCCACCATTCAAGATCCTCTTACTCAAGTTTATAGATATTTTTAATATAGCTTTATCTTAAAATATATATATATATATAAAAATCAGTGTGTGCAACTTATATTTTACATCATAAAGAAACAATTTATACAAAGAATAAAATAGCAATGGTAATGTGATTAATGGCGAAATCACTTCACTAACAAAATTTAATGAGACATTAACTTACTATCAATTCCTTAGTAAAAAGATCCTTATATTCAAGTTGTCAGCTGAAAGACACATGCCAAGCATTTTTGATAATTTCAAATAGTCATCTTCAGGGCACAATTTTCTTATATATAGGCAAATACTAAGACAAACCATGTGTAGACCGAAAGATGTTTTTTTTAAATTATGCTATTTATTGACAGTTGAATATGTTTTAGAGCATGCACTGTTGTGGCACTAAAGTTCTTCAAATTAATCAAGAAAGAATTTTTCTTCATTTTGAAAAGTTAGAAATCCACAAAATATTATAGTTATATGTATTTATCTGTTAAAGTGAAATGGACTTAATATAATCCAATTAATAGAGTAAAAATTTCTTAGTAGTTTTCCACAGAAAATAAATTGTTTTTTTATTATGTTATTAATTAGATATGATAATTACATAATTATAGATGAAAATATCTGCTTAATTAAATTATTAATATTTGTCTATATATCAGAAAATTGTGCCCTGAAGATGACAGTTTGAAATTGTTGAAAGTACTTGGAATGTGTCTTCAATCTGACAACAACTTGAATGTAAGGATCTTATTATTCAAGAAACTGATAGTAAGTTAATGTCACATTAAGTTCTGTTAGTGAAGTGATTTTGCCATTAATCACATAACCATTGTTATTTAATTCTTTGTATAAATCGTTTCTTTATGAGATATATATAAAATATAACATTACTTAACTGTAAATATCAATTTTTGATGTTTCCCCAACTTTGAAGTTTCTTGGAAGTGCCCATTCTTCAAGGGGACTGTTGTTTGAATTCAAACAATTGAATGCATTGAATAGACAATTCCAAGAAACCTCAAAGTCAGAGAAACATCATCAAAAGTTGATATTTACAGTTAAGTAACTTTATCAATATTACCAATGCTCTATTTTGAATATTAATATTGAGTACTATATGGAAATATCTGCTTTACTTTTGAACTATTATAATCTTAAATATACATATATATTATGAAATGGACTAAATCCAACAACTATTTTAATATATTTTTTGTTTATACATTATTTTTATTAAGTAAATGCTGCTTATATATAAACAGTATTTACTGGCCTGAATGTTCGAGAAATTTCATAAAAAATATATATCCTCTGACATGAATCAAACCTGTATCCTACACAGAACTGTCATATAGCCTGACATGCAATACCAATTAGCCGCAGAAGAAGTGTCTGGTTATCAAGGTAAAATTACTGCTTTTAAACTACAAATTTCCCATGATATTCCTTGAATTGCATGTCTGCTCAAAGTATATCTAAACAAACAAATGACATCATATATTATGAAATTGACTTAAGTTCGACAATTATTTTAATATATTTTCTGTTTATTATTTTTATAGATACAAATATTTAAGTAAATGCTCTGTTTATAATAAACAGTATTAATTACATTTAATGGCCTATGTATGTATGTATAAAAAAATTTTAAATTTCCCCAAATTCTCTTTGCCAATTGAAGGTACATAAGAAATGATAAACTACTCACAGAAAATGAAATCTTGCAGAACAAAAAAAATAATATGTGGAGAAGAAAGAAGAAACGAGAAAGGAAGTAGAAAAAGAAGGAAAAAAAATGAAATGAATCACAAACTAGTTTTCTTCAATTCTGGCTATTTCATTTTCTGGGTCTTCGTTCTCCCCCACCCCACTCCAAGAATTCAGATTTATGGATCATCTTTAAGCCAAAGGCCTCTTATTATTCTAACAAGTTGCACATTGCATTTCAATGTGTGACATGTGGTTTATCTGCTGTGGTTGGGCCAGCCAATCATTAGGATTTCATTATTTTTTAATAAATAAAAAGGAACTTGTTCTGAAGTGGGTCAAATCCCTATTTGGCCCACTCATAAACAATTTCAAGTTGCAGTAATATTCTATGGAGGCATTTGATTTTTTTGTTTTTTTTTAACATCCCTCATGAAAAACATTTTAACAACACTCAAACAGTAGCAAATATTACCAAGAAAGTATTAGTAGACTTCTTTTTTTTTAACTTTAATACCCTGAAGCACACACATTTATCCTTATGCAAAACTATCCAGTAGAAAAGACATCTATAGAACTGTCTGACCAAGATGGCAATGGAGTTCACCTGATAAGACCACTGCCCCCTGCAATTCAAGTGTTGGGGGTATAGCATCAATAATATCAATCTATTTAGGGATTAAAACAGCAGATGTGATATCATAGCAAAGAATCAGAGATGGCTAGATAATACGTATTGGATGTTTTCTATTCAGGAATTAGAAATTCTAATTGCTGTATGGTCAAAATGAAAATTTTGAAAGTTATTTTTTTTAGTTTGTGTTTTTTTTTTGCTTGATTTTTTTTTTTTTTTTTTAAATCAGTATAAAGTCCAACAGGAAGAGAAATAATCAAAGACAAAAAGGGAAACAGGAAATTAAGCATTTATGGGAATTATTCTGACTCAAAAAAAATATTAAATTTTATGACTTCAGATGCAAATGCCAGAAAGAATTTTTATATGAAATTTATGTCTAAGTCTTCTTTATTCTATGACTCACATTCATTTCTTTTTCTTTTAATTAAATTAAAAGGAATATTTTTTGCAGACATCAATATATCTCCATTTAAAATTACCTCTTGTTTGATTGATTTTCCAATTTCAGTCAGTCTAAACTTTAAAAACCAAAAAGTATCCACTGTATTTACTTAGATTTCACTAAACCAAAGTATTTTTTTATAGGAACATTAATTGCGGTTTCACTCTAAGAGGGTAAGACTATTTTATGCACAATACGAAGAAGTAACAATACAAGTCAAAAATTAAATCTTGAAGACATTAACAAGATTTAGCTTGCAATATTTTAGGAGAAAATAAAACCACTAAGAAAAAGTAATTCATTTGATATCACTGTAACAAATGACCAAGAAGTCAGAAAAAAATAAAATATTTTTAAAAAAATTAAAAAAAATAAATCATGAAAATTGTCAAAGCATGATTTTCCTATTAAACCTTTCAGTATATGACTATAATAAATATTAGGTTGGTGCAAAAATAATGTCGTTTTCTCACATAGTAACATATGTAAGAAAACGACATTATTTTTGCACCAACCTAATATTACTGTAGCCATGCTGCCAAAAAATGATGGCAATTGGTTGAAAGTTTTAATAATAAGATGCAATGAAACAAAAGTTTTGAAACAATGTATTGAGATTCAATAAAGCGGAGATAATAAATTCACAACTAAAATAGAGGCCAACGAACCATTTAATTAATCTGTTCCCTTTTCTTTCTTTTTTGCTTTACATATTCAGTGGTATTTATGGTTCATTGATTACTGCTGGTAAGATATAAATTGCTTTTTGCTCAATATCTTTGCAGGTGAAAAATTGTGTGTGTTTAGTATAACAGTGAAATTGAAATATCTCTCAGACAAAAAAGTGAGAGCAGAATGACAAAAACAGTGACAAAACTTATTTCAAGAGCAAGTTGAAACAAGAAAACCACATAATAGACAAAGGTATGTGAGCGCCTCACATGCAAAGCTTGAACAAATAAAACTGCAATCTAAAAAATGTAAGAGTAAAGGAACTGATTAATTAAATGGTTCATTTTGCTCAGGAACTAATTTTGTCTAAATGCAGATAAATATTTTATTTATATAGATTATTAAAATAACTAAGGGAAGTAATCACTCATAAGTTTACTAACTTAAGTTGATTTGCCTCATTCCCCACTATAGACAGGACAGGAAATATGTAAATACACATTCATAATTATTATATGACTTGATTGATAATTTAATTATAAACAATACTGGTCAGATAACCAGAAGAGAAGGTTTATAAAAATTAAAGATAACATGCAACAAGGACTGTTAATTATTTATTAAAAAAAAAAAAAAAAAAAAAAAAAAAGAAAAAAAAACAATGATACAATTCATAGTGTAAAAGTAAAAAAAATAAAATTATTCCTAATTTTTTTATTTTTTTTATTTAAAGGTATTTTTATATAAGTTTGAAAAAACATCATTAGAATGTCAGAATGGCAAGGGAAAAGTATGACAGGGAGGGGGTGAGAAAAAAGCTTCTATAGTATGTGGAGAAATGTTTTAGCATAAAGAAACAATGCAACCCTCACCAAAGCTTTCCACTAACTGGTCAATGATTATTTCATATTACATTTTGATTCACAATCTTGGTGTTCACTAAAAAGATGGGAAAGGGCATACTCACAAGGTAATAAGATTAAAAACAAATGTAAAACCTGTTTCCCTATATTAGATGTAAATGTTTTATTCAGCTACTTGCCTAGGTGAATAGGTAAGAGGAGACTGGACAACGTCTATGTAGATCTCATAGATCAACTCCTCAAGAGTAACGCATTGAAAGACAAAGCCCACATCGAGAAATAAGAACTTGAACTTTGATTCACCATATTACAGGTAGATGTTTTATTCAGGGCTTCAGCTAGGTGGATAGGTAGGTGACCTGTTGGGCCCCTTCTGCTATGTTAGCTCTTTCCCCTGCCAAATCCTCAGCCATCTAGCTGGCAATACAAATGGACAGCACAGGATCACATGATGAATAAGTCCATCTTCTCACAAGGACGAACCAAAACTCTCGGATCCTAAGCATGACTGTTAACATAGAACTTTATTTCACCCAACTGATTAGATTGTTCTAGTTCCACATGCCATGCATCTTCAGGATATCAGTATAAATTATTTTCCTTTAGTAACTCAACTCTACAAACATACAATGTGATCCTCACCCCAGCTTTCCACCGACTGGTCAATGATTACCACACATTTCATTTTGATTCCTGTTTCATTGTTATGCACCAAAAGCTGAGAAAGGGCCTGCTGTATGCTCACAAGGTAATAACATGAAAGATGCAAAATCAGTTTCCCATATTAAATGTAAATGTTTTCTTCCGAGCTTCACTTACTTGCCTGGGTGGATAAGTAGGTGACACTGGACAACTTCTATATGGATCTCATAGATCAGCCCTTCCCCCTACCAACTCCTCACCCATTTACACATCCTGGCAATATGAACAGGTGGCATTGGAACCATGCAAATGACAAGTCTGTCTTCTGCCAAGAACCAACCAGAACCGACTCTCCAATCCTGAGCATGATTGTTAATATAGACCAGTACCTAGAAATAATTACTGTCCAGTTTGTTGTTACTTGGTCTCCAAAAACTTTTTATCCACTTCTTTACTTCTCCCATTCCCCTTCAGTCAAAGAGGATACTGAAAAATTAGACTTTAAAAAGAATGATCTGCTAGCTATATAACAGAAATACCAGAGATTGAGATAAAAACACATCTCCTTTTTCTACCTGGGTGTCCATAGTCACACATTATACTTCTTTCTTTTTTTTTTTTTCTTTTTTTTTTCCTTTCCACAACTCTAAATCTGTGCAAGGAGTGAATCACAAAACAAGAACATTTTTAATCTATATATTAATCTTTTCTATCCAAAAAAAATGGAATAGGATTAACCATTTCATAAATACTTGAATTAAGGACGTTTTGAATAAAATCATCTTTCTATAAATAGCAAGTTTCCACCCTGAAAAGTTTTGTCTTCAAATAACTCTCTAAAGTTATGCAAGAAACCATGACCTGATTTAGCCATCAACATTTCTAAAGGCACAATTTTTTATCTTCTTTGTCACTAACAAAGATACAATTCAACATAATTCATCCATGAATCTTTTCATACAGGTTATTTTGTTCCTGAATTTTCTTTGTACAATAATGTTCATCCTATACAAGGCCTAACAGCCACTCATGGTAGAGAGCAACAGTAAGAGCTATGAGGCATCATTTATGAGGATATCTAAGGGAGAATATAGTTAATCCAAGACTCAAACAGGTCAAGAGTGTAATGATCTTAGAAGTATCTTTTTGTGTGTTGGTTCCACAAACTAGCAGTTTGTGGGAAGTTTGAGCGGAATTTACATTTTGATAATGAAATATGAATTGATGCCTAATCAAAAAACAGGAGCGAGTTCCTAATGTCATGGTATTAACTGTAAGTGGATGTGTGGTTATGGGATAATTTTGGATACTATCATGCGAGTTATTTCTCTGCCTTTGATATCCTGGGTGTGATGTTTTTTGACGATATTCACATAACAACAATAATCATTTTAAGGGGGTTCTTGCAACTGTTAAATCTTAATATTGTTTCATGTATCCCACGACTTCAATTGCAAAAGATTGTCTGCTACTATTGATGGCTGGTTTCCATTCTTGTATTATCAACTTTGGCTACAACTCTTGTCTACCACTGGTGGATCAAGTTTTAACATTTTTAGCAACTGTAACAAATGACTGGACTCTTCTCAGTTCTTTTTATCACTGATGAGGACAGTCAGAGTCTCTTCTTCGACTCTGCTTCTGCTGCCTGTAAGCATTGGTCTATCACTTAACCTTGCAGGTTTATTTTGAGATGAGAAAGAGACTCAAAGTGTCAGATGTTGTTCTACAGATGGATACAAAGAATCCCATGAATATGTGAGTAACAAGGAAGCATTAAAGAAAATTTGAACTTCTACTTAAAATCAGAAAGACTGTTGAAATTTCTGGGATGCATAATGAGAAATGTGGGCTTGCAAAATTTAACACTCACAGGACAAATGAAGGATACGAGGTGCAGAGAGATATAGAGAGGAAAACTCCTTAATGAGCTTGTGTAAATGGATGACAAAAAGAGATGGTAAAAAATGTCAAATGTTGCTTAGAGCCACAAGAGAGGAAGAAGTTATGGAAAGTAATGATTGCCCACATCATGAAAGTGTTTATAGAAGGCATAAGGAAGCTACGTTATGGCAGAGAGAAAGGAACTGAAGCCAAGATTCCAGGTCATAATCCATAGCATTGCAAATTTTTCTTTGGATTTTATCAAGAACCTGTAAATATATAGCAGGATCACCAGACTATCTGTGGCAGCAATATTCTGTGCCTGAATGAATGGTATACTTATAAATATGCAAGATAGATCTGGAGAGAAAAAGTCACTAACTACTTCCACCTCATTCAGTAATCCTCTACACTGACTGGCTCTTAAACTTTGTACTGAGTGAACTGTTGTAACAAAGAAAAAAATGGGAGCACACTGAGAACAACCACCAAATGCTCACAACATCACTATAAGTAAACTTCCATGAAGTTGTCAAAATTCATAGAATTGAAATGTTTTACTTTCCATAATAATTTGCAAACTTACAATTCTTTCGGATACACAATAACAAATTAAATATAAACTCAGACTAATCAAATCCGCCCCAAAATTTCCTTATGAACCCGTGAACAAGAAACCATGTATGAAATATATTTAGGTCAACAACTACTTACTTTTGAATAAGCAAAAGCCAAGCATCTTACAACTATCCAGTCAAAAAGATTTCTAACCTATTTTGAAGCAAGTCAGTTAACATGGATATTTTTAAATATGAAGGAAGTCATATGATCAACTTTTGGGAAAATGTGTCTTTTAGATAACAATAGAGAGATGATAATATTTTACAAAAATATATAAAAATTTAAATAATTTCCAGTCATTATTGTAAATTACTTTACAGCTAAAAAAAGAAAAAATTAATATTTTTTTTTTTTTAAATTCTTTTTTATATAACAAAATTTTCAACAGAATGATTTTGATAACAATGACTGTTTGGAAATAAATAGCTTTCTCTGTACAACTATCATTTCTGCTTAATATTCCTATTAATTTCACCGACAAGAGTTTTAGAGATGTTCTATACATCAAAAAGGCTTTCAGATTCGTTAACAAAAAGAAAACAACAGAGAGCAAGAGCTTACAAAAAAAAAAAAAAAAAAAAAAAAAAAACAAACTTACGTTTGTATACCAAATACAAGTGCTGGGTCAATTAAATCATGTCTTTGTAATCACCCAACCCCAGGGTAATAGTTATTTGGTAAAGCATGCTTACTATTTTACAAAACATTTCTTGACACTATTATCCAAGCCAGTACATTTCATTAGACTTATATGAAAATTCCTGGCAGAAAGATTACTTGAACAAGCATGCTTATTTTATAAGTTCCTACCAGCACTAGCATTTGGTTAAAAAAAAAAAAAAAAAAAAAAATTAATAGAGTCCAACAGTATTAAAAACCTTGGAGAATTCCAGTAAGATATTTTTAATCATTTTAATCACACACTGGTTCAAAGTTTAATCTAACAATTGGACAATTTTGCTGTTAAACCTCACATATATATATATATATATATATATATATATATATATAAAAAGAAATATAGTTTTAAAATGTGCTATATTTATGGGATAAAGTGCTCAATATCAGAGAGAGCGCGTGTAAATATAAAAGTGAACATAGAAGTCAACACTTAGGAGCAACAGTGTTTCATGCTAGATGCAATCGTCAGGCCACAAGTGCTGTTATTTTTCTCGGATATATATATATAATATATATATATATATATATATATATATATATATATATATATGGGTCAATGGTGCATTGTGGGTAGTCCATTTTTGTGGTTATTTTACTGGAAATCGTTTATTTGTTCATTTATTTATTTAGGTTAAATTATTTTGCTCGTTTTCATTTATTTTTATTATTTTTATTTCTTATCTTATATATTTATTATTTTAATTTTAATCGGTGCTTTTATTAATGTAGTAAAAATTTTAATAGTTTTGTTTTGGTTTTGGAAGATAATTAAAACAAATGAAGATAATCAATCCAAATAAATACATGAAGTACTAAACAAATTAAAAACTGTTCCCACCAAAATAATAGTTAGAATAAACTACAACGATCAACACCAAAATTGAATAAATAGCTTTAATTATCTTCCAAAACCAAAGCAAAAATATTAAATAAGCGATATAAACAAATTTTTACTACATTAATAAAAACACCGATTACAATAAAAATAATAAATATATAAGAAATAAAAAAAAATAAATAAAAACAAGCAAAATAATTTAACCCAAATAAATAAACAAATAAACTACTTCCAGTAAAATAACCACCAAAATAGACTACCCACAATGCACCACTGACCCATATCTCTCTCTCTCTATATATATATATATATATATATATATATAAAAATAGCTGAGAAAAATAACACCACTCATGGCATGACGATTGCATCTACCATGAAAGACCGTCGCCTCAAAGTGTTGACTTCTATGTTCACTTTTATATATATATATATATATATATATACACACACACACACACACATCTTGCCAAGTATCTGTCACACTGAAAAAAAATAAAGTTGTCATAGAAATTCTTACCTCTCAAAAATTTCTGTATAAACAGCATTTCTCAGCAAGACATCTATTTTCCTAAAGTTCTGTTTGTCATTATGCTAAGTCCACTTAAATTTCCGACTCTGGACATAGCTACATAGAGCTGACCATAAGAGAATAATAAATTCAGCAAATTTACTATTTTTTTTAATGGTTTAAATAATTTGTTATAGTTTTAAGAAAATCTAATTAAACAGATTATTTTGATAATTCATTCATAATTTTTTTCATCTATGACTAATATGTAGTAATGTGTAATATGAGACAATGCTTATTACAAACACTGTTGCTATTCTAACTTATGACTGAATTCAAATAACTATTAAAATATGCTTTTAAGAAATGTTATGCAAATTAGATATTATCGTTTATATTGTAAATGCCATTTGTTAGTCATAAAAAAAACACAGTAAATCCTTCATATGTTAGAGATACAGGATGGGCTGTTTTGTCTACTGAACTAAAGTGGACACACACACACACAGAAAATTTATGAAAGATGATAAACAGGGTTACATTAATAAAATCTTATACCACTAAATAAGTTATTGTAAATATTTCTAATAAAGATGAAATTCATATGGTTATTATTAATCAAATAAATATACTGCAAAAATTTTACCAAACCCACTTGCGTAATATCAATTTTTATATATCTATATTTCTGAGATGAGATACTCTATTTATACTACTTTACCTTGTTTGAACTGTTATCCTCATCTTTATCACCATATTCACAATGTTTCAACCATTGTATGTTTTGGCCTTCTTCAGGCAATATAATATGGAATTTCATACCGAACCCTTTATTTAGTTCTCAGGGGTAGATTGTTCTTATTCCACAATTTTTATTGTGAAGACATTGACTTGTATAATCTAGTCAAGTCAGTACATATATATGAATTTAATAAAAATACCTATGTAAAATATTTTCACAACTCCACAGCAATCTACAACCAACAAAAATTGACAGTATCAGATAATTTTTAATAGGGTGCAGTCAATTTGTTCTTAGTAAAAAATATGTATGAACTTTTTTTCCTTCTTTATCATTCAGAAGTGCAAAGCTTAGTACTGAAATAGTTAATAAATTTTTGTAATAAGATACAAAGTACTACTTCACGCTTTTCCCACTGCTAAAAAAAAGAAATAAAAACAAAAGAACTGGCAGAAGTCTATAATAATCTACTATTTTGATTCAATGCTGGGATTAACATTTTTTAAGAATGGATTCTTTCTTTCAACTTTACAAGAGCCAAATTAGAACAAAAATGGCACATTTGGGCTGGAGCTGTCCAGTACCCACTTTTCAGCCTCAGTAGACCTCAAAGCTTCTACATAACTTTGTCGGTTATTTTCCACCTTACAACCTCTTTCCCCACAGATGAAACATTCCTAGCTTCTTGCTACTATCATGGCAGAGGTTTGAGCAAACTGAATTCCTTCATTTCACAAATAGACTCATCAGGCCATGGATACAGAGTCAATTTGTTCTCATTCTGTTGGAGGAGGAGGAGGAGGAGCAGAAGGAAGTCCCATTCAGACAGCTTCTTTCCCAGAACTGTTATACTGTGGAACAGACTCCCAATAACATGTTTCCTTGAACACCACAATCTTAACCTATTCAAGTCAAGGATCAACCATTATCTATCCTACATATCTTCATAATATGCACCTCTTGTTTCTTCTCTGTAGGCTCTTACAACATCCTCATTTAGTAAACCTCTACCTTGAGTGGTTCTTGGGGCTTGTATTGAGTGAACAATAATAGTGTTAAAATTGATATATAAATACACAGAAACACATCCAAATTTTTTTGTCTATGAAAATAGGAACTGGATCTCTTTTTTTCCTCTCTAAATTTTTATTTTCATTTTTTTTTTTTTTTTTTTACATATCCCTAAATTTGGGGACATCATATATAATCCACCAAACAAGACAGTAACTCTTATAAACTTGTATAATTTTAGTAACCAGTTCATATAAACCAATGCAATGCTCACAAATCTCATCACTTTTGCTCTCTGATAAGAGTTATTACATTTGTGCATATATTTCATTTACTAAATATAAAAGAACAGAGGTGTAATATTTTTTTTTATTTCTTTGATGAAGCATTGTCGATGATTAACTATTTCTTTAAGCTTAATACCAGTTACAACTCTTATTGCATCAATAAGCAACAGAGTTTGTAAATAAATAAGCCTCCGACAAGACATGAACATCTTTTCCTTAGGAAACAGGTTTTAATAGGACAGCTCTCTTGCTGGTTAGGCCACAGAGACTATTCAACTGTAATTAATTAAATCTAACTATATAATTATGCCTTATTTTCCCTGCAACTACCACACTTTGCACAGACGATGCATGAAAAATTGCTACAGTTCTTCAGCAACCACCCCACTGGCCAAACATTGCACTTATTTACTGACACAAAAAAAAATAAATAAATAAATACTTTGAATAATTGGTACTTCAAAAATGGGAATCAAAGCAATACTGCAAACCTTCAATTCAAAATGATCTGCAATTTACCTAAATGCTGGGGAGTGGGGACTAATAAATATTTATGGTGGTTATAAATAATTATTCCAGGTTTATTTTCTGAGAAATAAAATGTCAAATGCATAAAATATATAGAAATCTTGTGTGCAATTAATGCATTCTATACTATAGTTAAAACAAATTTAAATATTGATAGTAACCAAGGAAAAAGTTAGATAGTAACCAAGGAAAAGGTTAGGTTGATTCATTTTTATGTCATGCCAATCCTGCTATTCAATGTCAAATTTTATATGGGGGCAAACAGTGAGAATTGAACTCACTACCAAGTAGTAGACACCAACCAAGATAGCCACACTAACCATTACCCCATGCCAAGTCACCATCATATACACAGAGTGCACCAGATAATTGAGAAAATATAAAGTATATTAAAAATATAAAGTATATTAAAAAAGAAAAAAAGAAAAGCATATTTAAAAAAAAACTGCACACTTGTTCAACTTACAAGCTGAAAAGGTCATTTAATAAAATTATCTTCAACCTTGAAGACAACCTTGATGCAGTGCTGGATGGGGTCTCTTCTTGATTCCACCCTGAACAGTTCATGGAATTCAAAACAGAAGAGTGAGGAGGCATTAAGAGTGACATAAAATTTTGTGGTTGGCTACTCCTGATGCAAATGCTATTGTTAGAATGGGTACAACCATAACCCTCTTCAACCAGGGCTTGCTGTTGGTGATGGCACTGATCCAAGGCCCTGTGGGAAGAAGTAGAGTTAGTATGGCATGTCCCTCAATTTACACCCAGGGGAGGGGGACCATCACAGATGACATGAACTTGCATTACCATGAATGTCTTTAGTTCAAAGCCACCAGTTTTCCCTCCTGTTGACCAGTTTTTCTTTGTTTGCATTTGTACATGAAACTGCAAATATGAAAAACTTTGAGAGATCTGTGACAGGAGGAATTTGGCTTTGCCTGACCAACTGCTTTTCATGGCCAAGTCAGTGAGGTGCATATATATATATATATATATATATATATATATATATATATATATATATCTTAAGATGTGCTATATTTATGTGATAAAGTGCCCAATATCAGAGATAGAACGTGTGTAAATATAAAAGTGAACATAGAAGTCAATACTTAGAGGCAACAGTGTTTCATGCTAGATGCAATCATCAGGCCATTTCTAGCATGAAACAGACTGCTGCCTCTAAGTGTTGACTTCTATGTTCACTTTTATTTATATATATATATGACATTTTTTGATGATTTACCCATTAACAACCTATTTTATGAGTGTGATTATCAAAATGAGCATTTGTTATTCTAGGATGCTCCCAAACCTTATAATTGTCACATTTTTCAAAAGGAAAGCATCAGCATGCCAACAGTTCAAAACAATTCCTTTTATTTATTAATATTAATCCATTTTTCATGTTCTTGAATCCTATGATTTTTAATTCTCCTCGTGAATGCCTAAGGAAAATAAACACCCACTTTGAAAAATCACAGAGTATAACAGTCCATTAATGGTAAATAAAAATGCTACTTTTATGTGTATTAAAAAGCTCTTTTAAAAGCATTTAAAATAGAGCACTATTATGAATGTAAGAAAAAGAATATAAAAATCAGATGTGTTCATGTGTGTGCATCAGATTACAAATATAAAATTTGTCACTTAGCTGATTGATGTTATATTCAACACCCCTAAGCGACATAATAATGTTTAAGGCTCTATCTCTGATATGGAGCACTTTATTACAAAGACTGCCTGCCTTAAATGTCCTTTTTTTTTTTTTTTTTTAACTCAGACTTCCACAGACTGACAGCATTTCTGGTTTAATATCATCTTTGTTTTATATATATATATATATATATATATATATATATATATATATATATATGTGTGTGTGTGTGTGTGCGCGTGTGATTAATGTGAGTAAAAGAGTGTCACTTAGCTGATTGATATTACCTCCAACATGTAGACCCCACAAAGTTTCATAGGTGGACAGAGGTTATCAGCACACAGTTACAAACAGTTATTGGCAACCAGGCAGTATAAAAAGAATGTGATTTATTTATTTATTTATTTATTTGTATTTTTTCTGAGACTAATATGTGGGTTATTTATTTTGTATAATAATAGCTTTTATTTAGGGTTTTGAACCTTTCTTTTGCATTGGGTACTGCAGAGTATTTTGGTATTATCCACTAATATTTGTCTTATGCTGATAGTTATATTTGAGTCATTCAAATCAAATTTGATTGGATAAATAAAACTATAGACACTCATTTAGGAAATATCAAATCATAAAAATAAAATTTAAAGTTAATCTCAAACCCAAATCTAGAAAATAAACATATAGAAAAAGGAAAATTGTAAAAGAAAAGAAAAAAAAAAAAAAAAGAAATGCTGAAACCATTAAATATGATAGGGTGGTTAATTTGCTGAAATGAGATTATGGCCATTTCAAGTAGGGGTCAATTAGTCATTCTTCTCTGAATTATGAATACCATTTCATTAAAAAAAAAGAAAAAAAAAAGAAAAAAAAAAAAAAAAAAAAAAAGCAGACAACCAGAATTACTTGGTTAACATCTGTAGAGAAATTGCCTATCATCTGGTTCACACTTGTTTAGTGTTTTGAACCAGATGATAGGCAAACCTATCAACTCCTATTGAGGAAAAAATGTAAATAAAATTATTACACAAAATAAAAGGTATATACTTATTCCTCCATCTTTTGTGTACCATAGTTTTTCAGGACATGGGCCCCCACAGCTTCCATTGCTATAAGTAACTCGCGCTCCTTTATTACCTTTGTTTGTACTTCTGGTCTTTATTCTCCCAGCCATTTACTCAGACTTATCAAATGACACAATTACCATCCTCTGTTAAAACATTTCAAAGAGATTTAAATATTTGTACTCGTTTGATTCTGGTATCTCCACGGTGGAGTGATGGATAGCGGCTCAGATTGAGGAATCAGAGAGCCAAGTTCAATTTCCAGTCGAATCCATTACATTCATTTATGTGCTAATACCCTTGGGAAAGGTATTAATCCTCTCATCCCCAAGCTATGGGTAAATAGCAGGACAGACCAGGTTCTATAGCCTTGGATGGCAACTGGTCTAAGGCAGAAAGAAATGGCAACCTACTGCAGGAAAAAACCTGCCTTGTAAGTCATGTATTGAAAGATATGATTAACTAAGTGTGTATCACGCATGGTACAACTGACTGATCTCATATTTTTGTAATTTGCATATTGGGCTGTCCTTTTTGCAGACAATCATGCATTCTTTGTTCTTCCAACTAATGTTTAGTCCTGTCTTCTTGTTTTCCTTCGCTACCTCCTGGAGGAGTTCTTGTGCTTTCCTTTCTGTGACTGCTATCAACATTGTGTCATCTACATATCTTAAGTTGTTAAGATTGTAGCTGTCAATAATGAATCCTGGTAGGACTTCTAATTGTCTCAAAATTGCCTCACTATGATTTCCCTTTCAATTCAAATTAGATTTCCAAAGGTAGAAGAGTATAATGCTGAGATGTGCAAGATGGAATATCAGACAGACTGCTCCGATAGTCTGTGCTGCTTCAGAGACAAATACTATTAGGTTGGTGCAAAAATAATGTCGTTTTTTGACGTATTTAAAAATATGTTGAAAACGACATTACTTTTGCACCAACCTAATAGACAAGTGAAATATAATAAGACTCAAATCAAGCATAGTATGTCACTTCAATGTTCGTTTGGCCAAAACAGTAAGGTGATAAAGAAAAAAAAAAAAATATAAACAAGGAAAGCTCATGAAGGCATCTAAGATTTCAAACTGATGAAAGAATTATTGATCCTCTTTGGGTATGTAAAATATTCTAGTTTTAATGTATAGAAACAAGCCTGAAAAGGAATTAAAATTGTCACTACCTTATCAAATGTGCATCTATGTTGGATTTAAATGTTGAGTGACAAGAAAGATACACTTAAGGAAAAATAAAGAATTTCTAAAGAAATGCTTTCCAATACTTTGATCTTTACTCCCTGGAGGTAAAGGAGTGCATAAAATTAGGTTAATTGTTATCAATTACCACTTGATAGTATTTACAAGCTCATAATATGGTAGGGAGAGGACCATCTACAAGAAAGTACAGAGTAGCAGTAATTGACATGCAATACTGAGAGAAAGCTTAATCTATATTATAGAAGATCTGATTCTCTGTCCGTCACACAAGGTTTGTGAGTGACTTTTCTATGTAAGGATGTTATGTATATGCGTGTCTGTGTTGTGTGTGACTGCTTGTGTCATTAATGAACACACAAGCAGACACAATCTGACTGAGTTTATGATAAGATTCTCCCACTCAATCAAGACATACCTGACTCTGGGCTGCGCAATAAAATCAAACATGAAAAAAAAAAAAAAAAAAAAGAAAAAATAATTGTAAGATTTTATTGAACTTGTATGTAATTATTTAGTAATAAATAGAATTTACATTACTTATATTATTTGGGCTTGTATCCTCATCTTCACTGCTATATTCATAAATGTTTTGGCCGTTGTAAGCTCCGGCCTTCTTCAGGTGATTGGAATTTCAAACCAAACCGTTTATTTCATCCACCAGGGTAGATTGTTCTACTTACACGTGCCATGCCTCTTCTGGATGTCTCAGTTATTTCCCGTTAACTCTCCAAGTTTTTCGTTCACTATTTCTGTAGCCTGGTATTGAACTCACAAACACTGAATATCGCAATGGAGATGAGGATAACTGCCCAAATAATGTAAATAATCATAATAAATCATCTCAGAGATATAGACAAATATAAATAAAATAATTCTTTTTTTTTTTAATTTTGTAGAAATATTTTTAGGTCTGCCATAAAATTAAACTATACCTGCACACACAAACATGCAAGCACATATAATTTGAATGAAACTGAAAATAAGATATATCAAAAGGATTAATTTCCCTGACTGACAACAATGCTGGGTAACAGGAAAAGACTGTAAGCCAATGTGCAACCCTTTGAAGTCATTTTTATGACACCTTCTGTATCTTGACTCAATATATTTTCTAATACATTTCTGTCTGGCAACAATCCCTGGATAATAAGAAAATAATATAATATATAAATGTGCAGTGCTTTGAAGTCATTTTTATGACACGCATTTGAAACTGATTTTCTAATAAAAGTAGTATTTAAAATGAACAAATAATTTAGATTTGAAATTTGATCACCTTGATTTCGCAAGTGGCAGGTTCCAAAATAGTAAAAGTTTAAAATTTGGAAATTTTGATAGCCTTGAAATTAAATGTTGTCTACTACTACTACTACTACTTTATGACGGGGTCCTTGAGAGCAACTGGCATTTGCACCGAGTTGCAGCAGCAGCAGCAGATGAGTAAGAAAATCAGTTCAGCATATCGACATATATTAACTCACTTCTTGAAATATAATATTGTCTTCCCCCCCCCGCTCCTCCTTACAATCTCTATTGAAAACAAAGTCACTTAGCAGAAGACAAAAATCAAAAATTCAATTCCAAAGGCCGACAAACTTAATGACATAAACATTCAAAATTCAAAGTACACTACCTTACACTATTTATGCTTCAGATTGTTGATTTACCCATTAAAGAAATAGGTAAATAAAGTATACACTTAATATATAGATATATATTTACATCATTATCCACAAGGGACATATTCCACAAACCAAAATATATGCCTCAAACTGCAGATCATATACAACCCTATATATACTGTGTGTGCATGTATTTCAGTAAAAGTAGAAATCATTGCAATAAACTTTTTGAGTCTAGGGTTAACCATTATCTTCCCTTCAATTCTGTATAAACTGCGACTCTTACTCTGTAAACCTTGTACAAGGTGAACATCATTGTATAAAAAAATAAAAAATAAAACAAGTTTCTAGAAATTCTAAGAAAATACTAGCAAAAACACTAAGTAGCAATCCCATCAGTAATGAAAAATTGTTTAACATTTTTGTTGCTAATTCTCAAGAAAAAGAAAAAAGAAAAAAAAAGCAGAAAGAAAACCTATAAATATGGTTTAATGTGTTTGGGTTTTAGTAAAATTCTAAAAACAGCTCTTTAAAACAATATTACAAATGGAGCATGGAATAATAGCAGTGTGAAGAGAGAAAATATACATTTGAGACATGGTTTTCGGTTAAAATTTACCAGAAAAAAAAAAAAAAAAAAAAAAAAAAATAGAAGTTTACATGATTTTAGTATTATACTGTCAACACAGAAATTATAGGTTACATCCAGCTATAAAAAAAAATTTTAAAGTGCGGTTAACAAGAGAAAACAGAAAAGAAATCGGAAAGAGTAGAAAAGAAATCGGAAAGAGTAGAAAAGAAATCGGAAAGAGTAGAAAAGAAAGCGGAAAGAGTAGAAAAGAAAGCGGAAAGAGTAGAAAAGAAAGCGGAAAGAGTAGAAAAGAAAGCGGAAAGAGTAGAAAAGAAAGCGGAAAGAGTAGAAAAGAAAGCGGAAAGAGTCGGAAAGAGTAGAAAAGAGTAGAAAAGAAAGCGGAAAGAGTAGAAAAGAAATCGGAAAGAGTAGAAAAGAAAGCGGAAAGAGTAGAAAAGAAAGCGGAAAGAGTAGAAAAGAAAGCGGAAAGAGTAGAAAAGAAAGCGGAAAGAGTAGAAAAGAAAGCGGAAAGAGTAGAAAAGAAAGCGGAAAGAGTAGAAAAGAAAGCGGAAAGAGTAGAAAAGAAAGCGGAAAGAGTAGAAAAGAAAGCGGAAAGAGTAGAAAAGAAAGCGGAAAGAGTAGAAAAGAAAGCGGAAAGAGTAGAAAAGAAAGCGGAAAGAGTAGAAAAGAAATCGGAAAGAATAGAAAAGAAATCGGAAAGAATAGAAAAGAAATCGGAAAGAATAGAAGAAAAAGAAAAATAGAGAAGAAAAAGATGGAAGTGCAATTTTGCTCATTATCCATTATTTGATATTATGGTACTTGAAGAGCAGATTGAAAGAAAAGAGTTCTGTGAACTGAAAACTGATTTTTGAATTTGTGAACTTATTCTTTTGGCTACAACCAGTCATCCTGTTTCATTGGCTGTAATATAGACAAAACTGCCAACATGAAACTACTCCATAAATGCCAATTGATAGATAAAAAAGCAGGGTGGGGGAATCAACCTGTAGAGAATCATGAAAGGGAAGTACAAAAAAAAAAAAAAAAAAAAAAAACAATAAATAAATAAATCTCAGTTCTCTTGGAAATGTTTCCCCAGCACAGACATGCTTCTCTTGAAAGAAGAGAGGAAAAAAAAAAAAAAACACAACATATGCCTAAAAGATTATTTACATGCAGACTATTGTCCTCATCTTTGTTTTTGTCACATTTTAGACGTTGTTGTCCTTTCACCCTTCACCAATGACAAAGATGAATACAATAATCCTCATGTAAAATAATGATAACTTCTCATTCCAGGAATTCCGGCAGAGATTAAAAGATGTTAGCCAAGAGGAGAATTACTGAAACAATAAGGAATCCATACAAGAGATCAATAGTTTTATTAAATGAATAGCAAAGCCTGTGATAAATATTCTCCATCAGACCTAATGTAAAATTTCTTAAAAACGTAAGATTCAACAATGTAATTTCCATGATAAAGGAGCATTTTCCCCATTGACGATAAACAACTCTATAATTGAAAAATATTTTTAATTTTGTTTGCAATGGAAATTAAACTCCAGATAAAAATATTGCTTTATATTATAAAACTGTTTTCAAACACAAAAGGAGCCATGTAAAATTTGTCAAATTTATTTGTTCTTACATAGCATATCTAAAGGCTTTATCATAACGTTTGAACCAGTTATTAAACACTATCAAAAATGATGATGCATACAGTATGGCTTAAAATAAAAAAAGATAGTTTAGCTATTAACGGAACAACTAAAATCCATTTTCCACAATCTATAAAAAGGTCTAGAAGCATCTTTTAAACAATAAGGAAAGATCACTTTTTAACAGATATTCAAAATACATTTCAGAGGGTAAAATACAAAATATTCCAAAGTTTTCTTTTAAACAATAACACAGATATAATGTGCTTTTTAAGCCTTATATTAATTAGCAAATATAACAAGGTAACTTGACTCAGATATTGGAAAGAGATACTTTTAAAAGGTGATAAATTATTTTTAAATGTCTGAATTATCTATGCAAAATGATGCAAAGAATTTTGCACATTCACTCAAACAGTTTGTCAAAGTTATAACTAATGCTTAAAATGAATATTTATATATATATATATATATATATATATATATATATATATATATATATATATGAAACTGGGTAAATTTCTGCTTACATTTGTCTTTACTTTTTGATTGGATTGATTGATTAAGAAAAAAAAAAAATCATTTCTTTCAATTTTAGATTTCAGGATATTTCTTTCCAAAGATTTTTTCCCTTTATTTTCAAAACTAAAATGTTGCCCTAAATTGTTTTGAATGACAGCTGTTTGTCAAATTGAATCCATTGCTAGGACAGTTCGTTCACGGTGTCATGTCAGAGAATTTTTCTCACCAGATTTATAAATCTACCATTTGTCCATGCACTGAATATTGTTGCTAGATATCTAGAGATTCCAAAGTTTTCTTTTAAACAACAAGGTGGAGTCTTTTTAATGGATATACTCAAAATGCTTGACATAGATATACCATGAAACTCTTTTGGGAGAGAGCAATCAATCTAAGACAAAAGAAAGGCTGGTTTCAAAACTCAGATGCCTTGCAGCCAGACCCAATCATGTGAAAGACTTTGGAAGTAAAGCCTGAAAATAAAAATCTGAACTCCCAAAGACTGCCTGACATTGAGTCTATTCATGAAAATGCTTAATTCAGTCAAGAGTTTAGAAAAAGGTTTTGGTAAAATATTTTAATACTTAGGTATTAATAAAAAAATATCTAAATTTTATTTAAAATACTGACTGATTAAATTATTGCTTCAAAGCAAGAACGTCATAGTCTTTACATTAGTGAGTAAAGAAATACAATTCTGAATCTTAATATATAATGCATCAAGTATATTTTGCTGTATGAACACTTCCATTAATTCATGACCACTGACAATATATTTTGATTCTCAATATATAATACAGATTGAGTATCAAGATTTGCTACAACAAATTCTCAGTTAAAAATTGGTGAATTTTGACTGCCTGTCACCAGAAATATTTAGTCTGTCAGTCTATAAGAATGGTGAAAACAGGGTAATACCACCATAAAGTGTGTGGGCAAAAAGATGAAACTTTGTCTAGATATAACAGGTTCAAATGCAGTCAGCATTAAAATAATATGATTATCATCTTGTTTTCATCTCCTTCGGAGTCAGAAATTTCTGTCAAATACCAAAAATCAAACAAGTACGAAAATTAAAATATCTGAGAAGTGCTCTAACAGAGGACGGGAACTAAGGGAGCACTAGAATTGGGAAAGGTGCCTTCCAAAAGCTAAAGAAAGTATTAAGAAACAGGAAAATTTCGTTGAAAATGTGGAATTGTTATGTAATATCGACCCTTCTATATGGCAGTGAATGCTGGACAATCTCCTCAGATGAAGAGACTTGAATCAACAGAAATGTTGTTCTAGAGGAGGATGCTGAGAATACCATGGATTAAACATGTGAGCAATGACAAAGTTGAAGGAAAATGAAAAAAAAAAAAAAAAAAAAAAAAAGACATTTTGTTTAAAATCAGAAAGATACAGTTGAAATTTCTAGGACATGTAACAAGGTAAGAGTTTAGAAAATTTGACACTCACAGGATATATTGAAAGCAAGAGGAATAAAAGGAAACATCAAGTAACCTACCTAACAAGCTTGTATAAATGGATGGCAAAAAATGGGGGTGGGAGTAATGGCAAAAAGACAAACGGTCATTACAGATACAAAGGATAGGAAGTTGTGGAGAGCTATGATCATCCACACCCGGAAGGGGCATGGTGCAGAGAAGATATAACATATTTCAGAATAAGAATATTCAGGAAAAAAAAAATAAATAAAAATAATAGTAATTATTGAACAGATGACAATCTATATTTAGATATTTTTCCCTCCATTTTAATATTTCAATTTGTAATCATGACATTTTATACTGGGGTCATCTGGGGATATTTTTCTATCTCTTAAATGCAAGGGGCTCTTCCAGATGCAGCAACGTTGGCTCTTATTGTCAGTATTTGTGAATTGCCAAAATTTCTAGGGAATAATAAGGGAGTGATTTATCATTGCCTTCTTCAAAGCTTGTAATTCAGAGCTTCCTTTCTCTTAGACTAGTGGCAAGCAAAAAATGCTTACATATCCCAGGCATGTAAACAAACAGTTCAAACGGCACTCTACCATAAAACAACAATGAAGATGTTAAAGCAATCATAGAATTGTGCCAAAGTGTGAACAGTCAGCAAAAAGTTTATGCAGCTTAAAAAAAAAAGAGAGAGAGAGAGAGAGACATAGCAATAAAACACTAATGAGCGGTATCTGACAAAGGGGGCAATGTAAACACAGAGAGAGCCCATCAACAAACAGAGAGCAGAAAGTCAATTGTTCCTGAGGGTTCAGGTAAAATGAACACTGAGGGAGCAAATATGCCAAATATTAGGTTGGTGCAAAAATAATGATGTAATAATGTCGTTTTTTGACGTATTTTTCAACATCAAAAAACGACATTATTACGTCATTATTTTTGCACCAACCTAATAGGTTAGAAAAAAGAAAAGAAAAAAGAAAAAAGAAAAAAAAGAAAAAAGAAAAGAAAAAAGAAAAAAGAAAAGAAAAAAGAAAAGAAAAAAGAAAAGAAAAAAGAAAAGAAAAAAGAAAAGAGAAAAAAAGAAAAAAAGAAAAAGAAAAAAGAAAAAAGAAAAGAGAAAAAAAGAAAAAAGAAAAAAGAAAAAAGAAAAAAGAGAAAAGAAAAAAGAGAAAAGAAAAAAGAGAAAAGAAAAAAGAGAAAAGAAAAAAGAGAAAAGAAAAAAAAGAAAAGAAAAAAAGAAAAGAAAAAAAAGAAAAGAAAAAAAAGAAAAGAAAAAAAGAAAAGAAAAAAAAGAAAAGAAAAAAAAGAAAAGAAAAAAAAGAAAAGAAAAAAAAGAAAAGAAAAAAAAGAAAAGAAAAAAAAGAAAAGACAAAAAAGAAAAGACAAAAAAGAAAAGACAAAAAAGAAAAGAAAAAAAGAAAAGAAAAAAAAGAAAAGAAAAAAAAGAAAAGAAAAAAAAGAAAAGAAAAAAAAGAAAAGAAAAAAAAGAAAAGAAAAAAAAGAAAAGAAAAAAAAGAAAAGAAAAAAAGAAAAGAAAAAAAAGAAAAGAAAAAAAGAAAAGAAAAAAAGAAAAGAAAAAAAGAAAAGAAAAAAAGAAAAGAAAAAAAGAAAAGAAAAAAGAAAAGAAAAAAGAAAAGAAAAAAAGAAAAGAAAAAAAGAAAAGAAAAAAGAAAAGAAAAAAGAAAAGAAAAAAGAAAAGAAAAAAAAGAAAAAAAGAAAAAAGAAAAGAAAAGAAAAAAAGAAAAAAGAAAAGAAAAAGAAAAGAAAAGAAAAAAAGAAAAAAGAAAAGAAAAAAAGAAAAAAGAAAAGAAAAAAGAAAAGCAAAGAGAAAAGAAAAGAGAAAAGAAAAGAGAAAAGAAAAAAAAGAAAAAAAAAAGAAAAAAAAAGCAGACCTTAGTTACAATTTCTGGGAGAGTGTGTGTTATCTAGTATCATCAACAATTTGAACAAGGCCAGCATGCTCAAGCTCTCAGCCACTATGACTTGTGGCTTTGTGCTAGCAGAGCTATTGACAGATCTCAAGAGTTCCGTCTACCCAATTTCACTCACAAGGCTTGGGTCAACCAGTGGCATGGTTTTCAGGCACTTTCCAAAGGTGCCACACACTGGGATTAACCTCGATCCATTCTGATATCATCAGGAATTCTCCTTCCTGACAAATCAACCATGGTGAGATTCGAACCCGGGTCTCATGATCAGAAAGCAAACATTCTAACCACTTGACCATATATATATATATATATATATATATATATATATATATATATATATATATATATATATATATATATATAAAAATAATGTAAAAGAAATGGCTAAAATGCCAGCCTACCTCACATCCCAGTTTTGGCTGCAAGGCCTCCTCAAGCAAGTGGAAGGATGTACAAGCCAGAAGGCTACTCCAATATACCAGAGTACCAGAAATGATGGGGTAAAAGTATGAGGATAAGGAGAGAGGTGGGAAAAAAATTGAATTTTATACCACTCGACTGGGTCCATAATTACCTAAGAAAATATTGTAAATACCTGCACCTAGACAATCTCCTTCATCTAATTTAATAAAACACTTATTAGGATACATGGCTATATATATATATATATATATATATATATATATATATGAAATCATCAGAGTGGATTAATTTTGTATCTGTTGATGAGCCTTACTCATGTCACCCATACAAAACAGGGTTTATTTTATCTTGCTGAAAGAAGTTATGACCACCAGAAAACATGCCAAACATAAGGAATAACAAATGCTTTGAAACAAGATCTATTTCAGTCTGTTCAATATCTAGCATCATCATTAATTAATAAAGATGTGTGTTTGGTTTGTGATTATCAAGGAGATGCACTGGTCTGATCTCGTGTCCAATGAGAAGCTCTGCAAGAGAACTGACCAGCAAACATCCTCCACAATATTACTTAGTACCACAGTTGCTGACAGTCACATCCTGCAACAACTTGAGGACCACCCTACCAGAGTCAGGTACCAGTTAAACCTGTCATCTTGAAATTGGTAGCGACATTGCTACAGAACACACAGACACTGTATATTAATCTGGCAGCAGAAGATGTTCCGATGGTAGGGACAAGGTGGTTCTTGTGGGCACCATGTCTTCATGGAATGAGATTTAACAGCAGCAGTTATGATGGTCTCCTTTTTTTTAAAATATATTTCACTACTTAGAAACTTTTTTTCAAATTTGTTTCAGTTTAATCAAAGTTTGGAACATGAAAGTTAAACTAACTGCAAAATCCTCTTGTGCGCATTATATATTTGTGTAAATATTCTTAGATGGAATGTATCTGTAGAAGAGACAAAATGAATGAAAAGACAATAAGAAAACTATACTTAGTTTACCCGACATCATATTTCGTCATTTGATGTACTTTTTCAAAAATTTTCTATTCATATGTAATTATGTCCACATGCTTACTTTTAGAAATACAAACATAAATAAAAACGTGTTGCATAAGAAAAATATTTCAGTAGAGCAAAACAGAATTGTTGGATCATCAGGATTAAAACAAAGTGCTGGATCAACTGATATATTAATAAATGTGGCTTGAAACTTAAGGAGGAATACTTATACTTCTTTGTAAAGAAGTATAAGTTTTTAGTACTGATTTATGCAGAGAGATTTTTCCTTAAATGGTCAACAGAACTTTTTTTGTAAAATCGTATTGCTAAAATAACAGTAAGACAAGAATAGCATTAAAAATATGAAAAACCCTTATAACATTAGATATCAATTGTTTAACAAAATAGTAGCTAACCTTCTTGACATTAGTCTCTTTGCAAGTCTCAATAATCAAATAAATCAATGGAATGTTTTTTTCTCCTTACCAATTCATCAGCAATAGTTGACTGAACAAGACTTATTGATTGTACTAACCAGGAAATTGAAAGGGTGCAATTTGAAATACATTTGTTTTTTTTTTCTTCCTATAATTAGATTTGTAATGTTTTATATTTTCCCCTCTTTTTGGTCCCCCATTCCATGAAAACAGCACAATAGCAGAAGCAGAAATGCAAGGCGATAAGCAAAGGCGATAAAAAAAAAAAAAAAAAAAAAAAAAATCACATAACTATTAAGAACAGGGATACACTATGTGGGAGTAGAGTGGTCAACTTGGGCAGCATATATCAAGCTGCTATAATTCAATTAGTAGAACATATTTTCATTAAACGATAAATATATATTTTATTTTAATCAAGTCACCCCATGTAAGGCAATAATGTCACTAAGACTCAAGGCACTACTGGGAGTGGAAGAGAATGAGATTTTAGAAGGAACTGGAAACCCAATCCTAAACAGGAAACAAAAGATAAAGCTTTACTTCTATTCAAAAGATCAGGGAGAAGAGAAAGAGGGAGAGAGTGTGTGTGTGTATATATATATATATATATATATATATATATATAAGATATTGCACATTTAGTGTTAATAAAATAGTGTTCGATGTAATATAACTGAACTATTAAGTATATATTAATAAAGTCACTACCAAACACCTGAAGATTGTGTTGTGCATGAAACTGAGTCATGCTACTGGTGAGAGTATGTGTGTGTGTATATATATATATATATATATATATATATATATATATACACACACACAGACAGAGTGCCCACACTTTTTAACTTCCTGAATTGTTTTTTTTTTTTTTTTCAGCTCTAAATTACATTTAAACCGTTAAGCTTCTTTGTAAGTCAATAAATATTAACATTTCTTAATTTTAACCATTAATCTTGTTTGCAAGTCAATAAACATTTAAAAAGTGAATACATTTTTTTTTGGGGGGGGCGAGCACCCTGTTTATAACAGTAAAGGACAAGAACAAAAGATTTTTTAACCAATTTTTCCATATTTATTACAAGCTCTCCCAGAAGGTAACAGGAATTGCCCTAAATGATACATTTTTTTCAGGCACTCCCATTATCTGAAATGCAGCACAAGGTCTCTTTAATGCATGTGATCTCAGATTCCAAACAAAAATAGTGTATTCGTCATCTCTTGCCAAAAGGTGAGGTATTGCCTGGGGGAGACACGCCCACTGGGACTGGACTTAAATAGTTTGGTTTTCTATTTGCTTTTAGTCACATTATAAATGGAGAACAGCAAGAAATATAAAAATGTCAAAATAAATTATGAAATAAACCAAAAAAAAATAAAAAATAAAAATAAGGAAAAGAAAAAATATCCGGAAAATAAAAAGTGACCCTCAAAAAGAGCTAAAGAAAATGAAAACGAGCCAATTAATGCAAAAAGTCACCCACATTTTAAGGTAAAGGATCCTACATTTCCTTGTAAAATCTTTGTTATATGAAACTATGTGATATTTCAGAATTAAGATAATCTTATGCCAGAAACCAAACCAACAAATGTGACAGTGCATAAAAAAGGAAAAAAAATTCCAAATATAATTTAATATTAAAGGAAAGTGAAGAAAGAATCAAAAAGATTTGAGATCAAAAGAATTTCTTCTCTATTTTACCTGCAGGAAGAAAGTGAAATACATTTACTCATCTTAGAAGAACACAAGGCCCAGCAGCATAAAGCAGAGTAAAAAGTATTAACATCTTGAATATCAGTCTGGGCTTCTATGTGGACTTTAAAACTAACCTACGTCACCCATGGGAATAACTTGACAATTTCAGCCCCAAAAATGATGATTATATCTTAGTTACCAGAGATTAAAATCACCATATTTGCTCCTACAAAACTAACCTATAGGTCATGATAAACCTGGGTAAATAAAACTGTTTAGTTATAACTAAAATAAAACGGATAATAAAGGATAAAAAGTATTAGCAAAATATAAACATAAAAAATAACAGAATCAAGTGGATAGCAAAATGGCAAATTTTATACAAAGCTCACATGAAAAGAATCTGATTTTTGTCCAACATTCTCATTAAAAAGACAAAATAACTTCAAGCAATATGAATAATCCAATGTAGTGGCAGCTTGCTTCAAAAATTAAATTTATTTTATGATTTTCTTTAACATCTGATCACTTTTCTACAAATAAATATAAATAAAAACGAAATAAATACTGTATATTTCTGTATATAAGGCACCCTTTAAATCCCCAAAATGACCCTAAAAAAATTGGGGTCATCTTATACTACAATTCTAAAAAAAAGAAACCTTAAATTCTGAGTGATGTTTGTCAGTACGCTAACCTCAGCCTCGGTGCGATAATTAATAATGTACATGAAAAGAGTCATATTATCAAATAAACTGATAATAAAAGTAATAAAACTTGTATATTACTGGCATAACCTCATAATAAATTGCCTATTCTATATCAATGAAATCAACTTGTATTTATACAAGCTTGGCTGAGAAAATGTGAACCGGTTATGATTGCATTCACAGCAACCTCTATCTTTCACTAAACTTTCAATAAAAGTGGAATGTTCACTTATCGTACTGTTATTGGCAGTATTTTGTGATTGTTTAAGTATAAGTAAATGGCCATAAGCACACCAGGCTGTTTGTAATTGTTTAGATATAGGAAAAGAAGAGGAAGAAGTAGAAAAATCTCTTGCAAGAGATCACATGACGAAACGTAAACAAAACAATAGTTTCCCTTTTAGGGGACACGTGTAGGAAAAACATGATATAGAATTGGTTTTGTTATTTCATTTATTTTTAATTTCTAAGGAGACAGTGAGTAACATTTTTAATATCATCTTTTATATAATCAATAAGCAGTCATCTTATAGTACAGGTATAGGATAAATTCATGAAAATTTGCTATATTTTTTTGACATTGTCTTATCTAAAGGTCACCTTATACGCAGAAATATATGGTATATAAAATATGCCAAAGAACCTTAAGTTATTTTGATTGATAACAAAGTGGGTGTGGGATAATTTATTTCAAAAAATGATTAATTTAGGCAGCCCTAGCAACATGGCAGGAACAAGGTGCTGATAAAATTATATCTACAATATATTTGGAAGTTCTATGGCCTTTGGTTTCCATAGAAACAAACAAAAGCAGATATTCATGAATAAAAAATCTTTACACCATTGATCATAATCCTACCAGAATAACCAAGATACATAGGGATTAACTTGCATAAATAGCTACAAAATTGGATTTAAATTGGGGTTACCTTAAAACCTTTACACTTTACTAGTTTTAATCTGAAAATTTCATGATTTTCCTATTGGAATCTTCTGATGAATCTTAATTCTTGAGTTAATAATTGAATAAGCTGATAGCAAGTTCTATAATAATAAAATATCTGTAGAAATTCCCCTATCGTCTTGTTAAATATTTCAACTCAACTTTAAAACATTGCAATAAGAATCATAAATATTAATGCTGATTATTATTTTAAGAAGTAAGAGGGTACAAATGAAAAGATTTTAAATTGACAACTTTTTCCATTTCAATGAAACAGCTGTTAAACAATTCTACCTTCCCTTCTTTCTTTAATTTTCTCACTGAAACCAAGTAGTATCTTTCATAGTCTCTTGTATTTCCATTGATAAAAATAGAACAGTCGAATACTTCTATCAATCGAACTAACAAAAGGAGAGATAAGCACAATTATTATAGGATTTTAGCAAGTTAAATTTATTCATTGCAAATATGAAACCTTATATATATATATATATATAGATATTTGTTTTGTTTTGTGGCATATCTACCTCAATGAGTTATTTAACGCTGACAAAATTTTTTATTGTTAGTAGTTTCTTTTTTTCAAAAATCTATATTTGGTAATAATTTTCTTTAAAAAATACTATTTTTCTTCAAATATGTATCTCTGGTAATATTTTTTCCAAAAATATATAGCTGGTAATAATTTTTTTTTCTTCAAATATTTATTGCTAGTAATAATTTTTTTTACAAAGTATTTCTGGTATTAAAACCTATTTTTACACTTTCATAGAGTTTTGACTCCAGTTTGGGTGGGGGTCAACTATTTGCCCATAGCTGGGACCCTAACAGGTGACACCATCCTGGCTCAGGATGGACCTGGGAACACCACCAATTAAGGGGTGGTTCCACACTCCTCAAAACCTCCCTATCAGAGGCCTTGCTGTCGGACATAGTTTAGCATCTTACCCAGGATGCATTTTTTTTTTTTTTTTTCAGTTACTATTACTTAGGCATTACTATATAAAAGTACTTATACTTTACATTTGTCTTAAGTAGGAGTGAGTTGATATTCAGAATCTGGTCATTATCAGCTAATACAAATAATACAATCAAGGATTTAATGCTATATCAACAGACAAACACTATGTAATCTTAGTAACACACACAAAAAAACCCAAAGACAAAACACACACAATAAAAAGACAAAACACACACAATAAAAAGACAAAACACACACAATAAAAAACAGACAAAACACACACAATAAAAAACAGACAAAACACACACAATAAAAAACAGACAAAACACACACAATAAAAAACAGACAAAACACACACAATAAAAAACAGACAAAACACACACAATAAAAAACAGACAAAACACACACAATAAAAAACAGACAAAACACACACAATAAAAAACAGACAAAACACACACAATAAAAAACAGACAAAACACACACAATAAAAAACAGACAAAACACACACAATAAAAAACAGACAAAACACACACAATAAAAAACAGACAAAACACACACAATAAAAAACAGACAAAACACACACAATAAAAAACAGACAAAACACACACAATAAAAAACAGACAAAACACACACAATAAAAAACAGACAAAACACACACAATAAAAAACAGACAAAACACACACAAAAAAAACAGACAAAACACACACAAAAAAAACAGACAAAACACACACAAAAAAAACAGACAAAACACAAAAACAAAGACAAAACAAAAACAAAGACAAAACAAAAAAAAAAAAAAACAAAAGACAAAACACACAACAAAAAAAAAAAACAAAAAAAGAAAAAAAAAAACACAAAAACAAAACAAAAAGAACAAACATCAACAAAGTATTTGACCAAGGATCAATTCCTGTTTCTATAATTCATCATCAGTTCCAAAGGTTTCAGTGGGAAGATCAAGATCTTAAAGATTACAGTCATCCAGAAAGGAAATAATCATTTCATGATCACACAGGAAACTTTTAGTGTATTGAATAAAAAGCATCAATTTTTTTCCTTTTTTACTCAGTCTTTGTTTTTTGTCTTTATAACTACTTATCATAATACCAATGTTGTCACTTTGAAAAGAGAGCACAGCTAAAAACCAAAGCATTCATATTTAACATCAAATCGTACACCTAACAAATTCAAATCCATTCATGATCTTGTCAGTAGTATATGACGAGGTTATATATTGTCTTCAATTCAGAGTTATCCTTCTTCTGAATTGGTTGCCAACCATGGTTAGAGAGTCTCATCTGTTTTGCTATTTAACCAAGAATTGGGAGGGGAGAAGAGATGGATTCATACAATTGCAAGGATATTTTTTTTAATCTTTCCACCCCATGCAAGAAAACAAAGCCACAAACAGGTAGGAGGATTAACTGAGTGTGAAAGATAAGAAAAATATTAAGAAGCAAGAACAATAAAATAACAAGAATTAAGAAGATAATGACTGACATTGATCTTCAAAAATTTAAATGCAAACTTGACTGGAAAGAGAGAAGCTGGAAGAGAGTTCCACAAGTGAGAAAAGACACTGTTGGTATAGAACTTACAGTCACATCTAGTAATTTCAACTAAAAAAAAAAAAAAAAAAAAGATCTTCCCAAAAATCTGGTACTGCACTTAAATTCATAAAGTCTAAACACCATAGAGGAGAGTTTATTAGAACATTTACAATGAAAGTATTTATTAAAAAAAAGGTACAGGGTAAGTTACATTATGGCAGTGGGAGGGTGACTGAAACCAAGATGTTAGGACCAATAACATTGCAGACTCTTCTTTGGATTTTATCAAGGATCTTTAAATGTATAGCAGGAGCACTCAAAATTTTTTTTTTTTTTTTTTTTAAAGCATTTCACTCCAAGCAAGGTGAGAGTGCCACTAGCACACAAGGGGTTACAGAGAGTGGGAGCAATAGTATAGAGGCATAATAGAGAAAAGGATGAAGAGAAGGATGGGGAATAGATCAAGGAATCCAGAGATGTCGATTGACAATGCATTTAAATATTTGGAGATTATAGCTATCAGGAAAGCAAGTATGAGAAAAGAAGTTCCACAAACGGGAAGTACAAGACATGAAGCTATTAGAGTAGAAGAGACAGCTACATTTAACAGTTTCAACAGTGAAAGGGTGGGACTGAGATGTCAACTTAGTAGCATTTAAATTCATGCAGCTTGCAAACCAGCAAAAGTAGCTTGTCAGAGCAGTTACCGCAAAAGCATTTGTAGAAAAGGCAGGGGGAGGTGACAGCACATCTGTGAGAGAGCAACTTCAAATGAGTTGCCAGATCAGGGCCAACCACACTGCATATCTGTCTCTGGATTTTGTCGAGGACTTTAAGATGAACAGCGAGGGATCCAGACCATATATGACAGCAGTATTCCATGCAAGGGCAAATGGTTGATTTATAGATTTGAAGGATGGATTCGGGTGAGAAAAACTTTCTGGTGTGACACAAAGAAGCAACTTTCCTTGCGGTAGATGAAGCTATAAATTCAGTGTATTTGTTCCATTTCAGGTCAGAAGACAGTGTGAGACCAAGCAGGCACAAAGAGGTGCTGTCATGGAGTTGAGCATCAGACATTCTAATGAGAGGCAGGGTGGGTTCTCTGTGGTGGGTAAAAGAGAGCAATTTTGTTTTTGAGGCATTAAAGTTAACCAGCCATTTCTTGCCCCAGTCAACAACAGATTGGAGATCCTTTTAGAGACCAATGGCCAGGTTAGTTTTGTCAGCAATGTCGGAAACTCTGATGAAATTCTAACTCATCTCCCTGATTTCTTTGTTCAGGGCCTTTACCACTACACCACCTACACATCTATATGAGTATGATATATGACAAAGAAACAGTTTTTGACCAATGAGGAAATATTTAAATATCTAATATGAGGAGCTTAGCCGATATGCTAAATCAAGTCAATAAAATAATAGTGAGTAAATCTCACAGAGTGGATACATCACGTGGAGATCAAGTTACCATTACTTTAGTCCTACTGTTTTGCCAGTACATTCCTTTTGACTCCAGCAACTCAAAGTTATGAAATTCTCATTATTACTTGTGATTAGGGAGAGTTGGCTGCCTTATCTCTTTCGCACCCTTTTCCCTCTATGAAAACATCCACACACAGATACATAACCTTTACAACAAGGGCTGTAGTTACAAAAAGGAATTTTATTTGGATGGAACTTAAGGTTCACAGAACACTCTTTTCATCCTAAAAAATAATATTTTCATTTCAGAATTATAACAGAGACTTAACAGATTTTTTTTTTTTTTTTAAATACTTTTGTTTCCTTGTGTTTTACATTCATGGTATTTCTTTTCTCAAAATATTTTTCTCTTTGCTGCTCAACAATTCATAATTTACAGAAAATTTATTATATATACAATACAATAATTATCATTAAATATTTTCATGACACTGAAACTGGAGGAAATTTTACTAGTCATATGATATGAAGCGGAAAGAGTATAATGAATAAAATGCTAAGTCTGCTCCTAGAAAAGTTGGTTCACCGTGTTGAGCAAGACAATTTTTCTCAGCAGAATCTATCTTAAATATTTATAAGTTTATCATCTTTGCTTTGAATATTGCTGACATGTCTGATCTGAAGCTCCTATATATTTAGATTCTTGATAAAATCCTAAGTACCTGCAATGTTATTGATTCTAACCTGGCATCTTGGCTTCAGTCACTTTCCCACTGTCATAAGGTAGCTTCCCTGTGCCTTTTCTATAAATACTTTTGTGGTAAATGTTCTGATGAACTTTCCTCTTTGGAAAGTAGACTATGAATTTAAGCGCAGTACTAAATTGGCAGCAAGATCATCAATTTGCAGTTGAATTGGCTAGATGTAACCATAAGTTCTATGCTAACAATTTCTTGTTTGTGGAACATTCTTCCAGCTTCTTGCATCCCTTTTTCATATTCTCTGACACTCAGTAACCCCCTTGCATCTCAATGGCTTTATTGGCTTGCTTGGGGTGAAATGATTCAATCACACAATGCAGCTTTAACTTGTATTTACTTCTTGATATACTAACCTCATATTTCTTTCACTAAAGATTTTCAAACTGGTGCAAAACACCCACTATCCTTTAAAGAATTAGCACAAAGAGGATTATTTAAAAAATAAAAATAAAAAATATTGGTAAGTTTTCTCACAAAAGAAAGCAAAAAATTCTACAGGGAGAATGAAGACAATAGGTTCGTTCTTAGTTTTTAAGACCACAGTAAAAGACATTTAATAAAATTTCTTCAAACACTTATTCAATCCTTTAATATTCAACACAGAAAAGAAAATAGAGAGAAAATGAAGAAAATAGAGAAATGTTAAAAAAATTTTAAATAAAAAAAATAAAGAAAAAAGAAAATAATTAAAAAATAAAGAAAATAAATTTTTTTTTTTTAATTTCTTTTTTTATTTAACCATTTAAAAGAAAATAAAAAATAAAGAAAATCAAAAGAAAAAAAAAGGGGGTGGGGAGAAAAGAAAAAATGTTACTCAGTATACATAATGAAGGATGACTACTACAAACACAAATAATTCACCTAAAGTTTTAATGTAAATAAAATGTGTCAATATTATAAAAAAAAAAAAAAAAACTATCTTGCATAAAAATTATAATGAATTCATATAAGTAACAAAACACACACACACACACACAAGTGTGTGTGTGTGCCTGCAAGAAAGAGTGATTGATTCTGAGAGATCATTACTACACCCACATAATTAATATATATAGAATAAGTATAGTTTCAAATAGACTATTAGAAGAGGCTCCCTCCCGATATCACTCCTAATGAAATGATGATAAACCACTTCCAATTCTCCAAGGATAATTGACAAACATTTGAAACTTACAGAGAGTGAGTGACACAAGGCCAAAATAAAATGTGAAGGTTACTAATAATCAGCAAATTGATTTTAATATCATATTTACCTTAACTGCTCTATGTGAAAAATTCAAAAAAACCAAAAGCAACACTTGTAATTATTTTATTTAGGTTGTAAAGCTTTATTTTGGAAATCCAAGAAGTTATATTACTTGAAATACAATTAAACATTAAAATATAACCCATTGCAGAGCTAGTTAATCAATGAAGGAAGTTCAATTCTTGCAGAATTTTTCATATTTATGATACTAGCATAGTAAATGTCCATAAATATTATAAGCAAAATAAACTACATTTTAAAATTCTTAATAAAATAAATAAATAAAACAAAAAAAAAAAAGAACAAAAAAAAAAAGAACAAAAAAAAAAGAACAAAAAAAAAGAACAAAAAAAAAAGAACAAAAAAAAAGAACAAAAAAAAAAGAAAAAAAAAGAACAAAAAAAAAAAAGAAAAAAAAAGAACAAAAAAAAAAAGAAAAAAAAAGAACAAAAAAAAAAAGAAAAAAAAAGAACAAAAAAAAAAAGAAAAAAAAAGAACAAAAAAAAAAAAAGAACAAAAAAAAAAAGAACAAAAAAAAAAGAAAAAAAAAAGAACAAAAAAAAAAGAACAAAAAAAAAGAACAAAAAAAAAGAACAAAAAAAAAGAACAAAAAAAAAGAACAAAAAAAAAGAACAAAAAAAAAGAACAAAAAAAAAGAACAAAAAAAAAGAACAAAAAAAAAGAACAAAAAAAAACAAAAACACCTAACAAAGACATTATTTCCAGTTTTGTTTCGACTGTTTAAAGTAGAAGAATGGTTAAAAACAGTGTACAAATTAATATATTCTGACACATTTTATCTCTTTCCTCTCAAGAAAAAGAAAAAATTAAAAAAAAAAATTTATTTAATCTAGTTCAGTCACCCACCTCAATATACAGAAAATATATTCTACATTTTTTAAAAATCAATGATAAAAACAATTTTAAAAAAATAAATAAAATAATCAATAAAATCTTATTCTGAAATGGAAAAAAAGCAGTATATATATATATTAGGAAAAAAAAAATGAAGTTAAAATGGCCCTAACAAAATATTTCCAACATCATTACTAATGAATAAGCTTTAGTAGTACTTCTATTAAGTGGGGGAGGAAATATCGTCCTATTTTTACAGAATGATTATCCCTTAAAACTTAAAAGTGAAGAACTATAAGTAGGAAGATGATTTTTAAAAGCAAGTCATTTTGGCCAAGTGCAACCAAAAATATAATTTAAATTTAATCAGTAAGACTCAATCATTTCATATCATTGGCATTTTAGCACAAATAAATTAAAACAACTCAATTATTACAGTTTTCCTTACAGTTGACAGCTGTTTAATAAATTCATTATCAATAATGCTTCATCTACATTTTTCCCATTAAATCACTTTGTAGGCCCAAATGTATCTAGGTATTCAATTTTATTGAGGATAGCAAATAGGAACAACAACAAACTTGTCCTCGGATTTCTCAATCTCCCACCACACACACAAAGCAGGTTTCCTCGTTAAGAGGAAATAGTGAGAAGGCAGAATGTAGAAAATAAAGGGAGTCAGATGACATGAGAAAATAGCAACAAGTCAGTAACATTCACCTATATTGGGAAGACGTTTCTGTGAAAGAACCATTTTTAATCATCACCTTATTATCCGACCCCACCTTCATTGACGGACACTTAAAAAAATTTTTATTAAAAAATTTAAGAAAAAAAATTAAAAACACTTTTTGGGAAATAAAATAAAATAAAAAAAAAACATAATATGCAAATGTTTAGACCATTATTTTCTTATATCTTACCAGATCTGATTTTTTTTTTTTTTCCCCCTCAACATTTCCCCCCCTCCAACTCTGCTGCCCCAACTCCAACTATTCTCCAACTCTGCCAGGGAGACAAGAGCAGATCAATAAAAACAAAGTGTTTATTGCACTCATGCAGCCAGCACAAAGTAGTGGTGGTGCTGCTGCAACAAGAGATCACAGTAGTTACTGTCAGATGAGACACGTGCACAGCAACACACGTACTGTTGCATCATGGGAAACAGTATCCACACAGCTCGTGAGAGTTAGCACCCTCCAATATAGCACCAGCAACATTGGAATGGAGTGCAGGCTTTAAACTCAAATTTCTCTTGTGCTTTCATGAGGATTACAATTAGGCCTAGCATGTGCAATTTCTAAGTGTTTTACTTATTTGGATCTTAATTTTTTTTAATTTCTTTTCTTTTATAAAAAAAAAAAAAAAAAAAAAAAAAAGAGAGAGTCCAATGTTTCAATGTCCCCACATATTAAAATCAATGATATATTGTTAGTGACCTGCAATAGGTTAAGATGATTTCCTAAGTGTAGCTTCAATGTGGCACAGGGCCAAAAGGATGGGGCACACAGTGAGAATTGAACTCACTACTCCATCATAATTGTTCTAGCAAGACAAGGTTGCTAACCATCACACCATACCGAGGTGACCCCTGCAGTATGTTAAGACAAGCCTGTTATTTAGTTTGCAGTAATATTTCACATATTACCAATATTTTAAAAGGAAAAATACACACACAGTATTCACTCTCTGGTACAAATAAAACCAAGGCTGCTGCAAGGGACTTGTGGGGGCCCCACCTAATCTATAATACATCCCTCCCCCACTCTACATCAATTTTCATTAGGTAGTATTCAAGTAAAATAAAAAATGTTATTCTAATCCAGTTATGTACAATAATGGATTATATGCAATAATGGTGAGCAATTCAACTAGAAAAATTCTATGTCATGATAGATCATACCCTCTTAAATAAATCAACAATGATTTGTGGCAATTTTTAATATCAATATCTTTTTTTTTTCTTGTTAAAACATTGAATTTAACACATTCAACATTAGAGATTAAAAAAAAAAAAAAAAAAAAAAAAGAAAAAAGTAAATTTTATATAGTGTTTTTTGAAGACCTAACATGAGCAAAACATTCCCAAATTTGAAAAAAAAAAAAAAAAAAAAAAAAAAAGACATAAAAAACGCCAAATTTTTTCATCCTCTAGTAATCAGTTGTGGTTAATTAAATTTATAATGAATATAAATGTAGGCAGAAAAAAAAAAAAAAAAGCAAATGTTGATAAGATAAGGGTCACAAAGCACTGCCGAGGGACCCCAATCAGCATCACCCCATGATCAGGTGTTTGGTGGAGGGAGGGATTAGTATGTACTGACCCTGAATAAAGCTAATAACTACAGCTGCTTAATTACATTATTTATATTCGGTCTCATTTCCAAATCTTTGTTATCATATTTCACCTCTGACCTTCTTCAGGTGTTTATCAGTCGGAATAACTTTCAGAGAATTTCAAACTGAACCCTTTATTTTAATCCAATGTAACTTAAGCTAGACAAGTCATTTTAAGTAGGAAATACAAGACATTAAGAAAAAGTCATCCATTTTCAAACTATGAATTCTTACTCGTTTTCCTTAGTACCAATCAACCCCACTGTAGAGTCTAAGAACATATACTCACCAATGCTAATTATTGACACTGTTCTTTTCCCCCCCTCCTACAGTTATAGGTTAAATAGCAGGGCAGACTCGACTTTATAGTCTTGGCTGGCAACCAGTCTAAGAGAAGGAGAATTCTGAATTCAAAATAGTGGAGAAGGCAATGGGAAGCCACTCCTGTATCTTTACCAAGAACACATGACAATTCACAGAAAATAAAAAAAAATAATTATTGGCAAGTTAGGATTGTCTATGTCCATAAGGGGGACATGCCATTTAAAAAAATATATAAAATTTAAAGAAAAAAAAATTTCAAGGTAACCTGATGAAAGTTAAAGACTAAGGAAAAAAACATTAGTAAGATAAAAGAAGTTTTTTTTTTTTTTTTTTACAACAAATGCTTCCAAAAAGAGAGTGACTTAATCAAATAAGCTGTCATTTCTAGCAGCATGGACAAACCAGCTGATTCATATTATCTTAACCCATCAATGTCTGCCATACAATGTGGTATTAATTATAAAATAATTTTTATAAACGATAATCTGGAAATAATTATAAGTTTCCAATAATCTAGTATTATAGGTTAAAAAAATAAATATCTATGTTTTAATTATAGGTTTGAAAAAGGTTTTTTTTCCCTATGGAAACTACTTAAATTCACACAAAAAAATAACTTTTTATTTTATTTTTAAATAAATACTTTATTTTTAAGTAAAATGTAAAAGTTGATTTCAATTGATGTCCTTCAACCAAGTGACAACGTTTCTGACAAAAATATTGAAGAGAAATAGGTGATTATATCTAAATTGTTCCCATCAAGACAAACATCATTTAAAAAGGGCATAAAATAGGCTTTAATATTTTTTGTCTTACAAATAATAAAGAAAATAATCAAAATACATTTATGCCTTTTAAATAAACAATGCCACTGCATGCATGTGAATGAAAAATAGAATTCACTAGTGTGTGTGTGTGTGTGTGTGTGTTCTATTTATACATGAGAGATTTGTGGCTAAGTGATCAGATTGTCCACTGGCCTCAAATCACACAATGGTCAAGGAGGTGACTTTTTGCTGTTATCGGCTTTGGGGAGGTGATCCTGGCATGCAGCACCTTTGAAAAGTGCCTGAAAACCAAACCACAGGTTGACCCAAGAGTGAAAATGGGTAGACAGAATTGTTTATCGATGGCTGTGCTAACTAGAAGCCCAAAGTCATTGTGATCGAGGCTTTAAGTGTACTGGCTTTATTCAAACTGTTGATCATACTAGATGACGCACTCTCTCCCCAAAACTGTAACTAAAGTTTGCTCAGTATAGTTGTAGTATAAACTACGAGTGAGCTCCATAGTTGTTGAACATGCCTGAGCAGGTGTCTGCAACAGGGATTGGCTAACCACCCTAGCAAACCGGCATACTCAAATATAAGCAGCCAGCCATTATATGAAATGAAAAAAAACTTAATTGCATAGCTACTGTCAACAAAATAATTTAGTAATAGAATTCTCATAATTTGCATTAATTACATTTGGACTATTGTCCTCATCTTTGCCGTTATTTTCCAGCTATTATGCCCTCTGGCCATTTTTTTTTTTTTTTTTTTTTTTTTTTTTTTTTAGGTGATTGTTGATCCATGTAACCTTCAAAGAATTTAAAAATGAAACCTTTATTTAAACTATAGGGATAGAATGTTCTTGTTCCACTGTCCATGTTTAGGGGTATCTTGTCTTGTTTATTATATTTCTTTTTTTTGTTTGTTTTGTTATTCAGTTATTACACACCTCTTTTCCACCAAGTCAGAGTCTGTACTGCCCATGGATTGAAACCACAATTACTATATCAGCAATTTCATGAACCAACATTTTAATCCACAAGGCTATTCTCATAGTTTCAAAATTAAAATGAAGGACTGGACACAATATGCCACATTTTATTGCAATGACTTGCACAAAAAGTACCTAAAAATAAACTTTGGATGATAATTCATATAAGAACAATTTATTGATAATTATATCTAAAATCCTTGAAACAATAATCGATTGGAAATAGACCTAATCTATTCTCATTAGAAAATCAGTAAACGCAAAAAAAAAGCAGAGGGTCAGTTTTGCAGTAACTGTCTCATGAATTCACAAACAACACACACAAAAACATTGAGAGAGTTGAAATTTTGCCAAAGACTAACACCATTTCACTATGCAGGAAATTGCCCTCAGTACAATTGGTTTGTGCTTCCCTCATGGTAATACCAAGTCTTTCATTTACAATGTAATCACTCACTATACAGATTTGGAGGAAACTGTTACAAACTAATCACTGATATTGATTTTATTTCATTGAAAAAGAAAATCATATCTAAGCAGGGAGAAGAAGGTCAATGGAAAAACTAAAGAGGAAAATTTGAAAGGTCAACATTTTTTTCTCTCTTTTAATCCTTGTCTGAAAGGAAGCAGTTGCTTGTCCAAAAATTGAAACAAATCAGAGCTTACTAATGGTAATAATTACCTTTCTATTTTCTGATGGAAAATTGGAGAGATTAGTTCGTAAAACCACCTAGAAATTCCACACCTTCAAAAACATATCTAGCATGTTTCTGCTGGCTTGAAATGATCCTTACATCTGAATCTCTGGGATGAGGAGTTAACTATTTACATTCGGACTAATGTTTTCATGTTTGCTGTTATTATTGCAACATTTCAGTCATTGTGCTCTCCGGCCTTCTTCAGGTGCTCTTGACTATCTAGGTAACCTTAAACAAATTTCAAAATTAAACCTTTATTTAGAGATGGCATAGTGTTCACTAATGAGAGAATCAATTTCACTTTCTTGTTGCTTCTTTGATGTTTTGCTTTGGCAACAATAAAATCTCTTCTCATTCTGTTCTCTATCTTTTGTGTTTAGAACATTCCATCCACCACAGAAAACTCACAATCTGTAGAATCAAAAACAATTTCCCCTTCACTCATCGGTAATGCAATTTTTATATTCTTTTCAATGGTCAGAAAGTTGCTTGTTACCAGCAAAATCTTGTATTTTTGAGAATGTAATGTCCTTAAATATTTACCTCATGAGCAATTACCTTTCCTTTTTTGGATTCAATGCATGTGCAAAGTCTTTGTGTCTGCAGTAAGTTATTTTTATTCTTGGTTTGCTTTTTCCTTCAGGTCTCCAATCACAGGTAGCTTGTTTTTGTTCCACCTGTCCAGGTTTTAGTGTTTGTTTTTTGGGTTTTTTTTTTTTCAGTATTAGTATAGTTATAATGTCTATCTGAAGAGCCTAGTCTGCCTTACTATTTAGAACACTGTTAGTGGGAGGAGAAGTGTATTCATACATTTCCCAAGGTTTTTTTCCAAAGATATATGTGCAAAAGTTATAGACTCAAATGGAATTTGAACTTTGTTTGCCAATTTTTAATTCTGAGCCGTTATCTATGACACTACCCACACACCCATTTTTTTTTTTTTTTTTTTTTTTTTGTAGCATTCAGTTATTGATTCACACTATTTCCACCAAGTCTGCACTACCCTGCTCAGGGATTGAAATTACAATTACTATGATGCCAACACTTTAACCCACCAAATTCTAGAATTGTTCCCCCTGCTACTGCATTTTTTTTGAGGGCACAAAAAACATGAGCACATACAGTGTTAAAATTGTTATAACTTTCCTTGTATTGTGTGTATTGATTTTATTTTATGTATACTAAAATAGAATGAACGAATAATATATTGAAGTGATACATTACATTTAGCATGCATGTTTTGACATTGAAAACAAAAAAAAATTTAAATACAAAATAAAAAACAAATATTAACAATTTAACATACTTTAACTTTTACTACGCCTTATTGAATTCTGGGGCACAATAAGAAGCAAAATGGCTAGGAAGGCTTTCATTTTGTCAAAAGTGATGTGCTTCCTCATGCTTACATAAGATACCAGCATTTTTTCAGCCTTTCTTTCACCTGACTAGCATATTTACTTGTTTCATTGACAAAAGGCTATTATTTCATCCTTTATAAATAGACAAAATAATTCACCTACAGAAAGGCTACAAGATACATTCATGGGGCCAGTAACTTCCATAAAATTAGCCAGACATTCAGCAACGTTGCACAGCCTTAATTTAGAGGCAAAAATAGGAAAATCATACCCCACCTTAAAATTTAAATGGTAAAGCCTAGCACAAAATAATTTGGCACAACTTTTCTAACTCATGATGGGGAACATGTGTGCCAAATTTCAAGTAATTTGGTGTCGATGGGTGCAGATTTCAACTTTTTGCTGGTGTTTTGACATGGAATGACTCACCTCTTAATTGCTGGTGTTCCAAGGTCCACCCTGACCTGGAGTGGTAGCACCTGTTAGGGTCCCAGCTATGGGCAAACAGTTAACCCTCAAACTGGGGTCAAAACACTATGAAAGTGTAAAAATAGGTTTTAATACCAGAACTACTTAGTAAAAAATTATTCAGTTTTTGAAAAAAAAAAAAAAAAAAATTACCAGCAATATAAAAATGTCGGCATTAAATAACCCATTGAGGTTGATATGCCATAAAGCAAAACAAAGCAAACCACTACATATGAGCACATTTTACACACTCCTATTTCTTACCTCTTTTTATGCATGCCTGCTACATCTATATTCAGTTTTTCAAGATTTTTCATTGACTTAGTTATCTTTTGCTTGTTTTGAACTTGTTTCTGATGTTTTTAACATCAGAAATTCCAAGCCAATATTGAGCATCTCACTTTCATTAGATCAAAATGTTCACCTGCCATCCCCTTTATTTTTCTACCTTTCAGGGGATTCTTTTTGCTGGTGTCACTCATGCTACCATTAAGGTGTTCCATTAAGTTACAGACTTCTTCTAAGGTTTTATATTTGTTCTTAACAGCAAATAGTGTCACTGTGAAGTTTATCAAACTGAACTTTTTCTAATTTTACCCTTAGTTTGCATATGACTAAGAAGTGCATTATTTACATTACTTACATTATTTACTAAGAAGTGATCACTTCCACAGTCAGTGCTCAGGCATATTTTAGAGTACAGAATGGCACTACTTAAAAAGACTGGTTCACTTGTTAAAAAAAAAAAAAAAAAAAAAAAAAAAACAGGGAAAACTTTTTAAGGAAATAATTTTTGCTCATTGTTTTTTAGATCCTCTTCAAGCCAAGAAACTTGTCAGAATTGAAAAATTTTGATTTGCTATCAATTTAAAATGGCGGTTCAGTTTATTATATCAATACAGTGAGAAATTGATTTCTGACTCTTACAAATTTATTGGCTTTAGCTGCTCTGCATACAAAAACAGACTTTTTTTTTTTAGGTATGGCTACAAAAAAAAATCTCTTAAATAACAATGGATATGTATATTTTTAAATAAAGAATAAAAAGTTACAAAAATTAATAAAATTCTATATCCCATAACTATTTTTTTTAAACTCTGACAAGTTTCACTACCTAACAAAGGCCTAAAGAATGGTAAAATTTAAAAATTATTTCCCAAAATGATCTTCTATACTTTTACAAGTGAAACAGTCTATTTTAGTAGTACCTGCAGAATATTAAGTTGATGGTTAGGTGTAGTCTTCTTGATTTTTAGTACATCATGCTAGGTTTTTCTATGTCCACAAAGATCATGGATGTCATTCACCCCATGTGTTTTATTACTTGGCCATTCACCAATGCACCAATGAATCCATTTTTCCACATTCATTATGTAAATCTAATTCCTGTTTCAGCATCTTGTTCCCTTCCTGCTTTTCCTTGTAAATCCCATCCATGATAAAAATAAATTTCTTGTGACTGGCATTTTCTTGTGTATATTTGGCCTTTTTTGATGTTTCATAAAACTTGCCTATTTGCATTCTGGTGTTTTCTGACATGGGCATTGTAATTTATTTCATAATCAAGTAGTTCAAAGGGGAGGCAACTATGGTTGCCTTCACAAGTATATACACCTAAGATGGCCATATAACTTTACTTTCAAAGACAGTTGCTATCACTCCAAAATGACACTTCCTGCATTTATTTATTTAATACTGTTCTAATTCATGTTTCCTTTCTCTTTCCTCCTGTATATAGACAGATTTAATAAAATTAAAATAAAAACTGATATTCATTAAATATCTACATTTGACCCATGCAGCATTTGACATCTGTTATTAAACAGATGTCAAATTTTGCATGGATCAACAGTAGTACAACTTTTTGACACCAACATTTTTTTTTATATATATAATGTTAATAAGTAAAAAGGAAATTAAGGAGTTATAAATATTTACACAAACACTATTGCATCAAAATAAAATTGTTATCTCATCAACAAATTGGTTTCATGGATTATTACCAATGAATAACAAGTTTGAGTCTCACTGGGTGATCCATATTTGTGGCTTTGTACCAAAATTAAGTTACACTTAGTAGATAACTTACAGGCACATTGTCATGATAACAAGTTAGTCTCACATGACATTATTACTGAATAGAGTTCAGTTCAATAAGGGTGTTCCATACCTGTCCCAAAAGTAAACTATACATAATATAGAGCCTTATTATGATGTAACAGTTAACAAGCTGACCTCATAATATTACTACTGAATAAAAAATTTGAGTCTCTGAAGCTGCTCTATACTTGAGCAAAAGCTAAACTATACATAAGGAACCTTGTCAGGGCATAATGGTTAACAGGATGGTTTTGTTATAAAATAAATCTAATTCTGACCAATTCCCCCAAAATTTGCAGCCAAGTGTAAAAACAAAGCTATGCTTAGTAACTAATTATTGTATTATAAGTATTAAGATTGTAGTGTTCTGATGGCGTCTGTTCCACAAAGTTCAAATATTAGTCAGGGTAAGTAATAACTATAATGCATAAAACAAGAGATCCTCTTAAAGCTCTACTCTTAAAGGGCAGCATCTTAGAACTGGTATTAACTAAAATTTTCAGTTATAAAAGACTTCAAAATAGTTACAAAGAGTGATTTTTTTATCCAGACTGACATCAGTATAGAAAGGTTTTCTAGAATAGCAAAGAATTTTGGCAACTCTTGAAAAAAAACTATATAAATGTATTTTTAAATAAAGGGAAAAAATGTTAACTAGCAAAGAAGAACTTTTAAGGAAAACAAAAACAAAAAGGACACTTATACTTAGAATCAAAAATAGACAATTGAAATTTCTACAACACACAAGGCAAGAGGACTTGGAAAATGTCACTCCTGGGACATATTGAAGGCAAGAAGAAATCAGCAAGTAACCTACATAATGAGCTTGTGTAAATGAACAGCAGAACAGGGATTAGGAGGAATAGCAAAAAGAAAACCTTATTAAACTGCAAAGGATAAGAAATTGTAGAGATACATGATTACCCATGTCCTGAAGGGACAAGGCAAATGGGAATATGAAGAGAAGAAAGCAGTAATTGTGCTGGTAGCATAATTTAGTGTGGAAAATGAACTTTGACAAGCCAAATTCAACCTAGTCACCTAGTTTACCCACACTATGCCTATAAGAAAGGTATGAATCCATCTTCTCTCCTAAGCTATGGGTTAAATAGCAAGGTAGACTAGATCCTTTAAACTTGAGTAGCAGTCTAACTAGGAGAAGGATTATTCTGAATTATATGAGAGAGAGTGAGAGAGATCAAATACACAAGGGTGTGCTGAAAAGTTCAGAGTACAATAACCAAGAAATCCTCAATTTGATGCTTTGTTATTTAGTCAGTGACACCCTCCTGTATATAGGTGAAGGTGATATCTATAAGATTTTTTGCTGAAAATAGATAATTTGCTTGCTTGTTATCAGTTGTAAAAAAAAAAAAAAAAAAAAATTTTTTTTTTTTTTTTTTTTTAATAACCAAATAGTGTCAATTTGTAAATAAATTATTTGTCCTGTTATCTTTCAAAAGTTGTCCCAGTATTTTTACTCAGCAATTCCTACAGAAAAAAAAAAAGAGAAAAAAGGAAATGGGGTTCTCAAATTCACAAAAATCATTCAAACTTATTCTGAAAATGTTTTGTTGGTACCAAAAAAGGAAAAGAATTTATATAAGAAAAATATGTAAGAAAAAAATATTCTGAAATAGAATAATTCAGTTTGAAATGGATTAAGTACACAGCTATTGTATTACATTGCTTCAAAATAACTCACTGGAGAAAAGTCTGTCTTGTAATTGTGTAAAGGCAGACACAGTCTTATTTGTATGGGGTGTGGCAATTCTGATATTTTCTAAGACAAGTATCCCTGTTTGTATGATTGTTAAGAAGCCATTAATATAGACTTTCACAGAAATTTCCAAAATATTCTACTGGCTTCACCAACTAGACAATGAATTCCCTTCATTGATGATTTTTCTTTTTCAATAAAGAGTCACAGACACAAAACACATCAAATTTTAACTACATATAGAAATGTAGAGATTTAATTTTCTTCTCTCATTTACTCAGCATTGTCATGTCTGGCCTTTCAGACTAACAAAATGGGTTGGCCATATACAGGTCAGATTACAGACTTGAATAGAATTTCCATATAACTTCAACAGAGAAGTTTGGTAAAAAAATAAAAATAAAAAATAAAAAAGTTGTTCACTCCATTTTTATTTTGGCTTCTTATGAAATGCCATCATCTTCAGAAATGGACAATCATGGCTCTCCACAAATTCCTGTCCTTTCTGGCCTTTAGTAAAGTTTGTGTTCTGGCTACATCTCCTAATGACTGTTCTGCCAACCATTTACACAAGCTCATTAGGTAGGTTATGCACCTCTTTCCACTGCCCCTCTTGCTTTCAATAGGTCCTGTCAGTTTCAACTTTACCAAACCCTCTTTCCTCATGTGCCCTAGAAATTTCAACTATCTCTTTCTGATGTTAAGTTTCTTTTTTGTTTCTATTTTCTCTAAAACTGTCATTTCTCACATGGTCAGTCCATGGTATTCTCAGCATCCTTCTGTAGAACTACATTTGTTGCCTCAAGTCTCTTCTTCATCTGTGTGGAGATTGCCCAGGATTCACCACCATATAGGAAGGCCAATATTATGTAACAGTTCAGTAATCTTTTCTTTGTTTCCAATGAAATCTTCATATTTCCTAATACTTTGCTTAGCTTTTGGAAAGCATTTTTTGCTATCCTAATGTTTTCATATCACATTTTCCATTCTCTGTTAAAACACTTACTAGATATTTGAATTTTTGTACTCATTTAATTTTGGTATCTCTAATTTGTAATTTGCATGTTGAGCAGCCCCTTTTGCTAACAACCATGCATGCTTTCTTCTTACGACTAATGTTTAGTCCTTTCTTCTTGCTTTCCCCTATTAACCTTATGTAGGAGGTCCTGTAGTTTCCCTTCTGTTATCTCCTATCAATATGGTGTCATCTGCATATCTGATGTTGTTGAGGTTGTTGCTGCCAATAATGGAATGCCATACCAAAGATTAATGAAATGAATGATGGGAATTTATGTAAGGACTTCTATTCGACAAAACGCTAGCCTTGGAAATATATTGACATTGGCTTTTAGATTATTATCTTTTTGCAGTAAAATAATGTCCAAGTTAATTTCACTATTATTTGACACAATAAATATAAATCTGTTTAATCTATTGTCATAACATTGCTTGTACAAAATTGATGGCCAAACCTTTTAACCACAGTCATGTGAAGCATAGAAGCACCAGATAGATGAAACCACAAACACCTACAGCAAAATCCTCCAAACAATGTCAAAAAAAGAAAATAATTATTAGCCTTATTTTATAGCTGTAAAAAAAAAAAAAAAAAAAAAAAAATCAAATTTGGTCTTCTAAAAGATCGATGACAAGGAAATTAATGGCGGCAGATATGAGAGAGAAAAACAAATTCAAGCTGATTTAACTGATATTTGGATTACTTACCAGTATATTAATCCACTTGGAAAGTCATAAATCTGTAATTTTTCTAATAATGTATTGTTGGTTGGTTGGTTTTGTTTTGTGGCATATCAATCTCTGAGAGTTATTTAATGCCAAAATCTAAATATTTTGAACACAAATTCAACTGAATATATTTTGAACACAATTATGTATTGTTGATATTTTTACAAAATTTTTAAAAAATATATTTTATTACTTTTATAGCATTTTGTTCTTGCTTGGCAGGGTTCATCTATTTGTCCATAATGGGACCCTAGGAAGTGCTACCACTCCAAGTCAAAGGTGAATATGGGAACAATAGCAATTAAGAGATGGTTCCATAATCCTCAAAAACTCCAATCTCCCGATCAGAGACATCTTAATATTATCTTAGAACTACTTAAGTCAAGATTCAAACAGTGTTCAGAGCTAAAAAAATTTTTATTAAGTAAGAAATAGATTGGTGCAACAATTTCCCCTCTCCATTTCTGGTATTAACATTAAACTTAACTAAAAATTAAGTGAGAGAGAAATTAAAACAATATACCATTTTGCTTTAAAATGAATTTTTAATAATGGAAAATATTTCTTGAAGCTATTATTTTAGTTTTAATTTCAACTGAGAGATTACATTTAATATTTCCAATGAACAAAATACTATGCTGTATTTCAAAACTAATTTAATTTGGAAGAAATTGTTTTAGGAAAGTGTTCTAAAAATGTAAATCTCTATATTAAAATTCTTCCAAAAATATACGTTTCTGAAACTTTATTTGAGGAATATTGACAGATTTAATGTATGATTAAACTGATTTGAAACAACTATTAATTTTTTAAAGTTTAAAATATCAGAAGTGCATTTTTCAACTTGACAGTAACTTGTTTATTTATGTAAAAGATGATGAAAACACATTCAAAAACTTAATAAAACTAAAGTTTTCTCATCAAAATCTTTGTGTTATTATTAAGAGGAAAGACCAAAAGATTAGATTATAAATTAAATTATATTTTTAGTACAGCTAATTTCTAATTTTATTTTATTTTTTCTATTGTCCATTTCTAGTAACTGAATATAAAGAACTAAACTAACTAAAGATAAGAACTCGACAATGCTGCAAGACATGGCCATGAAATGAAAAGTCTACCTTGATTGATTAAATAAAGAGATCAGTTCCGAATTCCCTGTTGATCATTATACACCTGAGGAAGACCAGAGGGCACAATGTTGTGATAACAACAACAAAGATGAAGGCAATAAATAATGTAAATAATGGACAATATTTTAAAAGAAAAGTTTTTTTTCCCCACTATGAATAATGAATTTTAACAATTTTTTCTCATCTTTATTATTATAATTTATAAAGCTTTAAATCTTTTAAAATTCTGTATTAATTTGTAGCAGTTAGGTGGTATTGTCATTAAATGAAAACTATATTTACAAATCGTATGGAAAAGCTTACTACAATTCAGTGAACCCAGTATTTTAAAACGAACTTTGAATTTTCTTTGTGTGTGTATAAACATGCCAATTTTTTTTTTTTAAATACGGACATCTATATACAACATTATCAGAAAACAAGAGTGGTACCTACAGTAAATTTGAAATTTAATAAATTTTCAATATTTTCTCAAAATCATCTTTGCACATAAGACTATAGAGTCAAAGTACCTAAAATTCAATAAAATATTTCAAGATTACTGAGTAGTTAAAAAAATTGTCTAAAAAAAGGCATACAAGTTGTATTTGTCATGTAATTTTACAAGCATTTTCCCCTTATCTCAATCTCGCAATCATCAGGTTATCAATGCTTTGACACCCTATAAAAACACCTATCTTGTGTTAAAAACATGCTTTTCTGCAATATTTTAAAATTAAAAAGTAATATTTTTGTAATTCAGATTAATTAAATTTTAAATCAGTTTATCTTCAAATAACGTTCCAGAAAAGTATATTTTTGAATGATTTTTTTTTTAATAGAGAGAATTATGCTTTTGACAGATTTGTCAATATGGCCGATTTTTGTGATTTAAAGAAAATCATTTAGTCAATTTAAATTTGGTTTTAAATAGAGCAAAGCATTTTGCTTATTGGAAATATTAAATTTAATCTATTAGCTTGAAATTAAACTAAAAGCTACTGCAGTTCATAGGAAGAAATATTGTTAGATATGCTCCAATAAACGTGACAGACAAAGAGAGAGAAAAAAAAAAAAAAAAAAAACCACTCCTACACAACTCCCTGCTCCCCTAAGAAAATTGCTTGTCAATAATATTGTCATTCTAAATTCATGCAAGTATAAAAGATAATGTCAGCACTTTCTATAAAGCAGTTTGAAATAAGCAAGAACGTGTTAGTGGTGTTCTAAAGGCAACCCCAACATAGAATTACTACTACTACCATCCAACACCTCTTAGAATGGTTATTACTACTACTAGAGCTCAAAACATGAGCACGAAAAACACAAACAATGAACTCCTTGCAAATGACTAATGAATTGGCCAAAATTGCTTGGAACAATAATCACTATAGAGAATACTTCTCATGAAGAAAATCATTTGAAAAACTGAAAAAAATAAATAAATAAAAATAAATAAAATAAAACTTTCCTTTTCACCAAATTCAATGAAATACATATGAAAGAATGATTGATATTATATACATACACACAAGAAAAAACAAAAAAAAAAAAATTCAACCAAACACCAATAAATAGAGCATAAATTATTTTTTTTAACTTAGTTTAGAAGTAACACAAATGAGAAAATCAGCAGTCAATTGCTAAAACCTCCTGACAAGAAGTCAAAATGATTACAAAACATTTTTGTCAATGAAACTCTGTAGTCTGAGTACAACATCAATTAGTTAAATGACAAATTTTATATTTGTATTAATCCTATATAAGCAATTTTCCCCAATACACATCAAAGGTCAAACAGTATTTTAAATATACCGATATAAAATAATAGTCCAATACCAACACACACAGGTATTTATGACAAACAATAACAAGATGGTTATAACTGCAGCTGCTATGAATGCATTACTCTTCAAGTACGAATCGAGTTCTCTTAGCCACTGGCATATTTCATATTGAAAAATGGTAAAATTTCTCTGTTATGCACTGACCAGTTGAGTATATTCCAGTGTACAAGATAGAAATCAATGAAGACGTGTTACCTGACCATTTTTTTTTCAGGGTAAGGGAAGTGGTGTGTAGGTAGGGATGACTAAGGGACTGTTTACTTGCAATGTTCAAAGCACAGAATGCCACAAGGCTTTTAACAATAAACGTCTTTCATGATAACATGACAGAGAGAGAGGTTAAATTAAAAGAAATTAAAAAAAAAATGGATTCCTTTCTACAAACTAGGTTTATCGTGAATGAAGACAAATCTTACATATTAAATGATGGTCATGGTTACAGATTAGAAAGCATGACCAAGAATGGAGTATTGCTGCCATATCTGGGCTGGTACTGCCCAGTCTGCACTGTCCACTATCGACAAAGTTCAAAAGCACTTATTCTGCTTTGTGGGTGATGAATTATTCTCCACCCTTAACCCACAGACAAAAGGTTACTAGCCTTTGACTACTCTATTGCTATTACTATGGCAGATGTTCAGACGAGTGACATTACTTAGTCCTACCAGCTTAGGCCTTCACAGCTAGGATCTATCATGCCATGTTCATGGTGATAAACCATACCCATTCCACTCAGACAACTTCTTCCTCAAAGCTGTTACTTTGTAGAACTCCTGAGAGGATGCTTCTCAGACAACTAAAATATCTGTCTCTAAGTCCAGGATCAACCAATATCTATCCAACATGTCCTCATAATAAGCATTTCTTACTTCTTCCTTCCTTCTCCATTAAAACAATCTCCCTAAATAACCCTCTAACTGGAGAGGCCCTTGGGCCAGGTATATGGTGAATAAACAGTTAAAAATAAAATAATAAGCAATATATTTATCAATCTGAGTAATTTTTCAAATTGTAACTACAAATATTCTAGATAAAGTCACAGTAGCAAATAATGAAACCTAATTTGTGATAGTGGTCAAATTTGTCAAGAATACCATGGACCAAACATGTGAGCAATAATGAGGTTTTAGAGAAAATAGAAACAAAAGGACACTTATACTTAATACCAGGAAGAGACAGTTGAAATTTCTAGAGCACATAATGAGGAAAGAGGGTTTGTAAAATTTGATACTCACAAGAGAGATTGAACGGAAGAAGGATAGACGAAAGCATCACATAGCCTACCTTGCAAGCTTGTATAAAAGGATGGCGCAGCAACCTTTGGAAACAGTCACTATAGCAATTTCAGCAATTTTGATGACAGTATTATAAGTTATTGATTTATAAATATCAACAGGTTATATCTTATTTGTATATATTAACTCTCCTTTTAATGAATAAAGATATGAGAATATATACTGCCTTCTCCATTTTAGATTGGACAGAAATGAAGTAACAATTAGGTAAAGAGTATGATGCTGTCTATATTCATCAGAATGTACAAAAATTTTTTGTTGTATTTTTCTTAAAATAATCAGCATTTCTAAGGCACCCAGTTAGAAGCAAATTCACAAGTGGCAAGTAAAACTAATGCACTATTTCTAGTACTAATTTTAATTTATAGTTACAGGTATAAAAATTTGGGTTCTTCAAATGTACTTGTAGCCTTGTGTCAGACTAAGCTAAGCTTACGAAAGGATTTCTCAGGGTAATGGTTAGCATAACTAGCCTGGTTGATCATTACTACTAAGTAGCGAGTTGGATCCTCACTGAGTATTCCATACTTCTGGCCTTGTGCCAGACTAAGTAAATAAATATACAAATTTATTACAATATAATAACCTATTGTAATAAAATTCAAATCAAAAACAACCATTGAAAGCAGGGAATAAATAAATGCTAGCATGAAGAAAAAAAACTGCTTCTACATGAAAGGTCTCAATAGCATAAAATAAACATTTAACAGTTTTTAATGCAAAGAAAAAAATTTTGTAGCCTATCAACTCAGTACTAGTAAATATAAAAAATTTTAAAATTAAAAAAATAAAAAATGACAAAAATAAAATAATAAAAAATAAAAAAAAAATTCTTGTATCATGTCAGCTTAGTAGATGTAGAAAAATTAAAAAATTCTTGTAGCATGTCAGCTCAGTACTAGTAAATAAAAAAAAAAAAATTTAATAAAAATGACAAGAATAAAATAATGAACAATGGCAAAAATAAAAAAAAAATTCCTGTAGCCAGTCTACTCAGTACTAGTGTAAAAAAAAAAAAAGAAAAGAAAAAGAAAAGAAAAGAAAAGAAAAAATATCAGATGATGTATTTTCAATTATTTATACACTTATTTATATACTAGACAAACCAAGATATAACAAAGCAATTTAGAGTTGATACATTTTTAACATTCCATTGTCTTTAATTGATGACTGCGTTGGGTTTTCTAAATCCTTCCTAACTTCCAGAGCAAGTAATTTTTAATCTATTAGGTTGAGTCATAAGTAATTTCCGTTTTTGTGAACCAATTACAATGTCAAATGCTTCATCCTAACTACTAATCATACGTGACAGTTAAGAATAAATTTGTAGTACACTAACATATCTTAGTTCTTGCATGGCAGTGGCAACATGTACAGTGGATTTAAGGAAAAACATTCATCACTATGACAACCCAAGATGTTTGAAGCAAGTTCAACTGTTCATTATGACAAAAGAAAATTTGGAGTCTGGTCAGCGATGATGAAACAATACTAGATTCGGTGATGAGGTACTGAAAATTACAAGCCAGTTCCTCATCACATTGAGATTTTCCCGTTAGGTACGAAGAGAAAACAGTGAAAAGGCTCCAATCCTCTTTATTTCTGGGAAGTCTATGCCCTAGAGTACATGTTAGGGTACGCATATATAAGCCGATAAAATATCCAAATGTACTTCATACAGCAATTACACTGATCGCATTCAAAAAGAAACAAAAAGACTGAAATTTTAGAAACAAAATGATTAAATTTCATCAGCAGAGTTCAGAGGCCATTATTATGAAACATGCCGCAAAGTAAATTCACAAACAATAAATTCAATCCTTAGAGAAATTTACTCATGCTTTTTTCGAAGGACAATAGCGGGAGGAGATACTAATGCATAAATAGTTTAAATTTTTTTTTTTAATCATTTTACACTAAGCAAGGCAATAATGCAAGTAAGATGCAGTGGATTACAGGGAATGAAAGAGAATAAGGAAACTTTAGTAATGAAAAGTGAGGAATAAAACAAAGGAACAGGTTTTAAGAAGACAGAAGATGTCAACTGAGATTCCATTTAAATTTTTGAAGATTCTAGGTGGCAGGGAAGCAAGAAATCAAATGGTAGTTCTACAGGTGATAAATTAAACTTTTAGAATAGAAGAGACTGTTGCATCTAGCTAGTTCAAGAGTAAAATAATGAAACCTAGTTGCCAATTTACTAGCATGCTTAAATACATGCAGTCTAAGTACTAAGGAAAAAAAAAACTCATCAGAACAATTGCCATGAAAATATTTGCAGTCACAATGGTGAGAAAATGACTGAAATCTAGATGCCAGGTCAGGATCAATTACATTAGAGACCCTTTTTTGAATTTTGTCAAGAATCTTGTGCTATATAGTAAGAGCACCAGGCCTGGGAACCAATTGTAATGATGAATGTATCATCTTAACTGCTAATCATATGTGGCTGTTAAGAATAAATTTAGAGTACAGTAACAATTCCTTAGATTTGTACAGCAATGGCAGCATACACTGTGGATTAAAGGAAAAATGTTCTCCACTATGACATCCCAAGGCTATATACAGAACAGATAATACAGGAAAATTTTGCAACTTAGTCTGTTTTATTCCACCTGCTATATTCAACTCACCTTGCACCAACCAATTAACTTTCCCCTCAAAACATTGATACAGAAAAATATCCGAGTTCATGTTCCAGAGTCACATTTAAAATCAGTCCAAGTTATTGAAGCACCCTTTGAATAAAATGTAACTGCACTTAATTTTTGGAACAATAAATTTCAATATTTCTATTTGAATTTCTGGGATAAGGAGTTAACAACAACCATGAGAACAATAGTTACCACAACATTTCGTCCCTTGTGCTCTCTGGCCTTCTGCTTTCTGATTCAGATAACCTTCAGGAAATTTTGAATTGAACCCCTTTTTTTCTTTTTTTTTTTTTTTAAATCTACAAGCATATATCATTCTTGTACGACTGACCACAACTAGAAATATCTCATCTAGTTTTTATTGCTTAACCCACTTACACTGTGTACAAGTACATTCAGCCTCAAAATCCTGTAATAATAACAACAAAGATGAAGACAATCTACATATGAATAATGGAAATAAGGTTGATAAACAGAAATAGAGATTATTTATGACACAATCAGTAGATGAAGATCTAAACAATCAGTAGATGAAGATCTAACACGGCTTGGGTTAAAGATCACCTTGGACACACACTAATCATCCAACCAATTTGCTTGAACCATCCTTAAAACAGCAAGGACCAATTCAGATTTGCTAACCACAATCTATCTGATAAGAATGGAATACAGAAGGATGATACCACAAATACAAGTAAAAGAAGGCTGAAAGTTTGCCTGCTTCATGGCTGAAAGAGTTATAGTTAGGTTGGCAGATTGTATGATATGTCAACTCTTGCATTATTTATTGTCGTGAAGGATCAAACTCTCCTCAATATTAACCATTACACTGATTGATTTCATAACTTGTCAACCCTGGGGTTATTTGATGTTTTATATGAGGCACCAATTAAGGATCAAAATCACTAATCAGTTGTAAAAGGTCAACTAGACTAACTTTGATAGTCATTATGCAACTTTCATCTAAATGCTATTGACTGCAATAGCTTGATTTTACAATATTGGGTTATTTAATGACAAATTTTATATGGGGCAACAAGTGAGGGTTGTTTAATGCCAAATTTTGTATGAGGCACTCAGTGAGTATCAAACTCATTAGTAATGGTCAATCTCACTAGCCACACTAACCATTACCCCATGCTGGTGTGCATTCAGATAGTTATGTATTTGTCAGAGGAATTAAATGTAGATTTTCAAGGAATGCAAGTCATCGTCCTCCTCACTTGGGACACCAACTTCCACCTGCCCTCTTTCTCTCATTAGCCCAGACAAAGTTAACCTTACTTGATATGAATATTCCTGAAACTGACTGGTTATACATCCTTCTCTTATGTGCAGGTGATCGGGACTCTCCACAATTTCCTATCCTTTGTAGTTTAAAAATTTATTAATTCTATAGTGAGCATTAAGAATTTAAGTGAGGAAGATAATCCGGGGTTCAAAATGAAGCAGCCAGTACTAGGGGGGAGGGTTTCATTGAAAGGGATTAGGTGACAACATTATTTTTAGGGGGTTATTTTCTAACTGGTGTGAAAAGAGCTTTACATAAGTTTTAGCATAAGTATTTTATCTATGTTGAAATTTCTAGAGTACATAATAGGGAAGAAGGGCTTGGAAAATCTGATACCCACAGAACAGATTGGGGCAACAGAGACAAAGGAAAACAATGTATAACATACTTAAGCTTGAGTAAATGAATGGCGGAAAAGGGATTAGGAGACATAACGAAAAGACAAAATTTAAGTGCTACGAGCTACAGGAAATTGCAGAGAGCCGTGATCACCTACATCCTGAGGGGACATGTCACAAAGAACTTTCAACTATGCCAAGAAGGGGAAGCCATTTTCATCGTAATGAGAAACCAAAGAAAAACAGTTTAAAGAAAGAAAACATACAATAGATAAATAAAACAAATCTGTATTGAATTTAATAAAACCCTGTGTAAATTCATTCTTAACAGACAAACAGTATATCCACATATGCCCCCTTATATAAAAGTAATGATTAAGATATTCTTTGTATATATATTTTTTTTTATTTAGGTGAAATGTGGAAGCACAGTAAAGGTTTGAAAATTACAAAATTTTCAGTTAGTCTTATAGCCATGTGTTATATAGAAATAAAGTGTCACTGCTGACACTTGAGTTTGAACATAGATCACCAGTAAGCAAACGCAGGTGATCCCATTGTTGGATTAAGTGGATCATATGACCGTAGAGGAAATGCATAAATAGAAAGTAGTTTGACATCTAAATGATCATATTTCTACTATCCTCTATTACTATATGGACTGCTATTCTCTCACTATACTATTTCTCTATACAGATTACTATTCGAGCGCATATTATTGTGCAAGTATTATTCAAAGGCATCTGACACCAGTATTGTTCAACGCCATACTTATAACTTGTATCTGCGATTACAAAGTCTCTACTACAATGAGATTTACAAAAGTGACAAGTATTTGTTGTTGACATTACAAAAGTGGTAACGAGTGTTGACATCACAAAACCTTGTTTAGTGCTTCTTGTTAATTGGCCCAGTTCAACAAAAATAACTATTCATTCTACTAATGCTCCACCCTCATACACTGCAAAATCAAATATTATTAGCAATATTAGATGTTGAAAACTTATTTACTAACCTCTGTTATTGAAACAATTGATATTATTTTTAACAATATGATTCTTCTGCCCTACTTTTAAAAATCAACCCTACAAAAAAAAATAAAAAAATAAAAAAAAAATAATATATATATATATATATATATATATATATATATATATATTAGTAGCTTGCACAACACGTTCCATTTAGTATCATCTTGGTAATATCTGCACTCAGACTGACAGTGTCACTATAGGCAACCCTTTATTCTCTAAATTCTACATGGCCCATCTTGAACACAAAATAGTTAATAAAGTAAATCAATGTACTATTTACGTAAGAATGTACTAATTATGATTTTCTTCACCTTACTTTACTTATACAGTACTGTTTGTAGCAGTTATAAATTCACTACCTACATCTGCAGCAGCCCCAAAAGATCATTGGCAATTTAAACAGCCACCCAAAAAAAAAACTATACTTTTCAATAAAACATGTTTAAAATAACTGCTGCCTAACTGCACTCTCTCTCTCTCTATATATATATATATATATATATACACACACACACACAAGTAAAAGTTTGTCACTTATATTCAAACATGTTTCATTATAGACATATCATGTCTATTTTTATAATAATCATTTCTAGTTTTCCAATTAGTTTCTTGATGTTCAGATGAAACTCATCATGGAAGGAACTATTTTTTTTCATACCCAAGTACTTTCGATCGCCTCTGTATCCACATACTCTGTAGAGTAAAAAAAAAAAAAAAAAAAAAAATAAACATAATATGTCTACATTATTCAATGAAACAGGTTTGAATGAAGATATTCTGCATATAGATAACTAATAATAACAAAATGTATATTTAGTAGTATAAATTTTAGTTCTGCTATTATACATTGAGCCCCGTTTCACTACCATCACCACTCAATTTTTGATACTTTATATAGAATAGGATAAAGAACTAATAAGAAAGGTTTATAAATCTAACATGTTTCACTTTTATTAAAAATTCAGAGAATGACATATAGAAAGTTAGATTTATAGATATATCCTATCATTCTGACAGATTACAATCTGTATTTGATCCCAATTGATACACACAAATTTATTTTATGAAATGGATTAAATCAGACATATTTTAATTTGTTTTGCTTAAATGTTATTTTAAATGGATACTCATATTCAAGTAAATGCTCTGTTTATTTAATGAAATAGTATTTTTATTTAATTACATTTACCGGCCTGAACATTTGAGAAATCTTGCCAGAAAATATGCATCCTCCAGCAGGATTCAAGGTCCTACGTGGCTGAACAGTTAAGCAAATCATATCTAATGATTGAATCCTGCTCAAGAACACATTTTCTGACAAAATTTCTTGAATATTCAAGGCAAGTCATCTTCGTCTTCATGACTTTTTTTTTTCAATCATAGGGTGAGGATCCGAATGCAGAAGCCACACTAAATCTCTTCCACAATGGTCTATCAACTGTAGCCATCAGCAATTCTGGTATAGTTATACCTGTCCATTGTTTGACATTGTCCAACCAGTTTTTGCGTTGGCATACTCTCCTACATCCATCTTCAACAGTGCCTTGCATGATAGTCTTGCACAGGCTGTTGTGCCTTGCAATGTGCCCAAACCATGCCATTTTTCTCCATTTGACAATGGCAAGAAGAGGTTCCTGTTGTTCCACAAAACTTTCAACCCTTTTCCATACAAACTCATTGGTTTTATATTCCCAATAGAAGATGCCAAGAAGTTTACTCATACATTTGTTCTCAAATACTTGGATCTATCTCTCTGTTTCTGCCAACAGTGTCCATGTTTCACATCCATGCAGGAGAGAATAGAGACTACCAGCGATTGTAGTATTTTTATTTTGTTTGAAAGCCGATTTTGCTCCTCCATATTCTGGTCAATTTGGTCATCGCTGTGGCAATCCGTGTGCAGATATCCAAGTTGCAGGTACCATCTTTAGACAAGATTGCTCCTAGGTATTTAAAGCCGGACACTTCCTCCAGTGAATTCCCATTTATGGTAATGTTGGCACAGGTGCGTTACTGTTTGTGCTATTCACCATTGCTTTAGATTTCTTGGAGCTGACATCTATTCCATAAGCTTCTGCTCCTTCAACAAATTTGTTGGTCAAGTCCTGGGGCTCACTGATATTACCTGCTATGAGGTCAATGTTGTCTACAAAACATATATTACAGATGGGTCTACCACCGAATAAGGATCATGGTCTTTCAAGATTTCTTGCATGATTCTCTCTAGAAATAGATCAAAACAATGTGGGTGAAAGTACACATCCCTGTCTCATGCCGACAGCTGTCTGGAAGAATCCTCCCATTTGTTTTCCCAGAAGAACTGCACTGGTTGCATCTTTATATAGTGCCTGGATGACTTGGATAATTCTGTTATTTACATTGAATTCCCTAATGATTTGTCAAATACCATCATGCCATACAAGATCAAATGTCTTCTTGAAATCAACAACGTTGTGGAACACAGCCTTCTGATGTTGCAAGTGTTTCTCTATGAGGATCCTACAACTGAAGACCCATTCCATTGTATTAGTTTGGTGCAAAAATAACGACGTAATAACGTCGTTTTTTTTTACGTATTTTTTAACGTCAAAAAACGACATTATTACGTCATTATTTTTGCACCAACCTAATACTTCATCAAATTCTAAAACCTGTTTGTTCATCTGATAGTAATTATTCAGCCTTGGATTTCAAATGATTCAAAATGATATAGAGCAGGATTTTTCTAGGATGATTTATTGCCCTATAATTTTGACACTGCCTGAGGCTTCCTTTCTTTGGCAGGGGTATTACCAATGACCGAGCCCACTCATTAGGCCACTATTCTTGTTCCCATATCTTCTGGCATAGTGCTGTTATGACTTTGATTTCTTCACCCTAATGTTTTATCAGCTTAAAGGGAATATTATCCACTTCAGGTGACTTGCCAGGTTTCAAGATCTTTCTTGCCAATTCAACCTCTTCTTTCAGTATTAACGGACTTGTCTCCTTGTCTTCTGTTGAGTGCTGGTCACTTTGCAATATGGAGACATCTGGATGAAGCTGGTAATTGTATAAACCATCACAATAATGTGTCCACCCATGGAGGACCTCCTCACTGTCCATCGGCAATATACCATTCTCATCCTCTATGACCGTTGCACCTGGTTGGCTGGTCTTAGTGAGGGATTTGAGTGTGTTGTAGGCCTGTTTGTTATTGCCAGTAAGCATATCCTTCTCAATAGTTTTGCACTTATTTTGTACCCACTTCTCTTCAGCTGATCGCATTTTTCTCCTCACATCACTGTTCAATTCCTAATATTGGGCTTAGACATCACTTGAGTGCTTCTTTCTCCCTCAGTTTTCTCCTCTTGTCACACAAATCCAAGATTTTATTTGTGACCCACAGTTGGATTCTCCTTCATTGTTTACCAAAAACTACATCACTTAATTATGTTCAGAACATTTACTCAAATATGAGTATCCATCTAAAATAACGCTTAAGTAAAACACACACACACATGCTATAAATGAAAATGGGCACATGGCTGAGTAGTTAGAACATTCATTTTCCATGAGACCTGGGTTCAAATCTCACGATGGTTGATTTGTCAAGAAGGTGACTTCTTGATGCTATCAGTCTGGAGGAGGCAATCCCAGTGTGCGACACCTTTGAAAAGTGCCTGAAAGCATACCACAGGTTGACACAGCTTATAAGCAAAATTTCGTAGACAGAACCCTTTGGGTGCTGACGATGGTTGTGCTAGCACAAAGTCACAAGTCATCATGACCGAGGGTTTAAGTCTGCTGGCCTTGTTCAAACTAATGACCATGTTAGATAATGCACACTCTCTCAGGAACAGTAACTAAGGTCCGCTCAGCATAGTTGCAGTATAAACAACAGGTGGGCTCTGTGGGTGTTGTAAAAACCCAAAAGTACCTGAGCAGGTATCTGCAACAAGGATTAGCTAGCCACCTTAGTAGACAGGCATTCTCAGATATGAGTGACTGTGGCATTGACACATTATATATATATATATATATATATATATACACACACACTTTTTGGGATAGCATGTATAAAGTGTAAAAATTCCAAAAGCACAATACTATCTGTGGAGTAAAAAAAAAAAAAAAGACAGAAAATTAAAAAAGAAAGTTAAATATAAGATTAATGATCCCACCCACAAGATATATTCTTGAGTGCACAGTTTATACATATGAAGAAGAAAATATATTCCAATTGACAGTTTCTCCAATAGAAGGAAATCTAAGTAAAAACTGTCAAATAACAATAACATCAAGTTATTGAGTGTTTAAAAAAAAAAAAAAAAAAAAAAAAGTATTGGTTGAGATATATATATATATATATATATATATATATATATATAATAATATTCAATAAATGAAACGAAAACATGCATAAGAATTTTCTAGGATGGTCAATATATGTAAACAGTTCAAAAAACTCTTTCCATTGCAAATGTCAAAACATTTAACTGATATTTAATTCTCCAAACATTGCTAACCAATGCTGCAGCTATTGGCTCAAAATGCCAAATAATAATTCAAGACGGTAAAATACTGCAAGAGAGGAGGCGTTAGAGGCAAGAGTAAGAATTTGTTTTACATCTCTACCAGACTTGCTGATCTGACCAGAATGATGCACAATCATCAGGGTTTGGGAACAAATAGATTATTTTGATCATAGATTCTGTTAATTTTACAAACTTCAAACTAATTCCATTCCCCCCCACCCCATTTCACTTTGAAATTTCATGATGTAGTCTCCAATGGGGAATGCAGAGACAAACACAAAAAAAAAGAACAACAATTGTAATTGATTGGTTGATTTTACAGGTCAACCATTTATGGGTTATTTGAGATCAAATTTTGTATGGAGTCATCCAATGAGAAGTAAAAATCATTACTCAGCAGAAATGGTCAACCAGACTTGCCTTGTTAACCATTACTCTGCAATCATTGTTGGTTGGCTGATTTTATAACATGTCAACCCTTGTTATTTCATGTAGAATGTCATATGAGGCACCCAATGGGTATCAAATTCACTACTCGGTCATAATATCCAACCAGACTAACCATTATTCTATAATGAAGTATCTGCCTCGAGTGTAGATGAAGCGACTGAGCCTATATATCAAACTTACAACTACAGAAAAATAGCAGTGACATCAAATCATTTATAAATGGCAAATATATATTAATTAGTAATAACATCTGGATTCTGTGTCCCAGACTGATATACAAAGTGTTTTCCATCTTTATTGATAGTGAAATGCTCAAATCTGGCTGGACTGACTTTTTCAAGCAGTTCTTAATATTGTAGTAAAATTTTTATATATACATATATATATATATATATATATATATATATATATATATATAACATTTGTAAGAAGTATGGAAAATATTTAATAAATAAAAGTATTGATAATTTAATAAAAAGACCTTTTTTTTTTTTTCTTTTCAATCATTTCACTCTAAACAAGGCAATAAAGCCACTAACACCCAAGGACCTATTGGGAATGAAAGAAAATGAAATTTATTTTAGAAGGAACCAGAAACCCAACCCTAAACTGGAAACAAGGGATAAACATCTAGTCCTGTTCAAAAAACCAAGGAGGAGTGTAAAGCAGACGATAGGCAACCCCTATCTACTCTTATGTTAAAATATTATATTTTAAATCTGGAATCTGAGTACATATTTTTACTGACTTCAATAATGCTTCCAAGTCCATAGAAACTGGTAGATAATAAAATACACAATGATAATGTAATATATTAGGCTTCTCTATTTTCCATATTTCATGTCTTGTCAGGACAACCCAAGTGATCAGGGTTCACCATAATCCTAACAATAACTAAGATCATAGAATCTAAAATAAGTGTTACTCAGTGAAATTGATACGACAAGTACATTTCTATAAAACTTATAATATTATCCATTTTTATTGGTTTTCTATATAAATACTGTGGGTTATCCCACTTGGTTTTGCCAAATGGCCATTAGGTGGCACTGTTTAAATCTATAAAAAGACAACCATATCATCTTTCTTATGTTCCAAGATGTAACAAGTCATATATGTGAGTATACACCTTCATTTCCCTTGGTCCACTGACAACTGAAATCTCACACACAGGTAGTTAAGTTTTTAATGTCTTCTCCTTTACTTTCAATTGTGCACACATAAATGTAATTTCTTAGTGTTAATATATGCATCTACTTATTTGTTTAAATTCCATGATTTATGTTTATTTTTACCCAGACTTGCAGGAATCTGCCAAATATTATTTGCAGGTTGGATGTTCGAGGAGCCATTAAATATTTACTGAAAAATATCCACACTTTGCAACAGAAGTAGTGATTCCCACAACAATACCTATGTATGATAATATTTCTAAAATCCAAAAACAATTTAAAAAAAAAAAAAAAAAAAAAAAATATCAGTAAATCAAGCCTAATGATTGAGGAGGGGAAAAATTGTTGTACAAAAAAAAAAAAAAAAAAAAAAAAAAAAAAATTAAACTTTTTTAATCTTCTTAATGTAATTAAGCAGTGAAAATTAATCTCACAGATTAGACATTATACAGTGAAAATATTAGGTCAAAATTTAACAACTACACACCAGGCTACAGACTTGTTGATCTAATCTTGAATGTAGAACATTGTTTTAAAGATTTGTAAGAGAAATATGCCATGTTGTATTTGCTCAGTAAAAAAAACAGATACAACTGAAAATAATCCCAATTGTTTTGTTGCTTTCCATGCAATAGAAATATTTTGTGAGTAAATAAAAATCTAAAACACAGCTGGTTCAGCATCACTTTGGCAATAGATAACCTCAGGTTTTACCTGGAGCTATCAGAAATTCCAAATAAAAACACCACAAAACTAGTAAACTATCAAAAAGGCACTTGCTGCTTTAACTTGACTTACAAATAAAAGACGCTAGTTCAAACAAGTTTAATGCCTAATTTCAAAACTTGCCACATCATTTTTATCTTATCCTGTAGATATAAATGTAGCAGGTAAATAAAAAAATAAAAAATAAAAAAATAATGCAGCTTCTAAATTTCAAAATCAAAAAGAAATCATGGCAACATAAACTAATTAAGAGAACCTAATTAAGCAAACAACTTACTTAACAAAAAAAGTCTGTGGTTAAATCCAGGCTTTGACAAGTATCTTCAAAATTGAAGATTTTACTGATATTGAATGATGCAGAATTTTCCTATTCCAAAAGGAAACATTAATGAATCTGGATAGCCATGACATTTTTTTGGACCATAAAAGAATGATAAAAGAAGGTAAGTTGGTTCACTGTGTCATGCTAGACAAGTTTTCTCTCCAGAATCTATCTTACCTATCTAGAAGTCAACCATTTACCCCTGCTTAGAATATTGCTGCCAAATATGGCCTGATAACCCTGCTATATATCTAGAGATTTTTGATAAAATCCAAAGAAGAATCAACTATATTATTGGTACTGATCTAGCATCTCCGCTTCACTTTCCTACCACCATATAGTTGCTTCCTAGTGCCTTTTCCTATAAATACTTCCATAGCAACTGTTTGGATGAGGTCTTCGCTATGATACCTAGACTACAAGTTGGCATTTTAATCATTTCCAATCAAATCAAAGTTGCCTTTCCATTAAGACAGCTTTTAGTGTGCATTTTTTTTTTAAATAAATAAAAGCTGCAAGCAAAATGGAAGCCATTTTTTCTTGGATTTACAGAATTCAGATATTAAATTAACAATTAAAAAAGTCGTAATATAGAAGATGGTGCTGAAAAATTCTTAGCCAAACTAACTTCTAAGATCTGACAAACTGAAGAATCAGAATTAATTCTTTATTTTCTTTTTGAAGGGCTTCTTGGTCAAGCCAAGAACTTTCCCCATGAGTACAGTAGATAGAAAAAAAATTTTTAAATTAAAAAAGCAAAAATAGATTACTTGTAAAAGTATAGCAAATGATAAAGTTCAAACCAGGTTAAAACAGCCCCTCCCTCCCCAGTAAATCTGCTGATAATGAATAAAATCAAACTTCTTTAACCCAGTGCTCCAGGGTCTAGCAACTCCCATGGTTTGGAACTAAAAAAAAATCAGCCACCATACAGCACCACACATTTACACAACATTCTACAGTAGCCAACAGCAGAGTCTTTGATGATACAGCCGTTCTTATATATATATATATATATATATATATATATATATATATATATAGATGTATCAGGATTGTGTGTGTGTGTGTATCATTTTTTGGTTTTAGGCTATTTTTTTTTTTTTTTCTTTTTGCATGAAACAATAAAAAAGCTTGTTTGGAAGCATAAATGTTTTATTTCCTGTTTTAAGCTTTGTCCTACCATTGATAACATATGTGAAATGAGATGAGAAGACAATGTTTAAACAGGGTTTGTTTTTTTGGTTTTTTTTTTCTTAGGGATGCTTTGTCATCTGGCATTTTAATCCTTAATCCAGCAGTGGATTAAGGATTAAAGAAGTCAGACTGTACAAACCAAATGTAAATTCAGTCAAAAACACAATCAACCTCAGATAAATGACCAAGATGGGGAAATCACAATATAATTTTCAAATACTAATACTCTATTAATTACAGCATTAAAATGTTACGTTGTTACACATAAAATGGCATATTTTTTGGTTGGTTGTTGATCCAGTTGTCTAACGAAGTAACCTCCTTAATATATTAAAAAATCTTGACTTATTTCTGACTGTTTTTCTTTCCAGACAATTTTTCTTTCAATACATTGTTACCCATAATCCCAATAAAAATGATTACAATTAAACAATGTCAAGTAATCTTATTGTAAGAGTAGAAACTGGAAAAAAAGAACCATTCTTGTATGAAGTCATTACATAGAATGAGAAATGAATACTCTTTGACAACAGTAAGAGAGTAGGCCAACAGTTAGATGCAAGTGAATCACCAAGACAATTCCCCAAACCTCCATTGCACCCTAAAATATTAATGGTTACTGTATGGTGGTCTTTCAAAGGGGTTATTTATTATTCATTCTTTCCTCAATAACAGCAATCTCATACAGTGGAAAAATTGAGTGTATGCATGAAAAATTAAAAAAGAAACTTCCCAGTCTTGTGAATACACATGGCCCAATTTTGCTGCACAACAACACAGAACTGCATGATTTTCAATCAACTGCCCAAAAGCTGCATAGCCTGAATTATGAAATTTTGCTTCATCCTCCATATTCACTTGATATCTCTCCTACTGGTTATCACTTATTTAAGCTTTTCATACACAATAAAACATTCTCCAATAAGAAAGAGGTAATAAAAGAAATTGAACTGTTTATCACATTAAAGGATGAGAATTTTTTAAAAAGATGGGATTGAGAATTTAGAGATGTTGGAAAACAGTCATTCATCAATGGTGCCTATTTCAATTAAATAAATTTTAGTTATTTAACATTTCAGAACATTTCAGTCATTTTCCTATAAAGTGTGTCTATTCATGTGTGACAACCTCATATAAAATTACAACTACAGACTAAGTGCTAGGAATTATAAGACACTTTTTTTTTTGTTACAAGATAATCATTGGAAAGGAACAATTTTCAAATAATCATGTGAGTAAGCAACATTTTTAAGCTATATAATAAAATTTAAACCTTTTACTTATTTTGCAAATAGAAAAGCAAGAAAAAAAAATGAACATTGCTAAACCCAAAATGAATGGCTGAAAAAACTGTAGAAAAACAATACCTGATAATAAAACAGTATAATGGTAATAGTATACAATATTTCACATTTATAAAATTGTTTCAGAAAATTTAAATCCACCAGAATATGTTAGACAAATGCAGACTAAATTCCATCTTAAAATCCTTTACACATCCAATTTATAATCAAGACCGAACAGTAAAATGACTACATATTTAAAAAGAGAAATCAGTTGTTGCCAGTCCTAAGAGGATACAAAGAGACAAGACTTCCCTAGGAAGCAACAAGACTGCCTCAGGAAGATAAGCGACAAAACAGCCTTAAGAAAAAAATAAAATAAAACAGCTTTCAATCAAGATATGAAAAAAAATAAAAAAATAAATAAGTAAATAAATAAAAAAGTAAGCTCAATGGAGTTTATACCAAATCAAACTAAAACAAATTCTAACAAATGTAGATATCTATAAAACACAATGCCTCAATAATTAAGTACTTAATGATTGAACTCTAACAATGATCTGCAAAGATATCTTAATGACAACTGCTCTATACCAACCATCAACATTCTACCCAACAGAAGCTGCTTCCTAACATTTTCTCTGCTTGCCGTTGCTAAAAGAGTCTTTGATTGAACCAAACCAAGGCTACCCAACAAGAAATGATAAATTACATGGTGCAATCAAGGGCAGATTAAAATATGGCATGTATTGCGTAGAGATATTCAATTACTGCCAAATCTGGTCAATAATAACGGAGGGTGGCCATCCTTCAAATATGGCATCTTCTGCATCAGTAACCAGCTTCATTTAATCAACAGGCTTGGATCTGTACATCACAGAACAGAGGAGAAGGCCAGGGTCAGTTCATTAGCCATACAAAATTGAAATACTACACGAAAAACAATAATTTACAAGTTCATCATGGGAGGAAGAACTTCTTGTACTTAAGTGGCTGTCCAGTTATTTTGGGGGGTAAAAACTGACAAATATGTTTATGTACAAAATGTTTATGTAGTCTGAAGATTTTTTTTTCAAGTACTAAAATTATAAGAATTTCATATTTTAGAGTTCAGACTCAAAACCTGAAGTCAGAGGCTCAGAGGAGGTGGGGTTAAAATGATCTATTTTAATTAACCTTTACAAGTGGGAAATAATTTACTTAATATGATAGCTAAAGAGGTCATCACCATTAACCTTATAAACAGTTAATTCTCAATCAGAGATAAACATGAAGTTAGGATCAGATGAGTCATTGGTCAAGTGACTGCATTTGGGGACAAACAAGCAAAAATAAATAAACAAAACAGTCACATAACATGTTACTACACTTTTGTACTAAAACTAAATACAAGTGACATCTGGAATAGTCAAACCAATAGAAATTGGTTAACTTATTTTATATACTAGCTTTAAGCTAGCTCCTGCAGAGGGCTCTTGATTGGACCTTCATCGCAATAGGTAGGAAGGAGTAGTGAGATAGGCAACAATAAACTACAGAATAACTCAAAATTGATTGCTGCATTTAAATATTGCATTAACTTGTTATAGTTATTTAGTGCCACAAACAAATAAAGTAAAAAAGGATTTTTTTTTTATAAACATGTTAACTTGCATTATTAAACAATAACATTTTGAACCCAAATCTGTTTGCGAAAGTAAATATTTTAATAAAAGTAAATAACTTCACTTAAAAAAAAAAAAAAACTATCTTTAAGTTTAAGCTTGTTCTAACTTTAGTGGGATTGTCCAAATGATTAAATTTGTGCAAGGCATCAAATTAATGTGAATGTAAAAAAAATGTTTTTAAAAATGTGAAAGAAAGCTGAATTAAGATTTAGTCATTTCCATCATTTATGAAAATAAAAACACAAACTTTTATTATTTATAAATGAAATGACACTTGTCTATATAAAATTACACTGACAACATGCAAATCCAGGCACAGAGACATTGTGGCAGATAAGAAACCCAGCTGACAAAGCAATCTTTCTTAGACTGAAGCAATTTGCCTGCCCCAAAAATTTATTCTTTAACTTTAAATCAACTCGAAAAAAAAAAATGCCAACACACCAGCTTAAAGTATTTCAGTATTAACTGCTTTAACCCCGCAAACCCCATTCAGACAGCAGTGCAATATCACTCCTTTGTTCCTATAGAATAGAGTGGTTCCCTTGTGAAGAAGAAAAAAAAGTCCTTGCCTTGGTTCCAGCAACAAGGAACATGTTCTTTCAGAAGGGCTCCTTCATCATCATCATTTGTCAACCATAGTCAGGATCATCGAACCAATGCAAATGATCCTTTCCTAGGCAGTATAGTATGTGCTACATCAGGGCCACATAGAGTTTTGAATTCAGGGTTACTTTCTCCTAGACTGGTGGCCACTCAGTCTGTCCTGCTATTTACCCATAGCCATAATTTAATACAGAAGTGAATATTATGGATTCGACTGGAATTCGAACTCGGTTCTCCGATTTCTCAATCTGAACCACTATCTATTACTCCAATGTACCTCCTTAAAGTACTGAATATATTGCCCCTATTGGAGACAATGAAGGTTTATTTGTTATGATAATAGGAAGTGATACTCAAGGTCAATAATCAAACCTGCTTGTCTTAACAACATACTCGTCATCTCATTAGTAATTTGAGGAGACCATGCTGCTAATACATTGCTTTTTATTTCTTTTCTCTTATATTAGTTTCCTTTAGATATTTTTGCTTTTAATGATTTAAAAAAGAAGAAGTATCTCTGACATGTCAGAGTAGTGTAATTGCATAGATAAAAAAATCTTTTATTATAGATAACAAATACTAGGTGACATATGCAGAAAGTATAACAAACACAAATCCCGTATCTGTTAATCTGAATTCGATTTGTGGCATGAAGAATTTACTGTCTAATTCTAGTTTCTGTCATGCATATTTATTGAACAGGAGCAGAGGTATATCCCTTGTTTACTGTTTCTTTCTTCTTCCATGGCCCTAATGATTTAACTCAAACTGTCTTAACTTCTTGGTGATCTGACTAATCAGTGGCTGTGACTTTTCCTTATGAGGATACTGGGTTGGTATTTCTTTGGTTGCTGCATCCAGCTGGTAGTAAGGAGTCCAAACTCTTTGGTAGTACTTAGAGAAGCTGCTCTGATCAACAGTCGCATAATACCAGGGTATTTGTAGAGACATGCCACGTGCATGGGTAGGTGTCCCCGAGGCCACATTATACTCCAGCCTTAGCCCCCTTCTGGCCATTTTGTATTACCATTGATGAGAGTGATAATTATTTTGGACTTTGTCTTAACAAAACCTTCTCATGACAGATCTACTGTATTTTTAATTCCTGTTCTTTTAATATTCTCTCTCCTTTTTTTTGCCTCATATTCTCTAACTTAGTAACCCCTTGTATCTTTATTGGCTTAATTGCCTTGCTTGAGGTGAAATGAATAAAAAAAAAAAAAAAAAATAATAATTTTTTTTATGATATGGGTAACTTATCTCTTTAGAATTAAGTACATTAATATGTCAATACATTTTTGTATAAGTGAATTAAATTTGACAGGAATTAGCAAGAGGAGATTCAAAAGGAAAATAATGAGTGTCTATTTTACTGAGATGAGGTATCATGTACACTATTGACATTATTCAGACTATTGTCCTTTGTCTCCATATTTATTATAACGTTTCAGGCGTTCTATGTTCCGGCCTTCTTCAGGTGGTTGGAATGTCAAACTGAACCCTTTATTTTTCTCACTATTCTAGTTCCACGTGCCATGTTTAATGGATATCAGTTGTCAGTTATCTCCTGTTAATTCCCCTCTCCAAGTTCTCCACTGCCTTAACCGGGTTTTAACTCATACTCTTTGGGTCCTGTCACTGGATCTAACTAACGCCTTTATCCACACTGCCATGTGTCCATCAAAAAAAAAAAAAAAAACCTCAAAAATTTTTTTATGTTATCAGTAACTTAACATTAATATGTCAATACATTTTTGTATAAGTGAATTAAATTTGGCAGGAATTAGCAGGTGGCGATTCAAGAGGAAAATAATGAAAAGCCCATCCTCAAAAAAAAAAAAAAAAAAAAAAAAAAAAACTCAAAAGAAATGCAAGACAAGATTCCCAATTATGAAAATCTTCAAAACATTTCAAATGGAATTCCAGTTCAATCAATTTTTACTTTCCTTAAAAGAAAGCATTGAAAATTCAATCTCAAGTGAAGAATCAAACAAGTGTGGTTTGAGGTTTCTAATCATTCATTGTGGGGGGAGGAGGAGGAAGAAGAGAATTAAAATCTTGAAATGAAATAATCAATTTTTGACCATTTTATTGCTACTTTTTATCACAACTTTCTATGTCAAAAAAATGCCAAAACAAAGACATCACTCATGTAAAACGAGCTCTTGAAATAGAATATATTGGAAAATGCCTCTTTATTCCAATTTCAAACAACTTGAACAGTCAGAGGGTGTTCAACATAGAAGGAAAAAGAATAGGCTAGTCAAAAATTGATAATGAAAACGTTTCATCTGAAAATTTAAAGAGCTTCTCACAGAATCAGTTGTGTATAAAAATAATTATTCAATTCTAACTTCAAAAGTATTTGGATTAAAAAAATTAGCTTATTTAATTTTTTTTTTTTTTTTTCCCCCAGAACATGGAACCATCTAGAGACCATGGTATCTATATTTAAATAGCACAAAATTCCTGATAATTTTGTTAGAAATAACTTTTTTTTTAAATTATATATTTAACCAAAATATTCAAGCCATAATGTCCAGCATCTATGATTTATTCCATCATGACAGCAAGTAATTAATTTCTTTTCCTAAAAGAGTCTTAATTAAAAAAAAAAAAAAATTCAATCAGGGAAGTCTTTAATTTGATACAGAGAAATTTCATCCATTGTCATCCATTGCTTTCAAGAAATTGGATAAGGATCTAAGAAGAAGAACAATAATCTAAAGGTGGGGAAAAAGACCAGGTGCCAGAAATTCTGCCTTCACTTGATGAAACTTTAATGCAGCAATCTTTGCTAGATGAAGGAACATTATGCAACAATAAATGGCATCCTTTGTATTTTTGAAATGCTAACTTAAACATAGACAGACATTATTTGGTCACTTCAAAAAGAAACAATTAGATATCAAATGACTCCTGTTCCAAATGATCACCGTAACTCTCCAGTGATGATGTTTCCATGTCCATGGATAATTCAGATTCCTGTTAGCACCCAGCCATTATGCAGATCTTCTACATTTTACAAAACAATACAAACGCCACTACTTACAGACATCAATGCTTTTATTTGCTAGATTATTACTTCTAGGAGATTAATACATGCATAGTAATTATGATTTCAATTCTTGGGCCAGGTAATAGATTGATTTTTTTTTTTTTTTTTTTTACAGTTTATCAACCTTTGGCATGTTATATAAAGCTAGAAAATATTTGTAGGTTTCTGGTGATAGATAATGATTTACTGTTACATGTACTATTAATTAATCCATAGCTGGCAGGGAAAAGAGGTGGATTCATCCTCCAACCCAAGGATATTTGTGCATAAGTGAATATATCCATTGTGACTGGAATTCAAACTTGGCATTAAGATTTTCAATTTTGATGTGTTATCCATTACACCACCGAAATAGTGTTTATTTTTGTTGACAATTCTCATGAACAAACAAAATGTATAAATTCATTTTCATATTTTTAGGTTTTATTATAATTCTAATCATCACTTTTTAAAACAATAAACATTATCAAAGAGTAGTTAAAGTAAAAGCAGGTGTCATGGGAAAAGAACGTCTTTTTGACACACTGCTTTTTTGCACGCAGAAAGGTCCACGTTTGCCAAACTTCCATTCACATTGTTTTGATGATAGAATTGTTATTTCTAAACAGTTTGGTATTGACAAAAATAAAACAATTCTCTCTCTCTCCCAGTGTAAAAAATTGAGGAAGTACTCTGTAAGAATACTTTCAGATAATTCATTGTAAAAATGGAGAGACAGTAGCCAAGATAATTAAAGTTTTATTGCTTGTGCAAGCTAAGAATATTTGCTAAAACAATCTGAGTAAAAGAATGAATTTTAAAAGTCACCAAAAATACCCTCGTTTTGGGGTTTTTTTTGGTTTTTTTTAAATATTCAATATTGTAGGTGTCAATATTACTTCAGCACTTTGGATTTGCATAAGCATTCAACTGATTGCTAAGAAGTGGAAGGACTCTTTAGATGAACAATCGAACAGTCTTCCATGCTATAGTAACTGAAAACAAAATGCAGGCATCTATTGACATTTCACTATTCTCTTATTTATTGAAGGGCACAGCTTTCAAAACTATTTCACCAATAATCATTTGGTGCATTACAAAATTGCCACCAATAATTTTTTGGCATATTTCAAAAAGGACAAATATCTTCATTACATTTATTTTTTATTTTTTTCTTAAATAGAGATTTTGAATTCATTATCAGACTAACAAAATTTAATACATTGAAAGAAATCTTATTTTTAAAAAGTGTGTCACCAATGCAAACAGTTTGGAAAGCAATGCACAGGTCAAAAGTTTAAAGTGCTTCTCTAATTAAAGATTCAAATAGTTTCAAACTGCTAATCTACTTGCGTTCAAGACATTCTGGAACAATGTTCCAAAGCTCATTTATTTCAGATAACAAATGATCTAAATTAAGCCATCAATTTGAATGAGGAAAACTTCTGCCTCAGTTAACGGGTTAAATTTAGGTACCGCTACAAAAATGTGATACCTAAGTTTTAAAATGAATTTTTAAAAAGGAAAAATCTTTCTTGAAGCTTTTATTTTAGTTTTAATTTCAAGCTAGTATTTAATATTTCCAATACGCAAAATACTTTGCTGTATTTCAAAACTAAATTGACTGAAAGGAGTTTTTGTTTTGAAATCACTAAAAAACACTGATTTTAGTGCCATTTTTATTCATCTGTCATCAGAATGTAATTCTCTTTATTAAAAAATCTTTCAAAAATAAAATATACTTTTCTGAAATTTTATTTTAAAAATATTAGCTGATTTAAAGTTTAATCCGATTTGAAACAAACATCACTTTTAGTTTAAAATATTGCAGAAAAGCATTTTTTTAACATGGAGTTAACTCTTTATTTAAGGTGTTGACAGAGGTTTCTCTTTTTTTTCTACAGTAGACGTATCTGTAAAATTTACTTGAGGAATATGCTGTGAGTGCCTTTTTTATATAATTTTTAACTAGCCAGTATTTTTAAAAATTTAGGGAAATATTCTCCATAATCTAATATTTTATTGAATTTTTTATACTTTGGCTTTAAATTTACTATAATTACCATTCTTATTTTTTTTTTATATAATGTCATGTATGGATGTCCATATTTACAAAAATCAGCACATTTATACACAAAAAAATTCTAATTTTTTTTTTTTTTTAATATTGGGAGGTAGGGGCCCGATGAATTTTAGTAAGCTTTATGATTAGTAAATATCATTCTAATTTAAGAACAATAACACCTAACAGGTACAAAGTAATACAGAAATTTAAAAGATTTAAAACTTTATAAATTATTCTAATTAAAAATTTTAAAAAATGAAAATAAGTCTTTTAAAAATTCATTATTCATCAAAATTTTTTTTCTTACAAGAATGTCTGTAATACCTTATTCAGAAAAGCAATTAAAAGTTTTCTAATTGAATAATGTCTTAGCTTTATTGCTGATTTACTTATTCAGCAGATTTCCCATCTAAAAAAAATATGGATGCTTTAAATTCTCCAAAGAGTTCTATGTATAACCAATATCAACATTAAGTGATGCAAAAATAAAATTTCTCAAATTAAGAAATCAAACTTTAAAATTAAATAAGCATGGGATAACAGATGTTTAAAATAAAAAAATAATTTTACCATGATTTTCTAAAGAAGAAACATTTCTAAAATAATTTCAGTCATTTGAAAGCCGTGAAAGTTTCATTAAAATCCAAAAATTATTTAATTTTAGCAACAATTTTCAAATTAGTGTTTTTTTTACAGCCAAAGAAGACACAAAATTTCCCTATATAATAATCTACCTTCTTGAATACTGTTCTTTTACTATCCTCTCTCCTCAATAAAGTTTTCTCAATTTAAAAATAAAATAAAAAATATTAAAACCCTACATAGAGATTTTTTTTTTTTTATCATTTCACCCCAAGCAAGGTGGGAATGCCACTAATACACAGGGGATTACAGAGAGTGAAAGTAAGAGAAAGACAGAGTATAAGAAGAACTGTGAAAAGGACAAAAGATGAACAAGATTCAAGATAGATGGTGATTGACATTTCATTTAAATTTTTGAAGATTGTAGTTATCTGGGAAGCAAGTAAACAGAAGGGAGTTTCACAAGCAAAACTCACAAATTACCAACATTTACTGAATAATAACTGCTAAAACAGTTTTTTGGGGGTTTTTTTTGCACCTTGGTTATTTACCAAACAATCTGACAAGGCCACAGTAATGAGGCTCCTGTGAGAAACTAACTAGCAGATTGGTATAAGAGAACCTTGCTAACCATCCTATTTCAGTAGGTGCTCATCTTTTTGCCTATGTATTCCCCATGTTTCAAATACAATGATAATTCTATTCAAGTCGTAAAATACGTAGAAACCTAAAGTAATAATGCTTTATATCAATAAACTGAAATCATCATTGTCACAAGTGATAGTCAATAACTGGCAGTGTTACAAGTGCCGAATCCTAGCAACAACCTTTGAGATGTAGATAAGAGCAGATTTATCATCTTACACATATACAAGTCATTAATGAATTTAATATTAAAAACAAAAAAAAAAAAAGTACAGAGAAAAAACAGGAAAAAATGAGGGCAAATCTGGTGTAAATGGGAATATACACAAAATTACCTATTTAAAAAAATATATATTCACAGATTTCTGCATGCTTATATCAACCACTTCAAAAATCATACTACTTCTGTCCCATAATGATCATTACACTTGTGCACACATTTATGCTAAATATAACAACTATTATGTGACAAAAAAAAAAGTAGATGAAATTATGTGAGGTTACAGTTTAAAAACAAAAAACAAATAGCTTTTAAGACAAGGGGGTTCAACATTTGTTGTATCATCACCCACATTCACATGGAAAAAAAGTGTCCACCACACACCTGTATAGTAAATATTCAAAAGCATACCAAAATTGTTTGGTAAAAGTTTGTTACTGGTTCATAAACTGACTTTATGACGTAGCAAAAAAAAAAAAAAAAAAGTGCCAAAGGAAGGTAACATATATTGCCAACTTATATAGCAACTGATGCTGCTGCTACTACCATTATTAATGAACAAACAAAAACAAACTTGACCATTGAAAACAATATATATATAATTCAGTTTTATGGTCAGGGTTAGCATTGCAAGTGCTGACAAAAATTAAACGATCATTGTCCATAATTATAAAATAAAAAGAATATACACTACTAGCAACTAATCAAAAATCAGCAAATATTCTTTTGTTGTTCTTATTTATAGATGAAAAAAAAAAAAAAAAAAAAGAGAAAAGAAAAGAAATATGTTATTTCATCTGAAGAAGTATTTGAAATGTCAATAGCCCTTCCCATAACTATAGAAAAATATTCCTTGTTTGGGGGGAATATTTATATATTATCTAGAAATGTGACTCAATTATTCCCATTTAGCCCCCAGTCAGTCACACATGCACACACACTTTCTTTACATATCTCATTAATAAAAAAAAATAAAAATTACAAAAAATAAAAATGAATTTAAAAATAATGTGCCTACCAATGTCATATTTTTCCCTTCTTCATCAAACTGGAATTATTTAAATACTTTGATTGTATGAGATGGTCTTACCATGAGTATTAGGGATTTTACAAACAAATGGGCCAACAAGTTGAAAGCTTTGTTGAAAATTTTCATATAAATAAAATATACTTTAAAATTTCTTTAGCCGTATCTCTTGCATTAAGCTGAAAAGGTAAAGTTTTTAACCCTATGGAAAATACAAATAAAACTTTTTTGGACGTTGGTTACTTAAATGCAGATTGGTGCAGTTGATACTTGCTAGAAAATTGTTCTATTGGCATTAGAGAAAACTGAAAATAAATTTGGAGGAATACTCACAACAGTTTCAATGAAAAATATATTTTAAAAAGCTTTCTACTCCATCTACATAGCAGTGAAATCTGGACAATTTTATCAAAAATAAAGACAAATGTTCAGAACACTGACATGAAAAAAAAAAGGGGAAAATTTTAAGAAGAACTAAAAAAGAAACTGCTATTAATAATTTTAAAAAAATAAAAAAACACTTATAGTACACATCCAAAGTAAAACAAGCAGCAGAAAATAGCAAGTAGCCTATTTTACAAAAGACTGGGCCAGTCGATAGAACAACAGTCATTAAAGAAAAAAAATACTTGAACGGATAAAAAAAAAAAAAAAAAAAAAAAAATTTTTAAATTGCATTCTACATGAACTGATAGAGGAAAAAAAAAAAAAAAAAAACCTGTACTGCATCACCATGAGGTTTATATCACAGATTACTCACACTGACCCAATTCCTAAATATTGTGTAGCGTTCGTTTGTTACAAAACAGTATAAATATGAGATCCATTAATAAGTTCAATAGATTTATCAATCATTTGACCATGATGCGCATTTTTACGTGAAATGTGTTGGAAAACCAGAAAAGTAACTTCAACTTTTCTTGATTGAATATATACATCTAAAGAATTAATGGATTTATTTTTAATCCGAGATTTTTATTACTACATTATTATAGTGGACCGTGTATTTGAAATAGATGCTACATTTTTATTCTAAACAGTGTGTAATAATTTCCGGAAGAGCATATCTGTGAAAGGACAATATGAATAAAAGACAAAATGAAAAAATTATATTAGCTGTTTCATCCTCAGAGGATGAAAAACATGTCATCTAAGTTGTCCTATAGTCTTTAGTCATATTGTCCTTTTACAGATAAACTATCTGAAATTTTACACATTGTCAACATGGAAAACAAAAACATATGCATACATTTTAAACAGTGTGTATGATGCATATTGGTCTGACAATCCAGAAATCCGAATAAAGAAACTTTGTTCCTCTGCCCCACCAGAGATCGAAGCTGCATACCCACTTTGTTGGGGAAACCCACACTGGATCAAACAGTGGTTTCCCTCTACAAAGGGAGATACAGGTTGGGTCCTGTCGGGGAGGGGATCATAGATCCAATCCCTACCAGGGAGAAACATTTTCTTTATTAATATTTCTAGAATGCAAATGCAGGCAGATAGAATAAAAATGGGGCGTCTATTTCAAATACAAGTGTCCATCATAATAACATGGTTGAAGTAATATCTAAAAAAATACATATAAAAAGGATAAACATTTGTTAAGAGAATCTACTGTTATGAATGAAAGTTGTCTGAACTCTGGGTCATTTGACCACATCAAATGACCTTACAAGAGTCGATGTTTCATCCAGCTATTCATATTTGTTGGTTAGCACCAAAATTAAGCAAGCTGGCCAGCAAAACCAGAAATCTCCTTCAGAGCAATCTGTTTACTAGCCTTCACTGACCTGACATGTAAAACATGCCACAAAAAAACAGATACTCCCGACTAAAGTGATTTTGAAGTATTTCTACCATCTTGCCGGTAAACCTTTGTGTGTTTTTCTCCTTTTTTGCCACCGACCAAATCACTAAAGTTATAATGAAACCTTTTTTTGTTTGCGATAAAATTTAGTTGGTCTTCTGTCATTCTCTTTATCTTATTTCTTTTCTCGCACATGTGACTCATTCTATACCTGCTGAATTTTAGCCATAATCATTTCCAAACTGCAAATAACCTTTCGCAAACTTGGCTACTGCAAATGCAAAAGCATATCCAAAAATGAAACGAGTGTCCCCCAAGCTTTCGATTCATGAGGAGTCATGAAAAAGTACAGTCAAGAGAAGGAAAGAAAAGCAAAGACATTTTCAGTAGCACATTTCTTTTTGTAATTGTCATTATATATTTTCATTTGATAAACCAAAACATAGAAAGTGATATCAATAATATTCAATGTCAACAGATATTGAGAAAGATGAGGAACAAATACAATAGACATAGCATGTCTATCCTTTTTAATAAAATTTGTTTAGAAAAACAATTGCTGCTTTATATAAATAAAATGGATCTTTTATGATAGTTTTAACCTATGAAAATTTCATGCGTTACCTGTTTTAATGAACTTGAATTCTTAAGTTAATGATTGATTAAGCTCATGGCAAGTTTCATGACAATAAAATTTATTTATGTTTGGAAAAATCTTGTCTCCCCAAAATTGTTATGATTTAACCCATAGCAGGTGGTTGGAGATGGATTCCTATCTTTCCAAAGGGTATTTGCACATAAGTGAATATCATGAACCCAGCTGGAACTTAAACTCAGCTCACTGATTTCTCATTTCAAACTGCTATTAACTGCCCATCAACAGAGGAGACTGTATTTTTACTATGTAAGCACAACTGATTCTACAAGTAGTAAAAAAAAAAAAAAAAAAAAGAATCTGTTCTGATTTAAAATTAGTTTCTCAGTCACTTTGGTAACAAAGCACCAAAATAATAGTTAAAAATAAAAACTCAAAAAAAAAAAAAAACAAAAAAAAAACTTACAACTCTACAGCAAGCACTTCTTAACCCCTTTTATTGTCAAACAATAAATTTAAATCCAGTAGGCTTTAATTTCAACAAAATAGTAAACAAAAAAAACAAAAAAAATTCATCTATTTTATTTTGCATGCCCATGGTAGTCAACAGTGATCTAGAATTAATTACACAGCTGATGAAACAGCTGTTAAACAGGGTGACTGCTTAATAGTGGGTGGGTAAGAGTATTTTTTTTTTCCAGAGCTGGCATGAAATAAAATGTACAAATAATGAAATGTCACCCTGGCATTGGAAAGCAGTTAAATCAACTGGAAAACTTTCTCACCACCCCAACTCAACATCTATAAAAGAAATGCATCAACAGGTGAACATCAGTTGGCGCCATCTTCAAATGGTGACCTACACAGCTGAACTAGAAGAATCATTTTCATTTCAAATCGGGGTAAAAGCTCACTCAGAATAAAATCCTAAAAACATGATAATTAGTGAAAAATCTTCTTATAGCTACACTTAACCCATTAAGAAAAGAATTGCAATTACAATGCTTGATGTGACAGAAGGAGAAATGGCAGTTGATGGATGAAAATGATTAGGTAAATCGTGGGGTGGATCTGCTTGCCTAGAAAATCAGCATTTGGGATTCTTGGCTTTTACCTAAACTGAAGTTGATCTCTGATACTGGAGGGAAATATATGCTACATTTCCTGCCAGTAAACACACGCTGGTAATTCAGCAAAGAATTACCGACATTTCAGGTTGGAATGGAGTTAATATACAGCAAATGATTCATCCAGACTTACAAAAGGGTGCTGAAAAGTTCTCATCTTAATCAAAAACTTTAAAAAAAAAAAATCTAATGTCCAGATTTTAAGTGGAAATATTTACATATATATATATATATATATATATATATATATATATATATATATATATATATATGAGACTCCAAAGAAAAACAATGCTTAAGGTTTAAAATTATTTTTAATAATGAAAAATTCTTTTTGAAGCTTTTTCATTTTCAGCTAATAGATTAAATTCAATATTTACAGGAAGCAAAATACTTTGTTATATTTCAAAATTAATTTAAATTGTTTGGAATTACATTTTCTCTTTAAATTTTTTTCAAATAAAAAAAAAAAAAAAAAAAAAAAAAAAAAAAAAAATCACTGATTGTAACCATATTAATAATTCTCTCAGCAAAATCTAATTCTCTTTATTAAAAAATTTTCAAAAATATACATTTCTGAAAATTTATTTGACAAAGTTTAACTTATTTAAAGTCTAATCAATCTGATTTGAACAAATTTTACTTACTTTTAATTCAAAATATCACAGAAAAGTATTTTTTTTTTTAACATGGAGATAGGTATTTTTATGAGGGGCTGACAGCTATATTGACAACCTATTGTTTGATAAATTTAATATTTTCAACAATGGACATATCCGTAAAAAAAAAAAAATATATGCATGGTTTGATGGGTAAATTGTTGCAGTTTTATATTTTTAATTTTGCACATATATGTTTGTTTTTTCATTTTGTCAACTGCACAGTATATTAGGATCAGTTGGACACCATCTGTAAGAAAAAGAGCAACATGATGCAATTCACGCCACCAGAAATCTGGAAATGACGTGCTGTACTGCTTGGCAGTCTCACCAGAATATGAACATTTTAGAGTGTTTTGGTGTCAATCTGAGGACAGTGCATAGAGTTGGAGAAGTCTAATGATGATTACAAAGGTGTTTGGAGTGATCACGACATTATGCTTCCATTAATCTTCCCACAGGGCTTCAGACTCAACATGGAGGCCTACATCAAGTTCCTTTGATCATGAGAAAGGCTGCTGGAAGACCCTATATCTGACAACAAGACTTTGAACCATGCCACACAAGCAGGAGATCCCAGTTAAGGCTGTCATCAATTTCTGCAACCACATCACCCCTTACATCTGACCACCCAACTCCCCAGACTGCAACCACCTTGATTACTATGTATGGGGTGCAGTTGAGCGGGAGACCAACAAAATTCCTTATAACACCAAAGATGAACTGAAGGCAAGGATTATGGCAGTATTCACCAACTTAAACAAGGAGACTGCCCAGAAGAGTTGCAGGAGATTCAGAAGTCATCAATGGCTATTTTATTGAATAAATTTATTTTTTAGTATTTCAAGATATTTTTGTGAAATTTTGGTAAATATGTTAAAATGAGATGTCGGTGTTATTTTCATTTTTGTCTAATTTAGAGGATAATTTATACATCGCACTCTGTAATATGAGCAACTTTTTCTTTTTATAATATATATATATATATATATATATATATATTTTTTTTTTTTAACTACACAGTAATCTTAAAAATGTATGAAAATATTCTAACTAAATTAATGTTTTATTGAATTTTACATACTATAGAATTAAATTTATTATAGTTAGCACTTTTATTTTCTGATAATATTGTCTATGGACATCCACATATACAAAACTTGGTATGTTCATATATACACAAAAAAAAAAAAAATTCAAAATTCTTTTTGTAATATTGGGGAGGATGTTATTAAATTGTAGTAAGCTTTTCCATTTATAATTAGTAAATAAAGATTTCAGTTTATAACGATATCACCTAAACCAGGCATGTCAAACTCAGAGCATTATGGGGGGCTGCATCAGCCATATCTGCAGCCTTGAGAGCTGAACCTGCTTAGTCTTACGTTAATCACAGCCAGTGGTAACTAAACTTTAAATACAAAATACAGTACAATTTAATCATTATGTTGTCCTAATGATTGACATGACTTTAGACAAACTATTCTTGATATATCAGGATGGAATGTCTGTATAGATCCCACTTTGATCAAAGATGACAAATGTTCATCAGTTAATCTGGTTCTGTGAGATGTTTTCGTGGCCCTCATAACAAAAATAACTGCTCACAGACATATGTGGAACCAAACATCACTATAATCTTTGTGGCAAACTTTCTGAAGTTCTTAAATGTCTGAGAAAGGTATAAACAAAAAAAAAATCTGGGTACCCCTACTTCTAGGTACTTTCCCTTGAGTGTTGAGTCAGTCTGCATTTCCAGTAGTTTGATCTATAAACTTTCCTCTGCCTGAGAAACATCAAAGTGAATGGTACTGAGATAAATGCAAACTGATCTTCACGAGATGAAAAAAAGTCACAAAAATCTTTGCTGAAATTCCTTTGACAGCAATTCCAGGTAACTGTTGCACTTAGCAAAGATAAATAGACACAGTATTAGCAGTTTTTTCAACTCCTTGCATATAGGAAAATGAATCAAGTTTTCATGTGACAACTGGGACTTCAATAAAGCTAATTTTGCAATGAAACACTTTATATCATCATATAACTGAGTGATGAGCTTATTTTTACCTTGTAATTTCAAATTAAAAAAATTGAAAAAAAAGGTAGATCTTGGAACCAGCTTTTATCGTACAATTCATCTGTGCTTTGATCCTTTATCTCCAAAAACATAATTTTGTGTCTCAATAAAAAAAACAAAAAAAAAAATCTTTTCAGTACCTCGTGACATGAAAGCTTCTGTGTAGAATGAGACATTTGTGAAATGATTATTCACGTCTTCCAATAACTGGCTAAACTGATGGTGATGCAGAGCACAACCTCTGATATAGTTCACTGTTTTTATGACAAAACTCAACACATGATCTGTTGATAAATTATATAGTGAAAATGATTGAATGTTGAATCTGGATATGTTTTCTAGTTTTGTACCTAACTTGGTAGCAACACCATTATGTCTCCCAACCATCACCATCAGTAGATAAACACACAAGTTTACTCAAATAAAGGCCATACTCATGGAGAAGCTGTTCAACTTTCTCAAAAATGTCCTGGCTTGTTGTAGTATCATGCATTGGGAGCAGTTCAATTAGTTCTTCATAAATTTGAAATTCATTGTCACAAGCCCTGATGAAAATGGCGAGCTGTGCTATTCCAGCTATGTCAACTGTCTCATCCAGAGTAATAGAAAAATGTTCAAAACTTGATGATAAATTCTTCAATGGCCGACTCAAATCATCTGCCATTTCATCAATCAGTTCAACAACAGTGTTCCTGTTTAATGGAATATCTTGAAATAAGTGTGACTTCTCTGGTCAAACAATTTCAGCTGTTTTGACAAGACGTTACTTTATGAAATCTTTTTCACTGTAAGATTTTCAACTGATGGCAATCATTTTGCAGAGTTCAAAGCTTGCCTTTCTGAATTTTTGTAAAGCAACTCTGTTGTTGTGTTAACTTAACCTTGAATTCTTTCACTTTTGAAACACACATATCTACTTCATATTTATCATAAAATCGATGGTTTGTTTCATAATGTCTTTTCACATTATATTCTTTTGTCGTATCAATGCGGGGGTTGCAAATCAAACAGTTTATCTTTCCATTAACAGTCGTACAAAATGACTGAAAATCCCACTTTTCTTGAAACACATGCCCTTCTTCAGATAATTTTCTCTTTTTACAAGATGGAGTAGAATTCGACATTTTTATGGCAAAATATTACAAAATTATGAATGTTTTCACTTTACATTTGTTCTTATTTAGTTGTCAAGGATGATCATATGATTAACCGGAAGTTAAAAATAGTCATTGACATTCAAAAAACAAAAAAAACATTGAGATAGAATAAACAATCTAATCACACCAATTGAAAAAAAATCTCGTTTTTAATAATTTGCATTACAAAATAGACAAAATTCTCAATATACCACAGCTATAGAAAACTTTGTGAGGGCCACCAAGATGCATGTAAAGGGCTACATGCAGCCCACAGGCCACCAGTTTGACACACCTGATATAAACTATACAAATTAATACATAATTTTAAAAGATTTAAAACTTTATGAATTATGTTAATTAAAATATGAAAAAAAATGAAAATTAATTCTTATAAAACTTCATTATACCTCAAATATTTTTAAGACAATAGTGTACATAATATATCCTATTCATAAAAGCAATTAAAAGCTTTTTTAATTAAATAATAAGGCATGGTGGAGTAATGGATAGGAACTCAGATTGAGGAATCAGAGAGCCAAGTTCAAATTCCAGTCAAATCCATTACATTCACTTACGTGTTAATACTCTTGGGAAAGGTATGAATCCTCTGCTTCTGCCCCCACAGCTATGGATAAATAGTAGACAGACTGGATTCTTTAGCTTTGGATGGCAACTGGTCTACTGCAGAAAGAAATGGCAACCTACTGTGGGGAAAAAATCTGCCTCATCAGTCATGTATCAAAAGATACATGATCGCCTAAGCGTCAATTAGGCACGACACATAATTGACTGAATTAAATAATGTCTTGTTTTATTACATTTTTTATTTTACAATTCAGAGCAGATTTTCAGTAAACAGAGTCGGGTGTCCTGTTCTAGAAAACAAAAATTGATGATTTAAATTCTCCAGACTTCTGCTTATAAGCATTAAACCACACAAAAATGAATTTCTCAAAATTTCATAAAATTAAATAAGGAGCAGTAACAGATGTAAAAAAAATTTTTTTTTTTTTTTTTAAATATTTTTACCAAAATGTCATTGATTTGTGAATAAGTCCTGAAAGTTTCCAAATAAATGTGTTTTTCACTGCAAAAAGATACTAAAATTCCTATACCGATTCATGGTTACCTGTTGACACAAGAAAATCAAAATTTTGAAGATTCTAAAAAAAAAAAAAAAAAAAAAAAAAAAAACATTAAAAAACATAATTTGATAATCAAAAATCCTTTCATCTTTCCTCTAAATAATAAATATTTTGACAATTAAACTTTGTTTTTATTAAGTTTGGCACATTTTTTCGTCATGTATTGTCATATTTTAGTTAATCACATAAGAGAGAGACAGAGAAAAAGTTTTCCAAGATAACAACATCAGAACAGACACTACAATATAGGGATTCCAATATCTGAAATGCCTGAGACCTGAACAACTTGCTGATGACATCTGAAATTCCTTGAAAAATTTCACCAACATCATCTCTGAAGTATCTTGACCATCAAGTGGGAAGACAGAAGAACTAACCCTTTTTCACAGGAAGAAATCAAATATTCTAAGAACTCAGCCAACCAAGTGGCCACACATACAAGTTTGGTAAAATACCAATGAAAGTGCCTTGTTACTTATTTTTTCTATAATCTGCATTATTTTCTTGGTTTCAGATTCATATTTGAAATCATATTTTCCAATGTCTGAGTACTTTCAGCTCTCAACAGCCATTTTTTTTGTTCCATCAAAACATGATATTTGAAAGTGAAACCAACAACATAGCAAAAAAAAAAATAAAAGATTTTTGATAATGGCTAAAATCAAAGTTAACTAGGAAGCAAGAAGCTGAAAGTGAGTTCCACAAGCGAGAAGTGCAATAGAAGAAACTGTTAGCATAGAACTTACGGTTACATCTAGCCATTTCAACAGTAAAATGATGAGGCCTTGTTGCCAATCTAGTACTGCACTTAAATTCATAAAGTCTAGTTACCATAGAGGAAAGTTCATCAGAACAATTACCATGAAGGTCTTTATAGAAAAAGGTACAAGGAAGCTACATTACAGCAGTAGGTAATGAACTGAAGACGAGATGCCAAGTCAGGACTAATAATATTGCAAAATAAATTTTCTAAATTTAAATCTTATGTTTAGAATGAAACTCTAGTGTGTTAAGAATTTCAAATTTAAAAAAAAAAAAAAATAAAAAAAAAATAAATTAAAATTATTATTCATGCATGATGAAAAAATATAAATACAAAATCTGATAAGTTCAATAGATTTATCAAACATCTCAACCAGATTAGCATTTCAACCTGAAACTCAAGATTTAGCAGACAAGATAATTCACTCTAAATTTTCTTGATTAAATGAATAATCACATATTTCATTGTGGGGTCATCAAAGACCATTGTGTCAAATGATGATGTCTAATACTGATTTTTATACTTTATCATTTTATTTTTTAATCATTTCACCCCAAGCAAGATGGTAGTGCAACTTGTATGCAGGGGGTTACAGAATGTGAAAGTGAGGGAAATGAGTGAGTACAGGGGTGATTGAGGAAAGGATAAAAAAAATGAATGGTGTTCAAGTCAAAAGATGGTGGTTGACATTGCATTTAAATTTTTGAATATTGTAAGCAAGTAAGCAGAAGGGAGTTCCACTGTCAGGAAGTGAAAGAAAAGAAACTGTTGGAGTAGAAGTGGCAGTTATATTTAACCATTTCAACAGTAAAAAGGGTGGGACCTAAATGCCAATCTAGTAACACACTTAAAATCATGTAGTCAGAACACCAAGGAAAACAGCTTAGAGCAGTTGCCAAGAAAATAAATATAGAAAAACCAGAGAGAAGTAACATCACATCTGTGAGAAAGTGATTGAAGTTGAGATTCCAAGTCAGGATTGTTTACATTGTAGATCCTTCTGTGGATTTTGTCAAGAACCTTGAAATGAACAGCAGAGGCACCAGACCAGATATGGCAACAGTATTCAATGCATGGACAAATGGTAGATTTATAAATGTACAAGACAGACTCTGACAAGAAAAACCTTCTGGCACGACACAATAAACCAACTTTCCTTGTAGTAGATGCAGCTATTTATTCAATGTAGCCGTTCCACTTCAAGTCGATTGAAAACATGAGGCCAAGAAGTTGCAGTGTGTTGCTCTCCAGAAGTCTACCATTAGACATGCTGATGGCAGGCAAGAAAGTTTTTCTATGATGGTTGAATGAGAGCAGTTTTGGTTTGGAGTCATTCAGATTTACAAGCCATCTCTTGCCCCAGTTAACCACTGATTGTAGGTCCTTTTCAAGAGCAACAGCCAGGTTAACTTGACAGATTTGCATAGATGCCTACTTGGGAACTGATGACATCAGGAAGATCATTGACAAAGATCAGAAACAGTGCAGGACCATGTATAGGGCCTTGGGGGACACCCTCATTTATGTGAAAGGATCTGGAAATGAGCCTGTTGAGGACAACCTTCATTTCACAATTTGATATGAATGATTGGATTAAATCAAACAATCATCATGTAATACCATAGCCCTGACAATTATGTAGAAGACCAGCATGACGAACCCTGTCAAATGCCTTTGATATCTAGAGCCAAAGAACGAGCTTTGCCGTTATTATCAAGAGCTTGATATACATATTCAGCGATGGCACATCAGTGGTAGACCAGGCAGAACAGAATCCATATTGTTTGTCAGTGATTAGGTCATAAAAGGTACATGATTAACCACTTCAGCATTATTAAAGCCTCGAATACTTTGCCAAAAAGCAGTAGGAGACTATAAACAATATTTAGAGGGGTCAGGAGGTTCTCCAGAATTCTTAAAGCTTCCAACAAGCAGGAAATCAGTGAGGTAATAGAGTCTGAAGAGAACCGGAGCCAGCTTGGGAGAACATTTCTTTAGGACGGCAGCTGGGATCACCTCCACTTGCCTTATGGGAGTCTAATTCAGAAATGATGTCTGAGGACAGTGACGGGATTATGCACATATCACTCAGTATAGCTTAAGTTGATAACAGACGGATATTCTGTAGTTAGGAGGTTCTTGGCAGATAGACATGTTTACAGACACTACCACAAGATCAGAGTTGCCAAAAGGGCAGAATTGCATAGTACAACAAGAGTTAGGGATAACTGTCCTGTAACAGTCGCTACATTTAATGTATGTGTGTGTGTGTGTATATATATATATATATATATATATATATATATACACACACACACACACACACACACACACACACACACACACAACACACCTTAAAAACAATTATGGTGAAACCAGGAAAAGAGAGTATATTATTTTGTTTAAATAGATTTAAGGTGCTCCTGAAGTACAATAGATTAAAAATGTATATATTTATCATTTCATTCTAAATAAGGCAATAAAGTCACTAAGATGCAAGGTGTGAGAGAATATAAGGAAAAAAAATTAAGTAGAGAGAAAAAAAGAACATGTAGAGAGAAAAAAAGAACATGAAGACAGAATAACCATTGACAGTGCATTTAAATTTTTGAAGAACAAAGTTCCCTGCAAAGCAAGAAAACAGAAAGTAGTTTTACAAGCAAGAAATGCAAGCAAAGAAATTGTTAGCATAGAACTTAGAGGGTTACATCTAGCCATTTCAAATGTAAAATGAGATTTTCCAATGAGGAAACCTAGTACTGTGCTTAAATTTATAAAGTTGAGGTACCAAAGAGGAAAGCTCATCAGAATAATCACTATAAAATAATTTATAGAAAAGACACAAGGAAGCTATGTTATAGCAGTGGAAATATGACTGAAGCTGAGATGCCAGGCCAAGACCAATAACATTGCAGATTCTTTGGATTTTATCAAGAATCTCTAAACAAATGGTAGAATTATATATGAGTAGAATAGATTCTGTCAAGAAAAATTATTTAGCATGACACATTGAACCAAGTTTCGTAACAGCTAATTCAATATAATCTTCCCACTTCATGTCAGCAGTAAACCTTAATCTGAAAATTATATTTCTCATTATACCAAGGCAATGCTTATTTGATACATTACTGATGAGTATCTTCATTGTTGTTGTTTTGCCCTTGATATCTTAACTGATACAGTACCTCTACCCACATTCCTTTGCTAATTGTCAAGAATATTTCTTGACATAATTTTTGTTCAAAATTATACCAATCAGAAGAACATATAAATCAGAAAAAAATATATGATTAATATCCATAAACTGAAAACATTTTTAATTGTGTAATTCTAGGATTTTTTTTTTTTTTAGGTCAAGTTGAAGTCTTTTTAAATCAGACTGTGATAGGGAAATTTTAGGGTACTTACTGGGACAAGAATCCATTAAAGAAGCAGGTAGTACTGAATGGCCCAGTTTCACGATTTAAAAGGTGACCGGAAATTCTTCAAATTTTATGACATCCTCTCTCTCTCAAAGGTGCGTGAATTTAATCTATGTACGTCACTCTGTCCCACCCAGTAAATCTTTGTAATATATTTCTTTTTAATCTCTAAGAAGAAACATATTTTATACACACTCACACACAACCGAAGTGTTAAAAAGTATAAACACAAATAAGCATTAATTGACATTAATTTGAATAATTGTTTTCTAGCAAATTTGAAATACAAATTTACAAATTATAAAAAAATAAAATAAAATAAAAAGAACTATTATAAAAAGATAAAAATCCTTTTTTTTTGTAACTGATCATGTATATTAATGGACAAAAATTAAAATTATTAATTAATAGAAGTTGATTTATTTACTGTTAGGCAGTGTAAGTGTTTAATTTTTTTTTTTTCTTTCATCACATGAAAGATTAAAAAAATTAAACACACTGCCTAACAGTGAATGTTAAATCAACTACACACCTAAATTTTAAAAAAAAACTATGAACTTCAAAATAAAACTCAAGTCAAAGGCCATCTTTTTCGTCAAGTCATTGTCACACGGCTGACCATTCTTCCACTCTGATCGATATTTGCTGAGAAAGAAATGCTTTGAATGATCAAAGCCAACTAGAATTCATCACATAAAAAAATAGTTTTAATAATGGATATTGAAATATATTGGGAATCATAATTTGTCAGTTACAATATCAAATTTCCAATAAATAATAAATTCCAATATTCATTAGCATTTTAAAGCTTTTTTTTTTTTTTTTTTTTGTAGTGTCTGTTTTCAATCATATTAAGTAAACAGACACTGGAAATGTTCACAGAAATGGCCACCAGTTTGATATAAAGAAATTTCATACATTTTTATTCAATGTCCGAGATTGAGAGAGAGAGAGAGGTTCCGTCAACAAAACTCTGGAGTTGGGATTCAGAAGGTAACAACAGTTTGAGTTAAGTGACAAACCTTTTTTTATTTGTTGGCTGGCCAGCTGGATGGATAGATGGATGGATGGATTAAAAAAGGAAGCAGAAAAGCTGGCATGTACTTTCTGCGAGTCCTTTTATCTCTAGTCGCTTCATTTAATTCTTTGGACAAAAAGGAGTCACTTGGTATACAGACAAGCCAGTAATTTTGAGTTGACTGCTTATGACCTGTTGCAAAGTTTTGTTTTCAGTGCATACAAACTTAAGATTGGTTGGTTGTTTTATTTATTCAAACCAACAAATATAGGTTGAAAATTCTCTTTATACCCTGCGATCAGTTTTCTATTTCATCCACAAACTTTATTTGAATTTTTATTTGTGGAAGCGCTCCCCAACCTCCGTGATGTATATATGCATGTTCTCATTTTTGAATACCTCTGAATTTTTGACACACTAGCTATTTTGATAATTAATTTTTGAACATGATTACAGAGCATTTACATTCCCTGGGTAAAGTCAGGTTTTTTTTTACGACTTTTATTCAAGTTTACTATCTACCTTGGCGAATACTAACAATTTATCAAATATTTCAGGTTTCACTTATGTCAAAGGTCAATAAGGTTTTCATTTTGTTCAATAGAAGAAAAACAGAGTTTAAATCACAGTTTGTTTGTTTTTTTTACATTTCTCACCAGTAATACAGATGAAAAATAAAAAATACTGTATAGACAGGGCCGGAGGATTTAGGCCTCATGAGGCCCCTGGACTAATAGAATTTGAGGCCCCTTCATTGTGTATGTCCCCCTCTATGGTGTCTATTTAAAAATAATATTTTTAGATTGAACAATTTTTTGCACTTATTACATGTCAGTGTTCAAAGAAGTGTAAAAACTGAGCAAAGTAGATAAAATTATGCATAACTAAAAAAAAGCTACATCAAAATTATAGGACCCCTTCAACTTCAAGGGACTCCCATCGAATTTAAAAATTCATTCCAACTAGGGAGGAGCCCAAGTACTAACTACTAGTATTCTAACTAAAAATTGTCTCAAATTAGTTCAAAAGAGCAGCATTAAATCTGAAAATAGACAAATTTGTTCTTTATTTTACTTTGGGGTTCCTCCTGGGTTGCAGACCATAGTAACTAGCTCAATAAATCCGTCATTAATTGAAAGAGAAACTACAAGTTCGAGAGAGCCAATTTTTTAAGTAAATTCCTTTTATTAGAATATATACGAAGAAGAAAGTAATAAAAAATACACAATGAAATTTTTTGTTACTAATTTTTAATAATTTAATTTAAAAGTAGAAAATATTAAAAAAAGAAGAGGTGGGGGGGAATCACTAACAAATGTACAAAAACGATTTTATAAAATTAATTTTTAAAACCTATTTTTTTTTTTTTTTTTGCAGCCGAAATAATTTGAGTTTCTTGCATGTAAAACATGTAGACACCTTAAATGTTATTTATTACGTACCAAAATAAAAATCATCATTAGAAAGAGAGAGAGATAAAAAATCGAATGATAAAAATGGGGGAGAGGGCAAAAATAATAAAAAATGTGTTTCGTCCCCAGATCGAGTATTAGGGACAAAACAAGTTACACATGATTTTAATTTAAAAACTGCATCCGACCTTCCCATTTATTTTGTCATTTGATTACCCACTTAGAAAAGACAGGGGACAGCCAAATTCTTAACCAAATTAAAAAAGGAAAAAAAAAAAAAAAAAAAAAAGAAAGTCATTTGCTGATTAATTTCTTTAATCACGCAATTTAAACGAAAGGGAGTTTTTAAACAAAATGCTTAAAATAATGAATACTTATTTTTTTAATATCATTTTTTTTAAGTCAACTTTTAAACAAAGCCGCCTACGGTAATACAATCACGTGACAATACATTCCTGGTTTGTGAATAAATGACGTATTATTATTATTATTATTATTATTATTAATGAAAGTGATTGTCTTGCTTGACTCTTGAGTTATGTCAAGAAAAATAAAATCAATTATATTTGTTTTTAATTCGTAAGATATCCCTGACACAAGCGTTTTTTTTTTATTTCTTTTTTTTTTAAATTGACAGTTAAAAAAAAATAAAAATAAAAAAACAACAGCGTTTTTTTTTTGTTTGTTTTTTTTTTGGTTTTGTTGTTTTTATTTCGATATAAAAATGTCATTCCCTCCTCCTCAAGGACTCATAATTAATAAAAAAATAAATAAACCAAATAATAATAAAAAGTTTATTTTGGGAAAGATAAACTATTTTTTGAGTGGGTTTTTATAATATATTTATTAAATTTATTATGATAAAAAAAAAAAAAAAGATTACACGCCTAAAACTTTTTGAAAAACTCACATTTACAAGACTATCTACTTTTATTATTAGAAAAAAAAAAGTTTAAAAAAATAGCCATTGCTTTTATTATAAATAGATAATTTTTATACTAATAATAAATTTGCTATAAAAATCCAGGTAAAACTATCAATAAAAAAAAAAAACACCAGCACATTTTTTATGGCCTTCAAAACGAAAGAAATGATCATCGTTGTTAGTGATTTTTCTGTTTTGAAGGACGATTACAATTCAACAAGAATATTTGTAGAGCGACCCTACACACAGAAAGAGAAAAAAAAACAATTAATGACCTCTTCAGAGTAATAAAAAATGTATAGACAGGTGTATATTTATTTAGGGCGTTAATGTAATAATTAACAACCCATTAGTCCTCTACTTCAGGGTGCGTGGAATGGATTTTAAGCTTTATCAACTGGCAAGTAATGAATTGCTAAGGGAGACAAAAATGGAGGAACGCGTCAAGTACGGATGCACAGAAGAGTAATATAATCATAAAAAGGGAAGAGAAACAGGAAAAGCGGACAGATAAATTAAATAAAGTATAATAGGTGTAACGGTGATTAATTACATTGTAATTATTAATCAGAGATAGATCTAAAACCGTAATAGAGTTTTAATTACATTAAAAAGTTCTATTCATTAAAAAGGGGGGTATTAAACACACACAACCGAACGTGATATAATCCAAAGTGAGAAATCGAATGCCAAGAGTTATTTTAATAAATATTACATTCCAGAGGTTTGCAATACTTAGATTAACTATAAAATAGGAACAGAAAATAAGATTTGCCGTCTTTTTCATTTAAGAAACAAACTATATTTTTTAAGAAGAGGGAGGTAGCTTTCTTTACTCAACTCAAAGAGAAAGTTAATGACAAGTACTATGAAATAACGAACCTAGTTTTTAAATGTAAAACATTTTTTCTCTTTATTTTATGAGGATTTTTTTTTTAAATTATCATGAACAAAAAACAAAAACTAACGTAAAAATTATCAGTATGTCTGATCGCCCATACTCAATGTCAGTCAACTATTGCCAATCGTTGACATAAAGAAAGAGGTACAGAGTCGAGAATATTCAGTAAATGAAACATTGCGTGTTTAGATAAAAATGCTACTCAAAGTATAAGTGAGAACTCTTCGCTATGGTAGCCATTATTTAATCTTATGATTTGTTTTTTGGGGGTGTTTTTTGTACTGTCCTTTATTAATTTCTTAAAATGCTTATTAGCCAAAAAAGAAGGGAGGGTCAAAACGTTATCACCGAAGATGATTATAGAGACGATAGCCCGGGCTACTCAGCCAGCTGCTACATCCGCCTCCGCAACAAAACAAACCCGAATGGGTAGCGACAATTTTCAAACGCCTCTTTTCGAAAAATAAACCCAGCTAAATGTTAAAAAAAATCATACTTTTCACAGACTGATTAAAAAGATTAAGTTTCGCCATTTAACAAACGTAAATATAACTAAAAACACAGGACTCACCTGCGAGAGCGGCGGTAAAGCAGCCATCCTTGAGTAACGCTATACAACTCCCGCGAGAAATGCTGTAAGTCGGTTACTGATTGGTTAGATTTTGTTGTAAGCGCGATGGTGATTGGTTGGATTTGCACACGGACCTCTTTCATTAACATCTGTGTTTAACAGACATTTCCTCAATCGCTTACGCACTTGTCATGCTTTACTGCTTGCTACCTGTTCATTATTCTACATTTTTCGCGCAATTCTGAAGCATAAAAAAACGAAAGAAAGAACAACTGATTTCAGCTTTTTATGAACTGGATAGCCTAAAAAAATTATAATAATTCTTCTTTATTTTTTTTCACTTTACGCAAAAAATATTCACTACTTTTTGAGCCCACGCTTTGCGGGTTTTTGGTTTTTTTAATTTTTAACTAACATAAACAAAATCTCAGGGTGGAGACGAAGATAAAAGGAGAAAGGAATTTCTGAGGACCGAAAAAGGAATCAAGATAAAATTTTAACTAACACTTTTTACAGCAAACAATGGTCTTGTCTTGTGACTCAACACAACATTTTTTTTTTTTTTTTTTTTTTTAAAAAAACATTTTTCATTTTTTTCCGCCCTCTTAAAATTCTTGATTTTTTTTATTTTCCCACCCACACATTTTTCTTTTCGCTATTACTTTCTTACAACAGTTAAAATAAGTTTAATTATTAATTACCCAAAATTCTTTTTTTCTCTCTCTCTTCTTTTTTAATTGTGACACGAAAAAATCGTTTCTTCCTGGACGATGGTTTAAAAAAATAACAAAAAAAACGTATAACTTCCCTTCAAAGTCGAACAAGCGATTCAGAGAAGTCTGGGATATTGGAAATAACTTTAAAAAAAAATGGTTAAGTTATTCATTTACATTTGGACTAGCAGTAACTCGAATTGAATTATTTCACCAAGACAGTCGTATGATATCTACTTTTGTTTTGCGACCGATATTGTTATTCACACGACCAGCTGATTCTTAATTAAAGAGATAGAGAGAAAAGAAAAATACACGCTAACAAATATATTACACTACAGTACACACGTACACCCACATTTAAAAAAACAAAACATAATGTATCGGATTGTATCCATTTAAAAAATGTATTTATTATCAAAATATTGTGCGCCCAAGACGCGATGTTAAATGTTTTTTTAATGTGTCACACCTACACATACATTTCAGACGAGACGGTAATGAAATTCATGGTTTCTTTATTACCCACCCACATCCTTCTTCCACTACTCATAAATCTTTCCTTCCATCCAGCCATGTGATTTCGAACGTAGGTCACTTAACTAGTAGTGATCAATTTGACTACTTGATCGTGGACGGACTTTGCTGCGTTACTATTTCGACGCGCCTGATAATAATTCTGTTATGCTCACTCTTCTTAAAAATGCAGAATATTTAAAAAAAAATATTTTTTAAAATATGAAAAAAACATCTAATCTTTGAAGAACGTTGTTGTATAAATTACAGTTATAGCATTATTTTATTTTTAGTTATAGTTGCATATCACAATCGTTACGAGTTGAACAACTATATGTTAATGATTAAATCAATGTTCATTGCTTCCATTCCAGGACACCTACTGACTACCGTAGAGCAACGACTTTTACACTAAGTAGCCATGCATATATTGGTCCGAAACCATGACTGCTTCTCATTTTAAATCTCACTAGGGGGTGGGGATGACCTTGGTTCTGGACTAATCTGTTTCGTTGCACAAAAAAAAAATGTGTATAATACCCACCAAGACATTATCTTATTACTTTGTTACAGGTCTTCTTTTTCTTTTCTTTTTTTTTTTTTTAGAAGAGGTTTTACAAGCACTATAACAGTTTATCATCTCCTTGAGACCTTCTTTAAAATTCTCCTCGGATGACATAAAGAAGCCATTGCTAGGTCAGCTGCTAAGTTGGTTGGTTCACTGTGTCGTACGATACAACTTTTCTTTTCAGAATTTGTTACACATATATAAGTGTATCATTCGTCTCTATACTTAGACTATTGCTACCACATACCATTCGCTATGGTACCTAGACTTTATGAATTTAAGTGTAGTACTAGATTGGGCGGGAAAAAAGGTCTCATCAATTTACTGTTGAACTGGCGAGATGTAACCGTAATTTCTATGCTAACAGTTTCATTTCTCGCACTTCCCGATTGTGGAACTCTCTTCCGACTCTATGCTGGGTGGTAGCACGTGTTATGGTACCAGCTATGGGCAAATAGTTAACCCCGAAACTGGAGTCAAAACACTATGAAAGTGTAAAAATAGGTTTTAATACCAGAAATACTTTGTAAAAAATTATCAGCAATACATTTTTGAAAAAAAATTATTAGGTTGGTGCAAAAATAATGTCGTTTTTTGACGTATTTTTTAACGTCAAAAAACAATATTATTTTTGCACCAACCTAATACCAGCAATACAGTTTTGAGGGAAAAAACTATTACCAGAAATAGATTTTTGACAAAACAAAATATTCCCAGCAATAAAAATTTTGTCGGCATTAAATAACGCATTGAGCTTGATATGCCGTAAAAGAAACCAAACCAAACCAGACCAAACCATCCTTATCTACTGTCTTCCTAGTTACTCTTCTGTTGTACTCGCTCCTTAGTAATGTTTCAGTTTTCCAATTCTTTAATACCCAGTAACCCTTTGTGTCTTAGTAGCTTTACTGCCTTGCTTGGGCCAAATTACGATTTTTAAAAAATCTTGAAAAATCAACCTGAAACAGAAGTTGACCAAAGTCTCGTTTCACCTGTTCGTCAACCTCATCGTGCAATGCTACTCTATGACATTTAAAGGACTCGGGTCAGTGGTCAATATTTGATTCCTGAGACGTTAACAAAAGTAAAGTAGCGAATAAACTAGACAATTTCTGACGCTATCCGCACGTTTATGTAAGGGACCCCACGTTAAACTTGTATCTAGGGACGGATTTAAATGAAGAGAGGCCCTAGGCTATTCTACTTGTGAGCCCCCTCCAAATCTCCCATTCTCACGAGTAAAAGAATATAGAAGAGTGTTAAATTAAACAATTTGAGTAAAGCCGAGGATGATGATGGGTGTTTAAAATTACTGAAGGGTTATTTAGAGTCTACAATGCGTTATGACAGTATGTGTAAGAAAGGCCTATAAAAATGTCAAAAATATTATATACCTTGACTGAAGCCCTAGGCATTAGCCTGCTAAGCCTACAGGTAAATCCTGCACTGTAAGGACCCTTCTCATAAGTTATGCTAAACTTGGTACAAGGCTTCAATAATAAGAACTTTCTTCATAAGGTAAGAAAAAATTGAAAAGTGATTACGATATTAAAAACCCTTTCATAAGCTAAGCAAAACTTTGTACACGACCACCATAATATAACGTCATGAAATAAATTAGACTCGGTACAAAACTACGATAATAAGAATCCAAGCCCGGATTTAGATGAAGATATGCTCTAGGCTATTTCACTTGTGAAACCCTTCAAAATCTCCCATTCTTACGAGTAGAAGAATATAGAAAATTGTTAAATTAAACAATTTGTGTAAAGCCTAGGATGATGATGGGTGTTTAAAATTACTGAAGGGTTATTTGGAGACTACAATGCGTTATGACAGTATGTGTAAGAAAGGCCTATAAAAATATTATTTATCTTGGCTTAAGGACCCCTAGATTTTAAGGCCCTAGGCTTCAGCCTGCTAAGCCTATAGGTAAACCCGACACTGCTTGTATTATAGACAACAAAATTTTTAATTTCATTTCTTCGTGTCATACTCTTTCAATTGATTTGAATATGGCTTAGAGAAAATAAAAATCATCCAAAGATCCCGTTACCACGTTGTGTTTTTCCCAACAAAACTTAAGCAAATTTCGAATTGAAAGCTAATAATTTATGTCGGAATTGTTGATAAGACAAATTATGTTTGTTATTATTTAACATCCTATTGATACTAGTAAAATCCAGGGTCTGTAGGGTGAAGACGGAAATAAACACCAAGACAGTCAAACACCAAACGACAAAATATGGTTTCTGAGTCGAGGGTTGCGCATTATTCCGGTTAAAAAAAAATTAATGCTTCGAAAATAAATATTTAACATTTTTCAACCAAGAGGTCGCGTTCCCGCCAACAATAAAACCTTCTTCGTGGTCTCTTTTAAGCAAATGAGGAGAGTCAACCGGCAATAGGCCACGACGCTCGACTTAAACGAAATCCCTTTCCACATTCACCCATTTCCTCATCAAGCTACGGAACACTTACACTTTCCTCCTTAATTTCTACCCCGACTCTCCCTTCTTACAAATACACACAAAGAAAACACATTTATTTTTTTATTTATTTTCAACTTGGAAAGTAACTACAAGAAAAAAACTATTATAAGATGTTTAACACTCACACGCTCTGAGAAAAGTTTAAATGCAAAAAAAAAACGAAAATAAAAATAACTTATATTTTTATATTTAAACACATTTTTTGCCGCCTTCTTTTGTTGTGAGCTGAATCAAACCCACATCAAGTCTATGTATGAATCGCATACACTATATGCCTTACTTTTTTCCTGGATAAATAATTTTGAAAAAAATAAAATTAGCGATATTATTTAAGTGTTGGAGTAATGGATAGTTGTTCGGTTTGAAGAATCCGAGAGCTGAGTTCGAATTCCAGTCAAATCCATTACATTCACTTACGTACTAATACCCTTGGGAAAGGTATGAATCTTCTTATCTCCACCCAAGCTATGGGTAAATCAGCAAGACAGCCTTGGATGGCAACTGGTCTACCGCAGAAAGAAATGGCAACCTACTGCGGAAAAAAGTCTGCCTCGTCAGTCATGTATCGAAAGATACATGGTCGCCTAAGCGTGTATCCCGCATGACTCATAACTGGCTGAATTAAAATATGCAATATTATTTAAATGTAAGTAGAGAAAGTTCCTGATTGCTTAACGAGAAAAGAAGAAAAAACTGTGAATTAATTGCTTTCTATTCTCTTTGAGCAGGAAACATGAAAAAAATGAATGAAGAAGTCAATGAAAGATACGCGGAGAAAAGCAGATTTTTTTGCTGCTTACCTTCCAAGGTATTATGCTACTTCCTGTTTGCTTAGCGAGAAAAAAGACAAAGCAATGAATTAATTGCTTTCTGTTCCCTTTGAGCAGGAAACATGAAAAAAAAAAAAAAAAAGAATGAGGGAGTCAATGAGAGATACACAGAGAAAAGCAGAATTTTTGCTGCTTATCTTCCAAAGGTATTATGCTAGTTTCTGTTTCCTTTAAGCAGGTAGCACAAAAGAAAAAAAAAACCTGGAGGAATCAAAGAGACATACACAGAGAAAAGCACATTTTTTTGTTGCTTGCCTTCCAGTTGTATTAAGCCGTATTATTGTTCACAAAATATTTTCTCCTGAAACGCTAACATCAAAGACTTGCCTATTCAAAGGACTTAAACCTTTTCTCAGAGGGACAGATTTAGACGAGAAACGGGTACTTAGCAAGGCGATCCTTATACCAGATCTGGTATCAATGCAACCGGAGTCCACGACTGAGAGTCGGACCTGTGGAGACCTAAATTACTACTAAATAACAATTACTGAGAACATTTTTAGCAAGGAACTTGTTAGTAATGTCCTGTAATTAGTTAATTAGCAACTATACGCAATATTAGGAAATAGCTTACAATTTGACTTACTTCAATAAATGCAAATGTACAAAGAACAAAAATAAATCTTCTCTACCATAAAATAAACAAATGTACACAAATCACCTTATTCACCATAAATTAGAGTCATTTTAGACAATATTGCAAAAATAATGAGTTTGAAGAGGACCGTGTGGGTTTCAGTGTTGTTGAAATGGGGACACGTACTGTTTATTCCTGCTAGAAGGTCCAACTATAATAATTAGGCGGATTCAAGTTGAATCCAACCGAAGATGTAAAGAAAAGACCGATGTATATATGTCAACAAATATATGTATTAAACAACAAATTTGCAAGTGACAAAGACATCAACATTTGTGTTTGTGTGTGGACGCAAAGAGTTTGTATTTTGATGAATGTTCGTACGCACGTGTATGTGTGTTTAATGGCGTTTCCCCACAAGTTGACAAAACGCAGATCTCTACGAGAGATCACATTTTTAAATGTGTCCGCTGGAATGCAAAGTGAAAAGAGAACGAGGCAAGAAGTCGCCCAGTATTTATAGTGTAGGGAGAGCGACCCCTAGTGAACAATTAGGGAATTAAGGAGGGGCTTACTCCGACAAGTTAATTTGTTCATACTAGTTGATTACAGAAAATATAATACAATGACGAAAGCAAGGTGGACATAATTAAAAATGAAGTACAAGCCATTTTTAGTTATCCAAGGCTTACTAAAAATTGTTGAATTAAAAAAAAGATTGATGTCTTGTTGCTGTTACATATAATTGCTGATACTTGACCATTTAATTGTTTGATTGCATCAACAATATATAACATTTTTCATATAAATTGTTGTAACCTAGGAAAGGTTACTGAATGTGGAATAACCAAAACGTAGGTTGAAAATGAAAGGGTAATCTTTATAACATCAACAAAATATAATACTCGCCAGCGACGTGAAGTAGGTAAACCACTGCTAGTGGTGGAGTACTTAGATAGGATATTACCCCCACTTACAATAGTATCCAACGTATTTATGAAGATTGGGACATGCCCATTAGTGTTCATAGGTACGGTATATAACAAAAATGTTGCCTCTAATTTTACAACTGGGTTCATTTTAAGTAAAGAATTTGGTCCATCATTTAAACATTTTACCATAATGCCCAATGCTCTTTTTGCTAATCCATTAGAAATTTCAGCCAAACCAAATAAACTTCGTCCATTATATTGTAGAGCAACTTTGACAGATACTTCATCAACTAAAAGATTAACTTTTTCTGATTTTCAAAGATTTTATTAAAAATTTCACCAAGAAAATTAAAGTCATCTCATTTTGTGACATGTGATGTCAAATCTGATTATGTTCCTACACTAGGTAACTTAAAATTATTCTGAAATCTGTTATATAATGACTGAGATATAACAAAATATCCTAATTCCCTGATAAGAGTATCAAAATCGTAATGTCTTGTCCCAATCCTCTGAGGAGACGTAATGTTATTTTAAAATGTTTTCTTATTATCAATTTTTAAGTTACTGATATAACGAATTGCTTCATTGATTTGTGACCAGTGCTGAAACATTGATATTCGACTTTTTGAGTCAAAGTAGTCAAAATCTGTTATTTAGGAGAATTATGTTCAAATTTTACGAAAGAAAAATTTTAGTCAAAAGTTAAAGACAGAAACAAAAAAGATTCTATAAAAAATCTACAAGCACTAATAAACACAAAAAATATTTTCAGTTTACAAATAAAAATAAAATCTTTTAAAGAAAATCTCACTTCTAGACTAAATATAAAAATTAAATTTAAAGATTTTTTATACAAAATCGAAAAAAACAAAAACAAAACTCAATTTCTGCATAAATTGTATAAAAATTAAAACAAAAACATTTTCAGGTCAATCAAAACATTTTAAAAAAATATCCCACTTCATAGAGCAAATCTAAAAAAATAAATATTTTTTAAACAATATCTAAAAAAAGAAAACAAAACAAAAAACTTCAATTCCTACACAAAATACAAAAATAAAACATAAAAAATATTTTCAATTTACAGTCAGACATTTTCTTTAAAAAAAATCCCATTTTATAGAACAAATCTAAAAAAAAAATATTTAAAATAAATCAATTTACTGACAAAAAAATCAATGAAGGAATAAAAACAACAAAACACAGCTGGTTAAAATAAAGTAAAAAAAAATGAATTAACAGATATAAAGAAAGAAAACTATTGTAGATAACTAAACAACCTAAATTTAATGTCTACTATTTTTACTTTCAACAAATGTGTCAAGAAACAATAAACAAGAGTAATAACAAATTCGACAAATCAATGCAATAACAAAAATAGATTTTTCTTTTATCTGTGACAAAAGTGATACATATTGATGTGTTGCATTGAAATTATTATTGCATTTAGATTGTGTACAAATGATATGATGTTACGTAGAAGTTTAAATTTAGTTCAACATCCTTTCCTAGTTTGCTTGAAATAGTAACGAATGTTTGTGGAAAGAATGTGTGTTGAATAAATTGTTGGATGAAACTTGTGTAAATTTTAACGAATATTAAACTGTGTATGTTGAAATTAAACAGTTTCTTGAGAGCTGAATTTTAAGTGTAAATTAGTTTTCAATTCACAGTTCATTCAGAAGTTTTCTCGCTTTGATTGTTGAAATGTTGAGTTTGTGATGATAATCATCATCACACACATACATACATACTTAACTTACACAAATTCAAATTATACAACCACAAGCATTCATTGAATAATAAATCAACACTACTGTGTAATGCGACAATTTTATAATCGCTATATTTTCATGTAGTCTATTTTGTGCACTTTTGGGAGAATCGGATCCCAGAAGTTTTTCATGAGTCTCCCCAAAGCTTGCTCGCTGATTGGTCAGTGCCAACCAATCAGATTGTCTGCACGTGAAGAGTGATTCTTCTCGCGCAGCGCTTTCGTAGCCGATGGTCACCTATGTAAGCAAAGAATATTTTTAGTAAATTAGTGAGATTTCAGCTGCCACAGAAATCCACGACTGTTGAAACCATGCGCCAATCTTCTCACTCACACCACCACTCACATGCTGAATATTCTCTATACTCACATAATATTTCTTACATAGCAAAACTGTTGAAAACATTTAGAACTCGAAACTATTACAACCTTACATTATTTCTTTCAGTGAACTTTGGAACAATTGATAGTTTAAGAGAGACAACTCTTGTTTTACTCCAAGCATGCTTTTCTTTCACACTCTTGTTTGTACATCTTGTTAAATACAAATTTTATGTATAATGATGTCTTTGGAGTATCCTCTTTTTCTTCACGTCAGTTTGGTTTCCTAATCTAAGTTAAATAAATGTGGTGAAGTCCGCCACAAGATCCATTATCAAGAGTTTGATTGTAACAAAGTTTCAATGAACTCACTGAAGAGAATGAATTATGATCGCTGTGCGAGTTGGTGAGTTAGTGTTTTCACCCGCAGGCTGATTTTCTCACTGGCGAAGTTGAGTAATTAGATGTTAATTCACTTGCAAGAGTGAACAAAAGCTGCTGTGTGAACGATTGTGTAAGTGAATATTCTGGAGGCTGAGATTATGTTAATGAGTAACTTTTAGCCTCAGAGTGTGTGACGTAGTTTTTAGTAGGCAATTGCGTTGCTGATCACTTCCTCACTGGAAAATGTGCTAGTGTATCATATTTATTTACTTGTTAATCACGTGATAGGCTCGCGAACAAGTTTATACTTTTTGGCGCATTTTTGAATAATTTTTAATACCTCTGAAAAATTATGATTCATAAATATATGTTGTGCATAGGCGGAAACAAGACCTTGGCATTATTGGACCAATCAGAATATGTCAGTTGTTGATCTTGGTTTGGAGGCTATATATAACTTGCCTATATATAACTTGCATAAGATTTTAGAACTTTGCACGTGAAGATACACAAAATACAATTTTAATATTTATTGTCCAATCAGGACGTTGTTAGATAACAGCATTATGGAAACTAGGTATGATCCATGAAATATGAAGGTTTATGAGGAGTGCAAAGGGTACATCGTAGGGCTTCAAAAATGGCCTGGGGATTACCCAGGTTAGATTGGTTGCTTTTACGACATTGATCATTTTTACGACTTTTCAACCTTTTGGGAGCTATTTTATGTCGAATTTTGTAGTGAATATCGGACTCCCTAGTAACGGTCACCAAAACAAGCCTCGCTAACCTTACGCCAAGTCGATCGAAATACCTGAGATCTTAGATGATGTTAGGATATACTGAAGGATGTGTGAGTGGTCTAATGTATAGCAGCTCGGAATATAGAAGTCGGAGAGCCGTGTTCGAATTCCAGTTGTGTTCGTTACATTCATTTACGTGCAAAATAACCAAGCTATGAATTAAATAGTAGGAATTGTACCTAGAAAAATCATTGTTATTCTTAAAGAAATGTTAATGCAATATCCACTCGCAAAAAATATTTATTCTTACAATCCAAAATATGCTTCGGCTTTAAATAATCTGCAAAGAGTTGATAAACCGTAAAAAATAAATCTATTGCATATACTGAAATTAGCAATTACATCTTGTAGATCTACATGTTTTATATAACAATAATTCTGAAAAATTATGATCCATGATATTATGTGATGTCAGATGACACGTTGGGGAGGGAACACCCCTGATAAAATTCCTTTCACGGATCCTAAAAAAAATCTTATATTCCCATCAATATGTGAATCGCCTTTTTTTGTTTTCTTTTTAAATAATTTCACTCAAGCAAAGCAATAAAGCCGCTCAGACACAAGGTGTTACTAAGTATGAAAGAATGCGTAAAACAAAAACAGTATCAAATAGCGAGAACAATAAAAGAGTAATCAAGAAGACAGTAGATAACATTTGACATTGCATTTAAAATTATGAAGATCAAAATTGGCTGGAAAACAAGAAGCCGGATAAGAGTTCCACAAGCGAGAAGTGTGAGAGAACAAACTGCTAGCATAGAACTTACGGTCACACCTAGCTATTTCAACTGTAAAATGATGAGACCTTGCCGCCAATCTAGTACTGCGCTTCAATTCATAAAGTCTAGGAACCATAGAGCAAAGTTCCTCAAAATAATTACCATGAAAGTATTTATAGAAAGGTTACAGGGTAGCTACATTACGGTGGTGGGATATTGACTGAAGCCGGGATACCAGGTCAAGACCAATAAAATTGCAAATTCTTCTCTAGATTTTATCAAGAATATCTAAATACATAACAGGAGTACCAGATCATGTAAGATAGATTCCAGAGAGAAAAATGTCTAGCACGACACAGTGAACCAACTTTCCTAGCAGCTGACCTAGCAATGGATTCAATATAGTCTTTCCACTTCATGTCAGCAAAGAACGTTAATACAAGAAAGCGCAATGAGTCACTTTCCTTAGGGTTAGCAGGGGTATCAGACCATATATGGCAGCTATATTCTAAGTATGGACGAATGGTAGACTTGTAAATATGCAAGATAGATTCAGGTGAAAAAAAAGCAAGAAACCGGAAGAGTTTCACAAGCTAGAAAAGAAACTGTTAGCATAGGACATAGTTACATTGAAACATTTCAACAGTAAAAAGATGAGACCTTTCCACTAATCTAGCCCAAGAAGGCGCAACGAGTCACTTTTCTGCAGGTAAGTAGAAGGGTTCTCTCAGATGTTTATTAGAAGGCAGTTTTGTTTTCAAGTTGTTGGTTATGTAACAAAAAAGAATCCTTGGAATTGGCTAACAGTTTAACCGAAAGCGCTCAGAACCAACAAAAATTGTATTACAAAGTTTAAATTAAGTTCAGAAAAGAAGGTACTTGTACATTATGGAGTTACTCCACTTTCCTAAAAACCGCCACTAGAGGACACTTTCTGAACCTATAAATACACTGTAATATTTTCTAGAAGGTTATTTTGCCTATTTTCCTTAGACATGCTAGAGTGTAGGACTATGTTGAAAACGCGTTTCCCATTGGCAAAAACACACACAAATTTACATGCACACGTACGTACTCAACTTCATTTTATCTAGGACTTTTACACACATTTTACATACATGACCAATTCACCAGTCTTTAAATATTTTCATTTATGTTCATTGTATTGTCACATGCATACGATATCATTATCTTTGTCGCTCGCAACTGTGTAACTTTTTGTCTGGCAAAGAATACATAATCGTTTGTTTGTATATAGAGATTGGTTTTAGTTGTTTCTTTGTATTTTATTACCCGGACACGCATGCAAGGCCGCCATTTTTGTTGTTGGATAAACATTTCAGGAGACTGGTTTCCCAATTCAAACACCAACGTACATACTACACCCGAAACAACATATGCAAGGAAAACAAAAACTAAACAAAAATACCTTGACAGTCTCTATATAAGAAGGCTACTTGTAGAACTCAAATTTTACATTATTTCAATGACCAAAAATAGTTTGTTCAAATCTGTACAGAAAGTGGATCACAGAACACTTTCAACTTCATACACTTTCAAAAAATCTCGAGCCCTCATTGATTAATAAATATACAAGTAGGCGTGACTATCCACCCATGCTTAACTAATTTTTACAGGCTCGTGAGTTAAATCCAAGTTCGCGCCAAGTCTCTGTGAGCCACCCAAAGCAAATTAAAACAGAAACTCACCGGTGAGCTTTGTGACATCAAACGAATTACAACCAAACTTCACGTCACACAATCTTAATTTTTTCGTTCATACGGACATTATACAACTTAACGATATTCACACTCACTCACCAAAACTCGCCAGAGAACTCTATTCCCATCCACTCGCCAAATTCCTTACGCAGAAGTTAAACAAATTCCTGCTAACAAATCAACTTTATTTCTCAACATTCGAGAACATTGTATTATACAAAACAATCAAAGTTAGATAACTTCTTTGATCATAAAATTGCATTCAATTTTACATACATTTACTACTTACATGAACAGTAAATTCTTAAATGTAAATTTTTCTCTTACAATTAATTTACAAAATCTTCAATAACAGATTCTAAGAAACATCCTTTCAAATCAAAACTCATTAACAAAATTTAATCTTTCACCAAACTTGAGTTCAGCATAAATTAAACTAACAAGATTTTACCTAAAAAGAAAAATTCACGACATTTTTGTAAAATATTTTCATTACAATAATATATTGAAATTTACTTGTTATTCAAATATTTGCCTTTTGTCTTTTATCAGTGTAGAAAGATGTAATGTTCATGTGTGATATCAATAAGAATTAGTATGATTACTCGAATGAGTAATAATTAAGAATTAAAATGTCAATATAGCGCCGTGCCTTATTTTCCAAGAATTGAACTGTTACTGGCTGTAGGCTAACAGCGAGAGAGTTTATATAACGATGCATAGGCTCCGGCGAGCTTGGCGCCAAAAATATAGAAAGATACTAAAATACGCGATTGATCAGGAAATGGACCAATCCGTGATTTTAGAGAAAATTTCAAATTATGTGCGATGGCAAAATTGTCATATAATAAGTATCATATATTTATGAACCAATGACATTAAAGAAAGCGGAGGTGTGGCACATGTAAGTGATCACCACAAGATCAAAGTGTAAAAATATAAATACAGAAGAAATGCTAAATAGTTAAAAAAAAAAAAAAAAATAACTAAAATAGACAGAATTATCACATCATTTTATCTTTTAAAATATTAATTCTAATAAGTTTCATAAAAGCTTATAGAATAAAACATATTCCTAACTTATTAGTTATGTAATGCTAAAAGTAATTATTTTTAAGCACAAACAATACAAGTTTCTGTATTTTGGTAGTTTTAGTCATCCGTATTGTATTAAATAGCAGGTATTTTTTAAACTGGGGTTTGCGTGGTAAATTGCAACTGTTTGATCTATGAAATTGGTGACAGAATCTACCTCGGTGTGTTTAAATATGTTTTTCGCTATATTATGAGCGTAAAGAAAGTGATTTTTTTTTCAAATTTCTATTCATTTATCCTTAATTTTATTAATTTTCTATGAATCAAATAATTATGGGAAATATTTTAGTTTGAAGAGATTTTTAAAGTGTATTAAATTTTCTGTTATTTTTCAATTTAAATGGCAGATCGATGATAAGTTAACCGTTAGAAGGTTTTGAAAATGTCTTAAAACTTCAAATGGGTGAAATTATTTTTCTTTTTTTGATATATAATATAATCTTTCAAATAAAACTAAAATTTTACTAAAAAGGAGATATCTAAATTATTTTAAATGCGTTTGTAAGTGCTTTCAGCTAAAATGTTGGTGCTAGCTAAAAATTATCTCAATTAAAATAAATAATACTCCTTCTACTCATATTCAGTCAGTTATGCATCATACGTTATACATGACTGACGAGGCAGAAATTTCCCCGTAGTAGGTTGTCATTTCTTTCTGCGGTAGACCAGTTGCCATCCAAGGCTATAGAACACGGTCTGTCCTGTTATTTAACCATAGCTGGTGGTTGAGAAGAAGAGGAATCATACCTTTTCCAAAGGTATTAGTACGTAAGTGAATGTAATGGATTCAACTGATTTCTCAATCGGAACCGCTATCCATTACTCCATCGTACCTCTACGCCTACAACGAATGTTAAAAAAAAAGGAGGAACATGGCGCTGTTTGCTGTATCTTCTTGGGATAAAAAAAAAAAGAATTGTTTTTAGTGTCCAGTATTTTCATTCATCTTTCGTTATAAACTTATAAATGCTTTTCTCATATTTAATTCATTGTCTGGAGTGATGAAAATATTAGTACAAATGTAGAAAGAATTCAAAATTATGCACAGTCATAATATGAAACCTGAAAAAAAAAAATAAACACGATAAGTGACGATAAGCGGGTGCCTATTAAAAGCATTCGTAATCAATAGAGTCATTAATTTAATCACAGTCGGGAATACGTACATATTTCAACGCAATTGTTTATGTTGATAAAGTATTAAGTGTTATGTCTTTAGAGATAGTGCATAATATAAACTATATTTAAATACAAAGAAAAATACAGCAGATTATTACAGTAAAGAGGGGAATAAAGTCAGGGTTATATGGTAGAATTGACTGGAGACGTACTTGCTATCTCAGACCAAAATAATCATAAACCTGAATAACTGACGCAAACCGCTCCAAAACGAAACTGCTAATCATCATGGAGAACCATTTTTGCTCTCCATCAGTATGGCTGATTCTAACGTCAAGGAGAGCAATTCTCTTTGTTTCACGTTTTCAATTCCCTTGAGCTTATTCTAACGTTAAGGAGAGAAGTTCTCTTGGTTTCACGGTTTCAGTTCCTTTGAGCTGATTCTAACGTCAAGGAGAGAATTCTCTTTGTTTCACGTTTTCAATTCCCTTGAGCTGATTCTAACGTTAAGGAGAGCAGTTCTCTTGTTTTCACGGTTTCAGTTCCTTTGAGCTGATTCTAACGTCAAGGAGAGAATTCTCTTTGTTTCACATTTTCAATTCCCTTGAGCTGATTCTAACGTTAAGGAGAGCAATTCTCTTTGTTTCACGTTTTCAATTCCCTTGAGCTTATTCTAACGTTAAGGAGAGCAGTTCTCTTGTTTTCACGGTTTCAGTTCCTTTCAGCTGATTCTAACGTCAAGGAGAGCAATTCTCTTTGTTTCACGTTTTCAATTCCCTTGAGCTTATTCTAACGTTAAGGAGAGCAGTTCTCTTGATTTCACGGTTTCAGTTCCTTTGAGCTGATTCTAACGTCAAGGACAGCAATTCTCTTTGTTTCACGTTTTCAATTCCCTTGAGCTGATTCTAACGTTAAGGAGAGCAGTTCTCTTGGTTTCACGGTTTCAGTTCCTTTGAGCTGATTCTAACGTCAAGGAGAGCAATTCTCTTTGTTTCACGTTTTCAATTCCCTTGAGCTGATTCTAACGTTCAGGAGAGCAATTCTCTTGGTTTCACGGTTTCAGTTCCTTTGAGCTGATTCTAACGTCAAGGAGAGCAGTTCTCTTGGTTTCACGTTTTCAATTCCCTTGAGCTGATTCTAACGTTAAGGAGAGCAGTTCTCTTGGTTTCACGGTTTCAGTTCCTTTGAGCTGATTCTAACGTCAAGGACAGCAATTCTCTTTGTTTCACGTTTTCAATTCCATTGAGCTGATTCTAACGTTAAGGAGAGCAGTTCTCTTGGTTTCACGTTTTCAATTCCCTTGTGCTGATTCTAACGTCAAGGAGAGCAATTCTCTTTGTTTCACGTTTTCAATTCCCTTGAGCTTATTCTAACGTTAAGGAGAGCAGTTCTCTTGGTTTCACGTTTTCAATTCCCTTGAGCTGATTCTAACGTCAAGGAGAGCAATTCTCTTTGTTTCACGTTTTCAATTCCCTTGAGCTGATTCTAACGTTAAGGAGAGCAGTTCTCTTGGTTTCACGGTTTCAGTACCTTTGAGCTGATTCTAACGTCAAGGACAGCAATTCTCTTTGTTTCACGTTTTCAATTCCCTTGAGCTGATTCTAACGTTAAGGAGAGCAATTCTCTTTGTTTCACGTTTTCAATTCCCTTGAGCTGATTCTAACGTTAAGGAGAGCAATTCTCTTTGTTTCACGTTTTCAATTCCCTTGAACTGATTCTAACGTTAAGGAGAGCAGTTCTCTTGGTTTCACGGTTTCAGTACCTTTGAGCTGATTCTAACGTCAAGGACAGCAATTCTCTTTGTTTCACGTTTTCAATTCCATTGAGCTGATTCTAACGTTAAGGAGAGCAGTTCTCTTGGTTTCACGTTTTCAATTCCCTTGAGCTGATTCTAACGTCAAGGAGAGCAATTCTCTTTGTTTCACGTTTTCAATTCCCTTGAGCTGATTCTAACGTTAAGGAGAGCAATTCTCTTTGTTTCACGTTTTCAATTCCCTTGAGCTGATTCTAACGTTAAGGAGAGCAGTTCTCTTGGTTTCACGGTTTCAGTTCCTTTGAGATGATTCTAACGTCAAGGAGAGCAATTCTCTTTGTTTCACGTTTTCAATTCCCTTGAGCTGATTCTAACGTTAAGGAGAGCAGTTCTCTTGGTTTCACGTTTTCAACTCACATGAAATGAGGTGGGTATATCGAATTCCTAGGACTCTTCACTGTGTCGGGCCAGACAATTCTCACCAAAATCCAACTTGTATCAATGTACTATTCGTCCATACATTGAACATTATCGCCTTATATGGTTTGGAGCTCTTGTAGCAATATATCTAGAGATTTCTTTAAAAATCCAAAGAAGGGTCTGTAATCAAAACATTTACCATAAAAATATTTATAGAAAAGGTACAGGAATGCTACATTAATAATGGCTGGCCGCTCGTATCTGAGGATGCCTGTTTACTTGGGCAACTCGCCAATCCCCGATGCTGACGCCATTTGTGTTTGTTCAGTACATACTGAGCTCACCTGTGGTTTACACTGAAACTATGCTGAGCGTACCTTAGTTCCAGTTTCTGGGAGAGAGCGCATTATCTGGTTTGATCAACAATCTGAACAAGACCAGTACGCTCAAAGCCTCGGTCACGATGACTTGTGACTTCGTGCTAGCACAACCATCGACGGCTCCAAAATAGTTCCATCTGCCCAATTTCACTCAAAAAGGCAAGAGTCAACCCGTCATATGTTTTTCATGCATTTGCCCAAAGTTCCGCATGATGGTATTGCCTCATCACAGGCCGATAACATCAAGAATACACCTCCCTGACAAATCGCCCATAGTGAGATTCTAACCCGGGTCTCATGGTCAGAAAGCGATTGTTCCAACCACGTCGTTAGGAAAGTGACTGAAGCCGAGATGCCAGGTTAGAAGCGATAACATTGCAGATTCTTTGTATTTTATCAAGAATCTCCAAATACATAACATAGGTAATAAATTCATAATACTTACATCTTCAAAAAAAGAGTTCTGTAGCGAAGAGTTGCTACAGGATTTTAATGGACCAGGTTGCCGGTGGTCGCCATTTTGTAGCGGGAAGAGTCACGACTTCTTGCTGATGAAGATGAAGATTCAGAGTAAAGGAACGCAACATTTCCAAAAGATATTAATTCAACAAGTGGAGGAATTATATTGTGTGTTTGTGTGTCTGTGTGCGTCTGTTGCATTCACTTTCGCACTGTTGTCCCTGGGAAAATATGTATCCGTCTCTTCCCCTAAAGGTAGAGGTAAACAACAGAGTAGGCACTATAGCTTTGGGTGGCAACTAGTTTAAGAGAAGAAAAACACCGAACTGTAGTAAAGGAAACAAGAAACCGCATCATTATCTTTTCCTAATAATGCATGTCAATTCACAAATAATAAAGAGAAGGTGTCTATGGTGTGTCATGGTCGCTTACATCTTGAAAGAGCACTACATTAAAAAATGGTTACTATAGATATTAAACACATTGTTTCACTACTGCCCATGTTAAAGTAGTCCTGGATATGACGATAAATTACATCCGGCAGCAAAGCCTCTGATCGGGAGATTGTAGGTTTTGAGGAGCATCGAACCGCCTCTTAATTGCTATTGTTCCCAGGTCCACCTTGACCTGGGGTCGTAGCACCTGTCAGGGTCAAAGTTATGGAAAAATAGTGAACCCCAAACCTAACACTATGAAAGTATAAAAATACATTTTTAGAGCAAAAATACCAATAAAATAATTACCAACAATACCTATTTATAGGAAAATTACCTATACAATTTTAAAGAAAAGTTGTGATTGTTTTGATCCTGGAGAGTGGTCATCAGATCGTAGAAATCCGGAAGCTCCCCGTTGGTCCACCTGCGAGTTCGTCAGGTGAGAACCGGATAACAGAAAAAATAAATAACCAAGTCGATTCGATTTTGAAAGGACAACGGTTTATATATATATATATATATATATAAACACACACACACACGCACAAACAAACAATTCTTTTTGCACAAGACTGAATGTTTCTTGTATGTGAATGACTAGTAATACATTTTGTAGTAGAATTAGTAACGATACATTTTATAATAAAATGACTAACAATACTAGCAGTATAACCCATCTTTCACCGGGTCTTTCATTACTGGAAATTTTTGCCGTCCAATTGGAGCAGTTTAAGTTTAAAGTCAGCCCACCCGAAAATCAATATCAGTAACAACAATTGGGTGAAACTGAGGCACATCCACAAATGGGGGGGGGGGGGTTAACAATTTGAATGTTATCAAACAAAAAAAAAATTGAACCGAAATTGGATGAAAACTGTGGAAAAGAATAAACAGCATCCAATCACACACACACACACACACACACACACACACACACACATTTTGAGAATTATAGATATAGATTGAAGGAATACATCTGCGTTCAAATTATTTAGATTTCGAAATTAAATAACCAAGGGAGGTTGATATGCCGCTAGACAAAACCAAACAACTAACACGAAAGAACTCTTTCATGACATTAATCCATATAATATCCTACAATTTCTTAACGAAATCAAACTGTATTCCAAAATATAACCTCAGCAAAACTACAACATAAAACACACGACACCCCCTCTTCTAATTATGTTCACACAAACACGTATATACGCAAAATCTGAGAATCATCTACCATGTATTCAATTGTGAAAACAGAATAACATATATCGTATTTTTATTACTTCCAAGCTCCCAATAAAATAAAATTTTGGAATAAATAACCCTTAAGGAGTTGGTATGCCGACAAATCAATTGATCAATGTTGTAAGTTTGTTTATTTCTGGTTGGCATAATCAGTCACATTTTTTTATATATATTATTTTCAATTTATTTATTTTTTTAGAGATTGATAGACTGCTAAACGAATTCAATGAAACAACCAACACGAAAGAATTCTTTCATGGCATTAATCCATATAATATCCTACAATTTCTTAAATAAATCAAACTGTATTAAAAAACTACAACATAAAACACACATATCACAGCCTCTAGTAATTATGTTCACATAAGCATGCATATACACAAAAGCTGCGTATCATCTATTATCTATTCAATTATGAAAGCGTAATAAAATAAATCCAATTTTTATAAGCTCACAAGAAAATTACATTTTGGCATTAAATCATCCATGAGGAGTCAATGTGTCGTTAAACAAATTAAGTCAATTTAGATCAAATTAAGTCAATTTAAATCAAATTAAGTCAATTTAAATCAAATTAAGTCAATTTAAATTATTTCAATTCAATTTAAGTTAAAGATAGACGCTATGTTGTTTTCATCGATGTTGCCTGCGTAGCTGATGTTTTCGTCATCTTTGATGTCATCGTCGTCGTCGTCCATAGGGCCATCTTGTCAACCTTGCACAAAAAGTATGACATCTTCACCGCCGTCCATTGCAGGTAGAAGTGAGGAATGATTACTATCTGAGAATTCTTGAGACTATTAAGCTGGTAGAAGAAAGGGATGATTACTATGCACATATTTATATAGTTTGCCTTTTCTTTAAATACTTTCATGGTAATTGTTCTGATGAACTTTCTTCTATGGTACACAGATCTTATGAATTTAAGCATAGTTCTATAGCCGAGTTCGAAGTCCTGTCGAATCCATTATATTGGGAATGGTATGAGTTCTCTTCTTATCGAAAGATACATGATCCGGCGTCCTTTAAAAGGGCTCTGGTGAAATAAATTATTATAATGGAACCTTAAAGTGGTCTGTTTTTCTTTAAAATATTAGCTCTGGATTTACATTGAGCTCTCAAGATTTCATCCTCCTTGGGACTACCCATAAAGATTACCAAGTTTTTCATAACTTATATATATATATATATATATATATATATATTAGTAGTAATCTTATAAATATAAGAAACTATACTCGTTCGGAAAACCTTCGGTGTCTTGATTTGCAAATAATCAAACCAATACCAAAGGGAAAAAAAAGTATAAAAAAAAAGAAAGAACAAACAACATGTACGTTAGATGAAAGTAATCGCCTAGCATGCAAGTCCAAAGCCCAAAGAAAAAAAAAACTCGATACGTGTACGCAAAATAACTAAATAAAGTGCTCAATACAATAAGTTGAGCAGACCTAGTTAAACCTAGAGAGCCAGACGACCAACAACTGTTACACCTTAGCGGATCGTCAGGGAAGGCTGGCTCAAAAACGAAAGCCGAAAACCTCAATATAATTATTAAAATTAAATTGAGTTAAAGTATCAAGCCCTTTTTCATCCTCAAGCGAGGTTATATATATATATATATATATATATATATATATATATATATATATATAGCTTAGTGGTAGAAACTCTGACTGATCTGACTATTCGGATGCCTAGTCGGACTGAGGATCTGTGATACAGTGAAACAGTACTGTCTACGAATGACATAATTTAGCTCTTGAAAATATATTTCAATTGACCACTGTTGAGTGATAAGCTAATTCTATAAACAACAGCCACCTGCGTTAATGCAAAGCCCTTCAGTAAAATGAATTGGAGCACTCCGGCTGATTGGCATTTGTTTTCATTTGTAAAAAAAATACGCTAGATTTAGTTGTTTCTCTCTGTCGAATGAAGATAGCTTAGTGGTAGAAACTCTGACAGATCGGTTGGGTTTCGATCCGGGCTTGAAGTATTCGGATGTCTAGTCGCACTGAAGAGCTGTGATACAGCGAAACAGTACTCTCTTCGAATGACATAATATATATATATATATATATATATATGTGTGTGTGTGTGTGTGTGTGTGTGTGTGTGTGTGGAGAGATATGTAGAAAAATAGGAAAGAACACGTCAGGTAAATAATCCGGAGTTCTTTAGTATTTTTGTTTTTATTTAAAAAAACAAACAAACCCAAAACAGTGCTCCATACAGAAATATAGCCTAAATTATAATTATTTAAAAAAAAATATATTTCCTTCGCTACATAAGAGTTCTCATGTTTCAAAAACGAGAGCCGCAAAACCTCAATATAATTATTGGCTAAATTTTCGCTTGAGGATGAAACAATCCTTGATACTTTAACTCAATTTTATTTTGATAATTATATTGAGGTTTTCGGCTCTCGTTTTTGAAACATGAGAACTCTTATGTAGCGAAGTAATTATATTTTTAAAAAAATAATAATAATAATTATATATATACATATATACATATATATATATATATATATATATATATATATATATATATATATATATATATATATATATATTCCAAACATCACTTCAGCATGAAACTGTACTCTGGAGTTCAGCTTAAATCATTATTTTTTTTAAATAATTATAATTTTAAGCTCTAGTTCTGTATCGAGCAGTGTTTTTTTTTAAATAATAATAATAATAATAATAATAATAATAATAATAATAATAATAGTAATATATATATATATATATATATATATATATATTATTTTATATGGGCAGTACTTAGCGGAAAGCGCTCAATATCAGTGATAGAGCTAACATATTCAGTTGTATGGTTATGAGTTTGTTTCACGCTTTTGCAATCATCAGACAAACTTGTTTAATTTTTGGAAAATTGGATCTATTTATGCTTGTTTGACTATGTCTGGTAGTGGGAGGGGGAATCTACTTCTGTATTTGTTTGGTGTGACATTCTCAGGACGATAAACTACATCCACGTTCTGGATATGACGATAAACTATATCCAACAGCAAGGCCTCTGATCAAGAGGTTTTGAGGAGCATGGAACCACCACTTAATTTCTGGTGTTCCCAGGTCCACCCTGACCCGGGGTTGTAGCACCTGTTAGGGTTCCAGCTATGGGAAAATAGTTAAACCCCAAACTGGGGTCAAGACACTATGAAAGTGTGAAAATAGGTTTTAATTCCAGCAATAACTTTTTGGCAAAAATATTACCAGCAATACATTGTTACCAGCAATACATTTTTGAAGAAAAAATTATTACCAGCAATACATTTTTAAGGAAAAATATTACCAGCGGTATATTTTTGAACGAGGGCGAATTACCTCAGAAGTCGCCACTGCCACTGAAGTAAAAATAACTCTACCCGCAAGAGAAGAATATTTAACAATTTTTTTTTACAGGCCCCGGATCAACACGACAGGCCCCGGATCAACACGACAGGCTCCGGATCAACACGGACCTGACCAAATTATGTCGAAAATATATCGGCACAGCAACCATATCCAAAAGCAACGATAGTTTAATTGAAAACCATAAAGCGTTTATCTGGCTGACTGAGGTACGCATTCGTGCAAGTCGGGCGTATCAGGAGGCAGAATAGTGAAAACAGAATAGTGAAACAGACGTGTTATCGCAGGAGGTAGATTTTAGAAGAATAAAAAGTAGGAACTGTGTGCTCTGAACCTGTGTAATTACTATTAGCTGAATAGGATGTGGTCAAAAACGGCGACTAAATTAAAATGTACCTAAATTAAAAAGAAGACAAACAATAAAACAATAGAAGTTCTGTGCTAACATAAACTCATCTATAGGCTCCGCACTCAAGAAATATTAGTAAAGAAAATGTGTACTCTGGTTCCACTAAAAATAAAATTTGAAGTAAAAAATTTCTAGTTTAAGCGTTGAAGTTCATATTTTGTCTTGCAGTACGAGTAAGAGTGAGCTCTTTATCTTCTCATCAATAAAACGTTTCTTAATCTACGGTACATTAACCAGGTTATACTACATATTTCTCTTTTTCACTTCCATTGATACCTTATTCTCCTCATATTACATATTTGTTATGGTCTGGTTCCTTGTACCACGGTGATAGTTCAAGGTAGAACCAATAAAGAAGAACTCGAACACGGATATGGAATAACACAGATATATTACAAACAGGAATATATACAGAGAAGTAGAAAGTGTTAGTACGAATAATCAGGTTTAGTATTAATTGTCTGAACGCGACTCTTTTTCGGACTGCCTCTGACTCGACTGACTGACTCGCAGACTCCTGATGGACTTCACTCCAGACTTCAGACTGGACGGTATTTAGTCACCCCCCACGAGGGCATCATGTGGCACAAGGTCGGTTTAACGTGGGGTTTCCGAGCCCGTGGGCTCGGGCAAAAATATGCCCTTTGAACCCGTATAAACCTCTTGAGGTGCAGTATTTATTACGTATGGAATAGTCCATTATGTTACTATGGGTAAGGTCCCATAACAATATTCCACTCTTCTGGGGTTCTCTTGTTGTATATATTCTCTCATTCTCGTTTTCTCCCTGACTGGTGTTGAAATGCTTTTGGCAGCGAAATGTTTTGGGCGTGGAATTAAAGAAAGGCATTAGTAAAGGTAATTTCAGTTTAACTATTATTTTATTAACCCCTGTGTACATTTTTAACTAGCCAGTGGGGTCACTTTCATCCCCACTGTGGAGCAAATATCGAAACATGAAAAAAACCACGTCTACATTTTATGACTTGTAAAACCTAACTGATTGAAATACCAACATCCAACATTCTCATGTTAGTTTTAACCAATCAAAACGACTTCCTTTGTTTTTCCGTATCTGACCTCAAAGGTCAAAATGAGGAAGTCAGAGGAGACATAAAATTCTCTAAAAAATAATAGCCTGCTAGACTATTATTTAACAATCACTCTTTTGAAGATTACCCCACCTAGGTTTCGTTTTATTTCAGACTGTAAAAGGAAGGGTATAACCTTTTCTCTCTTTTTTCCCTCGTTACATTAGTTCTAATCATCTTAGGAAATACTACAAAAAATATGCCCCTCCCCCAAATATACAGACATGCATACAGATGCATGTCGAGATTTCTCCCCAGCCAATAACAGAGGCCATCTCGTTTGCCATGTTTCTGTTCTTTCTCGTCTTGATATCAGAAAACTCCGATCACGTGTCTGTATCACCTTATGCGTCAACACTATTCTGTTTGTGAACTTTTTTTTGTCTCGTTACTGTTGCTTTGTTTAGTTTTGTCTTGCATATATTATTTGTTTCGTATTATTTTTTGTCTCCTTTTTTTTCTTTCTTTTGTTGTTGCTTATTGCAGATTTTGTCAATTCTGCTTGTTGGGCATTTCTGCGCAAACGTGTCCATTCTTGCCCTATAGGGAGGATTATTTTCAGACAAACCACGTAAACATCACACGCACATGCACTAAGGTGAAGTACATTGATGATTTTCTTGACTTTTTATCTATATCCACGTAAATATAATTTGTCTTTCTCTTCTTTTTCAAGCTATGGCATACTTTATACAATGTATATTTTGTATAAATTTATATATCAACAAACAGTATTTAGAAAAAATATGACAAACTGGAAATGTTTTTTTGTGACGCGTTTCATCCGTTAAGATTTCATCGGACTGGACTTTCTTGATGTTGCCACGTCTACGCATGCGCATGAAACAAGAGACGCAGGTAGATTTAAAATTTTTGATAGAAATATTTTTGAAAGTATTTTGTTTCTTCAATCTAGCCAAATTCATCTGTATTCATTTTTTTTTCTTTTTCTCTCCATCACCTTTGTCCCTGACTATGATACACTGTGACAATATAAAATCTACCAAGAATAGTGATATATTGTCAGTGCCTGGACGCAAATTTATCATGGCTGAACAAGCGATCAAAGGACTTTCCAGACATTTGGATTTCCAGACAATGGATTATTTTGCCTTTTAATCAAAGTAGCATTCCCTATGTCAAAATTGTGGTTCGTTTTGTTCTGGTGAACAACAAATGCGTTTTGAGTGTTGTGATTTAAAATGTCCCTCTTGTGTTTATATAGTCTCTTCTTTAAACTTCTTGAGGTTTCTCCTGCATTTGAGTAAATTCCTCCTTCAAGTTTTGGCTGGTTGTTTTGTTTTTTTATTGATTAAATCTTTGATTGTTTTAGATGTAGTTGTGATAAATTTTATGTTGAGTTTAGATAAGTTTTTTTTTGGTTGTAATTGTGATACAGTTAGTAGAAGAATATAGTTTTTTGATTCATTAGGTTTGTCAGGAAGGACAGCTACTCTATTTTGGAATATTTTATGAACCTTTCGTTTCGCATTGAATATGTAATAGTGTATTGAAGGGTGCTTTTTTATGTATTTTCAATATATTTCTCCATTCCGTGTAAATATTAAGGGCTGCAAATTCTGAGTGTTCGGCCCATAATATCATCAGCATCCTTCTATAGAAACATATTTCTGTTGCTTCAAGTCTCTTCTTCATCGTTGAGGAGATTGTCCAGCATTCACTGCCATATAGGAGAACAGATATTACGTAATACTTTACTACTCTGTTTCTAATATTTTTCTGTCTCTTAATATTCTGCTTAGATTTTGGGATCCATCTTTGACTATCCCAATGCGTTTTTTCGAATTTCAGTGTCGCACTTTACGTTCTCGGTTAGAACATTTCCCAGATGTTTAAATTGTTATACTTGTTTGATTTGTAATTTGCATTTTGGGCTCGTCCTTTTGCTAACAATCATGCATTCTGTCTTTTTGTCCTTTCTTCTCGCTTTCCTTCACTACCATATAGAAATATCTCAGAAAAGTAACATCAGTCTTGTTTAATAAAAGTTATCCAAGGGCAATAATCCTGCTTTCAAATCAAAGGGCGATAATTTAAATCTGAGATTTTTACCACCCATGAGACGTTAGCCAAGGAATAAAAAAGAATGATATTATTATTCAATTTCCGGATACTATTTCGGTTGGAAATTGAGAAAACTAAGTTCATGCAATTCTTTTATTCATGAAAACAAGGAGAGTAGCACTCTTGGAATTAGAAAAATGGCTTAGTAAAAACCTTTTATCAACGACCTTTCCAGTGTCAGTGTTAAGATGCATCTACCAAGTTTTTTGTTGCTGAGTGTCTGGATTCCAAACATTTAACAACAACGATCACACATCTTTTAAATGCTGCATAAAAAGGTTATCCTCTGAAGTATAAGAAATTTAAGCTAAGTGTGTATCGTCTGCTTTTCTGAGAAAAAAAACAAAACAAAAAGAACAGACGCTCTGTTGGGCTCTTGCCTAAACTTTTGAATTTCAAAAATATTTGTGGGAAAATAGCTGCATTTGGTTTTCATTCGGAACCAATCAAAAGGTTTCCTTCCAAATTCCAAGAAGCAAATCTGGAGCAGAACTGAATTCGAGGAGTCGACAAACAGTTACTGCATGAACCCAGGTCGACCCGGTCAAGGAACAAATAACACAGAAGAAATTTGACGACAACTAGACGAGAATTGAAAGGAACATCAAATTCGCACTCTCATTAAGTATTTTTTTTTTTCGGCTGGTGTCATTGTTCTGTTCTTCGGTGCTACCATGAACTTTGCTTCGAACATTGTACCTCTACTTTGAAAACTATTCAGAGAAGTATTTTTCACCTTTCTTCATTTATTTTTATGTTGTTTACCTTTTCTGAGGACCTTATGCAGCATAGTAATTTTGATTGTAAAACAAGTATATTTTATTTGCAGTGATTATTTGCACATGTTACTGGCCATCATTTGTCACACAACAAAGCATTTAATTTGTGTAATTCTTTCATTTTTGGGGGTTAATAAATTTATCGTTTGTCGTTGTTTTTTTTTTGTTTTTTTTTTTAACTCGATTTGTGTCGTCTATGTTGCGTGCCCTTAAATGTTACCTCAAACATTTGCTTGAACTATTTTTTCGTAGTTTTTTTTTAAATCTTATAGAAGGAAAGGTACGCACGTGTAGATGAAGCTGGTCGCCGAAATGGTTTTGAACATCGAGAAGCAGTATACTGCTATTTTTATATCCGTAAGAGGTGATTCAAAATCTAACTTCACACAGAGGAGTAAACTTATTGAATACAAGGTTTCCATTAGTTAGAAAATATTTTCACTCTGGCTCAAATTTTTCTCGAATTTGCGGGAGTAGTGAAAGGAGTTATTGTTACTTTCTAAATTATCCCCAAATAATACTTTGTAGGTCTAGAACTACATCCACCAAGTATTTTGGTGGTATTTACCCTTGTAATGATTGTTTATCAAACAAACCTCCTGGTGGGATTTTATTGGTTGAAATATATATATATATATATATATATATATATATATATATATATATATATATATATAAAGGGTGTTCCAATAAATTGAACCAATTTTAAATGTGAATTAAGTTTAAGCGTTTAATGATTTCTTTCTTTTTCTTTCAGATTTGACAACTTAAGACTTTGGCAATTTCAATCATGAAAAGATTAACAATCAAACAACTAATATTTTTTCCTTCTCTAATATGAGCGTTTCATTCTTGGATTTTATGCAGCCTGCTGACGAGCAAGTTTTCTGTCCTGTTAGTTGCTTTATTTGTTTATGCATATCAAATTTGTTTGTGGTACTCAATCTCTCTATTTCTGCACATTTTTTGATTAGCCACTCTTCTTTAGCCTGCCTGCAGTTGGTCCATATTTCGTTGTGCAGTTTTCTGTATACCGTTCCGTATCTCGGCAGAGTTTTCTGTCTCCTTTGCATCATATCGAGAATTTCATTAATGATCCATTTGTTTTTTTCTTCTTCGCCCATTCTCCTTGAAATGATATCGTTTCCTGATGTCACTAATGCTTCTCTTAGTGCGCCCCATTTCGATTTTCCATTTCGATTTCGTTCCTCGCATTTACTCTTCACACTGTCCATATATTTTTCCTTCAGGTTCTGGTCGTTCACGAGTCTGTTGGATTGCAATTTGGTTGTTGCGTTAGGCTTCTTCAGTTTCCGTAGTTTCACTCTTAGTCTACATATAACAGGGAGGTGGCTGCTTTTGCAGTCGGCACTTAGGTAGGTTTTGCAGTAAACCATTGCATCCCTGAATCTTTTGTTAATAGTTATGTAGTCAATTTGGTTTTTAGTTTCTCCCCCATGTCCATAATCGTCTCGGATGTTCTTGGAAGCATGTGTTGGCTATTACCTGGTCATTGTCCGTGTACCATTGGACACATTTTTCTCCACGTCCGTTGCGGGTTCCTAGTCCGAATTTGCTACCTATCTCCCCTGTCCTCTCCCTGTCCACTTTAGCATTCATGTCTCCATATGACTTCTTGTGATTTGCAATGAGCCTTGGCATTGTCTACCATGGATTAGAAAGATTCGACTTCTTCCTTATATTGTGCTGTCGGTGCATACACTATTATGATGGCTACGTTGAAAGGCTTACCTTTCAGCTTGATTACCAAAATTCTTTCGGATATTTAGTAGTATCCTTGAACGCATTTCTTTAATTCTTGATCTATTATCCTACTCCTTTATCATTTTTCTCTTCGCCTGCATATATAATCCTGTGATTGCTACTGACAAAATCTCCGTTCATTATTTACATTATTCGGACTATTGTCCTCATCATTGTCGCCATGTTTATCACAACGTTTCGGCCGGTGGTTGGAATGTCGAACTGAACCCTTTATTTCGCTGGGGTAGACTGTTCTAGTTCCACGTGCCAGGTCTAATGGGCGTCAGTTATCTCCTGTTAATTCCACTCTGAAAGTTCTCCACTGCCTTAACCAGGTATTGAACTCACACTCTTTAGGTTCTGACACTGGATCTAACTAACCTTTATCCACTGTGCCATGTATGAGGACATCTGTGTATGCATTTCTGGGTATTATAAACCTAATGTCTTCAGCATCATTTTTTACCAGTGCTCATATAGCAATTTTTGCTGTTATCAATGCATGTTTTTTACCAGAGCTCATATTGTAAATTTTGTTGTTATTATCGTTTTCTCTTGCACTCCTTATTACTGGTTCCCATATTGTATTAATTTCTATGCTTGGTCGGCTCAGGAAATTTTTGTGGCTTAGCATATGTGCTGATTCCTTAAGTTTACGAATTTTCCAATGATGTTCTTTGTCTATGATAACTTGATCCCAAAAAGGGCGGTGATCTCCCTTTTCTTTCCATATGTGGTCAGCCACGCCTGATTTTTCCACTTCTCGTGTTACAGCTTTAAGAATACTAGAAAGCTTTAACACGAGGGGAAGAGTTTCTCCTTTCCGGTGATAGGTTCGAAGGAAATTTATCCCCTTTACGCCGTTTATGCTAGCATTTGCTGGATGACGGTCCGGTGACACCTGTTGTACATGTCGGTCTTTACCGGGTGAGGAGTTAATTCCCATGAACGTACCCCACTATACGCCGTTAGGTTTCATAATGTGTGTGTTATTTGCCATGATACTTCTTGGGTTTAATAATAGAGTAGTTTCCCGTTCCCTCCCCAGGGTGGTTTATAGGCCGCTTGTTAGGTCTTATTTTCGTCCTACTCGCTTGCTAACAAGCCGCCTCACCCGTGAGAACACGGACGGTAGCTAGTTTAGTCGCCGATAGTGAAATACCATATATATATATATATATATATATATGTGTGTGTGTGTGTGTGTGTGTGTGTGTGTGTGTGATATAAATTATTAGGAGGATTTGAAATAATCATAATTAAGTAATTCATCGAGTCAAGAAGAAACCTCAACAGAAATCACTGGACGGCCGTTTCGCCCTATATTTGGGACTCATCAGCAGTGCGCATCAACTAACGAGAATTGAAACGGTTACAATATGAAGTAAACGTCATCCCAACTGTATCAAAAGGCCTCGCTGACGAAGAGGTAACGAATTAGACACGATATTGCGCCGCTCTTCACATATTCCGCGGTGGAACTCATCCGAGTTTCCCTTACCCGTAGGACTGTGCCCCAACGAGCCACGACTACTATCCTCAAGCCGCTCCATACAGAGCATTAGAAGGCGGTTCAAGCAAGGATATACAAGTGATCGAAATTATTGGAAGGATTTGAAATAATTATAATTAAGTAATTCATCAAGTCTAGTAGAATCCTCAACAGAATGCAGAAAGCATTGGACGGCCATTTCGTCCTATATTTGGAACTACATCAGCAGTGCGCATCCACTACCGGGAATTGAAACCCGGACAGTTACTTTATGAGGCAAACGCCGTCATACCAACTGTTCTATATATATATAACTATATATATATATATATATATATATATATATGTGTGTGTGTGTGTGTGTGTGTGTGTGTGTGTGTGTGTGTGTGTGTGCAAATATATAGAAAAATAGGAAAGAACTCGTTAGGTAAATAATCCGATGTTCTTCAGTGTTTTTGTTTTCATTTAAAAAAAACAGTGCTCGATACAAAAGTAGAGCCTAAATTATAATTATTTATTTAAAAATATGATTCCTCCGCATATTTTTAAATAAATAATTATAATATATAAATATGTTTTTCATACACTGTGTAGTTCATCGACAATATTTAGTTGCAAAATATTAGGGAGGGTGTTTGAAAATGTTCTTGATAATTTAATAAACCGTTGTCAACCCTATCACGTCAAATCAATTCCAATATTATCTTTTTCCTCCACTTTATGCTGGTAATGAAGAGTTTAAAAACTTAATTTTGCTTACAGAAGTTCGGTAGCTTTCTAAAGGATATTGTCTAATTATATATTTATCTGTGGGGCCACCTAAAACAATTGCTTTATGCAGCAGACATTAATGATTCAGAGACGTTTCATCAACGTGTCATGGAGGTCTACGAAACAATTCGACACCGTGTGGGAATATTTGAAAGGGTACGACGGGCGCATGCGTGTATAGAAGCAAGTGGAGGACATTTTGAACATTCGTTGCGAGTCGCTGTGTTGAGGTATAACGATGACCTTTTGGGCATATGTTTACATGGACATTTTACCTTGTTTTTTGTGTGAGGAACCCGCCCCCAATACTTGTAAAAATATTTTGATACTCCCAGTGTAGACATAGACAATATTTAAATATTTTGTGTGCATGTCTTTTTTCGACAGCTCTCATTGGTCAAAAAACAGAAATTTGACAATTCAGTGGTTTCCCTTTTCGCTGTTATTCGTAGACGAATGTTTTCGAATTTAGAAAATAAAGAAAACATTTACCGTATATACTCGTGTAACGCGCAATCTTGCATATCGTGTGACCTCCAAATATCCCCCTTAGGAAAAATGATTTTATTATGTATCTCGTGTATCACGCGAGTTCATTTTTTGAGAGACCTAATTACAATAGACTAACCTTATTTCCTCTATCCCATCTTCAAGTCAAATAAGTTATAAGAGTAAAAGACAATGATAAAGTATTGTTAGTAACGTTACATTCGTTACGTAAACACGTATAGCCAAAAACAACCGAACGAGAAAACTAAACATCTTATAATTGTAAACAATGCAAAAGATGCATATTTGCTATGTCTATATTTTATAATATAATACTAATGTGGAATCTTCCACAACAGCCAGTTAACCCCTGCTAGGAAATGCACTATTCCTGTTGCGACTTTCATCACCACCATTTTACAAAATATATGACAAGCATTCATTGGTTAATCACCTTCAATCTAGCTTGCTGATTGGTCAGTTTCGACCAATCAAATCACCCCCACGCGACAGACCTATTTTGGCGCCAACTGTGTCGGAGCCTGTCACGTGGTACAACAAAATTATAAAAACCAAACACGAGTCTCTCTCTCTCTCTCTCGCGCGCGTCTCATTCCTTTCTGCCAAGATGTAACTTTCAAGAACTCCCGCCTTGACCATGCAGTCAGACCCTTACCAACATTCACGCAAGTACGAACTCTAAAATCTCTTCTGAACTCTTACCAACTTTACCAATCTACAATTCCTAACATGCTTAAACATTATTATTCTAAACTACAGTTTAATAATTACTTCTTCTTTATGAGCTCAGGTACAAATATTTCCAAATCTAAGAGACATAACTCTATCGAACCTTCAGCTCGTATGCTTGTACACCAAACACTAATAAATTCAATTGTTACGTTTTTGAATTATTACATTCTGTTTTGTGTTTTATACTATGTGCTATTTACGTCAAATATAAATTGCATTGCGTCCATGCATTTTCCTTAATCCCACCCTTCCTAGCCAAAGTTAAACGTATGTAGTACACACCCTTACATAATGGTGACAACACGCTACAATATTGGTAACCCCGCCGCTACACTAATATGTGAATATTTCATGCATTATTATTGGATAGAGTTAAACAAAACATCAGTTTTATCGAAATCATGTTTATTTTAAATACAGTTGTACTTTTTGACTACAGCGAATGGGTATATAGTTTGGTCAACGGCGTAGTCAGGGCCAGCAGTACTTGCAGTAATTTTATATCTCGTGTGTAATTAAAATTATCTTCAAAATTAGGTCTTCAAAAATCGCATGATACGCGAGTATATACGGTAAAAATATTTTTCAAAAGAAACTTGTCGGAGTTAGCTTCTCCTTAATTCCCAAATTGTCACTAGGGGTCATTCTCCCTATACTATAAATACTGGGCGAGTTCTCGCCTCGTTCTCTTTTTTATTTATTTCTTTTCAGCTACTACAATGTAAGCTCTCTTAGATTATACACACATACACGTACCTACGAACATTCACCAATTAACAGACACAAACGTTCACACACACACACACACACACACACACACACACACACACAGATATTATTGTCTATGCCCAGTGTAAAATTGTTTTGTTTATATATATATATATATATATATATATATATATATATATATGTCCGACGATTTTCTTGCAGTTGGAACTTTTAATATTCTACCAGGAAGTACACACATATTTTTTATACAACAACACGCAAACACAAAGGGTCCTCTACAAACTAATTATCATTTTTCTTATTTTTATTTATTTCATCCGAAACAAGGCAATAAAGCCACTAAGTCGCAAGGGGTTTTTAGCATCCCGCTACCACTTTCTTATCAATGTTGAATTTTGTACACATCTGTACAAAAAGTGGATACCCAGCTTACCCAGCTTCATAAATATTTTCAGAAAACCTCAGCTTCTGACTGGTTACTTAATATTTAAATCATGTCCGAATATCAGTGACGATTTCTGTGTAAAAAAATAGATCGCAGAGCTTATTCAGCTTAATACATATTTTCAGAAAATCTCAACTTCTGATTGGTCACTTAATATTTAAACCATGTCCGAATAACATCGATCTAGTTCTTGACCTGACTAAAAAAATAATTCCGCCCAAATCTGTCAATCCCCAGTTAGCCTACCACGTGACCAAAGTTAGCAATAAATATGAAACGTAATTCATCCTCGACAGTGAGCCGACCGGAATCCTTTGAACCCGTCACACAGTTCCAGGCTTTACGTTAAAGTTCCTTTCGACCTGAAAAGAACACTCATTCACCGCGAACAATCAACTCAAGTTTTCCACATTTAACTTGATGCACGAATCTTTGTCATACGCTTTCAAGCTCAACGTTAAATTGTGATTAACATAAATAAAGCTTGTTAAGCGTTATTTACTTCAACTACAGAAGATTCTCTTCAAACGACAAGTGAAAACAAGTCGAAGAGCGATAACTTCGTAAACATTTAAAGTAAGTCGTGAACAATACTTCTCAACTTAAAGTACAAACTTGAACTGTTTATTTTTTCTTTTATTACAATAATACCCAAACACATTTTCTCATTATTGTACAGACCGTTCAAAAACTTTTAATCTATCAAACCAGAACTTTGATAACATTTCAAACTAAACATAAAAGGACGTTTGAACTTTTTAAAACTACCTCTCTTTTTACTATATAATTGTTTGTTGTACCTCTTGGTTATATAAATATTTTATTCATTGTTGTGCAAAAACTGTTCTTTCTCATGTTTGTTCTTATTCTATGTTTGTTGAATACTGAAATTTTAATGTGAGAGGAAATTGTTAATTTCATTACGCAGCCTATTTACTCAACAATTATTGATCCATATAATTTAATCGCTTAACCCCTCACACTCACTAACCTCCACAGGTTAGTGAGTGTGAGAGAAGAGGAGGGAAAATCACTCTTAAAGTGAGAGAGAATAATTAAGAAATTATTAGGTTAGTGCAAAAATAATGACGTAATAATGTCGTTTCTTGACGTATTTTTTAACGTCAAGAAACGACATCATTACGTCAATATTTTTGCACCAACCTAATAGAAAATAACGATTGACATTGCATTTTTAAACTTTTGAAGATCAAATTTGACTGAGAAGCAAGAAGCCGGAGAGAATTTCACAAGATAGACTTGCAAGAAAATAAACTGTTAGCATACAACTTACGGTTACATCTCTCCATTTCAACTGTAAAATGATCGATCTATCTATCTATCTATCTATCTATTTCTAATGTATATAAGACTGCTCTATTTTAAATACTTTAAGAAGAACATTTTAATACATATAAAAATAGCATTTGGGATTCACTCCTTAGCAATGATAGTTCGTGCACATATTTAGAAAAATCACTAATGAACAAACACTAATGTTAATAGGTAAAAAAATGAAAAAAAAAGGATTATAAAAACATTTTAAAATTGTAATTTATTAGAAAGAGACAAATGCAAGATCTAAGGGAAGTAATCCTATAAAAATTTCAAGCAGAGTTGTCTCCCATGGTTTAAAATAGAGAAATTATGAAGATCAATCAAAATTGTGGCTCGAGGATTTGAAAATCGGCAATGAACATAAGGATTATGAGTCCTGGAACATTTTTACGGGACGTAAACAATATTTGTCGGACTCCTGACAGTCCGGGTAAAACCGAAACGCAAAAGCATGGAATTTAAAAAAAATGACAATGAAATGCATGTATTAATAAACGAAATTGCATTAATGTGTACACAATTGAAAGAAAATTATTAAACACTTAATTATTAATAATGTGCTTTCTTGTGTGTGTGTGTGCGTGTGGGCGCGTGTGCGCGCGCGCTTGAGTTTGACACACGCGTGTGTGTATGTGTGTGTGTGTGTGTGAGAGAGAGGGTTGTTCAGTCGTCAGTAAACAAAAAGAAACGAAAGTGGCCGTAGCGAGGGCACCATACCTGCGTTTTGCTACATGTATAAGCAAGAGGAAGGATAGATAGATAGATAGATATAAAGAAATAGAGAGAGAGAGAGAGAGAGAGAGAGAGAGAGAGAGAGAGAGAGAGAGAGAGAGAGAGAGTGAAGTAACTCACAAGACCTCCCCCAGATTGGGAATAATTTTATTTTGTCAATATGTCATAAAGTTCGAGTTTATTCAGTTCTGTCCTTCGTAGGCTGAAAACAAAACAAAACAAAACGATTTAAATGTTGTAGTTGAGATATGGGGAATTAAAATGCCGACGAAAATGTACTTGTTTGAAATCACATAGCTATCAGGGTGCTATGGGATTTCCTCTTGTGTCAGAATGTAGCAAGATATGTCTGTAGTGTGTTTTTCACGTTGAAAAACTAGCAAGTGAGACCAGCGTTTGGTAAGTCTGTTAAAAATTTGTAGTCGTTTTCTAATGCTCCGCGTCGAGTTTATTTTTGTTTGGAAGGGACCGTTTAGTTTACAGTTGATTTATTTTGGCGACATGAATGTAACAGCTTGGAGAAATCTTTAATTTGCAGAATTGTTGAATTGATGCCGGTGAAATTGATACCGAGTGTCGAAACATGTTTCGTAAGAACTTTTGAAGAACTCTGGTGTAATTGTCGATTGTTTTGGAGGTGTATTTCCGGTATTATTAAATCGAACGTGTGTCGACGTATGCTGAGTGATCACACCTTTTTCTCTTAAGCCTGAGACAGATTTTGCAGTCTAATTTTTGCTGTGCGCTGAAAGGAGTTGACTTCTTCGGGGTTTGAGTGATATTTTCTCGTGTGGTCCGCGTCAGTTTCTTTGTGAATTTTGGGCGGTATTCTTGAAGAAAATGAGCTGTGTTTTTTATGCTTGTAAAAGTAGTAATGTCTTTGCTGTTGCTCTACACTTGTCAGAAGAAAGTCGACGTATTTTTCGTTCGGTGAAAAGTTCCCACATGGTGAGTCAAATTGTGTTTTCAGTGTTTTCAGTGTTGTGTTTGACGAACATTTTCATGTAGTGAGTCAAGTTTTAGCAGAAGAGATGAAGAGAATGTCACTCGCCTGCTTGCTGAGACAAATATGTGGGTTACCCCACTTACTCCACTAAAAAAAACTGTCGTTAGGGGACGCTTCTTAAGCCTACAAATAGGAAATGTCATTCTCTGTCATCTTTCCTTTTTCGGTTGAATAACAAGATGTAGTCGCACGTGATAAAAATGCCCCCCCCCCACACCGGAGAACACAAACTCACTTCATTTTCTTCAATGTAATACCTTTCACTCGGACTTCTCCAACAGACATTTCGTACACAAAAACTCATTCCCTAGTATAAATGTTTTCTTCTTTAATATTCATTGTTTTATCATCCGTAACAATCTTTTATTGTCTATGTATACCTTTGTTTGTTTTTTAATACATACATTGTCGCTCATTTGTATATAGTTTTGTTGGTTGTTAATTATTCATTTATTACCTGGACTCACATTTGTGTCAGCAATAATTGTAGGAAAAATATATCAGGAGACATGTGTTTTTATCTAAATACGACCAGCATTCCCGCAGCAAAGTTGTAGTAGTAGTAATGAGTATTATTTTTTTCCGCACGTGTTGAATATTGCAAAAAAAGTTTAAAAGTTTGTTAACCTGGAAGTCCATCATGCCAAGGTGGTTATTTTCGATTTCATTCCCAGGTTGGGTAGTACGGACCCAGACTCAGCGGAAACAGGGCGAACTATCACTGAGTAGTCAAAAAAAAAAAAAAAAAAAAGAAAAAAAAAGGGCAAGACGAGATATCCTTAGACAGTGAAACGAGAAAAATCTCACACTGCAGATTAAATAAAGGGTTCAGTTCAAATTTTCTTGAGGGTCACCCAGATCGAAAGACACATGAAGAACGACCGAAAATTTGCGATTATGAGCTTCCTCAAATCGGGGAGCGCCAGGGGTCACAATCAACAGTGAGATAGCTATTCAGTCGAATTGGTTGGATACGCCAGCTTAAACCTGGCAGTCCCTGGACAATAAGTACTAACTCGCCAGGTCAGGATTACTTAAGTTGTGGTCATGGAGTTAAAAACTAAATGTCGAAAGTATTGACGTTAAACTTGGCCTTAAGAAGAAGAAAAACGAAAAGTTCCTTCCTTTACGGACTGGAACTTGGAACATCCGGACCATGCAGACAGGCTTTGATAATATGGAAATGTCACGCAAGATGTAATGTAAGAAATTTTTAACGAAAAATAAAGGGGTCGTATTATACCCAATTATATAGGAAAAAAACGCTATTTCTAAGATGATTAGATACCCACATACATACCATATTAAAATATACACATACATAAGAAAAGCACAAAAGAATACAGTAGTTTTGGCATTATGCCGGTATATACCAATGTGAATTGAACTCAGCAGTAAGGCTTTGCGAAACAACTTTCTAAGGATTACATGTAATTAATGTTTAAATATAGGAGTTTAATACATCGACTTGACAACGAATATTTAGAAAGAGTTCATGAAACTCCACTTTTTTTAGATTTTGGTTCTTCTTTTAAGCTTTAAAATATTCTCTTTCTTTTTTCGATTCCCACACACCATTTTGCTGCAGTTTTATTTTGGTTTTGGCTCGCGTTATATTCAGAGCTGTTGTCTTTGAGTTTTGTCTATTTTTTGACTTACGCGTAAATGTAAGAGAACTTTTGTTTCCTTTTCTTTTTCCCCGTCTATTTTTCTCCGCATCTGGGACTCAATAAAGGGGACTGAAGGGAAAAGGAATCGTGGCGGTTCATAAAATATCGTTTAAGTCCGTTTTGAATAATTCAACTCGTGGGAGACAGCTAATCACCCCAAGTCGGCTCGTCTCCAAACAGTTATCTGAAACCCTATTTAGAACTGCACTTTGTATGTATACTGGGTGTAACAGAAAATTTATCCAAATGTTGTAACAGCATCCCACATAATGTTTAATATCTAAAACATCAGTAAACTGTTTCTTTTTTCCAGGTTTTCAGATAAGACGTTTAGCCATACCATTTGTCGTAAGAATCATTGAAAACCCCTTTGAGTTACTAAGCTCTAAAGAGAAAAGATTAAAATCGTGTTGTGTCAGCTCCACTGTCTTCTCAACTGAGCAATGGTGAGAGGAAAAAATCATTCAGGCCTTCAGTAATGTTAACAAACATTCGTACTCTGGCTTACATCTTCGAAGTTCATTCAAGAACCATCAAGAGAATGGTGAATGAGTTTAAAAAAGAGAGAACAGTAGAGAGGAAAACTGAACCAAGAGGTCACAACAGGAAGAGGGATTATCAATTCAAAAAGAGCTAAAGAGATCAATTAGAAAAGATCCCACTCAACTCATAAGACGTTTGGCACGTGAGAGAGAAGTTTCAGCTATGACAGTGCAAAGAGCAGTGAAAAAACTATTTGAAAATGAAATTGTACGTGAAAACTGTTAAGCACCTTGTTAACTCCAGGACAGAAAGTTAGAAGGTTAGAGACGACGAAGATCATAGAATCCAGGAAGAACTCAATATCCAGGACAGAGTAAGAATATAATATAAAAAGCTCAAACACTAAGACCTACAAATTTGTAGGTCTGATGGATTGGATCGTGATTACGATTCCAATGTAATAAATTATAACCATGGAATATTAGTGTTTGACCATTTCATATATATATATATATATATATATATATATATATATATATATATATATATATATATATATGAACTTTATTTCAGTACTTCATGAGCTTCAAATCCTTAGCTACGATTAATTAATGGTGGATACCACGATTCTTCTGTTAAGCTTGGTGAGTAATTATACATTCTTATTGCTCAAAGTAGAGTTTAATAGTGTTACAAAAACCTCGGAAAATTCCAATAATATATTTTGAATCATTTCTAAGATACAACGGTTCATGGCTTAATCTAACAGTTGGACAATTTTGTTGTATATATATATATATAATTATTTATTTAAAAATATGATTCCAACACGCTACATAAGAGGTCTCATGTTATTTACCTAACCAGTTCTTTCCTATTTTCTATATATTTTCACACACACACACACACACACACACACACGCACACATATATATATAAATATAGTTTTAAGTTATGCAATATTTGTGTGTAAGAGTGCTCCGTATCAGGGATCGGGCGTTTCTATTGAATTCATCTTCCAGTTATGGGTTAAATAGCAGGGTAAACTGCACTTTCTTGGCATGAGGCGGCAACCCGTTTAGGAGAAGGAAAACTCTGAATTTAAAAGTAGACTGAAGAGGGTTGAACTCCGTCAAGTTGTCTTGTCATATATACACCATTGCAGTAAATATGATACCTCTACAACACCAATGCGTTAAGCACACACACACACACACACACACACACACACACACACACACACACACACACACACACGCACGCACGCGCGCGCGCACAAACTAACTGGAACTGTAAAAATTTCATACGTCACTATTCACTGTATCTTCTTATTCTCTACCTTACCCCTTCCAATCTTCGTTTATTGTTTTTACCTAAAGTTTATACAAATAGAGCTTAGTTTCATGTGTAAAAAGGAATAAGTAATGTAAAAATAACTTCTACTGCATCTTTTTCATTCCATAAAGAATTCTAATTTTAATGTACTGTATTTTTTACGTTTTTACATTCCGACCTTTCAGTTTTTCGCTTATTGTCTATTTATATCCGGTCCTCTGACTGTCTCATTATCTTTTTTCCTTTCGTATCCATCTCTGGAGTCTTTTATTTAAATCCAGAGACGGATATGCAATGTAAATGGCCCTCATCTGGCATCTTGTTTACAGTCGCTCTGTCACAGACGTGCCGTCGCTTCCCTCTGTCTTTTCTACAAATACTTTCACGGTAACTGTTCCGATGAGATACTTTCGTTGGTTCCCAAACTGCATGAATTTAAGCATGCTACTAGGTTGGAGTCTCAGTCCCACCCGAAACAGTTAAATGTAGCCGTCTCTTCTACTCCAATAGCTTCATGTCTCGCACTTCCCGTCAGTGGAACTCCCTCCCCTTTTCCTGTTTCCCTGATAGCTATAATCTCCAACTATTTAAGTGCAATGTCAATCGACATCTCCAGATGCCTTCATCTAATTTCCCGTCCTTCTCTTCATCCTTTCCTCTGTCACGCCTCTTTACTCTTGCTCCCATTCTCTGTAATCCTTTACTTGCTTGTGGCACTTCCGCTTTGATTCGGGTGAAATGCTAAAAAAACAAAAAAACAAAAAACAAAACAAAACAACAAAAAACAAAACAACAACAACAAAAACTTGTTTCCCGTCTCATCTACCTTTCTTCATGTCTACATTTTCATATTCTGCTTGCCTGGATTACCAGTACAGGCGTTTTTTCAAGACAAGGGATTTTTGTACAGAGAGCTATATATATATTTTAATTTGTTATATTTTTATATTTGTATACATTGTTTTAAGATAACTTGAAGAAGACATACTGTGTCTTTTCTTTTTCTTTTCTTAAATCGCGCTCTTGTCTAAGTGTTAATAATAATAATAATAATAATAATAATAATAATAATAATAATAATAATAATAATAATAATTAGATTAATTTCGCATGAGTTCCAGCAATTCGACGGTAGGGGAATTCATTAGGAAGTATTACATAAGTTTGGTTTTAGTGTAAAAGAGAAGTGGTATGAATATCATTCAAAGGCAATGAAAGCAAATGACATTTGCAAGGTATCATGGGATTTCTCGACCCAGAAGATAGACTCAACCTTATTGTTATAGATAAGGAGAGTAGCAAATGTCAAATTATTGACTTTGCTGTTCCGTACGATATGAAAGTAGACGCCAAAGAAAATGAAAAGATTGAAAAAATACCGGGATCTGGTTAGGGAGTTGAAAAAAGATATGGAATACTATTGCTAAATAAATTCCTTTAGTAAAGGATGCGTGCGCTTTGAACACCATTGTGATAATATAAAGGACGGTCATGGAAAATTAGACTCGCGACTAAGATTGTAGACCTCGAGAAAACTGTAATTGTGGCATCATGTCTCAAAAACAGAATTTCAATTGACTGCCTTAATATGTGACAACAACATAAGAATAACCAATGTTGCCAAAGACTTTACAGAATATTAATATGGGAAAACGATATATAAATTCTTTTTTGAATTTTTTTATATACCTATACATGTATACAACTTTTAAATCAGTGGTTCCCAACCGATTTGGGGCCATGTCCCACTTTGGTATTTCTAAAATTCTGGTGTCCCCCCTATAATATTTAATTCTTACATATTCGAAATTTTACTGCAATTCACGTGAAGGAAGCTTAAAAGGCCATTAACTTGGCCTCTAAACATGGCGTCCATGAAAGAGAAAAATTAAAAAAACAAAAACAAAAAGACAGTTAAATATATTTAAAGTTTCAAAATATATAATAGAGAACTGAATGGCAAAAATATAAAATATTTAAATAAAAGCTTATTCTGTAATAGACTTTATCATTTTAATCAAGAAATAATAACGCAAAATGAAATTTGAGCTCATCCCAAAATGACTGTTAGTGAGATCCTTGTGTGTCATGCCTGCAATGGATAGATTTTATATTAGGCACCAATTTAGTCAGTTTAAGTCTCCTCGATTAGTGGATATCCAGTCGATCTCTTTTCTTCAATAACAAATCATTTACCTGTTCTGGGTATGACGATAAACTACGTCCAGCAGCAAGGCCTCTGATCAGGAGGTTTTGAGGAGCATGTAATCACCTCTTAATTGCTGATGTTCCCAGGTCCGCCCTGATCCGGAGTGGTAGCACCTGTTAGGGTCCCAGCTATAGGCAAATAGTTAACCCCCAAAATGGGGTAAAAACACTATGAAAGTGTAAAATAGGTTTTAATAGCAGAAATACTTTGTAAAAAAATTATTACCAGCAATAAATTTTTGAAGAGAAAAAAAAACTATTACAAGCAATACATTTTTGAAAAAAAAAAATATTACCAGCAATACTTTTTGAAAAAAATTATTACCAGCAATACATTTTTGAAGGAAAAATATTACCAGAAATAGATTTTTGACAAAACACAATATTACCAGCAATAAAAATTTTGTCGGCATTAAATAACCCATAGAGATGTTGACATGCCGTAAATCAAAGCAAACCAAACAAACGAAAGCAAATCATTTACAACACTAAAGCCATATTCAGCTAAATATGAAAATGGAAATGATAACAAAAAATTTCTTGCAACGCTGGTTGAATTTTAATGTCTGCATACTGTCTATGCACCTTATGTATTAACACGCATTAACATTAACACTCTCACTCAGACTCACTAGAAAACAGTTCACTATTAATAACTTATTCTCAAATTACCCCCTTATTTTTTTGGTACAGATCCTACGCATGCTTCCCCAAAATATTAACATGTATGCCCCCTACGTTGGGAATCATTGTTTTAAACATAACTTGAAAAAGAGAGACATACTATCGAAATACTGTTGAACATTGTCGAACAAAATCTTTTCTTTTATTAAATTACGCTCTTTTCTAAGTGTTAACAATAATAATAACAATAATATAGATAAATTTGTTCATATGATCTCCAGTAATTCGAAGACATGATTGGATTGGTAGGAGTGTCCATTGCGAAGTATGCCCTAATGTTTGGCTTCAGTGTAAAAGAGAAGTGATATGGACATCTTCCAGAGGCAGTGGTATAAAATGGCATTTACAAGATATTATGGGATCTCTTGGTTCAAACAGACCATGTGATTGAGGCACGAAGACCCGACCTTATTGTTGTTAATAAGCAGAGATTATTGACTGTTCCATACGATAATAGAGTACACTCCAAAGAACGTAAAGACATAGTTAAGTGCCAGGATCAGGCTATGGAGATGAAGGCACTATGGAACATGAATATAAACTAATTCCTTTAGTAATGGATACCCTTGGAACACCACCCAGAAAACAGAAAAAACGCTTAGGGAAAACTTGCATTAAGACCAATATTGTTGACCCTGAAAACACTACCAAAATTTATTCTGCGTGGGTTCTCCGAAAAGTTGTGAGGAGTCTTCTTGGCACCTTGTCTCAAGATTGATTGATTCGTTTTTTACGGCTTATCAATCTTTTATAGGTTATTGTTATGGTAATTTAGCCACACACGCATGGACTCTCCCAGCTATAAATAGGAGCAGGTACTGCCTTTTGGAAAGTGAAGTTTTCAGCAGTTGGACATTCTTGCTGTAACACTCTCGTTTGTATATGTTTGTAGTACTGTTTCTGTTAATATATCTGTTTAACTCAATTCCTCTCTTGTTTCATTATTTCTGGCCCTTAAAAGGCCGCAACAGTTATTTAAATATTTACTACAGGGAACTTCAAATAAATTAAAAGGGGTAGATAAGTACCTAGATCATGCTCAGGAGCTGAAGACACTATGGAACATGAATGTAGGACGAATTCCTGTGGGTACACTTGGAACACCACTTAGAAAATTGAAAAAGTGCTGAGGAAAAACTGGATTTGAGACAAAGATTGTAGACCTGCTATCAGTTTTGAGGAATAACCTAAAGGTTCCTGAGTTGTTTGGAGTCTTGTTGACAACATGGTTCAAGAACAGAATTTCCACTGAGCATGTCAATGTGCGAGACCAATATAATGAAATTAATTTTGCATGACCTCCAGAAAATGTTATCAGGTATTACGATATTGATTTAAATTTTCATACAAAAGTGCTTATAGCGCGGAGTAAAATAGTTTGAAACAATAAAAGTCGTGAGGATTAAGAGGACGAGAAAATAGACAAACAAAATCACCGGCAAAAATAATAATGTGTAGCAGGGAAAGATTAATCACAAGCGTTCGTAAGAGAAATGCAATGAGTCAAACGACAAGAAAGGAGGGAAAATCGAGGGAAAGCAACAAAAAGCTCTCCGCGGAATTTAACAAATCGATTGAGAATTTTGTAGACGAAGAGATCTGGAATGTTGGCACGCATAAAACGTATAAAGAGGAAACAGAATCTCTTACCAATTACGTCAAAGCAAAGATTGGCACAAAAAAAAAAAAAAAAAATGCAAGGAAACAGACGAGACTGTAAATTGTTTCAAGATGTTTCACCATAAGCAAGTTGATTAAAAGCCATTAAGATACAAGAGTGGAATATACAGAGAAGACAATAAAAGAACGGGTTTCAAGGAGCCAGCTGTTGATTGATATTGCATTTAATTTTTTGAAGAGAGACAAATGAAAACGATTCATAACCTACTTAGCGAGTTTTGATAAATGGATGGAAATGTTTAGGAGAAATAATAAAAAGACAAAATTGATTAAGAGCTACGTAGGACAGAAAGATGTGGAGAGCCATGATGACCTATGTCCTGGCGGAACACGTCACCTAAAGACGTTAACAGAAAGCTAGAAGAGAATTCCACAGGCGTGAAGTGCGGCAGAAGAAACCGTTAGCATAGAAATTACGGTTATAATTATCAATTCCAACATTGAAATTATGAGACCTAACTGCCAATCTAGTACTGCACTTAAATACCTGATATCCTAGTGCCAGAGAGGGAAATTCATCAGAACAGCGTAAGACAAAAATATGTGGAGAGCTATGATGACCTACGTCCTGAAGGAACACAGTACATAAAGAAGCTGACAGATAAGAGAATTCTACAAGTGTGAAGTGAGGGAGAAGAAAATATTGGCATAGAACTTACAGTTAAAATGATCAATTCCATCATTGAAATTATGAAACCTAACTGCCAATCTACTACTGTACTTGAATTCCTGATGTCCTGGTACCAAAGATGAAAATACATTAGAACAATTACTGTGAAAATATTTATAGAAAAAGGTACAGGAAAGCTGATTTTATGGTGGTAGGAAAATGTTTGAAGTCGAGATGCTAGCTCAGGACCGATAACATTGTGGATTTTTCTTTGGATTTTGTTAAGAATCTCTAGATATATAGCAGACACACCAAACCAGATGTGGCAGCCATATTCCATGCATAGGTGAATGGTAGACTTATAAATGTGCACGACAGATTCTGGTGAGAAAAATTGTCTAGCATGAGATAGGGAAACAACCTTCTCGGAAGCAGACTTAACAATTGATTCGATATAAGCGTCCCACTTCATGTCAGTAGAAAGCGTGAGTCCAAGAAACCACAGTGAATTGCTCTTGTGGAGGCTAGTATCAGCCATGCTGATAGAATGGCAAAAACGCTTCCGTAAGATGATTAGTAGAGAGCAGTTTCGTACGGAAGGCGTTAGAATTACCAATCAATAAGTTAAGCCAAAGAGAATATAAAAACAAACTTGATACGATTGGATATAAAAAGAAAGAGTTGAAACAGTCCGGAACCCGGGCGTACTGAGGGCGACAAATGTGCCGAGCATGATTCTGCTTTTGGGGGACTTGTCACTCGATCCTCAGCGACAACTATCAAAGATCTTAGTTGGAAAAAGCGAATGAATGATAACAACAAACTATAAGTCTTTCAATAAAAGATTTTCTATGAATTTGTCTGTCTTATCATTCATGCGGTTTATTTGACATGTTTTCACGCGGCATGGTTTTAATTGTGGCAGGAGACGCACAAAAACTTTTAAGATCTCACTGTACTCAGTTATATACTTGACTCATACTATATACGTCTTCTTACTAGAAACATTATATTTAGTGGGTATACGTGTTTTAGTAGACTGCCGTGTGCGTACTTTACCAATTAGGCCACGGGAACCCATCATAATATAAATATTATTGTCTGATTAAAAAAAAAAAAGAAGAAATTACTGAAAAAAAGAAAAGAAAAGAAAAGAAAAACAAAACAGATCTACATTTCTCAAATAGGGTAGTTGAGTCTTGTTTTGTCTCAATGTCTTCGGTTTCCCTGAATGAAAATGTGAATTCATAATAGAAATCTATAAATTCACTTTCATATGTTTAGATTTCATTAAAATTCTAATAACCGCTTTTTTAAAACAATAATCATTGCCGAGAGACTAAAGGTAGTTGAGATAAGAGCGGGTGTCAAGGGAAAAAGTGTCCTTTTTTTATGCGCACGCGAACGTTAAAGATTGCCAAATATTTAATATGCGTACAAAATATTTAACCCTTATACAAGTCAACACGTATAAATATACGATACATACTCCTCCATCTGTTACATACGACACCACTTTAAACTGAGTTCGAATCCAATACCATCGATTTAAAAACCTATAGTGGAGCTCATGGATATTCATCAGGCTAGCGGAAAAGTCAGACAAATTTATGAATGTGTGGTGATACAGTTCAATGCCTAATAAACGAAGGTGAGTAGGAACTTATTTTTTTTTGTTCATGATAACCCCTATACTAAAAATTTTGAAAAAAAAAAAAAAACACTTTTGCTCTTGTATATAAATACTTGTCACGAAATAAAATCCTTACATTTGTCTTGATAAAATCCCGTAGTGGACGAAACGCGTCGGCTGAGATAAGTTTTCTTTTGTCTTTTTTCATATTGGCCTTTTACAAATATACTCTATCTGAAATTTTACACACACACACACACACATATATATATATATAGAGAGAGAGACAGAGAGAGAGACAGAGAGAGAGAGAAATAAAGAGAAGTAATGCAAATATAAAGTTTATTACTTAGCTGATTGATGTTACGATCAACATCTCGACTCTAGAATTCTTTGAACGGACCTTCCAGCAATCCCCCGTCCACTCGTCAGTGGTATCAGCAACTGACTGTTTATATTTCCCGTTTTTCATTTTTATATACACTTTTCATTGGTGCAAGGTTATATATATATATATATATATATATATATATATATATATATATATATATATATATATATATAAACATAAAACATTAGGCAGCATATAATTTACATATAAAGAAATAGTCACACATAGAATCAATTGATTCTATGTGTGATTATTTCTTTATATGTAAATTATATGCTGCCTAATGTTTTATCTTTATAAAAAACTATTGATCCGCAGTACAGAAAAATTCCTATAAAAAAGACTACTACTAAAACATTACACTACATAATTGAACTATATGCTTAGTTCATGCCATATAAACTGAATACACTTGTAAAATAGAATACGTGGATTTTAACACATCACAAGAAATATTTAAATAAAATTCTCACTTAAAATTTTGAAAAAATTGGCGTTGCGTTTTTGCACGTTCCGAAAATTGTTCCTAACCGTCATTAATAGCAAACATTCAAAAAAAAACTTTCGGTCGACAAACAAGTATTTCGTCTTCAAGTTTTTGATTTTATAAGGAAAAAAACACATGCCTGAGGATAAATAGAGGACTATTCGTAAGTACTAGCATTTTAACATCAAATAAACTGAAAACTATAGACATCAATGGTTTCGACGAGGATCACATCACTCTATGGATTAACAGTATTTTAATGCATATATTATGTTTCTAGTGACGGATGTCACCATTAATCGCATTAATATTTCTGATTGATTCTATGTGTGATTATTTCTTTGTATGTATATATATATATATATGTGTGTGTGTGTGTGTGTGTGTGTGTGTGTGTGTGTGTGTATGAAATATGGATTAATAACTCCTCGTGCTGGCACAGTTATTAACTCAGATTTGATTTTAAATTTAACAGCAAAATTTAAGAAGCAGGCCCTCGATGCAGAGGTTTGGAGTAAGTGCACGGAAAAAAAAGAAATAAAATATACTGAAAAATGAATATTTATTGGTCAAAAGAAACATTTTTCATCGAAAGAGATAGGCATCGCAGATTTTACAAACACGTGAATCTACTAATGTGATCTATTTTTTGACTGTTAATTATAATGAAGAAGAAACATAATTAAAAATTAACTTTGAACGATACTTGAACACAAATTCCTAACTAATAATTGCTTAACTTTTAGACCGTGAAAAGATGTGAGGAACAGACGATAGTTTTCTTCTCATTGGTATTCTATATATGTACGTATAACAGCGGGTTAAGTTAAGAGTGTCATAATATAGAGCTTATATTTAACATTAACTTTCTATTTATAACTTTGTCGCCATTATACTAACAGCGTTTTCATATTTTTGTTTAAAATATGTATCTTTATAAACTTACAGCACATTATTACTGTAATTCTAATTCTAACATATATGGTCTATTGCTTCCGCTGTTCATCTCGAGGTCCTCGACAAAATCCTGTGACAGATATGCAACGTGGCATCCCGTTTGCAGTCGCTATCTCAGAGACGTGCTGACCCTTTCAATACCTGGTTATGGCAGTGGTGAACTTGGAAAGGTGAATTTACAGGAGATAACTGATAAATGACATCCATTAAACATGGCATGTGGAAGTAGAACAGTCTACCCCAGCGAGCGAAATAAAGGGTTCAGTTCGATATTTCAACCACCTGAAGAAGGCCGGAGCCTACTACGACCGAAACGTTGTGATAAATATTGTAACAAAGATGAAGACAATAGTCCGAATAATGTAAATAGTGTACATAGTACCTCATCTCAGATATATATATATATATATATATATATATATATATATATATATATATATATATATATATGTGTGTGTGTGTGTATTTGGGCAGTAACTTTTCTTTTAAATATGTTTCGTTGAATATGGCAGACAAGGAAAATTTAATTACTTTTTTTTAAATTTAATTTTTCCAGTATTCTTACATTTTTCTGTTTGATGGGAGTAAAATATTGTAAAAATAGTCGGTATTGTTCATTGACCCTAGCACTTTTGAAAACTTCTTTAGCAATCTTAAAGTGGGGGGGGAGTGGCGAATGTTTTTAAGTGTTGTTAATTTCTCTTCATGTTTGAGTGTATAAGATGCGTTTTTGTGTTGTTTTGAATACTAGTAGGAGCGTTTATTCCGAGCCTTCGCATATTGGAATTCAAGCGATTCAATAAATTAATAACCGATCGATTCACCAGAGTCAGAGAGAGTCCGATAACTCATCTTATTTAGTACTGCAATGAGTGGGCAATGCTAAATAAGTACTAGACTTGGACAACGGGATGAGAAGAATTTACCGCCGTAAAGTGAATAAAGTGTTCAGTTCGAAATAGCCTGAAAGTTACCGGGATTGACAAATCCCTGAAGAAGGCCGGAAGACACAACGGTTGAAACGTGATAACAACGAAGAGGAGAATAATAGTCTGAAAGTAAATCATCTAATTAAATAACGTTCTTACGAAGTTTTTAAAAAATGTTATGTAATTATTAAAATGATAATAAATCTGATTCGCATCTTGCGCAATCATCAATATCGTCTATCTTTGCTTTCCCTATCTGCATTTTAAAGAATACTAAACCCGCTACGGTTTCTATGGATAACTTTTAACCTTTAAACATTTCAAATGGTCTTTCGGAACTGTCTCCTGCAAATTGGCTATGACACTTAGAAGCGAGATTGTTCAGCGCCCAACATTGGAATGGACTAGACAATTTCATTGTCTTTTAGCGACTTCGTATCCATATTGGTCCATCCTGCGGTTTTACTCTGCATATGACCTATAAAATGAAGGTGACTAGGCCTTCAAGTTGCCACCTGTTTTGGAGAGTAGATATTTTGTACAATGTCTCTTTTCTGTATGAGACGAACTTGCGACCGCCTTCGATAAGTTTTATTTTTGCATCGACATGTAAGAGTCACAAAAGCTCTTGACTTAACCCGCTGTTATACATACATATATAGAATACCAATGAGAAGAAAACTATTGTCTGTTCCTGACATCTTTTCACGGTCTAAAAGTTAAGCAATTATTAGTTAGGAATTTGTGTTCAAGTATCGTTCAAAGTTAATTTTTAATTATGTTTCTTCTTCATTATAATTAACAGTCGAAAAATAGATCACATCAGTAGATTCACGTGTTTGTAAAATCTGCGATGTCTATCTCTTTCGATGAAAAATGTTTCTTTTGGCCAATAAATATTCATTTTTCAGTATATTTTATTTCTTTTTTTTCCGTGCACTTACTCCAAACCTCTGCATCGAGGGTCTGCTTCTTAAATTTTGCTGTTAAATTTAAAATCAAATCTGAGTTAATAACTGTGCCAGCATGAGGAGTTATTAATCCATATTTCATACACACACGCACATACATACACACACACACACACACACACACACACACACACACACACACACACACACACACACACATATATATATATATATATATATATATATATATATATATATATATATATCTGTGATGAGGTACTATGTACACTATTTACATTATTCGGACTATTGTCTTCATCTTTGTTACAATATTTATCACAACGTTTCGGTCGTAGTAGGCTCCGGCCTTCTTCAGGTGGTTGAAATGTCGAACTGAACCCTTTATTTCGCTCGCTGGGGTAGACTGTTCTACTTCCACATGCCATGTTTAATGGATGTCATTTATCAGTTATCTCCTGTAAATTCACCTTTCCAAGTTCACCACTGCCATAACCAGGTATTGAAAGGGTCAGCACGTCTCTGAGATAGCGACTGCAAACGGGATGCCACGTTGCATATCTGTCACAGGATTTTGTCGAGGACCTCGAGATGAACAGCGGAAGCAATAGACCATATATGTTAGAATTAGAATTACAGTAATAATGTGCTGTAAGTTTATAAAGATACATATTTTAAACAAAAATATGAAAACGATGTTAGTATAATGGCGACAAAGTTATAAATAGAAAGTTAATGTTAAATATAAGCTCTATATTATGACACTAGTTTTAAATGTTGTTCGCCCATTAATTTTTGTGACCAGTTATACTTCTTCATAAGAAACAGGCTGCTCAGAATGCAAAAGACATTCTAAAGTTCATTATTGCTGTAAATTGCCGTCCGTCAATTTAAATCTTCCGCTTCAAAATGCTCCACAAGCTTTTACTGAAGTTATGTTCGCGTGAACAAACAGGTCACTTTATCAAACGAGTTTTCTTTGAAACTCATTCAGATATACGCTCATTTTATTCGCCAAATATAATACTAGACTGTCCTGAAATAAACACCATCTTCCTAAAAGCGAGTGACTTTTTCTTGAACTGTGGCTCCACGTATGCCTTCAAAAGAGGAATATCTGACCTGTGATCTTAACACAACGCGACTTGGAACTTACTATTAGACCAACGCCTACAATGCAACCTAAAACATCACCCGCCACAACTTGTTGCCTGTAAGCCCGGTTTTTGTGATAAGCCACTAAAATTTTGTTCCTTCTGGCTCATCGAAAGGAGCATATTATTTTTTTGTATGTGCCGTGTCCCTTCAGGGGGTAGGCAATCATGGCTCTCCACAAATTTCTATCCTTCGTAGCTCTTAATTCTAAATTCTGTCTTTTTGTTATTTCTCCTAAACCTTGTTCCGCTATCCATGTGCTCAAGCTCACTAAATAGGTTATAGGTTTATTTCTTCTGTCCCTTTTGTCTTCAATCTGTCCTGTGAGTATCAAATTTTCCAAGCCCTCTTTCTTTGTTATGTATCCTAGAAATTTCAACTGTATCATCCCGATGTTAAGTATAAGCGTCTTTTTGTGTTTCAAATTTACCCAAAAGTTCATCGTTGCTCACATGTTCGGTTCATTGTATCCTCAGCATCCTCCTGTAGGACCAAATTTTCTTCATCTTTGAAGAGATTGTCTAGCATTTACTTTACTGATATCACGTGTTGACCATGTTCACCATAGTCTATGAATATAGAATACAGCGCAGTACTTAATCTGTTCAATAAAACAACGTTAAAGATTAACACTCACGAGTCAGACACTCTACTGAATCTGACTATATCGCCAATACCACCAGCAGCTGTTCTGTAATTCTTCAGTCTTCGATATCAGAGGTTGGCAGGGAATATTCGGAAAAAAAACATGGCCGCCTTTATACACGTCGCATTGAATATTTTGAGCCTTCTGATCGGTTAAGCCTTCTATTGGGGAACTATAAAATGAGTCAGCTCATTTTGGCTGGCTCACTAGTACCGGGGTACCCAAAAATTCCATCAGTTCTATACTCTTTTCTGTCACCTCTCCCCTAAAAAACAGTTGAAAAATTGACCTTCAGGTCTTTTGTTACCCATTTCATTCTATTTTCTTTGTGGATGTCTTTCATGCTTTGTCACTTGTCACACGACATTTTGTGCATTTCTCCCAGAATCCATTTTGTACTTTTCGACACTTTCTCGTTGTTATAACGCTCCCGCCTAAACTTCAGATTTTCTTAAAAACAGATCTCTCTTGAACGCATCTTGAGATGTGGTCCTCAACTTGTTCTAGGCAGATATGTATCGGAATCGGACAGAATTCTCAACCTGTAGTCGGTTTCGTGGTGCTTAAACTAAAATTCCTGTTTAGAAATTGATGTCTCAGATTACTTCCACAACGAAGAAAACAAATCGCAAGTTCAAAGTCGAATATCAGGGGCAGAAAGAAATGTCGAAATCTCGATTCGCAGGTCCTATGTCACAAAACCCAATGCACGTAACCAGTCAGAAAAATAACACACTCGCCGACAAACGCGTAAGCCAAATATACGAATCTCTACCCAATTCGAAAACACCAACTGCTTTTATCGACGGAGCATTTTTTTCCATTCTTTCGACAGCTGGGAGAGGACAAACAATATTAGCATATTCGAAATACTTTTATGGCGACTCCTGTGACTGACTTGTTTCTAATTTGGACATTCCGTCTTCGGCATATCATACAGAATATGTACCCCTTTTCTCGGTAAATAACTTTCGTTTTCATCACATTTTCCGCCGTAGAATACACGTTACACGCTTAGTTTGACGAGGTAATTCGCCGTTTTCTTCGCTACACAACCCTCAAAGATAATCCTCACAATTCACTGATGCCTGTCCATCATTTTAGCAATTTCCAGCGTTTCTGCTCATTTTACAATTGCTGATGTTATCAAACATCCCTCTTTATCCGTCAGCAGAGCCGTTCAGTATATTTTTGAACTTCAATCTCACAATGTTTTTATTCATCTGAGACTCTGAAATTCAGAATACTTTACACAAATGGCTGCCGTTTGTTTATATCTGCGCAGAACGAGTGGGTTTTCATTCTATCTGCGCAGATGGATGGTGCCTTCCTTCAGCAAATAAAACTTTATATTCAAATATGTATTTATTTTCATATATCGGTAAAACCTGAAGTGGTTAACCATGCGAGAAGAAGTGTGTTTATTATTTGAGCGAAATTTGGTGCCATAAAAACATTCTATCGGAAATTAAATGGCAGTTTACCTCAATAACTTGAAAGGTTTATTCTTCTGTGTAAAACAAATGAAGTGCATCGGAGAGACATAAAATAAATATCGACATTTATAAACACATTTGGGATATATTTTATCAATAAGAAAAAAATAGTTTGAAGGATGGCACAGTACTGGTTATCAAACAAAACAAATTTGAATCATTTGAGTTGATATACAAACGAAAATAGTTACCTAGGCGGAAACTGAAATAGGTGTGCCAAGTTCAAATTCCGGCCAAGTCTGTTGTCTCCAGTTTGCACTAATACCCATGGGAAAGGTAGGTATTCAGCTATCACCCTCCTAGCTTAGGGCATAAAGACTGAGTTATTTATCCTTTGTTGGCAAATACTCTAAGAAAAGGGAAACAAAAAGGAAACCATTATTATTATTATTATTATTCCAAAGAACAGTCATTTCAAAGAATTATCCGATTTTGAAATAAGAACATATTCTTTATGCGTACACATTTATTTTCCTACATATATCTCTGGCTCTGTGGTTATTTTTCGGTATATATGTGAAAATAGGTATAAAATTTATGCATCTTTTAAATATCCATATTAACGTATATGCATATATATATATATATATATATATATATATATATATATATATAAAGTAATATAGTCTTAAGGTGTGCAATATTTATGGGATAAAGTGCTCAAGAGATAGGGTGTGTGTAAATATAAAAGTCAACATTGAAGTCAACATTTAGAGGCGACATTCTGTTTCATGCTAGACGAAATCGTCAGACCAAGTGGCCTGACGATTGCGTCTGGCATGAAACAGTGTTGACTTCAATGTTCACTTATATATATATATATATATATATATATATATATATATATATATATATATATATGTATCTTTGTGTGCGTGCTATCGTGTGTGATTGTATATACGTGTATATATGCGTTGGGCACATAGACGTTAGCAAGCTTATCTCGCAAAATCAATTACTACTGAATAGAGAGTTTGATTCTCACTGGGTGCCCCGTACTTTCAGCCTTGTGCCACATCTAAGCTACGCTTAGAAAATTAACATGTATATATGTGTTGGGTATAATGGTTAGTAAGGACTCGGATCTTATCATAAAAAAATTACCGGTGAAAATAACCATACGGGAAGAATTTCGAACCATGTACAAGCAAGTATCTATGCAAATAGGAAATATATATTTATGATGAAATACGAAATATTAATAAGTGTAACTGTTTTTGTAAAAACAAAACAAGCAAAAAAAAAAAAAAAAAAACAAGCAAAAAACAAAAACAAAAAAAAGCAAAAAAAAAAAAAAACCAAAACCAACAAAAACACATAAAAAACACCCAAGGATATTATTTACGGCAGATTATCAATGAAAGCAGTATTTAACATTATTTACATTATTCGGACTATTGTCCTCATCTTTGTCGCCTTCTTCAGGTGGTTGGAATGTCGAGCTGAACCCTTTATTTCGCTCCCCGTGGTAGACTGTTCTAGTTCCACGTGCCATGTTTAACTGAAATCCATTAAACATGGCACGTGGAACTAGAACAGTCTACCACAGTGAGCGAAATAAAGGGTTCAGTTCGATATTCCAACCACCTGGAGAAGGCCGGTGCGTACAACGGCCGAAACGTTGTGATAAATATGGCGACAATGATAAGAACAATAGTCCGAATAATGTAAATAGTGTACATAATACGTCATCTCAGAAATATAGACAGATACGGCAGTATTTAAGTTAAAAACAACAAAAACTATTAGTACTAAATACAGATTAATTATTTAAATAAACAATTTTTAAAGAGCTGACAACAGGACAGATAATTGTAATATAATTACCTTCCATGGCTATCATCACACTCCTTCCCGGTCTTTTGAACCGAAGTAGATGCTTATCCCTTGCTCAGGATTGGGTTTCCGGTTCCTTCTAAAGTCTTTTCATACTCTTTCACTTCCGTTAATCTTGTCGTTTTGTTTGGGGTGATTTGATTAAAATTATTTTCTTTTATGAAATTACAGTCAATTTACCTGCGAGTAAAAATTGTTATAATCCAGAATGATAATGATATTTCATCATTCTAAAAATAACCTTGCCATCAGTGATGACAGAAAATAAAGATATTTCATCATCCCTGAAATAAAGATAAAAAATTTCTTCATCCTAGAAACAACTATAATAAATGACGAGAAAGATATTTCATCATTCTAAAATCTGATTATATAAACGACTCTTCACCACAAGCGACGGCAGTCAGTAATGTTAGGCCAGTAGAGTAGCAAATGGCAGTAGCAGTAGTAAAAAAGCCCATCACATACGTATCCTCATTCCTCCGTGAAAATCGAAAACTGCCAATCTCAAACGTTATCCTCACAAACGAAAATCTCGGAACAAGCAGAAACAAGCACAAACTTAAAAACAACAACAAAAAAAAACAAAACAAAAAACAGTAAGAGTGAGAACATTTTTAACAGTCACACCATACCAACACCTGTAATTCATATCACGAGAACTAAAAATAGACATTCTTGTTATCAATATCAACACGTGTTTCAAGTCATTATTTTTTATGCTATTGTTGTACGTTTTTATTAATTTCGTTTCCAGTATAAAAAAGTAAAAAGGATTCCTCTATCAACTACTACTACAAGTACAGATAACAATGGGATAACTACTATATCAACACCACCTTATCAACATTATAATGTTTTATTTCACAAGTTTCAAATAAACAGAAATAATACTGTCCGAACAATGAAAGTCTCCAGGGACCAAAAGGCCTCTCCAAAGGGGAAAGAGACAAATCGTATGGTTGAGACATCCTCTGAGTAATAATAATATAATGAGAAAAAATGGATGATTTATTTTTCACCCATTTCATATATCATGCTTTGATAATGCCTTCTAGTGGTTGTTAGAAGACGATCTTAGTAGACAAGGGGTGTAATCCCATATTTCAATAATTATATATGATAAAAAAATAAATTTGAGATCGAAGTTACGGCTGAACTTATTTCTGTGTATAATGTATTTGATAAATTGTTATGCATGACATCCTTTTTGTGTTCATAAATACGTTTTTTTTTTTTAAATTTCTGAAACTTTGATCTGAAGAATGCTACACATATATTAGGTTGGTGCAAAAATAATGACGTAATAATGTCGTTTTTTGACGTATTTTTTAAGGTCAAAAACGATATTATTACGTCATTATTTTTGCACCAACCTAATATTTAAAGATAAAATATTAGGGTGCAAAAATAATGTCTTTTTCTCACATAGTAACATATGTGAGAAAACGACATTATTTTTGCACCAACCTAATAACTTTGAAGGAATGTTTTTCTGAGCTCAGCTATCGATTCTTCTCAAAATGTTAACTTACGCCAGGGATTTTTAAAAATAATGTTCCTTCTTAAAAGAAATAAGTTTTTTCCCAAGTGAACATTTTTTTTATGTGCCGTGTCCCTTGAGGATGTAGGCGATCATGGCTCTACCCCACCCCCCGATCCCTTGTAGCTCTCAATAAGTTTCGTCCCTCTGCCACCTCCCCCAGACCACGTTGTTATCCACTTGCCAAAGCCTGCCAGGTAAGTCATGCGTTGCTTTATCTTGTCTCTTTTTCCCGCTATTCGACCTGTGAGTATCAGATTCTGCAAGTCTTCCTTTCTCCTTACGTGTCCCAGAAATTTCAACTGCCTCTTCCTGATGTTATGTATGAGCTTCTTCCTTGTTTGCATCTTCTCCAAAACCTCATCGTTGCTCACACGTTCGGTCCATGATATCCTTACCATCCTTCTGTAGAACCATACCTTCGTTGCCTCGTCTCTTCTCCATCTTTGAGGAGACCGTCCAACATTCACTGCCGTAAAGGAGGACAGATGTCACGTAGCAGCTCAGAAAAACATACATGACCGTAAAAATTTTAACAAAATAGAAAAAACGGTTAACTTAAGACTTGTTATTAAAAATAAAAGCAAATTATTTATCAAATTAAAATAAAATAAGATAAAAATTACGTTAAAAAAATATAAACAAATAAGAAAATAAAAATTCAAGATCAACATTAACAATATTTATTTTTGTTTACTATTAAATTACATCACTTAGAGTCTTCTGTTTACCTTTACTTACATATCTACATTTGCTTACACAATTAGCTTTACTTATTATGGGTGCGTGGTCGAGTGGATAGAACGTTCGCTTTCTGACACTGGTTCGAATATCACCATGGTCGATTTGTTAGGAAGTAGACTTCCTGATGTTATCGGTCTGAGTGGGGACGATCCCGGCGTGCGGCACCTTTGGAAAGTGCCTGAAAACCATACCAAAGGTTGACCAAGCCTTGTGAGTGAAATTGGGTAGATCAAACCCTTGGGGGCCGTTGATAGCTCTGTTAGTATGAAGTTACAAGTCATCGTGATCGAGGGTTTGAACATGCTAGTGTTGATCATTCTAGATAACACGCACTCTCCCAAAAGCTGTAACTAAGGCCTGCTCAGCATAGTTGCAGTATAAACCACAGGTGAGCTCTGTGGGTGTTCAACGGACACAAATGTGCCTGAGCTAGAGTCTACAATACGGATTGGCTAGTCGCCCTATTAGACGGGTATCCTCGAATACGATTGGCCAGCTATTATTGTTTTTATTATTATAGCTTTACTTATATATTTACATTTACTTACACAATTAATATTAAGAACATTTTTGAACATTCTTAAATTAAAAAAAAAAGTGTAAAATTTACGATACGAGAATATATATGATCGACTCTCCCATCGAGATTCGACGTATGAGGGTCAAGCATAGGAAACCGACAGCCCAACACCGGCACATGAGATTTGATTATAGTGGTGAAGGCCTCGTGCAGGACCATCCACACTTTTTGGAGGGACGAATACAGAGACCTGGTGCACCGAATGCCACAAGGTTCCCAAACGACCCTCCGCAGGTTTTGAATTCAGAGTTGTCCTTCTCCTAGACCAGTTGCCATCCAAGGCTATAGAACCCAGTCAGTCCTGCTATTTTACCCATAGCTGGAGGGAGAAGAGGAGGATTCATACCTTTCCCAAGGGTATTAGCACGTAAGTGAATGTCCAGTAATATGAACTATTTTCGGGTGTGTGATAAAATTAGTTTAGCCTTGAAAAATATTGCCTCATCCGTGATTCCGTCAGATTTTTATCACGCCCAAAAACTCTTGTCTCGACTGTCGATTAGTTGTCCTACGGCCATTGTCTGCGATGGACGTTACTCCAAGCAAGCGTACGAAAATTTGTAACGCTGCACGAACACAGAGGCAAGCCTTATCATTGAGCAAGTCAAAGTACTTTCGACTGGCTCGGAAACTCTCCTGATTTAAATCCAATCGAGAATCTGTGGTCAATCTGCAAGGAATGACTTCGTGAAATGGACATACGAAATACTAACGTTTATACTGAGTCATGTTTCATTGAAAAAATACGAACAAATGTTTTGTTTCAATTAATTTGCACAAGGATATATATATATATATATATATATATATATATATATATATATATATATATATATATATATATATAATGCACATACTGACGTAATGCATTTGCAATAGTGTTCTCAGCAAAGTCTTCATTAGATGGTAACGCTGAGGTCAGAACTTGGAATCAGAGCTGGAGCATCATATAGCACTGACCGAGGGTACCCAAGAATGCTCTGGCATTACCACCAGACTTTGTCGATTGATATATTTTTGGCGTGTGGCTTGCGATATGCTTGTAACACCTGAATGTAGTTCCCAACTGATTTTTGGAGCATTGTCATTTCTTTCTGAGTTAGGACTTCGGACATTTCGGTGTTAAACTGGTCAGGAAACAACAATGTCCACTCCTTGATGGGAAATGAATTACATTGGATATTAAACTTGCGACACAAGAAGGTCGTACGAGGGTACCTGGTACAGAGCCCTGGCAGAGGATCGAACTCACTATACTGCTGGGTAATTACAACTGTAGAGGAGTGAGCTATATAGACGCGAAAACACTAAGTACGGATTTGCATTTTACAACGAACGTGAATTCTTGTAACTGCAATGATTATGCAGCAGAAATCTGCGTACTGAGATCAGCGAAAAATAGATCCATACGCTGCTAGAATAATTGATTAAAGTGTTCGATAGAGTCGAAGACGCCATGCATTTAGATGACCTATTTGCGTAACGGTGGAATAGGTGTCTAAGTTCTTTTGTTTACTGATCGGCATGATCTTTTAGTTTTCGATGCAAGTCATGCGTCAGTAATAGCTGGTTGCTCCAATGTGGAGACATAAAGAGCGGTGTTCGTGAATTAAACGAGTCTTTTTTATGAAAAAGTTGAGCTAAATTTCATAGGCATTTACGTCGTAGTGAAACAATACAATATAATAAGCTAAAACCTGAAGGAGGAGTTTATTCCATCGCTTGTAATGATTGTCACCGAAAAATACATAGAAACCACAAGGAATCTACATAGAAATATTATATGAACACAAAAGGGACATTTTATAAAATAATACATCAAATGCGTTGTTTACCCACCGTAACGAGATTGAACACAGCTTTAACATAAAAAAAGCTACTCTGATCAAAGAAGAAATTATTCATTACGACGTAAATATCCAAAGAGTGCCTTCATCGCAAGGTAATCTAAATTTGTGACCTGGCTCTTACAACATTGCACCATTCGTGGTAAATCTTCTCATATATGGAATACCTTCTTACAAAAGGTGATGGAAAGAAAAAGAAAACAGACACTACCAAAAAAGAATTTCTAAAATTCACAGATAAATTCTCAGTCGTGCGCATGTCTAGTTTAACCAACATAATAAATTTAGTCGGATAAAGTCCTGAAAAATGAAACGTGTCACAAGTAAGCTTTTCCACTTTGTCATAAAATTTCCCCATATATATATATATATATATATATATATATATATATATATATATATATATATTACAGCAAAAAAAAAATTACCTCAATATAGAGATAGTCTATTTCAAGAGGTTCCGTACGCAGCTAACAGAGGGGCGGATGATAGACGCGTACAACGGCTTGAAATAGACTATCTCTATGTTGTAATTTTTTTTTTTGCTGTAAAAAATATATATATGCTTTGTTATAATAAATACATCTAGCTCGCTGTGGATCACTTTTAATAACTAATATTACTAGGATCTACCAGGATTATATACCAACGGATCGATTACCTCTACTATATATATATATATATATATATATATATATATATATATATGTTGTGGAGTGATTTCGCAATGGAGGCTTGTATTTGTACTAAATCGGTCCTAAAATAGGTTCGACGTACAAAACGTTAGAAACTTGATATAAGAGGTATTACGCAGAGTAATCTTATTGTGGTCGCTGACTACTTTCGCTGTCGAATACTGTCGTCTGATCATCGACGCTATTTAGTAACTGCCCCACGCAGTCACATGTGGCACAAGGCCGAATTTAATGTGGGGTTCCCGAGCCCGTAGGCTCGGCTAAAAAATCCCCGTAGACCCTGCATAAACGATCTCGGGTCTGTCTACCTCCCCGGACGAAACTCTGCCCTTCGGCATAACCTCGTCCTGGTTCCTCTCTGTCCGAAGGCAGAGAGTTCGACTGTCGCCCGACATCGACGATATTTAGTCACCCAACAACGAGGGCATCATGTGGCACAAGGCCGGTTTAACGTGGGATCTCCGAGCTCGTGGGCTCGGCCAAAAATATGCCCATTGAACCAGTTTAAACGGGTTCAGGGTCGGTTTCCCTCCCGGAAAGAGAATCCGCCTTTCGGCGTAACCTCTTTCGAGTTCCTCCCCGCCCGAAGGCAGACAGTTCAACCGATCAGCCGGTCGTACGACATCGACCGACCGTCGTTTCTATTACTACTCCTACTTATATTAGGTGGGAGAGTCTATTAACTATAGAATAGGTTTTTCACCATAACAATATATATATATATATATATATATATATATATATATATATATATATATATATATATATATGATAAAATGGATTAAGTCCGACAATTATTTAATATATTTTCTGCTTGTATGTTATTTTTATAGATACAATTTATTTAAGTAAATGCTCTGTGTTTTTTAAAATAAAGTGTATTAATTGCATTTACCGGTCTTAATATTCTTTTTCAGGAGAAGAGAAGAGAAGAGGTGGGTTCATATCTTTTCCAAGAGTATTTGCATGGAAGTGAATATAACAAACCCGACTGGAATTAGAACTCCGATTAATAATTCCGAATCGTTATACATTACATCTCCCGCGAAACCAAACATACGGCACTTTTTATTCCCAAGCAGTTACCCATCCAGGTACTGACTAGGCTCGACGTTGATTAACCTCGGTTAGCTTACGGGAACCAGTATTTCAAGGTAATGTGGCCGTAGCCATCATTTCTTTTGAAAATGACTTAAACATAATCAATAATTTGGAAATAAGAAAATTCTCGAATAATTTTCAAAAAGTCTTGAGAAAGTTAAAAAAATGATAAAAAAAAAAAAATAATAATTATAAAATCAGATAAATCAATGATAATCGTTCAAATGGAAACCAACAATGACAATAAACTAGTCGACAAAGAAGTCATTAAATTTTACAAAACTAATAACGAAACAGAAAGTGATATAAACAAAGAAGCTAAAAACAGCCACGAAACTAAAATTGGACGATAGAATAAAACAATTAGCAAAAGTAGAATGATTTATCAAATTAAAAGACCATACGGACAATTTCACGACCAAATCAACATGCATTGGGAAAATGAGAAAAACAAATATGAGAAAAGATATTCTCAAAACTAAAAAGAATAGTAAATATAAAATAATAAAAAATACACAAGCAACAATCAATTGGTTTAATAACGTTAGGAAATAAAGGAAACTGTTTCTTCATGCAGTTAAGACCGAAAAGACTTCTATCCATCTATTAATGGGCATACACTAAAGAATGCATTAAACTTAGCAAAACAATACATCAATATCCCCAATGGATTAAACAGTGCTGAAAATCAGCATTACAAAAAAAATATGAACAAAAAGGGCCATAATAATAACAATAATAAATAAATATATGAAATAAATTTAATATTAACTTAATTTATTAATAAATAAAAGAATAGATATTAAAAATGTCCATATATACGCGTGTGTGTTCATGTACATGTAAATATAGACACACGTACACGCACACACGTACACACACACACGCACACACGCACACACACACACACGCACAAATACCAAAAAACGAACAGACCTACTCTCCCCGCCATGATTAATACCTCAAAATATAAGATCAAGGCAAAAACAAATAAACTACTAAATAAATATGAAACACTAAATAAACTATAACATATGATATAAACAAACACTTTAATACATATATACTTTTAAAAATTACATATATGTGCGTGCGTGAGTGTGCGTGATTATAGTTACGTGCTAATACCCTTGGGAAAGGCATGAATCCTCTTCTTCTCCCTCGACACTTACCCATTTATTGGTAAAATAAACAGGGTAAATAACAGGACAGACTGGGTTCTATAGCCTTGGATGACAACTGATCTACCGCAGAAAGAAATGGGGGGGGGGAGAGTCTGACTCTTCAGTTATGTATCGAAAGATACATGATCGCCTAAACGTGTATCACGCATGACACATAACTGACTGATATATATGTATGCATATATATATATATATATATATATATATATATATATATATATATATTAGGTTGGTGCAGAAATAATGTTGTTTTCTCACATAGTAACATATGTGAGAAAACGTCATTATTTTTGCACCAACCTAATATATAGTAAAGCTAAAATAAAATCCGTTGGTATATAACTCAAGTGGGTGCTAGAAATAGAAGAATATTAAAACTGATCCACAAAAGAGAGCTCGACGTATTTCATTTATACAGTGGAATATTTCGGCAGACGATAAAAGTGGTCGTCTGTCTTCTCAACCCAGATATGAAATGGAATTCACATCCGTAGAATTTGAAGATGCAGGAAGTAAAAGTGAAATATATATATATATATATATATATATATATATATATATATATATATATATATATACAACAACATTCCTGTCCATATTTACAATACAAAAAATTACTAATCGACAACACAACTGTCCTACATCATGAAAACACCAAATTCAGATTACAGATTCTAGAAACAATTTATATTAAAAAATCAAAGCCGGCACTGAACAGAATCAACTATAAATACTGCAGTAACGTTCTGAAATGCCTGTAAAGGAACAGTTTTTTCATGCTTTAATACGCGCGTGACCATGACATGATAACACAGAAAGAAAAAATTCCATAATGAATGCTCAGCACATTGTCAACCGTTTTGCATTTAAAAGCATAATGAAAAAATTATGGTAATGCATAATAACGCACAACTTTGTATAAATACTTATATTAATGAACAACATATAGTTTTGTACTACTTGCACCCCTGAAGATGATCTTGGAAGAAGATCGAAAGTACTTGGGAAACGAAAATAAAAGAAAAGCTACAGCACATTTCTCCCAGCCTTTAACATCAATACACGTAAGGTTATTCGTGAGTATGAACGGATTTTGTTAAAAATTAGCAGACATAATGTCTGTAATTTATTCAATCAGACATACCTAAAAGAGAATTTGCTGCCTACATACACAAATGCACATCTCTCTACCTTCGACCATGTCTCTCACACTCTCTCTCACAACTCTCTATATCACCTAACATCAACTTAAAATTACTCCTCAAAAGTGTATAAAAAATATACGTAAATTTAAATTCATTTTTCACCCTTGAAAGTGTGGTCTGATGAGCCAGGGAAAAAGAAATTCCCTGGGAAAATAAATTATAACCTATGGACCCTTAAAGTTGTTGGTTTAAATTATATATATATATATATATATATATATATATATATATATATATATATTATAAATTAATAGACTTAAAATATGGTTTTTCGCTACACAGTTCCAACCATGTTTCAAAAATGGAAGCTAAAAGCCCCGAATTTAATTTTGTAATTAAATTAAAGACATTAGGATGAAATGGAACTAATATTTTAAGTCTATTAATTTATAATATTAATGCTCTGTAAATTTACATTGAGCACTATTTTGTAAAAATAAAAATATCTATAAGAACACCGGATTATATATCTTACTGTTCTTTCTTTTTATTAATACACACACACACACACACACACACACACACACACACACACACACACACATATATATATATATATATATATATATATATATATATATATATATATATATATATATATATATATATATATATGTATATATATATATATATATATATATGTATATATATATGTATATATATATATATATATATATATATATATATATATATATATATATATTCTTTTAACTCAACCAACCATAATTAATATCCTAAAAATAGAAAAATAACTGCACCATTTAAGCACTAGTTTATTAATAATAAAGCGCAGACATAATTGTACATGTACGTGTGAACGCACATTTATATGTATATATGTGCGGGTTAGTATACCTAAAAACGTGCGTGCATAGATTTGCACGTGTGCGCATACGTAAGTGTATAAATATAGACAAATGCACATCAAGTCAAACAATAATAAATACAAATTTAATTATAAACCTCATCTCCTGCAATAAAAACGAAATAATAGCCTTATGAATGTATATCAGTATAAGTATATGTGTGTGTGTGTGTGTGTGTGTGTGTGTGCATATATATATATATATATATATATATATATATATATATATATATATATATATATATATATATATTATGAAATGGACAAAGACCGACAAGAGAGAAACCGCAAACGTTTTTGGTTGTAATGTGGATTTTTTATTATGCTTTATGGAAAATAAAGCATAATATTTTTTTTTAAATCCACATTACAACCAAAAATGTTTGCGGTTTCTCTCTTCTTTTTAATATATATATATATATATATATATATATATATATATATATATATATATATATATCATTTAAGCATTGATACCAATTATTTATGTAAAAAAAGAAATGCAGCTTCCCTAGCAGAAATAATAATAAGAAAAAAAAAAAAAGAAACAAAAGCAAAAAAAAAAACAAAAAATAAAAATTAAAATCGGCAGCATGTCTAGATATTGGAACAACTCGCCACAAACCTCAACTGTCGAAAGAAAAGTAGAAAAAGGAAAAACAAGTGAAAAAGCTGAAGCGCCAGTGTAAAATGGAAAAAAAAAACCCCGAAAAGTACAAGCGATCACGACATGTACACACATCCGCGCAGGCGTGAACGCACAGCCACAGAGATGGGTGCATGGCTGCACGCGCACAAACGCACACACAAACACAAAACATACTTCATAAACTTACACCGATGATAAGTGTATAAAAAGGAAAAAATTAGAAACATAATTTCTGATACTCTCTGAAGAGTGGACGGATAGGTTCACCTCAAAAACTCTGTAGTCAGAATGCTGACGGCAATATCAGTCATCTGACAAACTTTTACTCATATTAATCCTATATATATATATATATATATATATATATATATATATATATATATATATATATATATATTTTCTGTAGTTTAGTGCTAGCAGCAAGCAGAAATATTTCTCCACCCGATGATGGCCATTTCGGCCGAAACTAGTCGAGGAATCTAAATGGAATAATAATAAAAAAACGAAAGAATATTAATCTACAACCCAGTGTGTCTGAGGATTTTAATTTTTTAATTTTTATTGTTCAAAATATATATATATATATATATATATATATATATATATATATATATATATATGTTTGTTTGTGTGTGTGTGTATCTTTGTATGTTTGCATATATGTATGTATACAGGGTGCAATAGGTAAATTGTGCTCATTTTATATTTTGAATTTCGCGCATGCGCCTTATTTATTTTTTTATTTTGTCAACTTCAAATTATAGTAGGGTCAGTTGGGCACCGTCTGTGAGAAAAAAAATGCACCATGATGCAATTCACTTGGCCAGAAATGTAGAAACGGAATGTTGTACTGCTTGGCATCCGCTCAGGAAGCTCCAACACGAGCAATTCCGAGACTTCTGGTGTCTATCTAAGGAGAGGATTCGGATCGAGTTGGAAGCCATCCCAAACAAAATCAACTTTCGTGAAAAGGACCAACAGACTTTTTCTCCCTATGCGATAAAATACTGCTCTACAGTGAGCGAGCCGTCATTCACACAACGTTACAAAGAAGAATCCTTAAAGATTTCCATGCGGGTCACCCATTGATTACAAGTATGAAAAGCCTTATGCGCAGTTATGTGTACTGGCTGGACATGGATAAGGATATCGGAAACATCGTAAAATCCTGTAAAGGCTGTGCCTTGGCATCTAAGGCACCCCCAATCAAATATAGTCATTGGCCTAAAACGGACGGACCATGGTCCCGAATATATATAAACTTTACAAGCCCGCTAGACGTATTCTACTACCTCATAGTAGTAGATAGTTTTTTCGAAATGGCCCGAAGTCCTTAGATGTAAAAAACCCACTACAAAAGTTACAAT
>OZ010596.1:25566217-25578717 GCA_963932145.1 Acanthosepion lycidas
TTATTATCCACCTATCAACGTCAGCCGATGAAAAGCAAATGCTTTATTCATAAGGAGACGAAATTCTTAAATAAATCGAAAATCATCACTCCAGCTTTATCTTTTGTTTGGCCTTTATTTCTCATCACCGCCTCATTTGGGGGGGGGGAATAAACCGCTGCAAAAAGAGGAAGAAGAATGAAAAAAAGTATTAATAAGAATAGGAAGAGGGAAAAAATAAAGGATTTTTTTAAAAATCATTTCATCCCAAGCATGACAATAAAGCCACTAAGATACAATCGGTGTCACTGAGTTTGAGAGAATATGAGAAAGCATTATTAACCTTTTGAACCATGACCACCGCTTTACCGGTGGTAGAGAAAAATGACGTAACGCTCAGCCACCGGTTGAACAGTGGTACAGAAAAATGACTTAATTGCCAGCCACCAGTTGAACGATGGGTAAACACTTGTAACTCTTTTTATATCTACAGTGAAACATTACATAACAATTATTTGCGAATTTTGACTCAGGTAGAAGGTTTAAAATTGTTCAGGAACGCTGGGCTCAAATGGTTAAGGATGGAGGTATCCCCCCCCACCCCGAGGCAGATAATTAATATAAAACATAAAGTGAGTAGAATCAGGTAGAGTTTGGGGCTAGTTGCATCAGTAACCATCGAAGAAACATTGTTGATTTCACTGACCAATGGAGCGTCATTTGTGTTTTGATGTCAGAAAACGTGGTTTATATCGTACGATTATCCAAGTTAAGTAACATTGAGCCTATCCAGTACCTAGATGGGTGACTGCTTGTGGATACTAGGCGTTGTAAGCTTCGATGTGTGGAAGGTGTAATGGATATCAGCTCAGAATTTGAAATCGGAGAGCCGAGTTCTAATTCTTATCGGGTTCATTGTATTCAATTACGCACAAATACCATTGGGAAAGGTATAAATTCACCTCTTCTTCCCCAGCAATGGGTTAATTACTACACGTATTTTCTGGAACACACTCCCAAGAGGATGCTTTCTCGTTCGCTACAAACTTAACCCCTTAAAGTCTAGTGTTAATCGTTATCTTTCTGATATATTTGAACCCTTTGAGCCCTGATCACCGTTTTACCGGTTGTAGAGAAAAATGACGTAATGTCCAGCCACCGGTTGAACGGTGGTAGAGAGCGAATGACTTAATGCTCAGCCACCGGTTGAAATTGTGGGTAAACACTTGTAACTATATTTTATATCTACCGTGAAATATTATATACCAATTATTTTCGAATTTTGACGCTGGAGCTCAGGCAGAAGGGTTCATATTGTTCAGGAACGCCGGTCTCAAAGAATTAAGGAAAGAGAATAGAAGAACAGGAATTAATAAAACAGAAGATAACGATTGACATGGCGTTTAAATATTTGAACATCAAAGTTGACTGGGAGCCGGAAGAGAGTTCTGCAAGCGAGAAGTGTCAGGGAAGAAACTGTTAACATAGAACTTACGGTTACATGTAGTCATTTTAAACAGTAAAACGCTGAGATCTTGCCACCAATCTAGTACTGCGCTTAAATTCATAAAGTCTAGGGACCAAAGAGGAAAGATAATTTGAACAATTAACATGAAAATATCTATAGTAAAAGCATAATGAAGCTAAAGTGACTGAAGTCGAGATGCCAGGCCAGGAGCAATAACATAACAGATTATTCTTTGTATTTTATCTAAATATATTGCAGAAGCAACCTACTAGAGGTGACAGCAATATCCAATCCATGAACAAATGGTAGACTTATAAGACAGATTCAGTCCTTCCATATGGCAATGAATGCTGGACAATCTACTCACAAATAAGAACAAAGTTGAAGCAACAGAAATGTGGTCCTACAGAAGGATACTGAGTATATCATGGATTGCACATGTGAGCAATGACGAAGTATTAGAGAAAATGGAAACAAAAGGACACTTATACATAACATCAAGAAGAGACAGTTGATATTTCTATGGTACATAATGAGGAAAGAGGGCTTGGAAAATTTGATACTCACTGGACAGATTGAATGCAAGAGGCACAGATGAAATCAAATTAAAACTAGCGTGCTTGTGTAAATGGATGGCCGAACAAGGTTTAGGAGAGATAGCAAAAAGACAAAATATATTAAGAGTTACAAAAGATAGGAAATTGTGGAGAGCTATGATCGTCTACGTCCTGAAGGGACACGGCACATAGAAGATTTCTCCTCTTTCTCCTCTTCCCTCATCCTTCTTCCCCTCTCTCCTCCGCTTTCTGACATTTGCCTTTTCTTCCTATTCCTTTACGCTTCTCCTTTTCATTTTCCCCAGACTGGGTATGACGATAAACTACATCCGCGTCCTGGGTAAGACAATAAACTACGTCCAACAGCAAGACCTCTGATCAGGAGGTTTTGAGGAGCGTGGAACCATCTCTTAATTGCTGGTGTTCGCAGGTCAGCCTTGACTAGGGGTGCTAGCACCTGTTAGGGTCCCAACTATGTAGTTAACCCCCAAATTGGGTCAAAACACTATGAAAGTGTAGAAATAGGTCTTAATACTAGAAATACTTTGTAAAAGAAAAACAAAATTATTACCATCAATACACTATCAGCAATACATTTTAGGTAAAACAATTTTACCAACAATATTTTTTTGAAAAAAATATTATCAGAAATAGATGTTTTTAAGGAAAAATATTACTAGCAATACATATTTGAAAAAAAAATACCAGCAATAAAATTCTTGTCGGCATTAAATAACCCATTGAGGTTGATATGCCGTAAAATAAAATAACCCAAACCAAACTCCCGACAAAACCCCGCTTTACTGGCATATGTCAATGAATCCTGATCTGCTAACTGATTTCTTACAAAGAATACATATTCTATTCATACGAACCTATCCTAAAACTCTTGTCGGCATTATATAACCCATTGAGGTTGATATGCCGTAAAACAAACCAAACCAAAACAGACTAGACAAAGGAACATTCGGAACATCCTACTGTAGAACCACATTTCTGTTGCCTGAAGTTTCTTCTTCATCTTGTTCAGCCATATAGTAGGTCTGATTGGACACCTCGAGTCGGTGTAATCTTTAGCAAGCTAGAAAAATTACAACTGATTAGTGAGTTCGATGCTCACTGGGTTCCCCCTCTTTCGGCCTTGTGCCACATGTAAACTGCACTTGGAAAATCACTATAGTAGGTCTGATATTACGTAACAGTTAAGTACTTTTTTTGTTGTTTCTAGCGCGATTATCCTGTTAAAACTTTGCTTAACTTTTGGATGGCTTAAGCATTCGGATTTCGATGTCGCGTTTTCTGTCCTCTGTTAAAACACTTTCTAGATGTTTAAATTTTTGTACTTGCATGATTTTGGCGTTTTCAATTTGCAGTTCGCATGTTTTTCCTTCATTTTTTGCTGACAATTCTTCTTTTTGCTGACATGCGCTGTGAAAAAGACGATGAAAGGAGAAAAAAGAGGAAAAGAAAAGGAGGGAAAAGCGGAAAAGAAGAGGAAGATTAAAATCCTCTGTGTTAGTGACATGAGGAAAGGAAAAAGGGCCCGGTGATAAAACCACGAAGGAAGAACGAGAAATGACGAGAAAGGAAATTATGGGATGTCGACAAGGAAAAGAAGAAAGTAACATAAAAATAAACAAAGTTGAAGTGTCATGAAGTAGATGAAGAAACAACAATGACAACAAAAAGAAAGAAACACATGAAGAGGAAGATGAATTGCTTTTATACTCGTTGTCGTCCAGATCAGGGAAAATGGGTAGCTGCTTTGGCGGGAATCCAGAGTTGGCTTTCCCATGAAGCCATGATTTATAAAGCTTTTTAACCTCTCAAAACTCTTACGGTAGCTATCGATCGATCTGACGCATCTGGGAAACGTGAAGCTAAAACTGAATGCAAACATTGCTGCATTTAATTTTCCATTATTTAAATAAATTGATTCCTAAGGAGAATTGAAATACAGAAGACCAATTGCGGTTTTGTTAAAAAAAAAAGAAAAGTAAAGCCGACAGACCAAAAGGGAAGGTTGCTTTAACCCGCTTCAATTAAGTGCGTATAAGTTTAATGCATTTTTTTTTATTAAAAAATAAACACGGTTTTCTGTTTATTTGTTTTTCACAGAGATGTGTGTGTGTGTATAGGCCTGTAACGCACGCACTAAACACGCATATATGTATATATACAATTATAGGATAATATATGATTTTTATATATCAAGAACAAATTTAGGGAGAAAAATCTATGACAAAGTGGAAAATGTTTTCGTGTGACACGAGGATAGCTTACAATTGACCCGTTTTTATCAAGTTTATTCTTCAGAAAATAAAGTATAATTATATGTTACTCAATTATATGAATTGGGATCAAATACAGATCAAATATGGATCAGAACCTGATTGAATAAGATAAAGAAAAAATAGGAAACGTTTATCAATTAAACAGGGTTCACTTTTATTAAAGCTTCTGTTATAACTGCTGTTATAAGGAAATAATCAAGTTTAAGATCAAATGTTGTTATTATTTAAATCTTTATTTTTAGTAATACCGACATGTAACCAGCGGATAGGAGAGAAGGGAATAGATCCGTGGTTTGCACTTGTGTTTATGCATCCGCCATTGTTCATTCCTGTCCAGGTAAAACTACCCGGCCAAGGCCGATAACTCCGTACGGTTGTCTTCCTTAGTTAGCTCCGTCATAGTAGCTTCAATAAATTTGAAACATGTTCAATTGATAAACGTTTCCTGTTTGTTCTTTACCTTATCATTCAGTTATATATCCAATATTATTTGCAATGACTTCTTACCATTTGTCAGGCAGCTTTTTATTACATTTTGAGTAAAATTCTGCTGGTTTTGGCGAGAAAAGCTTTTGATGAACTTTTGAATCCGATTTTCATTATAATCGATAAGGTCGTCGTGCATCTAGAGAATAACAAACTCTTCAGCGACAAGCAGTATAGATTTCGGTCAGTCCGATCCACCGCCGACGTCCTAACTAGCATCACACAGAATTAGTGAGGCTCTTGACGGCAAACACACCTCGAGAAACGTAGCATTAGATATCTCAAAGGTCTTTGACAAGGCATGGCACAAAGACTCACTACAGAAGCTGTCCAATTACGAAATCCCTCGAAGCGTCTTCTCGTGATAAAACCCTTCCTAACAGATAGGGCCCTGATAGTTATCAATGGCAAGTCCTCTAGAGCCCTAAAGGTCAATGCAGGCGTTCCCCAGGGGTCACTCCTCGGACCAACCCATATTTTGATCTGTATAAATGGTCTGCCTAAGGATATATTCAGCTTATTTGTAAACATCTATGCCGATGATACGACTATATACGGGCGCATCTCTGAAACTCTCGATGGTCAGGGATTGGCGACTAAATTTTATTCTATCTTGCACAAGCTACCCAATGCCGTAGAAAATGGCTGGTTACATTCAATGGCTCAAAGACCAAGCTAGTTACATTATATCATCGCCGATCTGACCCCGAACTACCACCAATCAGGATGAACGGAGGTACTCTCGGGGAAGCACCGTGCCTTGAAAGACTCATACTCGATCTTAAATGGAACTTGTACATGCGATCTAAGGATGCAAGTAAAATGGTCGGCTCTCTGTACCACTCCAGTAAGTTACCGACTCCTCCTGCCATCTTCTATCTTTACAAGAGCCAGATAAGGCCAAAAATGGATTACTGTTGCTATATTTGGGCGGGAGCTGTCCGGACCTCACTCTCCAGTCTTGATAGAGTTGAAAAGCGTCTCCAAGCCCTTGTGGGTGACGAATTATTCTCCACCCTTCATCCTCTCTCCCATAGGCAGGATGTGGCAAGCCTCTCGCTGCTCTACCGCTACTTCCAAGGAAGGTGCTCGGACAAACTACATACTCTGGACTCGCCGAGGCAAATCATCACAGCAAGAACACGCCATACCACTTATATAGTAGCAAATCCCCCACATTTTCTTCTTATTCCATCGGGGAGAAGTAAGTTCCACACGAGCGGCTTCATCCCCCGAACCAATGATCTGTGGAACCGACTACCTACAGGGTGTTTCCTCGATCACTACTATTGTAACCTATTCAAGGCTAGGGTTAACTGCTATCTTCCACTCATATATGCATAAATGGTCTCCAAACGTAACCCTCTACCGGATCTTGTAAAGCGTGAAACAGGCTGTAAAAGCAATAAAAAAAAAAGCTCAGTTGAGGATGGCAGGGGTAGACGAAAGGAGTTCTAAAATGTTTCTTGTGATATACTCACCATATGAGGCCTTGCGTTATTATGGGGAAAACCTGTCCTGCAAAAAACTAAGGTATGTACATCTACACCAAATTTATTCTTAAATGCGACGTACCACAGTGTGTACATAAGAATTAACCAAATCCGAATATCGTGTAAAACTAAGTCACCATGCATATATATATATATATATATATATATATATATATATATATATATATGTGTGTGTGTGTGTGTGTGTGTATAAAAATATATAGAAAATAAGAAAGAACTCGAAATTTACGCGTTTTATAAGCATATTCATTATTAAAGTTAAAATTACTATGGTAACGGCTAAGCAATTATTTTAAAAAAAGGGGCGTAAGGGTTAATAATTTGTGTCAATATTTCAGTTACATTCAAAGAGGTCAAGTCAGGGCAAGGTTGGGGTGTCTAAATCTAAAGCGGAAGATGGCATTGCTTAGTATTTCAGGAATTAGTTATTCCAAAAAAATTTCCCTTGAAGATGGAACAGAGTTTGGTACTTTAATTCAATTTAATTCAAATAATTATATTGAAGTTTTCGGCTCCTGTTTTGAAACATGAGAACTCTTATGTAGCGTTGGAATAATATTTTTAACCCCCCCCCCAACCAGGTCGACGCTTGGACATAAGGTAAGCCGTACATTCAGTTACCATCATGAGGAAGAAAATAGACAACCACTTGCTGGCCCGTGTGAGTATAGTTTCGCTATAGCAGAAACCCATTTACGTTTTTCTTTGTTTTTTTTTTCTTTGTTTTTTTTTTCTTCGTTTTTAAATTTATCTATTTTTTCTCTCCCCACCACTCAAAGACATTTTGTCCCAATGATTCTTATTTGATAGTTTAGTAAGGAATCCCGGTTCGAAAGAAAAAAAAAAACAAAACAGGAAAAATGGAAAATTAAATGTCTAGATGCAATAATAAATCCAGGTAACCTTATTTTCAATTTCTTTTTAGAATAGACAATGGGACTTTTACTAAGTTAAAACTTAATGTGATAGGGTATAGCCAAGTGTGATCCAGGTCTCCTTACCTGTTATCTCCCCCCCCCAATCCTTCCCACTGTTTGTGTCGTCCTTTTTTGTGTTATCTGTTAACTTCCCCACTCGTTTTGCTTTCAACCGGGAAGGTAAAGCCTCTCTTCTCGACCTGTGCTTTACCTCCATCCCCGAATCCTGCAGCGCCTTGCAACTTTGCCCTCTTGATAACTGATCATGCAGTAGTATCAGTTAACATCTCCTTCAACTCCACTCCCTATAAAGAACCTCATACCACTAGAACTTCGTTCTACTATCAACGAGCTGACTGGGACGCGTTCCGTGATTTCCTCCGCGATGTCCCCTGGGATGGAGTCTTTAAGCTCCCCGTCCAAGAATGTGCTTCTGAAGTCTCTTCCTGGGTTAAAGCTGGAATCGACGCTTTCATCCCATCAAGGAAATATAGGGTCAAGTCGCGCTCATCCCCCTGGTTCTCGGCTGCTTGCTCAGCCGCCATCGCCCATAGGAACCACTACTTCCACCTATTCTGTAGCGACATGTCTGACTGCAATAGACGTCTCTTTGCCTCTGCCCGTAACGAATGCAAGCGTGTTCTCAACGATGCTAAGTCACTATTTGCGGCTCGGATGAAGGAACGTATTGCATCTCGCAAATTTGGCTCCAAAGATTATTGGCGTCTCTGAAAGAGCATATTAAACAATTGTAAACCCTCTATACCTCCTTTATTCAACCAGTTCGAAGTCCTGACCTCCTCTACCGACAAGGCTGAATGCTTTGCTCGGAAATTTTCATTCAACTCGACGCTCGACTCTTCCGGTGTACCCATACCCGACTTCCCTCTTAGAACTGAGGCCATATTGAGTGGGTTAAGCATAAGCCCATCTTTGGTACTGGGCGTTATCTCCAATTTAGACCCCAACAAGGCCAGTGGTGTAGACGGGATACCAGCCATCGTCTTGAAGAAATACGCGCCTGAACTGGCGCCCGCCCTTTCTAAACTATACAACTACTGCCTCAAGGAATCTTCTTTTCCTGACTGCTGGAAGTCCTCTTCGATCGTTCCTGTCTTCAAGAACTCCGGCGACCCCTCTGACCCTTCCAACTACCGTCCTATCAGTCTCCTTCCCTCTTTGGCAAAGTCTTCGAAGCCCTAATCAATACCGGGGTGGTTAACCACCTCACATCCCATAATCTGCTCTCAGACAAGCAATATGGTTTCCGCTTTGCCCGATCTACAGCCGATGTGCTTACGGCCATCACTGAAACAGTCTACCGAGCTCTTCAAAATAACGAGGAAGCCCGAGCCGTGGCACTAGACATCTCCAAAGCATTTGATATGGTTTGGCATGCCAGCCTTCTTCGCAAGCACCAGGGTTATGGCATTATATAACCTAATACGATAATTCCTGTCAAACCGTAAATTGAAGGTCGTTCTCAATGGATTCTCCTCCAGTTCCTATCCCACGAACGCAGGTGTTCCTCAAAGCCCCATCCTAGGCCCCACTTATTCCTTATCTACATTAATGACCTTCCTGACGCAATAACTTCCCAAGTTGGCATCTACGCGGATGACACCACAATTTATTCCTGCCTAAAAAACAAATCTAGTCTCGCTGACAAAACTCGCCTGGCCGTGCGTCTCGAAAAGGACCTCCAATTGGTTGTGAACTGGGGCATGAATTGGCTGGTCAACTTCAACACTTCTAAGACAAAACTGCTCTCTATTAATCACCACAGAGATCCTTCCCTTCCCTCCATTAGAATGTCTGACGCTCAACTTCTCGAGAGCAACTCTCTGCGGCTTCTCGGCCTCACGTTGACTGCTGACCTGAGATGGAATAAATACATTGAATCACTTGCCTCGTCCACTGCAAGGAAAGTTGGCTCCCTGAGTCGCGCCAGGAAGTTTTTCTCCTCGGAGTCGATCCTCCAGATCTACAAATCAACAATTCGCCCTTGCATGGAGTATTGCTGCCATATATTGTCTGGTGCCCCTTCTGTTTGCCTCGGGGTTCTTGATAGGCTCCAGAGGCGGATATGCAATGTAGTTGGCCCTGCCCTGGCGTCTCGTCTACAATCACTTTCTCACAGACGCGCCGTCGCCTCCCTCTGTCTGTTCTACAAATACTTTCATGGAAATTTCTCCGAGGAGCTGCATTCGCTGGTTCCCAGACGTCATGAGTTCCAGCGCCTTACAAGGCTGGCATCCCGCTCTCACCCCTTTACTATCGAAACTCCTAATTGTAGCCGTCTCTTCTACTCTAATAGCTTCATGTCTCGCACCTCTCGCCTGTGGAACTCTCCCTTCCCTTTTCCTGTTTCCCTGTGAGCTATAATCTCCAGCTATTCAAGTGTAATGTCAATCGACATCTCCAGTTGCCTTGATCTATCCACTACCCTCATCCTTTCTTCTATCACTCCTATCTGATCTTGCTGTAAATTTACTGTAACCCCTTGCGTCCTAGTGGCTTCCCGCCTTGCTTGGGGTGAAATGCTTAAAAAAAAAATATAATTATATATATATATATATATATATATATATATATGTAAAGGTTTTTTTTTTTTTTTAAACAAGTAATTGTTTCGAATTTTTTTTAAAAACAAGTGATGGTGTTGAATGTAGAATAAATGTTTTTGTTTTTTTAAACCCTTTATTCTACATTCAACACCATCGCTTGATAAGACACCAGGACTCCCTTTGATCAAAATGAAACATACTTATACAAGTACCCTGGGTAATGTAGTTTCAGAATATATATGGGAGTCCATCTCCCAAACCCTAGGAGGGGTTCGATAACAAACAGACAGAGGTTTCAACTTTATATAGATAGATTCTCGTCATGTGTGCGTTGTCATGTGTACGTGTAACGATTATCGGCGCGAAAAGTGAATTTAGAGAAACCAGTTCAAATCCTAACAGAGTTTCGTTTCCTTTTGCACTTACGTTTTTCATGTTTATTTACCAACTGTTGGAAGTATGAAATATGTTAGGGTTACGATTAGGGTTAGGGTTAAAGGCAGTGAATAGTGAACTGTTTATGTGTAGTGGCACGCCTACATTTTCTCCAATTCTAATTGGTCAATAAATACATACTAAAAAACAACAGGACAATTTATCTATATCATTCCACCACAGTAAATTTGTTCCTACACTTTGTTCAAAAAACAAGCTTTGCTACAAAATCGCTGATTGGTCCATTTTCCATCCAATCGGATATTTTTAATGTATATTCAAAAATGTACTCCAGTGTCTCTGCTGGGAGCCACCCTAGGTAGTATAAATATTGGATGCATTCCAAAAAAACAGTTAGTAGTAGTTTCAGAACCAAAGTCGAGTGTACCCGGAGACAATAGTTCTCACTTACTCACTCGTGTATTTCATCGTACTCACTCCACACGTACATACATACAATACAGAACTTTGTTTGATACACTATTAGTTCTCAGTGGACACACCAAGTTAAATCAACTCTGTAAGTTGCAACAACTGAACAATTTTCTGAAAGAAATATTCTATTTTCAACACTGAACTCTGAACATTTTACTCAGACAAATCTTCTTTAATACCTTTCCTTACAGTCAAGGGGGAAGCTACTTTTTTCTCCCTTTTTCACTCATATTACAACTACTTGTATTATTGTTGAATTTAATATATATTTCTTCGTTAAACAAAATTGGTTCTCATTGTTTTTTCCTTGATGTTTTAAATATTATGCATGATTGTTGATTACCTTCTCAACACACAGCCTCATTATCTATTTAACCCATTCAACATTGGTGAACACAACACTTGAGAAGTAATACATTCTACAATTGGTCAACCCGACGTTCTAATCAACATTCTACATATGTATTTAAAATTCATTAACAATTTTTCATACCAAAATTTAAAAAAAAAATCATCAAATAGTGATTTTAATGTTTGTGTATTTGAAACTGATTTGATGTCATTTAAAAAAAAACGGTGAACAGGTCATTGTATTTCCTGAGCAATTTCTAATGAGTGCATCGTCATTTACTGTAGATCGCAAATGCCTCGGTAGATATGCTACTATACTAGCACTGATTAAAGAGCCGCTTTATCAGTAACATGGATTTGTAAATCATATCCATACTTCCGGGCCTTGTGCCAAAACTAAAGTTAGATTTAGTAAATAAATAATAATTAAAAGTTTTCAGTCCGACCAAGAAAGGAATTCATTTGCAAAAACTAAGAAATAAAAAAAAAAAAAATACTGATGTATATAGTTATTTAGATAAAAGTAATTTGGGCTGAGAATTTTTTAACACCCTAACGTACTTTTACAAAGCCTTCCGCACGGGTCGGTAGTCAGTTGGTAACGGTGTTGCCTGGAGAAAATTGTCAAGTATGTGTGCGTGTGTCCGATTATGAGAAGTACACCACATAAGCGACACCAGTACAAATGCCAGCCATGCTCTCCTGGGAAATGGACTCAAACGATTTTGATTGGTTAATTTCCTTTTTTTTTTTTTTTCTTACTCTTTCTTATCAGCCGAGTTGGAATGTTGGAAGGATTGAAAAAGTCTTCTCAGTATATTTTCTTTCTTTCTTTCTTTCTTTCTTTCTTTCTTTCTTTCTTTCTTTCTTTCTTTCTCGGTGTTTTCACATCTATCTATCTATCTATCTATCTATCTATCTATCTATCTATCTATCTAAGAGTATTCATATCTAGCTCAGTCTATTCATATCTGAGTCTAATCATATCTATCTATCTATCTATCTATCTATCTATCTATCTATCTATCTATCTATCTATCTATCTATCTCGGTGTGTTCATTATCTATCTATCTATCTATCTATCTATCTATCTATCTATCTATCTATCTATCTATCTATCTATCTCGGTGTGTTCATTATCTATCTATCTATCTATCTATCTATCTATCTATCTATCTATCTATCTATCTATCTATCTATCTCGGTGTGTTCATTATCTATCTATCTATCTATCTATCTATCTATCTATCTATCTATCTATCTATCTATCTATCTATATATCTATCTATCTATCTATCTATCTCGGTGTGTTCATTATCTATCTATCTATCTATCTATCTATCTATCTATAACTTTTAAAAATGTCGTCGACCAATTTTTGTAAAACAGGATGCTTTTAAGGTGACCATTTTCTATTGACGAAACAATCTTTTTACTTAATAATAAGCCCCCATCTACTTTATCAGTTGAACTCTTTTTGAAGGTTTATTTATCGT
>OZ010596.1:25581217-25583717 GCA_963932145.1 Acanthosepion lycidas
GGATGCTTTCCCGATCACTACGACCATAACCTGTTCATGTCTAGAGTTAACCGTCCTATCTATATAAGCTACCCATTAACTTAACCCTCTACCACGAGTGGCTCCTGGGTCTTGTACAGGTGTAACTTTACTGTAAAAAATTAAGTTTAAGTAATAAAAATCTGACGGATTAATAAACAACATACACACACAATATATATATATATATATATATATATATATATATATATATATATATATATATCAAATTATATATATATATATATATATATATATCAAATTATATATATATATATATATATATATATATATATATATATATCAAATTATATATATATATATATATATATATATATATATATATATATATCAAATTAGGAGATCAGCCGATTCCGTCAACATGGTTTCTTTCTTCAGGCGATTTTGGTCAATTGATTTCCTAACATTTTATTTAAAAAAATAATGATCGCTAAAATTAAAAAAAAAAAAAATAAGCACACGACGCGAGGTGTGTAGAAGGGGAGGAAGAAAAGGAGAAAGGTAAGTTTATTTGAAATGTATTGTGGTGGGGAGGGTAAATGAAATATAATACTTTCTTTTAATCCCATTTCATAATAGCTCAAAAAGAACTTTTTAGCATGTATGTAACGTGTCATAATTCCCGATCTCTCATTCAAAAGGCTCTTCTGGTCTGGAAGTCTTATTGTAACAAACTTTTCTTGTTGCCAAAGTTTGCAGATATTACTATGATTGTTGTAAGGTTTGGCTTTTTGATACTACTGTTTCCTGGTGTAATTCAACTCTGACCATTATTATTATTATTATTATTATTATTATTATTATTATTATTATTATTATTATTATACTGATAAAAATTGAACACCCCCTGGCACTCACGAATTATTCAAACCACCGGCTCAAAATTATGACAGTTCAAATTTTATATATTTACTTTTCTGCCGCAGATGCAAAAACGGAAATTATGTTGGAGAATCTGGAATTCAATATCCAACAAAATATCAGGGATAACAAGAAGAATGTTCCTGTCGCTGCAAACGTCAACCAACCGTTTCATAGCATCAATGACATCAGATGCGTGCTTTTAGCGTCTTCATTCAACAGCCGACAAGACGCAGATCGAAGTTGAAATTTATTTTCAAAATAAATTCACATATTGAAGGATTGGATTTACTCAGAGAGTATAATTTCCACAGAGAGGCCTCAAGCCAACAACAACATTCCTCAGAAGAGTGAGTCCCACTTTGTTTATTCCTCGTATCGTTGAAAAAGAACACAGGCGTTTTCGAAAATTCCGCTATTAAAATCTTTCACTTCCTGCTTCAATTTAGTCAAAAGGTTAATATATAATAAATATCAATGTTTAAATCTACACACATGGACTACCTTTCGTTTTAATTATATATATATATATATATATATATATATATATATATATATATATATATATATATATATATATACTACAGCCAATATTGATCACTTGGTAAAAATATAGCAAAATTTAAGTATGTACGTATATGTATAAAAAAATCGGATAGCGTAGTTGTTAACAGCATGGAACAAGAGAATTGGCATCCAGAGTTCAAATTCCATCCGTGAATGTTGTACAGGGTGCAATGGGTAAATTGTCGCCATTTTATATTTCTAATTTCGCAAAAGCTCTTTGTTTTTGATTTTATCGGCAACACAGTATAGAAGGGTCAGTTGGGCGCCGTCTGTGAGAAAAAGAGTACCATGACGCAATTCATTCCGCCCAAAATTTGGAAACGGCATGCTCTACTGCTTGACATTCGGTGAGTCTAATGGATGAGTCTAATGGTGATTACGAAGGTACGGCAGCACAGAAAACTCACTCCGATCATTCTGATAAGAAAAGAACTCCTGACTTTGTTGGTGGGGGCCTCTGATTCAACACGGAGCCTACCTTGAGGAAGTATTTTTGCCTGGGTCAAGAGGGTGGCTGCTGGAAGATCCTATGTCTGGCAACATGACTCTGCTTCATTCCACACAAATCAGGAGAACCTAGTCATAGGTGTCAGACAATTTCTGCGACCACATTATCCCTTATAGCTGGACACCTAACTGCTCAGAGGGCAAACACTTGATTATCATGTATGGGGCGCAGTTGAGTGAGAGATCAACAGAACTCCTTGTAACACCAAAAATGAACTGAAGGCATGCATTATGGCAGCATTCATCAACTTAAACAAGGAGACCGTCCAGAAAAGATGTAGGATATTCCAAGTCGCCTGGAGGTCGTGATTGAAACCAATCGCGATTTTATTGAATAATTTTTCTCCTTAATATTTCAAGATGTTTTTGTGTAATTTAGGCATATTTATCTGTTAAAATGAGATGTCAGTGTTTTTTTTTTTTTCATTTTTGCATAATTTAGACAACAATTTATAAATCGTACCCTGTATTTGCTTTACACTAATATCTTGGGAAAGGTAAGTATTCGTTTCTTTTCTCTCCAGGT
>OZ010596.1:25593717-25618717 GCA_963932145.1 Acanthosepion lycidas
AGTCGTTCTGTGAATGACAATATATATGCTCTCGGGAAATCTGGATAACCTCTATAGTGGCTCCTACTGCTATTAACGCATTGCTCTTCAACTGAACTGGCGTATTTCGTATAGAAAACATTACAATTTCCCTTTCTCTGTGCATTCAGAATGTTTTTCCTTTTTTTTTGCATTGTTTTTCACCAGAAAAACTGTTCCCCTCAAAGTTCTTCGGATCATAGAAATTGTATGAAATTCAAGAAAGATATGAACGGAAAAATTAAGCCGTAATGTATATTTTTTCACACTCAATGGATTCAGAACATTTTCACATAATATTTTCGTGTCACCCCCCACCAAAAAAAAACAAAGCAAAACAAAGCAACAAAAACAAAACAAAAACAAAACACGATAATATTGAGGTACGTGTTATGAATAATCAAGAGTGGTCTCCCCTTGTTTTGTTACTCTCCTTCTTGAGAGAGCTATTTCTGTTTACTGGGACTATAAAAGGACACTTTAGGCGAAACTTGTATTCTCATTTGAATAAAGCTTTCTTAATGCCTGCATCTGCGTAGTTATGTCACTACAGTACGTACAACTGCATATAATCAATAAAAGAATAGGGTAATATCGTTACACAACAATCCACTTATATCCAGTAAAATTTACGATACTAACCTAACTCCACACTACGTATATTGTATAAAAACTGCGATACATATCTGCTTACGTTCGGAAGAACTTACAATAATATTGTGGCAAAGATATCTTCTCTTATCATAGAAATGGCTACAGTTCGGTAGTTTCTGACATTGTAATCCTAAACTGACTGATCGTTTTTCAAAAACGAGATCTCGTGTGTCGACTTTGGTCAAATCTCGCGGCTAACATCGGTAGACTTGCGAAAGAGAAGAACATTAATGAAGAATTAAATAAAGGTTCCAAGGTTTATGACTTCCCGCTTTGTCATATTGAAAGCAACCATCTCTGCGAGTGAGAGTAAGCAATTTCCATGATATCAACTGTATTATCTTAAATTATGGCGGTTCTATGTTTATCTTATAGCAACAAATACAGAATCACATACTGTAGCTTCCCTGGATATTTTATCTACTAATTGGCATGGCACGAAGTTTACACACAATAAAAATCTATCACTGGTGTATTTCTGGGGCAGCAGTTTGAAACAAAGACAATAGGACACGGATAGAGAATAAAGACTGTAGAATTAAATAGAATGAAGAAAGAGAAGACTAAGGTTGTGGTAGAAGATCGAAAGCGTTGATATATATTAGGTTGGTGCAAAAATAATGACGTAATAATGTCGTTTTTTGACGTTAAAAAATAGGTCAAAAAACGACATTATTACGTCATTATTTTTGCACCAACCTAATATATATATATATATATATATATATATATATATATATATATATATATATATATATATATATGTGTGTGTGTGTGTGTGTGTGTGTGTGTAAATATAGAAGTGAACATACAAGTCAACACTTAGAGGTGACAATCTTTTTCATGCTAGATGCAATCGTCAGGCCATAGTGTAGGCCTACATATTTCCCTCCCTCCAATCTTTGGTCTTGTGCCATATTTTTATATTATTATAAAATATATAGCACCTGAAGATTTCCGGAACACGTTGAAGGTCGAAACGAATTTTATACGCAAATAAATCATGCTCAAAAGCAATGTATAATCACAAGTAATCAAATTCAGAATATTTTTTCACTTTTTTGCGTTGTTTTTCAACAAAAAAACGTTCTCCTCAAAGTTCTTCGGATCATAGAATTGTATGGCCTGACGTTTGCATCCAGCATAAAACAGATCGTCGTCTCTAATTGTTGACTTCTATATTTACACACGCTCTATCTCTGATATTGAGCACTTTATCCAATAAATACAGCACATCTTAAGACCATATTTCTTTTTATTTATATTTATATATATATATATATATATATATATATATATATATATATATATATATATATATATATATATATATATATATATATATATATATATATATATATATATATATATATATATATATATATATATATATATAGTCATCCACAGACAGACTGTTTCGCAGCTCATCAGTGTGGCTAGACATGCGGATCGAAACCCGACTGAATTGGTATGCAGCCGGAGATTCTACCACTAAGCCGTCGGCGCACGGCAGGGAAGCAGGTGGATTTTTAACGTATTTATTTTTAGAAACACACCCAGTGACTGACAGTGACTCGATTCGCTATGCGAAGAGTCTCGCTATATATAAGCTATAATAGTCACTGTTTACAAACCCAAACTTACTCCCTAGAGAGCTCAACCGAAATTAATATTTATTTCAGGAGCCAATATATATATATATATATATATATATATATATATATATATATATATATCCAAAAAAGTGATTTGTACCCAAAGAAATGAAACATAGCTTTAAACAACACAGATGTCATACCTTAGGTACCTTTCGGCCAACACTTTTCAAAAGGTATTCGTTGGCAATTGGGAATACAAATGAAGACACCCCATAAAGTAAATTTGGAGGGACAGGTGGAACGCGATTAAAAAGAGAAATTTTAATTACACACGATTAAAATTGAACAAGGGAGTGTGTGCGAAAATAACCAGTTCCACAAGAGTATAAAATGGAAAAAAGACACTCACCCCCCCTGTTCAATTTTAATCGTGTGTAATTAAAATTTCTCTTATTAATCGCGTTCCACCTTTCCCTCCAAATTTACTTTAGGGAGTGTCTTCATTTGTATTCCCAATCGCCAACGAATACCTTTGAAAAAGTGTTGGCCGAAAGGTACCTAAGGTATGATGTCTGTGTTGTTTAAAGCTATATATATATATATATATATACAGTGCTGTTCGATAAAAGTGACTCACCTGATATTTTTTACTAAATGTTCTCTTCTCCGATGAAACGAAAGTTGTGTTAAATTCATTGGATAAGCAATCCGAAGAAAGAAGCTTTGAAAACTCTTTGAATTTAGCAGTAAGTACTGTCAAGCATCCGTTCAGTATAATGTTCTGGGGATGCTTTTCTTTTCATGGAACTGGTTTCTTAAAACTTATTGAAAAGACCCTCAGGAGAGAGCAGTACAAAAGAATTTTAGAGTCTTGTCTGCTCCCTTCTGCCGAAAGGGTGTAAATCGACCCCACCGAGCTCATTTTTATGCAGGATAATGCTGCCTGTCACAAATCAAAATTGATGAAAGAATACTTTGATGAGAAGCAGGTGAGTGTTATGACATGGCCGACCCAATCTCCTGATCTCAACCCCATAGAAAACTTATAAAGTACAGGCTCTCGAGAAAGCAGTTGAGCAACATGCTCCATATCACTATTCCGCCGTAATTATTCTAGCTAGACAAGTTTGCTAACCATTATACCACACGGAGGTGCCCTGGTGATTTTCTAAACAAATCTTAGATGTGGCACAAGGCCAAAAGTATGGGGCATCCAGTAAAGGCTGAACTCATTATTCTGTAGTAATTGATTTAACAAGACAAAATTTCTAACCATTATTTAAATAATATAACATTAACTTCGTTATTTTTTCTTTAAAGATTTCTTATTTTATTGCAGGAATAAGAGGATGACAACTAATACAATCAATAAAAAAAATGAAAATTCCATAATACGGTTAAGTTTGCGGGCCGAACAAAAATCCTTCGCTTTCCGGATATGGCTCGGGGCCGGGGATTACCGACCCCTCGTTTAAAGTATGAAATTTAAGGGACATTTAAACAATAAGCAATCAAACATTTAGTTGATATACGAAATTACCACCATGTATACAAGACATACGGTAGAGTAATTGATTGTGACTCGGAGAGCCGAGTTCGAATTCCAGTCGAGTTCATTACTTCACTTTGAAAAGATATGAACCCAGCTGTTCTTATCCGCCCTCCGGCTATGGGTCAATGGTTGGAAAGAGTGGGTTCTATAGTCTTGGGTGATAACCGGTCTAGATTAAGGGAAACTCTGAATTCAAAACATTATGTAACTCTGGCGAAACGCTTGCAATGTAGCTAAGGAAAGGACCGTTCACATTGTCTCGCTAATCCCGACTACTGTTGATTGCCTTTTTTTTTTTTTTTTTTGCATTAAAAGCTGTTGTCGTTTATCACTCCGATATTTTTTCTTTTTGTAGTACAATTCCTGAATATAATTTGTCATTTCCCATATTTCGATACGCGATTTTCATTTTGAACTGATGGATCGTATTATCTGCTCAAATATATAAACACAACAGATAAAAAATCTTTCTTAAGCATTTGATCAGTTCAATTCAAGACATCTTGCGTCATTCTTTTTTTTAATTACTACTGTCAAGTTTAAACGTAATGCCACCAAGTTGTCGCTAGGACATATAAAAATACTAGCTTAAAAATACTAGCATTTAAGCTAGCTCTTGCGGAGGGCTCTTGATTGGGCCCTAATCACGAAAAGCAGGAAAGAGTAGATACGATAGGAAACAATAAAGTACAGAATAACTCAAAATTGATCGCTGCATTTAAGTATTGCATTAATGTTTCAGTTTACCTTTTAAAAGTTCAACGAAAGTTCTTCTGTCGCCACTTAATTTAAAGATAATTTGTTGTACGCTAGGTCTTTATTTTCCGTACAAACAATTATTTTTATTTCATGGGTGACTTTCGCTGAATTTCGCAATTAATTTCGATTATTCCCAAATTTATTTCAAAATTATAAAAGTTGTTATTGTACAAAACATTGTCGCAAAAGATCGCCGAAAACAATTGCATTAATGAAAAATTGGGAGGCCAAAATTTCAGTATTGCGGGTCTGGATCCGACCCGGAATGTTTTTAATTTGCCCGTGAAGTCGGCCTGATTCCAAAATGGCATGATATGTTGTGCTGCGGCCTCTAGGAGTAAAGTTGAAAAGTGTGACACACTGACATTCGCATTTATTATATAGAAGAATTCAAGACATTTAACAAGGGTTTGCCAAAAATTAAAAAAAGATTATGTGAATGCAATAACCATTATGATTTTACAAGTATAGAATTACAAGATACAGGGGAAATTTACTATACGATTACTTGAAATTGTGGTTTTCTTCTCGAAATGAAATCTTTCTACAATGAGAATGAAGATAGAATCCTCGCCTAAGTTTTGCTTCCAGTCTCCAATTTTTGACAGAAAGTATCGTTTCCTTATCCAGAGAATGAAGTTAGTGGTAAATCTGATTTTGAAGGGAACGTATTCAGTCGAGGAAGCGGCACTTGAAACGAACAGATTTACATTTCAATTTTGGGTAAATAGTTTCAAATTTCTAATATTTCAGAAAAGCAGACGATATATAAAAAAATTAAAATTAGAAACTTTTGATAATATCACAGCATGAATTTAAAGAAGAAGCGATCTCTTCAGGAAATATAATCATGCGAGACAGAAAAAAAAAAAAAAAAGAAAAAATAAAGGAAAAAAGCGAGAGGGAAGAAAAAGAAAGGACAAAAAAGAAATCAGAAAAGAAAAAAGTAAGAAACTAAAATGAATGAATGAAAAATAAAGAAAAAAAAACAAGAGAACGAAAGGAAAAGGAAGAAAAAGAAAACAAGAAATGAAAATAGCAACAAAGAAAAAAAAGGAAGGAAAGAAAGAGAAAGTAGAAAAAAGAAAAAGGTGAGCAAAAATGAAAGAAAAATTGAAAGAAAAACGGAAAAGGAAGGAAATAAAAATAATAAAGAAGCAAAAAAGAAAGGGAAAGAAAATTAGAAAAAGGAGAGTAAAAATGAAAGAAAACTGAAAGAAAAAACAGAAAATAATTGAATTAAAAATATTTAAAAAGCAGAAAAAAAAAGAAAGAAAAAAAGGAGAAAAAAGAAAAAAGCAAGAATAAAATAAAATTGAAAGAAAGAATGGCAAATGAATGAATTAAAAAAAAATAATAAAGAAAAAGCAAAAAAAAAAATAAGAAAATAAAAAATAAAAAAGTATAAGAAAAAAAATCGAGAGCAAAAATAAAAGAAAGAAAAATAGAAAAGGAATGATGAAAGCAAAGATGATTGAGAAAAAAAAAAGACGAAGAACAAAGGACATAAAAATAGGAAGAAAATAATGAAGGAATAAATTAGATAAGAATTTCCAAACCAAATGAAGAAGAATCATATTCCTCGTTTTGTCATTCAACATCTTCGAATCAATGTATTTTACTTATTCGCGACACTTTCATATGAAGACATACTACCCATCAGACGATAACATTGGATTCTGCCTGTGAAATATCTATGATACGAATAACAGATCAGAGTTCTTTAGAAACAATCACAGAATTGGCTGGTTATCTTATCAAAATGGAAATATGATATTAAAGAACATTCAATCATATCAGAGTCTGTGCCGAGGTCACACCGGAAAGGTACAATCCTATTGATATCTCTTTTGTGAGATGTTTAATTTTTTTCCTGCACAGACACCATACTGATGCGAGTTACGCTTAAAATTAAAGAAACAAAAGTTAAATAACGTAACGTTGATATTGTTTCTTGACTCTTCAGTGTAACCCCGTTTCACGAACGAGACTCATCTCGAACAAATCAGTTCTCAAAACGAATTTTTCGAGAAAAATACGCCTCAGTTTTCGAAGAAAAATTCGGTTCTCAAACGAAAACGACGTCAGTGGAATGAACCGGGGAAGCTCCAAACATGTGGATGCGTCAGTCATTTGTTGGCTTCCGTTGGCGCTATGAACATTTACGCCATCAATGTACGCTTTGTCATATTTTGATATATTATTTTATTATTATATACGCGCTAATGTATCCGAAGCACGTGCAACAAACCTAAGACGAAAGTTGTGAGAACCACAAATGAATAAAAAAAAAAGCAAATAATAGCGAAACATGAAAGTGGAATGCGTACCTTTGAGCTAACGGTGAATTATTCGATTAATCAACCATATATACCCGATACTGAAAAGCAAAAATATGATCAAAGCAGAAGATTAATTGTTATGGGAAAAATTATTTCGGTTTTCGAACGATTTCTTGGAACGAGTTAAGATCAAGAACTGAGGTTCCATTGTATATAAAAGATAAGGGCATCATTATTATCTCCAAGAAAAAAAAATCTTTTTGTTAATGTAATGGAATAACCAGTCACCCTCATGAATGATTACACTATAAGTAGTAAGTACCTATAAAGTCGACCGTCTGCGAGAGACTAGGGGAGGAGTGAAGATAGAGACGGGAGTGGTTTCCTGTGGTTAGGTTAGACAAGCCTTGTGTACCTTGTTAATATGAGTAAGTGTTGTTCCTGGCCTATCCCCGACTGCATCTTTCGTTATGATCCAGGTTGAGATTTCCAAGCTCCCCAGTTTGTTTTGAACTCTTTTTATCTCGACTGGGTCAGCTTTTTATTTTCCCATGTCCGTATATATTTTATCCTTTTCCTACTCCTTTAGCGAGAGAGCCTCTTGATTTTGTCCAAGGGGCAGAATACAGTGGCCTCTCTTTTTTGAGGGTTGGACGGGCCCTACTAACATCAATTATGTTTAGGTTACTTTCTGTCGATGTTTAGTCTTTTTTTTTTGGGGGGGGGTCATTCCCTCCTCTCTCATTCTTCATTATTAGATTTATATATATATAATAATTTATTATCATTAAATCTTTATGTCATGGGGCGTGTTTTTGTAGGTTCTCCTTGAGAGGATGCGGTATCGTGGTGTATGGAGGTTTGAGTGGTGACGGACGTGTTTTTATGGTGAATGCAGAAATTGTAATGAGTGAATGGGTGATGAATCGGATTAGCTAGGTATAAGATAGTTAGTGTCGACCTGCCTCAACACGTTCCCCATTTCCACAATTGTGTAATTTCACACAATAAATCTTGGAGTGAAGATAGAGAAGACGCAAGCACGTCTGACCTTCTAATTAGTGGCACTCACTACTAGACTGACCTGTGTGTATAACTGTACCGTATTTCATTTTGTACTGGTTGTGTACAATAAACCTTTCTTCTAGTATCCACCAGGAGTTAAGTATTTATTCCCTTAACACGGAATATAACATTTTTGAATCGGTATCACTCTATTCAAAACAGTAAAGCCACTAAGTAAGTCAAAAGGGATTACAGTGTATGGAAGAATTAGAAACAGAAACATTAATTATGAGCGGGAAGAAGAAAGAGTAATAAGGAGGACACTAGATAGCGATTGAAATTGCAATTAAATTTTTGCAGATTAAAGTAGGCTGGAAAGCATGAAGATGGAAGGAATTCCACAAACGAAAAATGCGAGAAAAGAAACTGTTAGCATAGAACTTACGGCTACATCTTGTCAGCTCAACTGTAAATTGATGAGACCTCAACGCCAATCTAGTACTGCGCTTAGAATAAAAAAGTCTAGGTACCATAGCAAAGAGCAATATTTATTCTGTGAAATACAGAAATACGGCACAAAGCTAAAAAGTGGAATGGGGGAAAAGGAAGGTCTTCTGTCTTAAATTTAAACTTAGCTAGCCACGGTCACTGACCCAAACATACCACAATCATCCTTGCACCACAACAATGCATTCTAATTTACCATTTTTATAGCATTCACCATAATGCCTCATTGTCTCTACGCAGATCCTAAGTAGTTCGCATATATACAATTCATGTCTGTTGGGGTGGGGAGGTTAATAAAATAAGAATTTTTAAAAATCTAAACTATTTACAAGAAACTAAACAAAATAGTGTTAGTAATAACAAAAAAAAAAGACTAATCATTAATTGTGGCGGAAACATCAGTTAACTTGACGAAATCAATGTGAAGCTTTCTTATAAAATATAAATCACTCATTTGTCCTAATATTCACTCAAACACACACTCATTCAAGATACAACAAATACGAAAATCGCACCCAAAACGAATGGCGCACGGCATCCACCAGAGAACTGATGTCTCTGCTCCAAAGCGAAGAGCGATATTTATTCCGCTTGTATACAGAAATGTGGCACAAGGCCAAAATGGGGAATGTGGGGAAAAAGACGGTCTTCTGTCTTAACGTTAAACTTAGCTAGCCACAAACACTGACCCAAACATACAACAATATTCCTTACACCAAAACAACGCATTTTTACTTACCATTCTTACTTCATCCACTATAATACCTCATAATCTCTATGAACTCCTAACTAGTCTGCATATGTACAATTCATTGTCTGTGGGAAGAGGGGAATAAAACAACAAAAGCGAAGAGCTCATCCAAACAATTACCATATAAGTATTTATAGAAAAGACACAGAGAGGCAACCTTACAGCGGTAGAAAAAGTGACTGAAGCCGAGCCGCCAGATCAGGACCAATAATATTGCTGATTGGATTTTAAGTGCTCACGGTCAATTGCAGTGGCACCAGACCATATGTGACAACAATATTCTAAGCATGGACGAATCTTAAAATAATTTTGGCTTTAAATAACCTGCAAAAGACCGACGGTCCGTTGAAAACAAACAATTCAATTAATCTCAACTGCATTTAAAACATGAAGATTCACTATTAAGTCACGCATTTTCAATTAATATTGCTAAATCTTTTTTTCTTCTTCATTTCAAGTTGATTGAGATGCTGATTGAACCTTTTAATTTTGTCTTCTATTATATCGTCTTTAATTAACGATATTTCAGGAAACGGATGAAATATTTTCTTTTAACGATTATGATGGAAGAGATCAAGTTTTACTTTTTAATAAATAAGGCGATAACGTTTTTTGTTGCGGTTGATAAATGTCATTAGTTCGATAAAGACATAAATTAATTTCATTCAATTTCTTTAAAACAATTTCCAATAAAATGCATTATCTTTTAACTGTTGACAGCGATCAACTTCCTTTTCTCTTTCTACAAACTGTACGTACTCGTTGAAACGCCGGTTCCTATGCGAAGTTAAGCAACATCGAACCTGGTTAGTATCTAGATGAGTAATACCACGTGCTGTAAACTTGGATTTACGGATGGTATATTAGATAACGGCTCTAAATTATAAATCAGAGAACCGAGTTTCAATTTCAGTCGGGTTTTTTATATTCACTTGGAAAATGTATGAATACATCTCTTTCCCCTCCAGCTATGGGTTAATTAGTAAGACTTTTATCAGTAAAATCATTATGTCAAAAAATATACAATCTAGGAGAATTTTTTTGTCTTTAAATAACCTGCAATGGGTTGATAATCTGTAAAAAAAACAAATCAGTCAACCAAAAAACAAACTGTACAAGATTTCAAATAATTTAAAGAAATGTGTTGTACCATGTGCGTCACTTCAGATAGTGACAGATTAGAATTTGCGATCTATATAACACAAGTCCAGAGTTGACCTGAGGTGACACCTTCAGGCGCCGTGTGCAGAATCCGGTGACCTCACAGATGCATCTGGCTTCCAGGTATGGAACGGGCCGCATATTTGGCATTTTATTTTATTTATGGACCTAATTATTATTTGTAAAGATAGATGAAGACGGAATTTGCAATGAATATACAGAACGCTTATTACATTTACTTTCAAACAAGCAGAATGCCACGATAGTATTGAAGGGATAAAAATGGTGACAATCTCGTTGAGATGAAGTCAAGTGAGTCATATTCCAGGAGTCAAACCGAGTAATTGCTTTTATAGCATGGGCGAGGCCTAACCTCGCTCGGACCGCTACCCGGAACAGCCAGCTGCGATGTGGGACAGCTTATAAGCCATGGCACCGTTTTCTTTCGCGAATATACCTTCACCAGATATAGAAACTGCCGGTGGCAACCAGTCCTCATGGACTCACCAGTTTCCTGTTTGAGGAATATGCCCTCGCTAGTGACATAGAAGATTAATCTGGCCCACTCGAATTTCTGTTGGGAATCCTAAATATGGCTTCTCCAGCATAACAGAAGAATCCTCCGGTAGCTCAAATTCCCGTTAGGAATTATTACAAGTAAGACCCTCAATCTATTTGACATTTTCGCACTGCTTGTGTGGTATACATGTGTTATATTTTCTCTGTGTGAGATAAACGTATATCATTTTCTGTGTGACTTAGTGTTACAAAACTCTATCTCTATGTTCATCATTCCTTTTCGTATTTTCTATTCTGTTCCGTATTGATTATTATTATATAATGGATTGAATAATGCTCATGAAGTGGGGAAATGCGACGTGATGTGCTATTATTACCACCATAGAGACATTAATGGCGGCTATTACCTTCAGATTACTCTCCTTGGGAATCTCTGCACTTAGTGAGCCGATGTTGCCATTGCTGGAAACATTCTTGGAACTCGCTTTTCTGAATACATTTCAGTAATATAGTTAAACTGGATATGAGGAATGTCAGTAAATGTTTGTTATTTTGTAGCATTTTACAATTTGGGAAATAGCCCCCCAATCATTAGCTTTGAGTCTGATGATTAAAGTGGATAGTTCATTTTGTTAGAGGAAGTCTGAATTTTATAACAGGTCGTTTTCTCGTTACCAAATCTACTGTTAGAATCTATGGCGCTTTTTTTCTTATATATATTCAGTTTTTTTTACACTTACTCGCACAAATAACATTCGATGAGCACACCAAATTTCGCAACTTCCACATTTGAATCAACTCCATGTTTTTGGCTACCAACTAGTTATGTCTTCATGCACACCTTCTTTCACATTCTTGAGTCACGTGCGTCAATCACAGACATTCGATTTATTCCTAGTAGGTCCATCACCATCCATTTTCAATGGGATTAACATTTCACAAGGACTATACCAATGTTCCCTCAAAACTTGATGTTAATCTACTGCGCCAAATACTTTCCAATAATTTTCTGTCAACAGCAAAAAATGAACACGTGCAATTTCCTCTACTTCTCAGCAACGAATGATTTATCTTATCCGCGTCTTAAAAAAAACAAAAAAAAACAAACACACACACACGGAAGTTGGAACATATCCGAACGTGCTTTGGGTATAAATGTTTGTCTAATTACCCCATCGATAGGCTACTCTCATTCCGGGGATTAAAATGTCACACGTTCCAATAAAATGCCTCGTTATATGCAGTTTGTTTCTTAAATGACGTTGCCAATAAAATAGAGAGATGCAAATGAGCTGATGACAAAAGTATACGAAAATATCGATCCCTTTTTCATTGATCACAATTTCGTTCAGGAAAGAACCAAACAATGTTTAATTTTATGATTACAAGGGGCGAAATTTGGTGATAGTGGATCTACTGATTATCATTCTCTAGATATTCTGATCAAAAACTTCATAATCCCGGTACCCAAAGTCTAAATTAAATCAACTAGTCGACTTTTCTTAAAAATTCCTCATTGTTTTAATCTACCACTTGGTATCCTTCTATAGAACCACATCTATGTAGCCTCGGGTCTTCTTTTTATCTTTGAGGAAATTGTCCAACATTTATTGTCTATTACATTCATAAAGAAATATTGATTTTTTTTCATTCCTACAATTTATTTTCTCTGGAAATAGTATTTCTAAAATAAAGATAGATTTTACACCTATAAAAATTAATGCTGCCAATACTTCTGCTAAGAGACTGAGGTAGCTTTAGACTATTACACCTGGGTGTAAACAAGCAATATAGCGTACAGATCGAATAACAAAACGTGAAATAATATGACTGATGTCTTTCATCATCTACTCTATCACAGTTCGACAGGCTTTCAAGGAGTCAGGATGCGAGTTCAAATCTCGTAGGAAGCTAGTTCTAATTTCTGCTTATTACTATTTTTTTTAAAGATCATTTCACCCAAAGCAAAGTGATAATGCTACTAGAACTTCAGTGGGTTATAGGGAGTGAAAATGAAGGAGAATGAAAAAAAAAGGGAAGAACTGAGGAAAGGGCAAAAAAAAAAAAAAAAAAATGAGAATGTTTCAAGAAGACAGAAGATGGCGATTGACATTGTATTTAAATTTTTGAGGATTATAATTATCAGGGAAGTCGAAATGGAATTTCACAGCTGGGAAGTGCGAGAAAAAAACCTGTTAGAGTAGAAGTAACGGTGAATCTAGTTACAGTAAAACAGTGAGAGGTAGTTGCTAGTCTAGCAGCATGCTTAAATTCATATAGTATGCTAAGAAGGTGTGATTTAATAGATACAGAGATTGGAAACCAAGTTCAAACTCCGTCTGGAACAGTAGTCGTTCATTTGGCACAAATAACTGTTGTAAAAACATCGGTTCACTTATTCCCAACAGCTATGAATAAAACGGGGTGTTGGAGCCTTTTTAGCAAGATAAGATTGTTCGTTTGGACGGTTGACCCCTTAAAACTCACTGTTGCTCTGAATCACCATCATTTGATGTAGTTGTAACCCTGTTTTTCGCTTCTGTCTGTAGTATTTAAGAGTAATTAAGATCTCCCTTCCACCCCTGTTAAGAATGGAACAATCGACTGTAAATATAAGCAGTTGTTTTGTTTCCGCATATATTATTAGGATCGACTAAGGGCACCTTGAGGCGGTGTAATGGTTAGCAAGCTTGTCTCGCTAGAACAATTACGACTGAGTAGTGAGTTCGATCCTCACTAGGTGCCCAGTACTTTCGGCCTTGTGCCACATCTGAGCTACGCTTGGAAAATCGCTATTAGAATTGAATAAAGCTTACATTTAAGTTAATTCGGCCTTTCTGTTTCCATTACACTGTCAAAGACTAATTTTATTTGCTTGAGCAAATTCGACATTGCTTTTCTCTTTCAGCTTTTTTGTTCCTCCCTACTTCAAGTTTTTCTTCCTTTTTTCTTTTTTTTTCTCTTAAATTCCTTCTTTTTCTTTCTTCTTTTATATTTGTTTTTATTCTTTCTTTTACGTTTCTTCATTTTTCTATTATTCTTTTCTTCCTGTTTATTCTTTATTTTTCCTTCTTTTCCATATTTTCGTTCTGTTCTTTTACACTTTTGTCTTTGTTTCTATTTCGTTTAGGTTTCTTCGTTTTTATTTCATTCTTTTCTTAGTTTTTCTTTACTTTTCCTTAATTTCTTTCTTTTCTTTTCTTTTCTTTTCTTCCGTTATCTATGTTTTTATTCTTTGTTTATATTTTTTTCTTTTTTCTTTTCTTTTCTTTTTTCTTTTCTTTTTTTCTTGTCTTTTCTTTCTTTTTCTTTTTTACTTCTTTTCCTTTCTTCTTTTAACTTTGTTTTTATTCTTTCGTATTTCTTTTTTTCTTGTTCTTTTCTTTTGTACCTTATTTCTTTCTTTCATTTATTTTCGTTCTTTTCCCTTTTCATATTTTCTTAATAATTTTTTTTTGTCTTACATGCTTATATTTCTTGAAGAAATTGCTTCTTCATTAAGTTCAGGTAACGATATTTTCAAAAGCTTCTAATCTTTATTTTTTTTTTATATATCGTCTGCTTTTCTGAAATATTAGAAATTTGAAACTATTTACCCAAAATTGAAATGTAAATCTGTTCGTTTCAAGTGGCGCTTCCTCGACTGAATCCGTTCTCTTCAAAATCAGATTTAGCATTAACTTCATTCTCTGGATAAGGAAACGATACTTTCTGTCAAAAATTGGAGACTGGAAGCAAAACTTAGACGAGGATTCTATCTTCATTCTCATTGCAGAAAGATTAAATTTCATTTTCGAGAAGAAAACCACAATTTCAAGTAAGAGTATAGCAAATTTCCCTTGTATCTTGTAATTCTATACTTGTAAAATCATAGTGGTTATTACATTGACATAATTTTCTTTTAATTTTTGACTTGACAAACCCTTGTTAAATGTCTTGAATTCTTCTATATAATAAATGCGAATCTCAGTGTGTCACTGTGTCATACTTTTCAACGTTAGTCCTGGAGGCCGTAGCCAAACATATAATACCATTTTGGAATCAGGCCAACTCCGTGAGCAAATTAAAAACATTAGGCAATCCTTGAAATTTTGGATTCCCAAGTCTTCATTACTGCCATTGTTTTTGGCTTTTACTGATAAAAATCAATTCAAGGGACACAACTCTCTAACTTACAATAGCTTATGTTCAAATGAAAAAAAAAACTGTTCTCAAAGTTCTGTGTTTAAAAAATAAAATTAACCGTGTTTTCATCTTTACTCCTAGAGGCCGTAGCCCAACATATCATACCATTTTGGTATCAGGCCGGCTCCATGAGCAAATTAAAAACATTCCGGGCCGGATCCAGACTCACAATCCTGAAATTTTGGATTCCCAAGTTTTCATTACCGGAATTGTTTTCGGCGTTTTTTTTTTTTTTTTTTTTGCGACAATTTTTTTGTACGATAGTAATTTTTATAATTTTGAAATAAATTTGGGAATAATCAAAATTAATTGCGAAATCCAGCAAAAGCCACTCATAAAATAAAAATAATTTTCGAGAAGAAAATCACAATTTCAAGTAAAAGTAGAGGAACTATCCTATGTATTTTGGAATTTTATACTTGTAAAATCATAATCTCTCCACTATAATGGTTATTAGACTTGCATAATTTTCTTTTAAATTTTGACAACTCTTGTAAATACTGATTGATTTTTTCGTTTTCTATGGCTTATCAATCATTTGCAGGAAATATTTTAAACTCAAAGAATTTTTGGAGATAATAACGATTTAGTGATACAAGTCTTACCAATTAACTCATAGCTGCGGGAAAAGAGGTGGATTCATACCTTTTCCAACTGCATTTTTCATAGGGGAATAAAACGAACCCAATGAGAACTGGAACCTGGCTCTCCAATTAACAAATCCAAGCCATTATCCATTACACCACCCGCAGATCCAAGCTTATAGTACCTGGTATTCCCCAAAATTTGTTAAATATTATGAACTCTTATTTTTATATATACTAGCGACATGTTTGTGGCATTACGTTTAAACCTGACAGTAGTAATAAAAAGTGAGGTGTCTCAGATATAAGATACGTGTTATCGGATCAATATACATACATACATACATATACATATATATATATATATATATATATATATAGCGGCTTGTATTGAGGAATCGCAGAGCCGACGAATCCATTACATTCACTTACGTGCTAATACCCTTGGGAAAGGTATGACTCCTCTTCTTCTCCCTCCAGCTATCGGTAAAATAGCACGACAGACTGGGTTCTATAGCCTTGGATGGCAACTCGTCTAGGAGAAGGACAACTCTGAATTCAAAACCTGCGGAGCGTCGTTTGGGGACCTTGTGGGACTTAGTGCACCAGGTCTCTGTATTCGGCCCTTCAAAAAGTGTGGCTGGTCCTGCACGAAGCCTTCACCACTATAATCAAATCTCATGTTCTGTTGTCGGGCTGTCGGTTTCCTGGGAACTGATCTACTTGACCCTCATACGTGGAAATCGACGGGAGAGTCGACTATATATATATATATATATATATATATAGATGGCGAACTACTGTTTGGGCAACGTTAGACAAAGTGTCCAGTAAGATTGCTGTTATTTTCACTTTCTTGTCTAAGGGTCGCCAATGTCGTCGGTTTTCTGCGATAGACAGCATCCTTTAGGACTTGTTGCTACAGCCTTGAGGGCAATGCCATATGTCGAGAAAATATCGTGCATTAAACAGTGTGATCACAATTTGCTAAAACTACGAAAGACAAGTTTTTCCCTTTCTTAAAATGTGTATACATTTATTGGTGGACTTTTTATATACAGATATATATATATATATATATATATATATATATATATATATATATATATATATATATATATATATATATAAGTAACGAATAAAATGTAACTTATCATTCCAAGAGTCAGAGAATGAGAATTTGGGCAGTAAGTTCGAATGCTACTCGAGTTTGTTACATTCAGGTACGCGAAAGAAATACCATTGGGAAGGACATGGATTAAATAGTAGAACTTGTATCTGGAAAAATAAGTGTAAGGGGCACTTCGACGTGGTGTAATAGTTAGTAAGCTTGTCTCGCTAGATCAATTACAACTTGACAGTGAGTTCGATCATTACTGGGTGCTCCCTACTTTCGGCCTTGTGCCACATCTAAGTTACACTTAGAAAATCATTTTGGGCACCTCGAAGTGGTGTAATGGTTAGCAAGCTTGTCTTGTTAGAACAGTTACGACGGAGTAGTGAGTTCGGTCCTCACTGGGTGCCCCATTCTTTCGGCCTTGTGCCACATCTAATCTGCGCCTGGAAAATCACTCTGTAAGATATATTAGCGCAGACACACTCCACAATTCTTCGCGCATGCACGCCACGCGCAAGCGCACACACAGAAAGAAAAAGCAAAAAAACAAAAACAAATACAAAACACGCATGCGTAGTGGAATCAGTGAGCCGAGTTCAACTTCTGTGCTCTTATGTTGCGCTTACTTTCGCCATAATATCCTTGGGAAAGGCAGAAACCCATTTTTCTTATCTATATATTAAATAGAAGGGTATGGTAGGCGTACATAATATATTTTGCATAACTTATTTGAGAAAAGGTCTGCTAGAATGGAATCTATATCATTGAAATTGGTTTTCTAAAACGGAACTTACTTATATTCCGACTTAATAATGTATTGATTCAACTCAAATAAGTGAATGCTATAAGTTTGAAAAAAAAAAAATTGTTTCCTGGAGAAAACAGTTTTTAAAAAAAGTTCAACCATCCATGAGGTATTTTTGACGACAACAACACTGATCGCAATGATGCGATCGACAGATGTAATGACGTCAGTGCTTATTATCAAGAATGGTCAAGAGACAAACACTCCTCCAAGGAACGCGAAAAGAAACATGGAGACGTGAGAAGTGGCCACCATTTAAATGATATTCTCTCCAGTGCCGGCCTGTCTGGGTGATAGGAATTCATAATATCGATGTGATCGAATATTGATCTTGAGACAGCTGCTAAATATTTCCCATCACTTTGAAAATAAGAAACAAAACAAACATTTGGAATCTAAAGAAAAAAAAGTTTTCAATACGTAGACGGATGTTGACCAAGTATCATTATTATGAAATCTATCTATCTATCTATCTATCTATCTATCTATCTATCTATCTATCTATCTATCTAAGCCTGTTCATATCTATCTATCTATCTATCTATCTATCTATCTAAGACTATTCATATCTAGCTCAGTCTATTCATATCCCAGTCTATTCATATCTATCTATCTATCTATCTATCTATCTATCTATCTATCTATCTATCTATCTATCTATCTGAGTCTATTCATAACTGAGTCTAATCATATGTATCTTAGTCCATTCATATCTATCTATCTATCTATCTATCTATCTATCTATCTATCTAAGAGTATTCATATATAACTCAGTCTATTCATATCAGAGTCTATTCATATCTACTTATGTATCTATCTTAGTCTATTTATATCTATCTATCTATCTATCTATCTATCTATCTATCTATCTATCTTCGTCGAGTTAAAACCTTACTAGCGCACGTTCTTTTTTTCAAATATATACGTTTACCCAAGACACATTACTGCCCGTACGACCCTAATGGGCAATTTAAATAGGAAGAAACTTTTATAGAAAAGGCAGAGGGAAGCTATATTACGGTGGTAGGAAATTTACTGAAGGAGACATGCCAGGTCAGGACCAATAACATTGCGGATTTTTAAAAGATTTTATAAAGAGTCTTTAAATATATAGCCGGGCACTATACCTTATATGGCAGCAATATTATGGCTATAACTCTGCCATTCGTCCACCAATGGACGAATGGCAGAGTTATAGCCATATTTAAGATAGATTCCTGAGAGAAAATTGTCTGGCACGAAACAGTGAACCAACTTTTCTAACAGAAGGCTTAGGTATTATTTCAATGTTTCCATATAATTTTTCCATTTCCTGTCAACAGAGAAAGTTAGCCCAAGAAAGCGCAAAGAGTCACTCTGCGGGAGTTTAGCATCAACCATATTGATGGTAGGCAGAAAGGGGTCAATCTGGTGATTAATAGAGAGCAGTTTCGTTGTAATGAAATTTAGCCATTAGAGCCAATAAACCTACATAAATGAGGAGAATTTTTCTTTAAGCACTAAGTAGGAAGCAAGAATTCTATGTTCCTGATGACAACAGCTGGTTCTTGGGTTCTGTAAAACATACATTCGATCGAGTAAAATCAAAATAGAAGAAGCAAAAAAACGATCCACGCATTAAGTAGATCAATTAGATCGAAAATATATTTAAATATAAAGCCTACTGGACAAGAGAAAATATGAAAATACGTACGTGAGCTTACTGAAGACGAGAACTCAAAATTGCCAGACATTTAAATTAAATTTCCATGTAGGATACTTATAGCGTATAGACTATTTCGTTTCGTTTCGTTTACGACATATCAATCTTAATGGATTATTTAATTCCGACAAGATTTTTATTGCTGGTAATATTTTTTTAAAAATATATTTCTGGTAATTTTTTAAAAATAAATGTATTGTTGGTAAATTTCTGGTAATATTTTTTCTTCAAAAATGTATTGCTGGTATAATCTTTTCCTCAAAAATGTATTGCTGGTAAAATTTATTTTTCAAAAATGTATTGCTGATAAATTGCTGGTAATAATATTTCCTTCAAAAAATTTATTGCTGGTATTAAAACCTATTTTTTACACTTTTAAAACTCAAATTTATGATAAAATTTGTGAAACTAAATTTGCTGTTTGTTGAGGTAATTCTTTTGGAGTTAGGATTGACATATGCCTTAAGGAATTTCACTGGGGAAACTTCGGTATTTTTTTATGGGTAAAGGGTATGGTGAAAGGCAAAATGTTGGTTCTTATTAAATCTGAGTACCGAAATAACTCAAAATCAGTTTATTAATTGCAAAAACGTTCTTACGTAACTTTTATATTTCTAAATTTTTTTTTACACTTTCATAACGTATTGACTCCAGTTTGGGGGTTAACTATTTGCCCATAGTTGGGACCTTAACAGGTGCTACTACCCAGCGGAAGGGTGGACTTGAGAACACCAGCAATTAAGAAGTGGTTCCACGCTTCTCAAAAACCTCCAGATGAGAGGCCTTGCTGTCGGACGTACATTATTGTTTTATCCAGGATGCCAGATGTAGTTTATTGTCTTATCCAGTATGCAGAATGTTTCAGTCCAAGGTAACAAAAGATAAATAAACGGTTTCAGTTTGCTGGAAAATATGGAAATTGGACCACTTATCAGTGAGGAGAAAGTTCTTTAGACAGATGATTCAAAATTCGAAATGTTCCACCTGCCTTCCAACAATAACATCCAAACTAATGTAGGTAGAATTTTCATAAATTTAATTCACAAACACTTTGGTCATTCTCTACCACTGAAAAAAGATTTAAAAAAAAAGTAAGCTACAAAAACATTGATAATTATATATCGCAACATAACAATATATATTTATTCCGTATACACAATGTCCGAGAAATTTTCATAGAAAATATGCGTCCTCCGACAGGAATCGAACCTGTATCCTCTACAGAATCGTCATATAGATAGATTAAACGATTTGGCCACAGAGGAGCGTTCGGTTAGCAAAGCCGATTTTACTGTCTTTAAACTACAATCTTTCATGATTCTCTCATGTACATTCATATCTGCTCTTGACATATCCAAATGTAAACAAATGACGTCACACATTATGAAATGGACAAAGTCCGACAATTATTTTAAGACATTTTCTGTTTATACATTCTTTTTATAGATACAAATATTTAAGTAAATGCTCTGTTTTATAATAAACAGCATTTTTAACATTTACCTGTATGAATGTCTGAGAAAATACTGTTTATTATAAAACAGAGCATTTACATAAATATTTGTATCTATAAAGAAAAAGAATGTATAAACATAAAAATGTCTTAAAATAATAATATATATATTGAGCAAGTGCACAAACAAAATACTAAATAATAATCCTTCTAAAAGTCAATACCACTGCCGTAAAAACGTAACCTGCCCACTAAATGGCCAGTGAATGAATGAAGGCATAATCTACGGAGGTAGGATCAATTTCGACGATGATATTAAATATTACCTTGTATCCACGAAGAACAGCTTGAAATTGCGTTTTTACCATCAAAAATATTAAATACAAAAACAATAATAACTACAAAAACTGCACAACACTCTCAAAGTATGTTTGGCAATTAAAACAACTATAAGAACCGATTTATTAGCTGGGAGATAATCGCGAAAGCTAAACCATACTATGAAAAAAGGGACAGATGTAACTTGTGTTTGTTGGAGAAGCTTATTATATTAACACACTTAAATAGCCCAAACTTGCTGAATACGAGAAGTGAGTTGATTGCTACATGCATCCATAAAAATAAACACCTGCTCAAGAACATTGACCCCTATTAAAATAAATTTCTAAATAGATTTCACAAGTATTAATATAATATGTAACAGCTATAAATACTCATAGAACCTATCATTAATAGCATTTTTTATATATCTATACATATATATAATTCCATGTTATAGATCGTAGTCGATTAATTGATGACGTGTGTATATGTAATTTTACCTTTGAAAGTGTAAGGCTAGGTTCCAAACACATTAGATATATAGTCTTAACCCATTATTATATTAACATCGTGAGTGCTAAGTTTATTCCATAAGACAGTAAAATATTTTATAACGACAGTATTTTATGCAAAAAGAGAGTTATCCCCCTTGAAACAGAGCGTGTTAACATAAATTCAAATTTAAAAAATTATTTAAAATAATTATTCATTTTCATTTTTTTAATTCTTCGTCTTTCGAACTTAAGAATTAAATATATATATTTATATATATGTATATATGTGTGTGTGTGTTTACTTATGTAGGTTTGCAGTTGTATATATGTATGTTGACACCTACCGTATATGAAATTGTTTATGTGTACGTGTAGGTAGGGAAACTTGGGTATGTCATTACGGCCACATGGGTTAGTATATATATGTGTATATATGTTTATATTTGTGTATTGCTGTGTATATATATGTATTTATTTGTAAGTATGTGTACACATATTTGTGTGTATATTTGTGGGTACATATGTGTATATGTGTATGTATGTGTATGTGTACTTGATACCATGGAAATGTATACGTATGTATATGTTTATGTATGTATGTGTAGATATTTCGGTTTGTATGTATGTATGTATATTTATGTATGTGTGTGAGTATGTGTGTATGTGTATGTATATATGTATATGTATATGTATGTGTATGTGTATGTGTATATATATGTATATATGTGTGTATATGTATATATATGTATATGCATGTATATATGTATATGTATTTGTATGTGTATGTATGCGTATATGTGTGTGTATGTGTGTGTGTGTGTGTATATATATATATATATATGTATATGAGGTGGACATCGTAGTTACCGATGGGTGTTGACTTTAATGTCCGATTTTTATATTTACATACACTATTTTAATATATTAAATAATATTAATTTTAATCATTTTTATCTTTGTATATTTACTCACTTAAGTTAGATTTCAATAGGTTGTTAACATTCATGCAATGACATTTTCTGTCTTAAATATTTATCGGTTGTGGTATCCAACTGTCTGGGTCAATGTCTGTGGATGTGTGTGCATGTATTTATATGTATCTATGTGTATGGAAAGTGCATCCACTTTTAATTGCGTATGTATGTACGTGTGTGTTGGTTTCCCTTCTCCCACTTCCCCACCTTTTTTCATGACAGACCGTGGAGATGTTCTCTGTCTTGTCTCTTTTTGTGTGTGTATATGTCCTGGTGCTTATATATTAGAATCTGACTGCGTTTGTTTTACGCGTGAGTTTAGGACCCCATTCACACACCATGAGGATTAAAATGTATACATTGTAAAAAGACCGGATATTAAATATAGCTAAAGTAACTTCAAGGAAAAAATAAATTGAATAACATATATATTTCTTCTTTTCTCCTCAGTAATTTTATAGTTGTAAACTTAATAGCGAATAAATGTTAAATTTTGATTTTGTAATTAGCAGTTTTAAATTTTAATATTAAATTTTATCATATAATTTGGTAATTATTCGTTGGAATAAATTCTTTTTTAATACTACCCATATTTTAAACATCTGAATAGATATTATAACATGACTTCGTTATCAAGCTTTTTGAATTTTCGTATACTTGTGTTTTGATTGGTCCATCTAGCCTTTGTAACAACGTTTTCCCCTTGCGTAGGACTGATAATTAATTTGAAACTTTTAAAACCATTTATTTTACATTCAACGTCATCACTTGATAAGACACCGAGGGTGTTGAAACAAAATGGTTATTTTTGTAGTGATTTTATAACATATTTATGTTATAAATTTTTTTTAAAATAAATAATATAATAATTATATCTGCTCTACTTTGTACTGAGCACTCTTTTAAGAATAGTAATTGTTGGTTATTGGAATTAATTCCATACACACCAATCATATACTTGGGTATATATATATATATATATATATATATATATATATGCAGTTTGGACATAAGAATTAAGAATCAACAGAGCTTGATAACTGTCAATTTCACGCTTTAATGAGAACTTAAGACCGACATATATATATATATATATATATATATATATATATATATATATATATATATATATATTTTTTTTTTTTAACAATAAAAATTAAAAAATTAAAATCCTCAGACACACTGGGTTGTAGATTAATATTCTTTCGTTTTTTTATTATTATTCCATTTAGATTCCTCGACTAGTTTCGGCCGAAATGGCCATCATCGGGAGGAGAAATATTTCTGCTTGCTGCTAGCACTAAACTACAGAAATGAATGTCTTGATATAGAAAATGAACTTTTGTCTGTAGTTTTCATTTGTTTTTTTATTTTTTTATCTTTTTAACATGAATCTTTTAACATTCCTTGTGTTGGTCTAACAGTCTCTTTTAAGTTGTTATTTGAGATAAGAGCTGGATGCTGCTATGAATTCTCTGATTCAGTTTGACAGTTTTATTGGACTTGGTGAGGGGATGTGTCTCTGTTTAGTGTTTGTGTTTGTGTGTGTTATTTGGTTCTTAGGGAGTGAGTGAGTATGATATGTGTAAGCGTGTGTATTGCTGTGGGTGTGTGTTATCATTTGGCTCATTAGGGAGTGAGTGCGTATGATGTGTGTAAGTGTGTATATTCGTGTGGGTGAGTGTATAAGTGTGAGGCCTCCACACCTCCGTAAGCCTGTCTGTCTTGTGTGGGTGAGAAATGTGGGTATTTTTTTTCATTTGTTGAGTTATATCTATATATTGTTAAATTTGTGATTTAGTCCGGCTGGATATTTTGTTTTTAGACGTTGTATCCACTTATTTTCATGCGACTCTAAAATCTTTCTAATGTTATCTGCTCTGAACTTTTCTATTCTCTCAATTATAGTGAATTTGGCATGGGTTTTGAAATCGTGTTTTTCCAGACGGAAATGTTGTTCTACAGGTAACAATTTTTCATGGGGAGTCGACTTAATTCGTTTACGATAATTGTTAATTCTGTAGTGAAAGGGCCATTCAGATTTTCCTACATATTGTTTCTGGCATAGTGTGCATTCTAGGAGGTAAATTATGTTATGACTTCTACAGTTAGAATCGTGGTAGATTTTGAAAGTAGATTTAGTGAATGAATTCGTGTTTTCAACATGGTTGCAACATAAACTTCTTTTGTTGTTGCATGGTTGGGAAAATCCTGTTGTTTTTGTTCTTAGTTTATTACGGATTACCTTGTCCCCTGAAATGTGGTTACTACCTATGATTTCTTTTAGGTTCTTAGGTCTACGATATGCAAGAAGGCCAGGTTCCTTAAACAGTTTTTTTAGGTCTGGTTTGAGATGTAGTATTTCCCAGCGACGTTTGATTATTTGGGATAGTGGAGGCAGAGTGGGGTTGAAAGTGGTTACTAGAGGGATGCGGCTAGATTTATTTTTAATCTTGTACATTAGGGTGTCCTCTCTAGGTGTGGAAATTGCTTTATTTATTTGTTCCCTGATTAGGTGTTGTTTATAGCCACGTGTTGTGAATTGATGCTCCAGATTTT
>OZ010596.1:25623717-25666217 GCA_963932145.1 Acanthosepion lycidas
ACTTTGCTTGGAGGAAAAAATAGCTATCATTACTTTCCCAGACCAAAATAAATTATTAAATAAAAAATCCGAGCTCATCTCAAAATGCAGACATGAAAACAAATTTTTACTACGTTACTTAAAAAATTGAAAACGAAAGAAACAAAATAAAAACAAATAAATAAACAAATAAACAAAATAACAATAAATAAGCTAAATTAATTAATCCAAACAAATTACCAAATCACACCTGTTAGAATAGACGAAAAAGAATAATAATAATAACAAAAAAAAAACGAACCCAAATAAATAAAGTAAATAATAAACAAATTAGCAAACCATTATGACCAAAATATTAGTTAGACTAAAAAACCGAACGAAAAAAATACCTATAACTGTTATATAACGATAAAAAAAAATAATAAAAAATAAATAAATAAATACTACGTTACTTAAAAATCGAAAAACCAAAAAAGAGAAAATATACAAGTAAAATAAATTAACCTAAATTCATCCAAGTAAATAAATAAACAAACCAATCCCGATAAAATTACCGTTAGAAAAAACAAATAAAAATAATCAACCCAAATAAACACAAATTAAAAACTGTTCCTGCCAAAATAATAGTTAGAACAAACTACAACAACCAACCCCAAAATCGAATAAATAGCTTTAATTAAATTCTCAAACCAAAACAAAACTATTAAATAAGGGACATAAACAAATTTTTACTACGTTAATAAAAACATCGATTAAAAAATAAATAAATAAATAAATAAATAAAATAAGAAACAAAAAATAAAAACAAGCAAAATAATTTAACCCAAATAAATAAATAAACGACTTCCGGTAAAACAACCGCCATAATAGACTTCCCACAATGCACCACTGACCCGTATATATATAAATAGCCGAGAAAAATAACAGCACATGTGACCTGACGATTGCATATAGCATGAAACAGACTGTCGCCTCTAAGTGTTGACTTCTATGTTCACTTTTATATATATATATATATATATATATATATATATATATATATATATATATATATATATACACACACAGATATATATTCGCTGGATTCAAATTTTGAATTATTCAAATAACGGTAACTCCTCATCCCAGAAACTGGTCTGCCATTTTGTGGATGAGAAATAAATTGTTCAAATAAAGTTGTTATAAAATAAAAAAGATAGACAGCACTGCTTTTCGCTTGAATGAATTAATGACATATCAACAATAGAAATGTAATCTTTTTTTTCCGTTTTTTTATGTCCAAGCTTTGAAAATGAAATAAAATTGAAATCAATGCTGTGCATTTGAGAACAGAATATAAAATATGATTAAGTTTCGAAGTATTGTCTTTTTATATTTTCAATTCCACTTTCGCTCTTCTATTTGATAGTAAATAAAAGAAATAAAATTCTGCATATTTTTATTTTAAATGAATATAATTGCTTGTATTTAAACGAACGAGGAGTGTGAAACAGGCGGTAGTTGAACCTCGCACAAATATCTTCAAAATAATGCTTAGTGGAAAGGGCGTTTTTATCTAGCTAGTCTTACCTTTATGTAGAAGTTATTTCTGGGAGATATATCTGCTGCACCCTGTATAAAACAGATTAAAACATTAGGTTTAAATCGTCAAGGATTTTACTCTAACCCTAGTAGATTAAAGCGTTGGTTCATGGACTTGATGAGAGTAATTGTGAGTTCAATCCCTAGGCCGGTTGGTGCATACTTAGGCTCAATAAAAACCGAAACAACAATAACTGAGCAGTAGTAATAAGAACATAGCAAATATATCCCTAAATATGGACAGAGTCATGAAAACATTCTACCCCTGAATATTAGATAAAGGTTACCGTTAAAAATTCCCTGAAGATTATCCGGATCGACAGACATCTGAAGGAGGCCAAAGAGCACATCGCCCAAAAATGTTGTGATAATAACGAAGATAATGAATACAATTGTCCGAATGTAAATAAGTGTAAACACGTGAGGAAAAACTCGAAGCGGTGATAGATTTTAAACTTTAAAAAGCGATATGTTCTGTTCTAAGAAAATTAAAGAAAATGCTAATTTTTTTTGTTTTCATTGAGCTTAGCATAATAATAATATGTATAAATCTGAAAATATATGCAAAATTAAAGTGTATATATATATATATATATATATATATATATATATATATATATATATATATATATAGAAAAAGCTGCAAATTAAAAAAATAATAATGTTTTATTTTATGAAAGTATTTATTTATTTATATATATATATTTGATATTTCAGATTGCCCTCAATCTTTCATCAGAAATAACTGTTTGTTGCAAATAAATTAAAATTACTGTTTGTTAGCAAGTAGCGTCCGTCGCGAGACGCGGACGTCACGTGATATGGAACGTCACTGTTCGGATATTCCTAACTTAAATCTAACTGTAATAAATATTTTAGATGTTGTTTAAAAAAATAAAAAAATAAAATTTTTTAACTATATCTAAAAAAATGCTTAACTATTGAAATATTTATAAAGATTTAAAATACTTAAGTCTTTATTTTAACCCTAGTTTATATGTATTTAATTTTAAAATCGAATATTTTTCTTTTTTTCTGCGTGTGTATATATATATATATATATATATATATATATATATATATATATATATATAAAGCCTGTTAGTATTTGAAAGCTAATTTTACGGTATTAATTAATGTTACATCACCTGAAGGCTTACCTCCTGGCAGCTCTGGTGTTAAAAAAAAGGTTATTTTTACATATTTGATTTAGCGTCTTTTATATGATAAGATAATAGCAATGATATATATTTTATATTAATGATATTTGAAGGAATAATAATTATGATTTAAGTGACTTTTGAATAGTTTCTGTATTATTTGTCTTCCCAAGCATATGATGCAATGCGGCATTAAGAATGCATATAGATTTGCATATAGGTTAGCGTAATCGGTAAGAAATACCTGGGAGACGGATTTCAAGACACTACGCACCCAGAAAGGAAGGAGACGTTTTCTCTTAGAAAATGTTTACATATACATCTTGCTTCCTTGGTGTCTACTGTAGCATGATGGTAGTGAAGTTACGCTTACAGACCAATTATCTAGTGTTGCATGTTCGGTCTTTACAGTTCTAATATTATGGACTAATTTCAAACTGATCTGTTCTAAGTAAATGACTACCAACTGCTTTGTGGCTGAGATAACTGTATCCTTCTCACTGGTTGGTTCTGGAGATCAAGTAAAAAAAAAACAAAAAAAAACGTATTTTAAATACACAGTGTTAAGAGGAAGCTGATTTACTCTCGATATAAAGGACAATAACTGAAAATACAATTGAATTACTTCCCTTGTCCGCTAGTCGGCGCGGTCACTTCTGAATTCTATATGGTGACAAGCTGACACGTATGTGGAATTCATGGTTTCAATCCAAACAAATCCTTGCTGTTCTCTTGCAGTAAATGAATAAAAGTTATTTTATTTTGTGTTAAAATAAATTTGTCTTTTATTTTCATTTGTTTTTGTTCATCCCAACAACCTTGGATATAACAATACCCAAAACATATATTTAAATAAAAAAAAGTTAATTTTAGCTTCCCCTCTCCTTCACGCATATATGTAATCACATCAATGTCAGCCTCGCCTTAGTTTGATGACGTCCTACATCATGATTTACACAAAAAAATTTTCCACTTTGTCATAGATTTTCCTGTAATATACTAAAATATGCAAAATCTAAAAATCTGAGTGTAATGGTGGCAGATAGGTTGATAAAGTATGCATTCCTGGTAATGCATATTTTTCCAGAAATGTATTGCTGATATTTAAAAAAAAAAATGTATTGCTAGTATTTTTACTGTAAAAATCTATTTTTATACTTTCATAGTGTTTTTATCGCAGTTTGGGAGGTTAACTATTTGCCCACATCTAGGACCCTAACAGATGCTACCACCCCAGGTCAGGATAGACCTTTCTTTCTTGGCTGATCTATTATCACAATGTAGGATATTTAATAAAAAGGTGATAAAAACATACAGAAAAAGAAACTAAATGAAATCCATTAGCTGATGCTTACTTACTTACCCTATAAAGGACAATCTCAAAATACAATGGAGTTACTTCCCTTATCTGGGAGTTCAGCAATGCATTTCTGAATTCAACATGGTGACAAGCTGACACGTATGTGGAATTCCTGGTTTCAATCCAAACAAATCCTTGCTGTTCTCTGGCAGTAAATGAATAAAAGTTATTTTATTTTGTCTTAAAATACACTTGTTTTTTTTATTTTCATTCGTTTTTGTTTATCCCAATAACGTGGGATATAACAATACCCAAAGCATATATTTTTTAAAAAAAAAAAGAAGTTAATTTTAGCTTCTCCTCTTCTTTTGATTGCCGTTTGTTGATCGCCCAGCAAACACCTACATTGACCAACTGTTATGACGCAGAATGCAACTCTAATGCGCTTCCTACTTTGATGCAGGATCGTGATGGTTGGTGTGATAGACTCCTGAATGTCCAAGCTAGTTCAATTGAATAATTTATTTTAGATGCGTTTATCATGATTAACAATAAAATTGAAATTCAACATATTTCATTAAAAAATTAAAAAAAAATACTTGGCATTTTATATAGTAAGATTTAAATTGTGTTGACATAATTTATATAGTCATATCAATTTTGTGTAATTTGGTATGGAAAAAGATTTTTATATATCAAGAATAATTTTAAGAAAATATGATAAAGTGGAAAAAAATTCTTTCTTGGTTGATCTATTATCACAATGTAGGATATTTAATAAAATGGTGATAAAAACATACAGAAAAAGAAACTAAATGAAATCCGTTAGCTGATGCTTACTTACTTTCCCTATAAAGGACAATCTAAGCTGACACACACGTGAAATTCCTGGTTTCAATTCAAACAAATCCTTGCTGTTCTCTGGCAGTAAATAATTAAAAGTTATGTTGTGTTAAAATACGCCAGTCTTTTATTTTCATTCGTTTTTGTTCATCCCAATAACCTGGGATAAAGCACATAGATTTTTTCTTTAAGAAATCAAAGGTAAACCGCGTGGCATCATCATTGCTATAAGGAATATCTTCTAAATTTTAACAAAATTTTTAAAATCAAAATAAAAAAGAATTTAATCACCATAGAGAACACTTCTCTGTCTGCCATCTGCATGTCTGATTCTAGCCTCCAGAAGAGGTACTCTTTGCGAATCCTTGGGCTCACTTTTTGCAGCTGACATGAAGTGGAATGATTATATTGCATCAACTGCTAGGTCTACTGCTAGGAGATTTCGTTCATTGTATCGTGCCAGACAATTTTTCTCGACAGAATCCATCTTGCACATTTATAAATCTACCATTTATCCATGCATTGAATATTGTTGTCCTATCTGGTTTGGTGTTCCTGCTCCATATCTCGAGATTCTTGACAAAATCCAAAGAAGAGTCTGTAATGTTATAGGTCCTGACCTGGCATCTCAACTTCAATCTTTTTCCTACCTCCGTGACATAGCTTCCTTCTGTCTTTTCGACAAATATTGTCAGAGTATTGTTCTGATAAGTTAACCTTCTTGGTATCCAGACTGCATGAATTTAAACATGCTACTAGATTGGCATTTAGGTCTCACCGTTTTAGTGTTAAAAAAAGATGCCATTATATGTACTATTCTAGTAGTTTCTTTTATCGCACTACTCGCCTGAGGAATCCTCTTCCATTTTCTTGCTTCCCCATCAACAAAAATCTTAAAAAATTTAAATACAATGCCAATCACCATTTTCTTTTCCGGAATTCTTTTATTTTTCTTTCTCCTTACTAAAGTTTTTGCAATCTCTTTTACTTCCAGTACCCTCCCCCCTGCATTTTATTAGCATTATCGCCTTGTTTGGGGTGAAATGATTTTTACAAAAATCTCTTCAGGATTAATTCTTGGTTCCTGGATAAACAGCGGGTAGAATATTAAATAAACAAGTGTTCATTTAAATATTAAATTAACACTGGATTACCAAGGTGAGTTGTACGCAGAAAACTTCAATATGCTTAATTTACTATTAGATAAATCTGCGAAATAGTACTAATATTAAGCAGATAGATTTTGAAATAATTTTCTTTCTTCGATTTTATCTCCTGATATTTGATCTAAGAAACTATCTAGCTGTCAAGAAACATTCATTCCGAAGATGCAAAACACATATTTAAATGTTTTAATATCTTTCCGAGTCTGAGACATTCGCTAACTCTTGTTCAAGCAACTTAAATAAAAAGTCTCTTGTTTTCAGTGATCAGTGGGTACATGACTTCATAGCCATCTTTCTTTTTTTATTCCACTTTAGAAAACATACACATTGTCGAATTCAGCTAAACTATACTATGGAAAAGGGAGACAGATGTAACTTGTGTTAGTTAGAGAAGCTTATTGTAGCACTTAAATAACCCTAACTTGCTGAACACGAGAAGTGAGTTGATTACTACATGCATCCATAGAAATAAAAAAAACCCCCCAAGAATATTAGCACCGATTAAAATAGATTTCTAAATAGATTTCACGAATATTAATATAATAGTAACAGCTATAAATACTCATAGAACCCATCATTAATAGCATTTTTTATATATCTATACATATATATAATTCCATGTTATAGATCGTAGTCGATTAATTGATGACGTGTGTATATGTAATTTCTCCTTTGTAAGTGTAAGGCTAGGTTCCAAACACATTAGATATATAGTCCTAACCCATTATTATATTAACATCTCCTGATGCTTGATCTAAGGAACTATCTACCTGTCCGGAAACATTCATACCGAAGGTGTAAAATACATATTTAAATATTTAATATCTTTCCAAGTCTGAGACATTCCGCAACCTGTGTTCTAGCAACTTAAATAAAAAGTCTGTTTTTTTAGTGATCAGTGGGTACATGGCTTTTAGCCATCTTTCTTTTTTTATTCCACTTTAGAAGACATACACATTGTCTCATTCTTCTTTATAATATCCCGTCGTTTTATCGTTAACAAAATTCCTTTTGCACTTTAGCTTATTCTTTTCATTGCTATGAAAACAGTTTTGTGTGTTTTTTTTTTGGGGGGGGGACAAGCAACAGTTATTCCCAAGTTAAGTTTCAAGTCTTGATAGCAGGCATGATGTATTATAACAGTCTTAGCTGATAGACGTTCGACAATCTACTGAATACATAAGCTCAAAATTTGAACATTCACTTTTGGCTTGCTAACTTAATTTCCCAAATCATGCTACACAATCTTAAATCAAATCTGATATCACTAAGAGCATGGCGTTCTATATATAAAAGTCTACTCGTCTTGCAACTAATGACTAGGACTAAAAGCTTGTTTCAAAAGTTCCTCGTTCCACTGAGAGCGATTCATTTTAGTTTCGGTTTGGGAATGTGGTAGTTTGTAGCGGGAGTATGTACTTTGGTTGTTTCAGTTGCGAAATACACGTGTTTATCCGACACAAAAAATGGCAGCCTTGCATATGTGTCCGGATAATAAAATACAAAGAAACAGCTAAAACCAATATATACAGTGGTGGTGGTGGTGGGGGAGGGGACAAATATTTGTACACATACACATTTTTAATTTATTGTATTTTCAACTAATGAATAAACATATTTTTCATATAATTGACAGTACACAGACAGATGCATAATAACTAAATACACATAGAAAACAGAAAAAAATTGATTTAATAGAAATAAATCACATTTATCCATTTTAATGGGTGAAAAAATATTCGTACAATACAAATTTAAGATTTTAAAACTTTTAAATTGCTTTAAAACTCTAGATTATTTAAGTGGAAACTGTGTCACTAAACAGACAGTAAGCAATGGAATTCATAGGAACAATCTAAAGTCACGACCCTCTCCCTCGGAAAACTCCACTGCTATTGAAAAGACACAGAGATGCCAGGTTGAAATCCGTTCCTGAATATAAGGATAAAGAAAAATCGTATTGGGAAAGAGTATTATGGACAGACGAAACCAAAATTGAGTTTTTTGGACGTAATTCTAGAAATTATGTATGGAGGAAAGATGGCGACGCGTTCAAACAAAAGAACACAGTTCCAACGAAGAAGGGATTCAAAGATTGCCTGAAAAATTCTTTGTGCCTGTCACATTAACCCTGACTGAGAACCGTGACCCCCTGGCATCTCGCTACCAACGATGCTGTCTTCTTTTTTGAAAATACCTGCAGGGCCGCTCTCAGGGACAAGAGGCAGTGGAGGAAGTACTGCAATGCTATGCCATCGAGCCCAGGCTGGACTTTCAGCTGCAACTACTGCGACCGAGTATGTTTGTCCCGTATTGGACTTAGCAGTTACAAACGTGCTTGCAAGCGACGTGTACAGACTCCCTCGGGATCTTCGTTTTGTGAAGCCAAGCCATGATGAATATTTTTAAAATATTATTTTTTATCATTAATTTTTATATTATGTCAAATCGATACTTAAAAATTTATTTTTATTATTATTCATGAAATTTTTACAGTATTTTAAATTTTATTACTTCTGAAATTATTTACACTTTTACATTTTAAATGGAAAGGGACAATGTGTAGCAAAGATGTGTTGCAGTAAGAGGAGCAATCCTTAAAACACACGAAAAAACCAATTCAAAACAATTCAGATGGGAGTAGTGTTTTCCGGAATATCAATTTATCGATTGCGGAAGAAAAAAAACAAAACAAAAAAAACAAAACAAAAAAAAAACACTTGAGACAACAAATATATTAGGTTGGTGCAAAAATAATGTCGTAATAATGTCGTTTTTGACGTATTTTTTAACGTCAAAAAACGACATTGTTACGTCATTATTTTTGCACCAAACTAATAATAGAATTAGAAATAGAAGTGAAATTAATTTATGCATTAAATGAATACATCGTGTAAATTATTTAAATGATAAGGATGTTGGCCTCATCTTTACTGCCATATTTTCATGGACTAATCGGTAAAACTTTGGTTTAAGAAATTCAAAAGTGTTTTGACCCGAAGAATCGTGAGTTCATTACCTGACCAGAGGTGAACCAAAATTTGAAGGGTAGAGTTACTAAAGGGAATTAACTGAAACTGAGATACCCCCAAAAAGGTATGGCAGGTGGAACTAGCCATTGTAAGCTCCGGCCTACTTTATGTGATATACGTTAGAATTTAAATATCCAGAAAATGCATGGCACGTAGAATTAGAAAAATGTACCCCAGTAGCAAAGATGTGTTGCCATAAGGTAAGTAATCCTTAAAACACATGATACCAACCCAATTCAAAACAATTCAGATGGGAGTAATGTTTTCCGGAATATCAATTTACCGATTCTGGAGAAAAAAAACCCCAACAAAACACTTGAGACATAACGAATATAATAGAATTAGAAATAGAAGTGAAATTAATTTATGCATTTAATGAATCCAAAATATATATCTGATAGGATAGAAATCATGCTTGAACTGATGCTTATTAGTTTGTAGGTATGATCGAAAGATTTCACTTGGAAATCGATACCCCAGGAAATGCCAAAGTAAGATTTACTAAAGTTATATTTTATTATCATCAAAATTATTACTAAGAAAACAGGGGAGAATCCTGATATTAAAATTATTGGTGTACATTCTATAGCAGTAGTCGATAGATATCTTTGCCATTACCCCATCATAACGATATCTATCTGAAAAATAACATATAGTTGAAGATGCTATGTTGGCCCTCAAACAAACATTGAAGGACAGATGACAATAGTAAACAAAATGAAGATTTGAGTAAAAAATATATTGCCAAGTTTATTTTCGTTAAAGAAAATACGTCTGCAAAAATAAGGTGACAGTGCCCAATGCAAAAAATATCTCTGTATGTGTATGTAAAGGGTGAGAAGAGCGTTGTCCTGAGAAGGAGAGTTTTATTGTCGCTGAAAAGCGTTGTCCAGAAAAGGACAGTTTTGTAGTCGGTGAAGATTGTTGTCCTGAATAGGACAGTTTCGTAATCGGTGAAGATCGTTGTCCTGAAAAGAACAGTTTTATTGTGGCTGAATAGCGTTGTCCTGAAAAGGACAGTTTTGTAATCGGTGAAGATTGTCCCGAAAAGGACAGTTTTGCTGTTGCTGGAAAGCGTTGTCCTGAAAAGGACAGTTTTATTGTCGCTGAAGAGCATTATCCTGAAAAATGAAACTTTTCTAATCGGTGATACCTGGAATTAGAAAAAATTACCCCAGTGGACTAAATAAAGATTTCAGTTCGAAATTCCAAAGTATATCACCTGAAGAAGGCCAGAAACGTCGTTTATATGACAACAACGATGAGGATAACAGTCCTAAATTTGTAAATAGTGTAAACTTTTTATTCACTTCAAATATTTTAGTGTCATATGCCGTGCATTTTAATTGAAAGACACCGAAAGGTTATTGATCTTTTTGACGAAGGTAAATACCAAGTGGAAATTTTTTTTCTAGAAATATCCCGTTATCGTTAGCGATAAATTTGTAAACGGTATTCTGAACAGCAATACATTCAGATCGTCCTGAATCTGTTCGTGTGGTGTGAGACTACCCACCTCTGCAACTCGTTGCACAAAGATATAGACCCCACGTCGTAGAATTTCTGTGCGGCGGATCGAGCGAGAGGCAGGCTCACAGGCAAAAGAAAAACACAACTACAAACTTGGGTAGGATGAAAAGAGGAGGGAGGGCGTGTGACCTTTTGTGGATGATTAACTCTGGGCTGATTCTCGGCTGTCAAAAAAAAAATATATCTTAACTAACAATGTCCGGCTGCTAATGTGTCGCTCTTCGTTGTTACTTGCTCCGGCCTAAATCAACCTTCCTCGAACCTAAACTATGTCTCACTGCCCGTAACCCAAAGCGCTCCCATATATATGCAGAGTCCTCTTTCATCATTTCCGGGAAAGGAACAACCACGAATAAACCCATAACTTTTTCATGACCATTTCTCCCTTTGAAGAAAGTGGACATAAAAATATTTCTTAGCCTAGCTGACTTCGATTCAGGGACATTAAATTCAGACCCTTTTAAGTTTTGACCAGAGCCGGTCTTTTAACTATCTTCGTATTTTGATAAGTACTTAACACTTATCTACCCTTTTGGCCATATGTCCAAAACATATTTTTATCTAGATTCCTAATCTAGTCATTGGGTCTTGAAGTTTGATACCCAGGTCAAATCTAACTAATCTTCTGGCACATATGTGTGCGCGCGCACGCACACACAGATGTGTGGGTGTATATATACACACACACACACAGATGTGCGGGCGCACACACACACGCGTGCGCATATATCCAACTCATAGTGTCACAGTGGGTTACTCTGCTTAAGTTTGCTAAAAATGACATTAGGGTGCCCTCTTGAAGTCTATAAAAAAGGCAATCATATTCTCTCTCTTTCTCTTTTTAACTAGGTAAATTAGATAAAGAACACTGTCGCTAGTACGCATCAGTTTCCTTGGCCGTCTAATGACATTTGAACTCTCTCTCTCTCTCACTCGCACACACACACACACGCTCACACGTGTCTATCATGCACATTTGTTTCACACACACACGCACACACACAAAAACACATTCTTATTTTAAAAATTTTTTTAAAGCAATTCACCCCAAGCAAGGCGGAAGGGCCAGTAACACGCAAGGGGTTACAGAGGATTGGGAACAAGACTAAAAAGGCGAGTTTGGGGTAAGGAAACAGAGAAGTACGGGGAATAAGATCAAGGTATCAAATGTCGATTGACATTATACTTGAATATTTGAAGATTATACTTATCGGGGAAGCAAGTAAGGGGAAGGGAGTTCCACAGGCGAGAAGTGCGAAAGAAGAAGCTGCATGAGTAGAAGTGTCGGTTACATTTAACTGTTTCGACAGTGAAAGGGTGGCACTGAGATGCCAGCCTATTCGCTTGCTTAAATTCATGCAGTCTGGGAAACAGCGAAAGTAGCTCGTCGGAACATTTGCCGTGAAAATACTTGTAGAAGAGACAGAGGGAAGCCACGGTACGTCTGTGAGAAAGCGATTGTAGACTAGATGCTAGATCAGGATGTATCACATTTTATATTCGTCTCTGGATTTTGTCGAGGACATCGAGACGTACAGCGGGGTCACCAGACCATATATGACAGCTTGTTTCTATGTTTTTTCCTTTCATTTTCAATTGTGCACATATGTAATCCTTTTTGTCAATAACATGTATTATCGTTCGTTCTATATTCATTGTTTTGTGCTCTCACGAGTTTGCCAATAATGTTTTCGGGCTGAATGAAACAGAAGCCCATGAATATCTACTAAAAATCGTCCATAAATCTCGAAAATAAAGATGTGATACCGGTAAAAGTCGTAAATGCAAATCACTTCAACGAGACGAAAGAAAAATCGCCATTAAGTAGAAAAAAAAAAAGAAACACCCAAGAATTGCGGCCAATCTAATTAGAAATGACTTGAATTCGATAAATATTTTGGTCGTAGACACTATTAAACGTTGAATTGGCACCTCAAGGCGGTGTAATGGTTAGCAAATTTGTCTTGCTAGAACAATTACGACTGAGTAGTGAGTTCGATCCTCACTGGGTGCAACCTACATTCGGCCTTGTGCCACATCTAAGCTACGCTTGGCAAATCACTTTCGGCACGTCGAGGTGGTGTAATGGTTAGCAAGCTTGCTTCGCTAGCACAATTACGACTGAGTTGTGAGTTCGATCCTCACTGGGTGCCCCTTACTTTCGGCCTTGTGTTGCATCTAAGCTACGCTTGAAAAATCACTTTCGGCACGTCGAGGTGGTGTAATGGTTAGCAAACTTGTCTTGATAGAACAATTACAACTGAGTAGTGTGTTCGATCCTCACTGGGTACCCCCCCCCCAAAAAAAAAGGGAATGTGGTGTACTTCTAAAATGTAGAGAGAGTCTAGGACTGGGAAAAGGTTAATGTCTTCGACCAAGGCCGGTGCGTACTACACCTGTCCCCCCGCACACTGGTGGACCCAAGCTTAATTGAAGGCCAAGGACAATGATTTGTGGTCACCGCTATCTTATCACATCTGATTTTTTTTACCTTCATTTATACACGTTACAAATTAAACTATGCAGAAAAGACTATTAAAGGAGGACATTTTTTCGCAGAGTTTGAAGTCTTTTTTTTTTGTTCAAATCCGTGAATTTTTGTTGCCCATTCTAAGTGTTGAAAAAGCACCAATGTAAAATTATCTATTTTTTTTATTAATAATATTTAATACGTTAAAATTATTAAAATTTTTAAGAAGAAAAACTCAAGCTCAGACATTTTTGATTTATTTAAGATGGAATGATCTATTATGACATGTCTCTAATTTGTATTTAGATACATTGGATTTATTTTCAATTTTTCTATTTGAATTGTTCGCCTAGATTGCATATGATCCATTATTGTACATAATCAGATTACAATAAAATTGTATTTTATATGAATACTACCTTATGAAAATTGAGATTAAGTAGAGTGGAGGTCCTGTATAATAGATTTAAGAGGGCATGAGACCCTTGCAGTGTCTCTGACTAAACATTGTCAATATATCTAAGATGGAATGATCTATTATGACATGTCTCTAATTTGTATTTAGATACATTGGCTTTACTTTTAACTTTTCTAGCCGGATTGTTCGCCTATATTGCATATGATTCATTATTGTATATAATGAGGAGACAATAAATTTCGTATTTTATATGAATACTACATGAGGAAAGTTGAGATATAGTAGAGTGTATGTGGGGGGCTTATCATAGATTAGGAGGGGATATCAAAGATTCGGGAGCTCCGTATCGTAGACTGGGGGTCCGAGACCCTTAAATCGGCCCTGTCTTAAGGAAACGTCTAACTGAAGCTTTTCAAGTAGGAGACAATATATGAGAAGACTCCACTTGTGATTTAGCGAAAATATATTGCAGCAAGGTCAGGAATCCTCGCCACGATTAAGCGTCATGGTTTTGTCACGTCACACGACATAACAGCCTCTGCAACACCATCATGCAAGGCACCGTTGAAGGCATATGCAAGCGGGGACAAGAGCTGGTCAAATAACATCAAAGTGTGTACGGATACGAAAATGCTGGAATTCCTGAGAGCCAATACCAACAGATTTCCTGGAGGAAGTTGTTTTTTTTTCTGATGTTAGGCTCACCTCCCCGACGATTGAAGCACTGTGAGGAACTGATAATGATGATAATAATGTTTTTTCATTAGCAATCAGTTCCTCACACTGCTTCAATCGTCGGGGAGGTGAGCTTAACTGTAGACAATCTCAGTAGTGATTACAGCACGAAGAGCACTTGGAAGTAGAATAAAATGTGTGAGGAATTATTCAATGTATATTCGAAAGATGAATAAATGAAATCATAATACCAAATACACCCTTGTGCAAATAAATTAAAACAAAACGAATACCTCCGTTATTATTTACATTTTTTTCGTATTTTTTCGATGAAACATCACCAGGTGCACATGTTAGCACTTCGTATGTCCATTCTACGAAGTGTTCTGTTGTAGCATACCTACGAACAATAATGGGTATGTCCTCATTCACATAATTACAGTAGTAAATACTGTATGTTGGTCTGCAGTTGGAGATTCGTCTCCAGCTGTGCTGGTCAAACTCTCTGCCTCCAAGTAGAGAGGATTCTCAGACGAGACTATGTCGAAGAGCAGAGTCTCGGCTCTGTAAACAGTTACCCGACCCCATTTTATACGGAGTCTATGGAGAATTTTGGCCGAACCTACGGGCTCGGATACCCCACAATAAACTCGGTCCTGAGTCAAATCTGACCGCGTGGAGCGGTTGGTAGATATCCTGCAGTTGGAGATTCGTCTCTAGCTGTGCTGATCAAACTCTCTGCCTCCGAGTAGAGAGGATTCCCAGACGAGGCTATGTCGAAGGGCAGAGTCTCGTCTCTGGAAACAGCAACCCGACCCCATTTTATACGGGATCCACGTGGAATTTTTAGCCGAGCCTACGGGCTCGGATACGCCACATTAAATTCGGCCTTGTGCCACATCTGTCCGCGTGGGGCGCTTAGTAGATATCCTGCAGTTGGAGATTCATTGTGGAATTCACTTGACCCACGTCTAGCAGTTGACTACTTCTACGCGCCGCTTGCAAATCTTATATGTGTTGTTGTTGTTCTAAGCATTAGCGTTCATTACCATCCTTCGTTTGATTATTCTATTCAGTAACCTTCGGTTAGAACATCTTTCCTTGCAGATTGATCACAGATTCTCGATTGGATTTAAATACGGCGAGTTTCCGAGCCAGTCGATAGTACTTTGATTTACTCACTGGTAAGGCTTGCCATTGTGTTCGTGCAGCGTTACAATTTTAGCACGCGTACTTGGAGTAACTTCCATCGCAGACAATGGATGTAGGACAACTGATCGACAGTCGAGACAATAGTGTCTGGGCTTGATGCAATCACGGATGACGAAATATTTTTCCAAACAAAAAATAGATTCATATTACTGTACAGCACTGCAAATGACCTAATCTGAGGAAAAATAGAAATCGATTCCACCCTGTCACACCAGTGGGTCTAAAGTGAAAGAAAATAAACTAAAGCTTTTTTTCAATTAATTTGAACAAGGGTGTATATGAATATATCCTGGCTGCAGGTTGTAGATGAAAAAGCGTGTGAAAGCGAAGAAATAAAAGATCTTCAAACACAGCTCTACAAATTTAAATAAATTTTACTAGTCAGTATTTGTTATTCTTTCAAATTGAAAGAAACGAATTGAGAGCAACCTTTGCAAAACAAATTTTCTCAAAATATATTTTTCTTTGCCATACAACCAAATCAGAAGCGTTAGTGTAACAGAAGAAACAGATATTCGTACATAAGGAGATGGGCACGTATTTACGTTGTCTTATGAAGGCGTGTAATTTTCTAGAAGTCAGCAGACAGAAAAGGCTGTATTATAGCTTCTACTAAGGTTTGGTTTACAAAACTCAGTTCGTATGTTTCAAGTGTGTTTAATTTACTTTAAAATCGCTAGGCTTTGTAAGAAGTTACTCGAATAAAATATGTAAAATATTGAGTAATAAATTATACGAAAGATTTTGAGAATTCAGCTTGTCCACAACAATGAACTACCGACTCTGGTCGAAGGTTTGCGTAAAAACTAAAAACTAGCGTTGGTAATTTATGTGATCGTATTTATACAAAACAATAGGCTCCAGGGATCTAAAAGTTAGATTTTATTTCAGAAGTTTATTAATAAATATTTTCCCAATTTTTAAATATCTGTTTTTAGGAGGGAAAATATAGTCGGTTGATTTTTCAAAGGTTTAAGTGCATTTATTATAACGTTGCTGATTGGTAAAAATATGCCAATATGAAAATTTAAACTAGCGCCTGCATTTTGAGTCAATCTTGAGCTTCAGTGATCTATATAATAATAAAAGTCTGTGATTGCGTACGGTTTTGTGTGGTGCATCCGTCTGGCGTATAATGGTTTAATTTAGTCTGATTTAAGTGAATAAAATTTAAAAATACGAGTTGTTTTTATGATAAGTATTTTTATTCTAACTTTCTTCAGACAGACAATTTTTTATTTAAAATATTTTTTAAGTTGAAGACAGACACAAAGAGATCCCGCTTTGCCGTTTCGTTCAGTTGTTTGTAGAGTAATTATTTATATTTCAGCTTTCTTTAAACAAACAATATTTTAAATATTTAAAAATTATTTTTTAGCATATTTAAAAAGATTTTCAAGTGAAGATGATTTAAAAATATTTTTGACATATTAAAAGATATTGCTAAGTTAATCTGATTTAAAGTTCACGTTTACCCCGCAAGTTCTATTCCCATTAAATATTGTAAACAATTTTTTAAACAGGGTTCAACAAGTTGTTCAACCATTACCTTCAAGCCTTGACAGAGTTAAAACGCAACGTTGCTAGCCCTTCGATCGTCTCCCTCTATTTCCATGGAAAATATCCAGGGGAGCTACATCCCTTATTCAGACCTTCACAGATAGAACTCGCCATACCACGTACACAGTCAATTCCTACTCCTCTCTTTGTATTCCATTAGTAAGGAGAAATTTCCACTTAGCTTATTCTTAAGAACTGTTACTTTGTGGCTCACTCTCTCTCGATGCAATGCTTCCCTGATCAAACTTAACCTCTTCAAGTTTAGGAAAGTCAGCCGTTACTTATTCTACATCTTATATATAAAGTACAGTATATATGTATGTGTTTGTGCGTGTGTGTGTCCAAGCAACTCCTCTTCTCTCACTGGTTCGATTTCAATGATTCATAGCTCATTCAAAAGCCTTAGAAAAGTTAATTATATATATATTAATGCATTATACTAGCCATTATAGTTGCTTTCATTGTTCAAGGGGAGTAACTCTTATTTTTCTTTTCTATCCTAAATTGCAGTGCACGTTTTATTCTAAACTGGCTTAAAAGCCGCCCTATCGGGGGCAATTTATAAGATAAAATTAATATAGTGTAAAGAAGGGAATATAGAAATCAGAATTAGTTATACATTCAGCATTTGAAGAGTTAGAGAAACATAATTGCATATTAAGTAAAACCTATATTAAGGAACCTATATGAATAAACGCAAAATTGGAGCTCAATTCTCTCACGAATTCTGAGATTAAAATGCCCCAGCTTTACTTTATAGTAATTTGTATTTACTCAACCTCCCACGAGGTCAGGTTGTGATACAAGGTCGGTTTAATGTGGGGAACCCAAGCGCGTACACCCGAGACAAGGACAAAAATTAACCACAGCCCCCACAACTGTCGGTTACGCTGGCCTCGGTGCGAGCACCGATCTCTTCCTTGTTGGAATTTTTGGGTACAGCAGTATTAGTGATCCAGCCCAAATGAGCCGATTAATTTTACAGTTCACCGATAGAAGGGTTAACCAATCAGAAAGCTCAAAATATTCAATCCGACATGTATAAAGGCAGCCATTTTGTTTTTTCTCCAAAAATATTTTCACTACCAACCTCTGATATCGAAGAGCGGAAGAATTATTGAACAGCTGCTACTTTCTCCGAATATTCACTGCCAATCTCTGATATTCAAAGACTACGGCAAACATGGTCAGCATCCCTTTGATGCAATGTGAGGGCGCGGCCTCGGGCAGCTGTTCCACAGGGCAGGGGACCTCTCAGTATAATTTTCTCAGTTGCCCCTCTGTCCTTTGACAGAGAAGTCCCTGAATGTACTCTGTCCAAAGACAGAGACGCAACTGAGAGATGATGAGCCAACGTTAAAAATCCCTTCAAGAAGAGAGAGCAATTTACACGCTAAACGCTTAATATCTATCATATTATCTACTTCTAGACAATATCACGCTTCAGCATTAACTAATTTGCAAAATTGATTTTAAAAAGTTTATTTAGTTAATTACCTATCCTTAATTACTGCTCTTTTATTCGAGGATTGTTTTGATTTTCATATCAAAAATAGTTCTGTTTAGGAATATCGTCGTATATAGTGCAGAAAAGTGTTTGAAATTTGCATTTTACTTGGCCTTCAACAAGTTGGCATCTATTTGTAAAACTTTCCTTAACTATAACAAGCCAATTTATAAATGAAATGTTCATTTAAAATTTTTCTTTCAATGATTTCAAATAGTGTATATATCTTACTTAGCGAGCGGGCGAACCTGCTAGTTATAATATAAACTTCTTACAACGATCTTGCAGTAAGTTAATTCAGTATCCATCTACCTTGTGACTCTTGGGTCTTGTATTGGGTGAATATAAAAAGAAGAAAGCAACGTCTTTACTAGACTACAAACGATCTCTACCTTTTTATTAATTTCGTGTTTTTTTTTTCATTGCTGATTCTATGTGCTACCTTCCAACTTTACAAGAGACAAATCAGGTCCCAAATAGAGTACTGTTGTCATATTTGGGTGGGAGCTGTCCAGACCGCACTCTCCAGCATGGATAGAGTCCAAAGGAGTCGTTGTAGGTGATGAATTTTTTCCACTCTCCAACCTCTCTCTCACAGGCGGGATGTGGAAAGCGTCTTGCTGTTGTATCGCCACTTTTACGGAAAGTGATCGAACGAACTACATTCCTTGGCTCATCCACTCCTAACCTTCATAGCATTCGTCATGCCACTTATATTGTATCAAGCCACTCACATATTCCATCGTCGAGAAAGTAAGTTCCACTTGAACAGCTTCTTCCCGCAAACCACTGCTCTGTGGAACAGGCTGCCAAAATGATTTATCCCCGATCACTATAATCTTAAACTGTTCATGTCTAGAGTTAACCGTTATCTTCCCCTCCTATCCGTACAAACTGTTTTCTAACGTAAGACTCTGCCTCAAGTAGACCCCGAGTTTTATAGAAGATTACATTACAGTTACTAATTGTGGCGTTTTTGTTTTATAAGATTAGATTTTTTGTTTCGTCCTTTAACAATATCCCGCTCTAGTTTTTCTGATAGAAACAGAGACTAGTTTTTCTCGCTTTTATAAATACTTCTTTAAAAACTATACACCAGCTATTTATATATGTTTGTTTCTCCAATTAAGGCGATTGACTAAAGTGATCGATCCTTTCTTTCAGCCAGTCTTTGTCCCTTGTCACTGGTTTCTTTGAACCTCGAAAACGACGTGTATCACCGTTTGTCCTGCATGTATTCATACATATGCACTAACACAACAGAATCAGCGAGTGGGTGTACACTTAAAATATTCACTTGTGTCCCTGTCTGCCTCAGTTGCCTTTCATCTTTCTTTTCTCTTATACGCATGCGTAGTTGCATTTTAGTTCTGATGTCGTCTGCTTTGTCAGCATGTAGTCATTCCTTTCGAGTGAGTTTCGTGTTTCAATTAGGAAACAAAAAGAAAAGAAAATGTCGGCCAAGTATAGTCGCATGATTCCCAAACAACGACAATCAAAAGCAATAGTCATTGTGTGCGTACTTATACTGATCTCTTTGGCAAAATATTATTTGCCATTTTGTATCTTTGCAGAAAAGAAATCAATGGTGGTCCATGTTGGACCGCAAGCCCCCAAGATTTTAAACAAACCAGGCGACAGACGTCTGTGTCTTAGTCAACAGAAAATAACCGCAGGGAATCCTTAATCAATATTAAAGGATGATGAGTTGAGACTATTCCGTTGTAGTTCTTTCTCGAAGTAACAAATTTTTTACATCTATATCTATCAAAATGTATATAAAACAGTAAGTGAAATAAAAAAAAATATTGATTTACATAGCAAATAATTTTCACCACAAGCTTCAAGCGAATTAACCCTTTTGGTCTTAAAGAAGACGATCCTTCATCACACTCTATAGATTGGCGTTACACACAAAAAAACTAAACGCATGAAATAGCCGAGAAAAAAAACAACACTCGTGGCCTGACGACTGCGTCTAGCATGAAACAGCCTGTCACCTCTAAGTGTTGACTTCAATGTTCACTTTATATATATATATATATATATATATATATATATATATATATATGTGTGTGTGTGTGTGTGTGTGTCTGTGTCTGTGTGTGTGAAAATATATAGAAAATAGGAAAGAACGTGTTAGGTTGGTAATCCAAGTTTCTTTAGTATTTTAGTTATTATTTAAAAAAAGAGTGCTCGATACAAAAGTAGAGCGTAAATATAATTATATATTTAAAAATATGATTCCAACACGCTACATAAGAAGTCTGAAATAATTATATTGAAGTTTTCGGCTCTTGTTTTTGAAACATGAGACTTCTTATGTAGCGTGTTGGAATCATATTTTTAAATATATATATATATATATATATAAAGAAAGAGCAGTAAGATATATAATCCGGTGTTCTTATTGATATTTTTATTTTTATTTTTACAAAATAGTGCTGAATGTAAATTTACAGAGCATTAATACTACAAATTATAAAATATGGTTTTTTGAAAAAAACATATTTTAAATTAGTTAATATATATATATATATATATATATATATATATATATATATATATATATATATATATATATATTGTCCGACTAGAGGACAAGAAAATCGGAAGTAATCATATAAATGTTTCTCACCAGAAGTATTATAAATGATTCATGTGTGAAGAAATACATTCATGAATAATCAATAAGCATTTACTTGGTTCGGGGATAAATAAATGTTGGTCGTTTATATTGGAGTCTTTAAGCATTTATTTTGTTTCACGATCACGACTGCTTTAGAGTCGTCGGGGCACAACATTTCCTACAGCAGTTGTCTTTCTTATGCAAGCCCAACCCTCTCCAGGTTGGTTTGAATTCAGATTTTTCCTTTTCTTAGACTGGTTGCCAACCAAGGGCCCAATCTGTCCTGCTACACACCCAATCAGCCATAAGGGGTGAGAAAAGATGGATTCGTACCTTTCCCAATGCTATTAGCCTATAAGTGAATTCGAACTTGGCTCTCCGATTAACTGAATTTGAGTCGTCATTCATTACTCCACCGTTGTTTCACTTGATTTGGAGATAGCTAAATGTTGGTTGTTCATATTTCATAAGCATTTTACTTGGGGGTGGGGGCGTCTCGACGTGATGTAATGGTTAGCAACTTCGACTGAATAGTGAGTTTGATCCTCATACTTTCGGCTTTGTGCCGCATCTAAGTTGCGCTTATAAAATTACCATAAGCATTTACAGTGTAACCCGGATATAAGAGAGTTGTCGGGACCGGAGAAGAAGTCTCTTATATCCGGGTTTGGTTTATTTTGTTTAGGTAAGTATGGCTCTAATTTGGGATCAGAGAAAATCTCTCTTATATCCGAGTTACACTGTACTTGGTTCGTGCATAGGTAAATATTGTTTATACTTATGTTTGAAAGGAATTAATGTTTCGGAGATAGATAAATATCGGCCATTGAAGTGGTTCGTGTGCAGTTAAAGATAGGTCGTTTATATTTGAGTTTATAAGCATTCATTTGGACTTTTTATTCGGGGGAGAGGGAGATTACGTCTCTGCATGTGTACAGTCAGGGTAATCTGTCAGAAATGTAATTTCTGTATCTATCTTTCTATCTCTCTTACTTTCCTTCTTCCTCTTTTTCCCCCGTGTGTGCAGTTTAAGAACTGCTGCTGCTGTGTCACGTGGCGAAATCGTGTCTAAACGATTGGTCGCACGTGATTTAAAAAAGAAGCCTGTGGTTGCTCAAGGAAGTGTGTTCGCAGTGTGAAGACGAAGACGAAGACGAAGACGTCTTGTCTTGCGACGAAAACCTGTTTTTGCTCTGAGAGAAAAAGTGTGTTCGCAGTGTGAAGACGAAATCGTCTTGTCTTGCGACGAAAACCTGTTGTTGCTCTGAAAGAAAGTGTTCGCAGTGTGAAGACGAAGTCGTCTTGTCTTGCGACGAAAAGAAGTCGTCTTGTCTTGCGACGAAAAGGAACTTGCTGGAAGAGAACCTGTTTTGCTCTGAGAGAAAAAGTGTGTTCGCAGTGTGAAGACGAAGTCGTCTTGTCTTGCGACGAAAAAACTTGCTTGAAGAGTCCGTTCCAGTAATCAAGAAGATTAAATTTTTGCTACCAAGGAACCAAAGTCTGCATTTATTCTTAACCCGGATTCTCCACCATCTTGCTTATCTTCCAAAGACAGCAACTCAAAATATCTAAAACCTTTCTGCCCAGCTCCTAGATATTAGTTTCCTATCCACAGCTCTATGTTAATATAGGTTAGTTGATGGGTTATTTAATATCGAATTTGGAACTGGCCACCCAGTGAGGATCAAACTCACTACTGAGTAGTAATGGTCAACAAGTCGAGGCTCCTTAACCATTACCCCGACACTGATGTGTTTATTTAGTTAGGTTCGTTGATTTTAAGACTTAAAGATTCATTAAGATTTATTATACGTCTTGTTGGGTTATCTAATGCTTTTGACTTTAGACTGAACACCCATTAAGGATCAAGCTCTCTATTCAGTAGTAATGGTCAACCGGTCAAAGCTCCTTAACCATTACCCTGACACTGATGCGTCTATTTAGTTAGGCTCGTTGATTTTACGACATGTCAACCGTTGTTGAGTTATTTAACATTGAATTTTGTACTCAGTAGTAATGGTCAACCCGACTAAACTCGTTAACCATTACCCAAAGTCGAAGCGCCCCCTCATTTGCTTTTGCATAATTTTGTCATTAGTCCTGACTTTTTTAAGTGCAGTGTATTTGATCCTCACTGTGTGTCACATACAAAAATTCGGCATTAAATATAAAGTGTTGGCATATTCCATTTTTCTAACACATTTACTACAAATGTAAGGACATTTATTGATTGAGTGATTTCTTTTTTACGGTTTATCAACCCCCGGTGAGTTATTTAAAACTGAAGGATATTTTGCATTGCATAAATAATATATTTTTGTGAGTGAATATTCTAGTAACAATTTGGAGATAATAATTACTTTTCCAGGTACAAGTTCTACTATTTATTTCATAACTTTTGGACGACGAGGAGAAGAGACGGACATATACCTTTCCCAAGTGAAATGTAATGAACTCGACTAGAATTCGAACTCGGCTCTCCAAGTTCTCATTTCGAATTGTTATTCATTACACCATCTACACATCGAATCTAAGGAAGTAACTGTGTACAACTACGTGTACTGTATTACCCAGTACTACTTACCGGAGTATATCGCTAGATACCCAGTAAAACCTGTCAAAGGTTGGATGCACGTTCTCGTAGGCTCAACGATTATCTAACACAATGAGGCGTACTGAACTCCATGGCGATGTATACAGGCAGTGCGGTGACGACACGGGATAGCTGAGCCGAGAGTTCCCTAGACTGAAGTCAATGGTTAGGCCGGATAGTTACCCCATGGTCATGTGTCTGTGATCAAGCCGATCCTTCAGTATGGAGAACATAGGCCATCCTTTGATCTGAAGAGGGATGAACTCTGTCAGGTCTACTTGCCCAAGACTGTCGAGCGACATATGAATGAAAAATTCTTATGTTCAAACCAGATATGTGTCGGGAAGTGTCCAAGGGCTCAAATGCGCAGGGACCCTTCAACCACACCTGGCCATGGGACTGGTGAAGATTATGTGATCCCCAAATCTACAGAAGCATAGAAATGAGTCAGTGTTGCAATGTCTAATCGTTTCAGTCAGTTATGTCCCATGCGTGATACACGCTTAGGCGATCATGTATCTTTCGATACATGACTGAAGAGGCAGATTTTTCCCCGCAGTAGGTTGTTATTTGTTTCTGGGGTAGACCAGTTGACATCCAAGGCTATAGAACCCAGTCTGCCCTGCTAATTATACTTCAATTATACGAAACAAAAAGACTGCGGAACAAGACATATCAGTCAGTCAGTTATGTGCAATGCGTGATACACGCTTAGGTGATCATGTATCTTTCGATACATGACTGACGAGGCAGATTTTTCCCCGCAGTAGGTTGCCATTTGTTTCTAGGGTAGACCAGTTGGCATCAAAGGCTATAGAACAAAGTCCGTCTTGCTATTTACCCATAGTTGGTTAGGGGGCGGGAGAAGAGGATTTATACCTTTTCCAAGGGTATAAGCACGTAAGTGAATGTAATGGAGTTGACTGGAATTCGAACTCGGCTCTTCGATTCCCCAATCTGAGCCGTGCCTCCTCTCATCGTTTACACAGTAGTAAATGCATGGAAATTTCGATCAAAGATAAAGGTTAGGAATACACTGGGCAGATATGAGAAACGAAGAAGATTTTAAGAAGAATAAGCAAAGAAAAAAATAGAAAGAAAAAGCTGAGATATCTGGGAAACGTAAACAAAGCATAAAGAAAGAAAAGTTGGATAATTTAACACGCGCAGGATATTCTGAAGACATGGAAGTCAACGAGAATCGGTTCTTTTTTTCAGCAAATGCATTGCGGAACAAATACCATGAAGAGAAAGAAGTTTTCTGCTTTTTCGGTCCCTTTTAAAGTTTACTCATTTTCTTTCACTCTTAGTAGCCTCTTGCGTTTTAGAGACATTATCGTCTTGCTTGGGTTGAATTGACTAAAAAAATATGATTATTATTCAATAACGAATTAAGTGTATTAAGAACGAAATTTTACTGAAAAATTACCATTGTCTAAACTAAATGCTCTTTTTCACCATTAAAATACAAATTTCTTCGGGTCAGTTTATTAAGTGCCATACGTGATGTACGCTTGGGCAATCATCTCTCTTTCGTTTCATGCGTGTTTAGGCAGAAGATTTTCCCGCAGTAGGTTACCGTTTCTTTCTGCAGAATATTGGTTGTTAACCAAGGCTATAGGACCAAGCCAGAGAAGAGATGGATTCGTGCCTTTCCCAAGGGGATAAGTGCATAAGCGAATATAATAAACCCGAATGGGATTCGAACTCGGCTCTCTGATTTCTCATTTCGAGCCGATTTTCATTAAACAACTCGCATCCGCAAAGACAAAGACTGATCCCAAAGGAAAAAGTAGAGCTGAAAGCAACAAAAGTGTTATATAGGAATAAAGTGTCGCTGCCGACATTGGAGTTTGAACACAGATCACCAGGGAGCAAACACAAACGATCCCATTTTGAGTAAGTAGATCACGTGATGGTAAAGGAAATGTATATATTGGAATTAGCGTGGCGTCGAAGGGATCACTATATAGATTACTATTTGGATCACTATACAGATTACTATTCGGATCACTATTTGGTGGTTACTTTCCGAGCGAGTATTATCGAGCAAATACTATTAGTGCGAGTGATATTCGAAGGCGTCTGACACCAGTATTACTATAGTTGTATCTGCGATTACAAAGTCTCTACTACAACGAGCATTACGAAAGTGACAAGTTTTCGTTGACATTAAAAAAGTGGCAACGTGTGTTCGTTGCCATCACAAAAAAGTCAGAAGGTTGTGGGGAGCCATGATCGCCCACGTTATGGATGGGCATATCAGAGAGAATGTGTGTGTGTGAGAGAGAGAAAGTGAGGGAGAGGGATTTTTTTACAAGATCAACTGTTATTCTATATATTTTTCGAAGCATTATCTGTAGCCAGTAGTCTTTGTAGCCTAATCAGTAAGGCAGTTGTCACGTTAAAACATGCAACAGAAGATACGGAAAGTGAGTACGGATCTCGCCGGGGTATTATTCTTTATTTCTCATCTTAATAACGACCGTGAAATGATGACGCTAGAGTTGCGAATAAAGTTATATATTAATAAAGAAAATTAATTACTTTCTTTTCCTTCTTTATTTATCACCTCACCACAAACATCACACTTTAAGAAGTTCACAGTAGTATTTATCCAAGTCTTGTGGTCACGAGAAAACTGACAAGATCAGAAGAAAAGTCGTCTATTTTTATTAGAAACTTGGCCTGATGTTGATCCTTACAATAATGAAAAGAATTTCCTAAGAAACAAAAAATTGAAAAGCCAACTGAATTCGAGTAAAGTGGCTTGGAGTAAAATTAAGGATATTAATAGATGAATCAGTAAAAAGAGAGAATTATCGTCTTGTACTTCACGAAAGAGCAACTGCGAAGATTAGGAAATCCATTTGCAATTACAGCAAGCTGTAGACAGTTCCCGGAATTAGTTTCCAAGTAACGGAAAAATCCAAGCTTCAATTCATTTTCCTTTTCGGCTTAAGACTAAGCAATCTCATCTGAAAATATGCAATTATCCGACGCTTTTTATTTAGTAGGATTTATTTCTCGGAAACCAAATCGAAATACAAACTCGGATGTCCGTTCTGGAACGCAAAGATAATTCCAATACCAACTTGAAAATGCCAGTCTTGTAGTTGGATAGCTATAAAACCCTTACCACAAAGATTAAAACAGAAAGCAAACCCACACATAAAATAAGGAATTCCATCTTTTACAGGTATTGCTGTGGGTGAATTCGTCTGCCTGAAACCTCTTTCCATCAGACGCAACATCGCGGGCTCAATGCTATTATTTCGCTGTTTCCATGAAAAATAATCTGACACGGTATATTTCCTAATTCCGCCTGTTCAGACCTACACAGATCTACAGATATTTTGACACGATGTATTTCCTGATTCCACCAGTTCAGACCTTTACAGATCTGAAGCTCGACTGACACGGTGTATTTCCTAATTCCGCCAGTTCAGACCTTCACTGCTCTAGAGTTCTTTTGACACGATGTATTTCGTAATTACGCCAGTTCAGACCTTCACTGCTGTAGCGCTCTTTTGACACGATGTATTTCCTAATTCCGCCAGTTCAGACCTTCACTGCTCTTGAGCTCTTTTGACACGATGTATTTCCTAATTCCGCCAGTTCAGACCTTCACTGCACTAGAGCTCTTTTGACACTGTGTATTTTTTTAATTCCACCAGTTCAGACCTTCACTGCTCTAGAGGTCATTGGACAGGATGTATTTCATAATTCCGCCAGTTCAGAACATCACCGCTCTAGAGCGCTTTTGACACGATGTATTTGCTAATTCCCCCAGTTCAGACCTACACAGATCTACAGATATTTTGACACGATGTATTTCCTAATTCCGCCAGTTCAGACCTTCACAGCTCTAGAGCTCTTTTGACACGATGTATTTCCTAATTCCGCCAGTTCAGACCTTCACTGCTCTAGAGCTCTTTTGACACGATGTATTTTCTAATTCCGCCAGTTCAGACCTTCACAGCTCTAGAAACCTTGTTACACGATGTATTTCCTAATTCCGCCAGTTCAGACCTTCACAGCTCTAGTGCCCTTTTGACACGATGAATTTCCTAATTCCGCCAGTTCAGACGTTCACTGCTCTAGAGCTCTTTTGACACGGTGTATTTTTTAATTCCGCCAGTTCAGACCTACACAGATCTACAGATATTTTGACACGATGTATTTCCTAATTCCACCAGTTCAGACCTTTACAGATCTGGAGCTCTACTGACACGATGTATTTCCTAATTCCGCCAGTTCAGACCTTCACAGCTCTAGAGCTCTTTTGACAAGATGTATTTTCTAATTCCGCTAGTTCAGACCTTCACTGTTCTTGAGCTCTTTTGACACGATGTATTTCCTAATTCCGCCAGTTCAGACCTTCACTGCTCTAGAGCCCTTTTGACACGATGTATTTCCTAATTCCGCCAGTTCAGACCTTCACTGCTCTAGAGCTCTTTTGACACGATGTATTTCCTAATTCCGCCAATTCAGACCTTCACTGCTCTAGAGCTCTTTTGACACGAAGTATTTCCTAATTCCGCCATTTCAGACCTTCACTGCCCTAGAGCTCTTTTGCCACGGTGTATTTTTTTTAATTCCTCCAGTTCAGCGCTGCGCAGATCTACAGATATTTTGACACGATGTATTTTCTAATTCCGCCAGTTCAGACCTTCACTGCTCTAGAGCTCTTTTGACACGGTGTATTTCCTAATTCCACCAGTTCAGACCTTCACAGCTCTAGAGCTCTTTTGAGACGGTGTATTTCCCAATTCCGCCACTTCACACCTTCTCAGCTCTGGAGCAAATTATGGCTTGTTAATTTTAACGCATTTAAAACTAAACTGCTTTATTTTAATTATCTGAGAGATTCTTGTGTTCTTTCGTTCAGCATAGCTGATACTAACCTCCAGGACTCGTTACGCCTTCTGAGGTTAACGTTCTTGGCTGACCTGAAACAGGAAGATTATACTGAATCCACTTCTAGTTCAGCTGCTAAGAAAGTTCGTTCACTTTATCGTGCAAGACAATTTTCTCCTCAAGAATCCATCCTACATATATATAGGCCTACCTTTCGTCCATGCTTAGAATATTGCTGCCACATATAGTTCAGTGTTGCCACTGTTTATCTACAGCTTCTTGATAAAATCCAAAGAAAAGTTGGCAATATTATTAGTCCTGATGTGGCAGCTCAGCTCAAGTCACTTTCCCATCGCCGTAAGGTTGCCTCTCTATGTCTTTTCTATAAATACTTTCATGGTATTTGTTTGGATGAGGTCTTCGCTATGCTATTGTTGTCTTATCCCTATCTCCCCACAGAGAAAAAAAACATATGGGGAGTAATTAGACTTTTATAGAGACAATGAGGTATTATAGTGTATGTAGTAAGAAAGGTAAGTAATAATGCGTTGTTTTGGTGTTAGGAATATTGTGGTATATTTGGGTCAGTGTTTGTGGCTAAAGTTAGGACGGATGAAGACCACTCTTTTCCCCATTCTCCATTTTGGCCATGTGTCACATTTAGTAAATAATTACAAATAACTATCGTTCTGCGCTATGGTACCTAGAATTTTGAATTTAAGCACAGCACTAGACTGGCGTCGAGATCTCATCAATTTACAGTTGAGCTGGCTGGATATAAGTTTTATGCTAACAGTTCAATGTGAAATGTTTCCTTATAAGGAAACGGCTAATATCCATTACCATTGCCATGCGAGATTAAGAAAACAGATACTACACTTTGATCCGTGTCAGATGGCCAGGTACTGAAGAAAAGCGTAACTTGAGCCGCATTGGCTACTCAGTCTAGGAATGTAGAATATTTCCTTATAAGGACACGGCTGATATATCCATTATTATTATTTTATTGTTTTGACGAAATTTTCCTTTGATAGTTTAAAAACAGTTGTTAGGTATTTGAGAAAATTGTAATTTATTTGAAGCCTGAAAGGTATTGATAATTTATAGCTTTCCAAACTTTGGCCTTTAAATATTGCATTCATTTCGGGACTGGCGAGATGTACAGAGATGTTATAGATTAGCCGTTTAATTAAAAGCACCATTGATTAGAAGACAGTTCTGGAGAGTATTGTAGGTGGCTTTAATTTATAATATGAAGATCAGGACAATAAAGGCGTTGATTGCCTTCCTGGGAATTGCAAGTTTCTCGCTCCAATACAAACCTGCACCTGACTATAAATAAAACGCACATACTCGCACACATATGCACACGAATACACACGCCCATTCATAGATACACATATGGAAAAAGGCTGAGGGACACACACAGAGGCGAACAACGGCATATGTGAATTTGTACCTATTTCATATATATAAACACTCACACACACATATTGGATAGAGGCTCGGATTGTGGATCGGAGAGCCGAGTTCGAATATCTGTCGAATCCATTACATTCACTTACGTGCTTATATCCTTGGGAAAGGTACGAATCCTCTTCTTCTCCTCTCCCCCTCCAGCTACGAGTAAATAGCAGGACAAAAGAAATCGGCCAGTACCTTAATTTTCTGGTACATAGACACCCACCCAGCGAGTAATAAGTTAAAACGAAGAATGCTCCATACACTAAGTAGAGCAAAAGTAAAATAAATAAATTCTAATGAGTCAGGTACTACCTACTTAGGTTTCACCCTGATGATCCCATGTGATGAAACCTAGATAGGTAGTACCTGGCTCATTAGGATTTATATATATATATATATATATATATATATATATATATATATATATATATATATATTAATAATAATAATAATAAAAAAGCTTAAACACTAATATTCCATGGTCATAATTTATTCCATTGGAATCGTAAATACGATTCAATTCATCAGACCTACAAATTCAAAAAGAAAACAGAAAAAACAACTCCGGAAATAAAAATAGAATTTAGTGAGAGTGTAAGCATGACAGTGTGGGACGAATGTTAGAGCTAAAGAGAGTGGTAATAGATATATATATGCGCGCTTGAAATGATATATATATATATATATATATATATATATATATATATATATATATATATATATATATATATATATATATATATAAATATATATATATATATATATATATTCATTCATTCTAGCATGTTTCGTTGAATAATCTGGGTATATTATATATATTTATTTTTATTTTGATCATCTCGAATTCTCGGATCAACTTCTTAATGTTGATATTAGATTCAGTAAAGAAGGCGACGTAGTTTTTCATTTCTTTTTATTTTTACAAGTACTTTCAAACTCATCCAAGATCATCTTCGGTAGGTGAATTGCTAGTTTAAAAAATTAATGTAATTCACAGTTGTGATTTTTTTGTAAATGCGCATGAAATGAACTCTGTCATAATTATAAACACGTATGATGACACTCCGTCATAATTAATTTAAAAATTAACTGATAAAGCTATTATGTTTTTTAATGTTTTATCTAAGGAAGGTGTCTTTAATTTATACAATTGTAATTTTTTTTATAATTGCAGTTTAAATATTTTAAATACCTTGTAGACATGTTAAAACATTGTTGCTATACACATGACTAACCTTATTTAGTTTTGGTTGTACTGTAATAATAATAATAATAATAATAATAATAATAATAATAACAATAACCATTCAGGCAACAAAGATGTGATTTCTTCTTGACCTGGCAGTTCCCGCAGACTGTAATGTAACTTTAAAGATCTTCAAAAAACTATCAAAATAAAAGGATCTTGAAGTGGAAATCTAAAAAACTGTGACATCAATAATTTGTTGCTTTTGGAGCCCTCGGTTTGATAGACTCATTGAAGGGATCTCTCGTAGTTCATACCTTGAAGAAATACAAAACATTGCACTCACAAGTACAGCCCCCACCTTACGAAGGGTTTTATCTATCTAAAATGGGTGTGATCTTGGGTTGCTTATATTTTTTTATAAAATGCTCAGTGAAAAATGTCATGATGCCATTTCTGACCTTAGGTCTCTGTTTGGGACCCGAAATGAAATAAGCAAACAAGAGAAATCAAAGGAAATAATAGTATATCGCATATTGCATACTTAGTAAATAATAGAATAGACTCAATTGATTTCCTTCATGTGTTTCCTTGCTTAATCTTAATTTGATTTGTTTAAAAATAGATTATAAAACCAACCGTCAAAATAAAATTTAACTTTAAAGGATAACGCTTAAACGCCATATTTATTCCGTGAAACTTCTGTTCGATTAGATCGTAAATTAATCAAAGCTGTTTGTGGTAACGAGTCTTAATCGACTCGGCATTTTGAACGGCCTTCATACAAATCACCAAGTCGCTTTAATTGGCAGAGTATTGGACATAACGAAACTGGTGATAGACTCCTTTCCATGCAATTTTTCCATCATAGGTTGTTGGCATCATTTGACTAAAGGGTCTATTTAGAGGAAGCTTCCAGTAATGAACGGTGCAATAAGAAAACGTCTTGTGATTCTTGGCAGTCGTTGAACACGTATTGAACGTCTCATATGTTTGCTGGGCCTGTGTGTCCAAAAGCAACCATTAATGATAACTTCTCATGGCTTGCTTGCCTCTTATTAACTGAGACGAAATTACTTATGTAGATACATAGATCAGAAATAGAGATGAAAATAAAATAGAGAGAGAAAGAAAAGAAAAGAAAGAAAGAAAGAAAGCAGGTGAAAGGAAAAAAAACAGAGCATGAGAGAAAGAAATGATTAAGGAGAGGCAAAATTAGAGAGAGAGAGAGAGAGAGAGAGAGAGAGAGAGAGAGAGAGAGAAACTAGTTTATGAAGAGTGATAGAAAGACAGAAAGAAAAGGAGAACGGAATTGGATAGATGGAGAGACAAGAAAAGAGTAAGTATCTCCAAGATAGATAGATAGATAGATAGATAGATAGATAGATAGATAGATAGAAAAAGAAAGAAAATGGTTAGAGAGAAAAAAGAGAAAAATAGAGAGAGGGTCTTAAAGTGAAAAAGAAAGAAACAATTAAAATGTGTGGAAGAAAGGAATCAAGAAAGAAAGAGAGAAATGAGTAGGGAGAGAGAGAGAAAGAGAAAGAATGAAAGTATGTAAGAGCAAAAAAAAGACAGTGAGAGAAAGAAATGATTAAGGAGAAGCAAAATTAGAGAGCGTCAGTAGAGAAAACTAGTTTATGAAGAGAGATAGAAAGACAGAAAGGAAAGGGTAACGCACTTGGATAAATGGACAGACAAGAAAAGAATAAGTATCTCCAAGAAAGAAAGATAGACAGAAAGAAAGAAAGAAAAAGAAAGAAAGAAAAAGAAAGAAAGAAAATGAAAGAAAGAAAATGGTTAGAGAGAAAAAACAGAGAAAAATAGCGAGAGGGTGTCAAAGTGAAAAAGAAAGAAAGAAACGTTCAAAATGAGTGGAAGAGAGGAATAAAGAGAGAAAGAGAGAAATGAGTAGAGAGAACGAGAGAGAGAGAGAGAGAGAGAGAGAGGGGAGAGAGCTGGTAGAGAAAAGTAGAGAGAGCTAGGAAGACCCAAAGGAAAGAGCTATTAAGTGATAGGAAAAGAAGAAGGATAAAAAGAGGGTAAAAGAGAGAAAATGAAAAAGAAGAAAAGAAAGAAGCAGAACGAAAAAAAATAGGAGAGAGATAGAGATGAAGAAAGCGAGGCTGAGAGAGAGAGAGAGAGAGAGAGAGAGAGAGAGGGAGGGATAGAAAGAAAATGAATAAAGAAACATTAACTGAAAAGGGAGAGAAGTGAAAATACAAGAGATGGAAATAATAACGGGAGAATTACGGGAAAAAAAGCTGATATGAAGAATAGAAAAAAAAGAACAGAAGAAGAAAAAGAAGCAGTAGACCTGCCAAGCCACCCACATTGAAGAGAACCCTCTCATATACGAGAAAGAAAGAGAGAGAGAGAGAGAGAGAGAGAGAGAGAGAAAGACAGACAGATAAAAGCGGAAAAAGAGGAGAAGTGAGAGAAAGGACAGGGATAGCAAGAGAGATCGATAAGAATGGAAAGAGAAAGCAACAGAGAAACTGAGAAAGAGAGATCTAGTTTTCGAGAAGGAGAGAGAAAGTTGGACGACTTGCCACTGAAAGAGGTTTATTCGAGGCAAAAATAAATCACTTGTAATAACGTATGATACAACAAGGTTTAATTGAAGCAAACAAAATTATAACATTTAATTTATTATCAAGTCCCATCGAAGGATTTATAATTCATCTATACTTTTAAATTCCTTAGACACGTACATACAACGCATGCCCGGAAAGTATGAACTGGGCTACAGACGTGATCATATAATTCTGCAATTGTTTTGTACATTATTTACATTATTCGGACTATTGTCCTCATCTTTGTCGACATATTTATTACAATGTTTCGGCCGTTGTACGCTCCGGCCTTCTTCAGGTAGTTGGAATGTCGAACTGAACCCTTTATTTCACTCACTGGGGTAGACTGTTCTAGTTCCACGTGCCATGTTTAATGGATGTCAGTTATCAGTTATCTTTTGTTAATTTCCCACTGAAAGTTCTCTACTGCCTTAACCGGGTATTGAACTCACACTTTTTGGGTCCTGTCACTGGATCTAACCAACGCCTTTATCCACTGTGCTATGGGTCCTTGAGAATTGTCTTGTACTTATAAAATATCAAAAACTTGATGTTGTTCTGCATTTTCTTGTTTACGGTTAATACGTCTGAATATTAAGCTAAAAGCAAAACTTACTAAAGATAGCCTATGTTTTTTTACATGATATTCATCTTGTACAAGGCCCAAGATCCGCTAGAGGTAGAGGATTACAGAGTAAAAGAAACTGTTTATGGGGATATGTGATTAAGATAACGGTTAACTCTAGACAAGTTATGCTTGTAGTAATCGGGAAGCACCCTCTTGGGAGACGGTTACACAAAATAGCAGTTCGTGGGAAGAAGCTGCTCGATTAGAACTTAGATCTCACCAATGGAATACAAAAGGAATGGGGGGAGGTTTGTTTCTTTTTTTTTTTACTTTAACTCTATCGTTATTGAAATGAGATATTACACCGTTTTGGAAATTAATTGAAACAAAACGATTAATTCCGTTATTGTTTACTTTTTTCGTATTTTTCCCATGAAACATGGCCCAGTGCACATGTTATTACTTCGTATGTCTATTCCACTAACTCGTTGTTTGCAGATTGACCACAGATTCTCGATTGGATTTAAATCAGGATAGTTTCCGTAGCAGGCTAGTACTTTGATTTGCTCACTGGTAAGGCCTGCCAGTGTGTTCGTGCAGTGTTACAATTTTCGTACACTTCCTTGGATTAACGTCCATCGCAGACAATGACCGTAGGACAACTAATCGACAGTCGAAACAATAGTGGCCGTGATAGAAATCTGATGCAATCACGGATGATGCAATATTTTTCAAGGTTAAACAAATTACATCACACACCCGAAAATAGATTCATATTACTGCATATCACTGCAAATGACATAATCAGAGGAAAAAATAGAAATCGATTACACCCTGTCATTCCAGTGGGTCTAAAGCTGACCGTATGGTGAAAGAAGGAAACTAAAGCGGTTGTTTTAATTAATTTCAAACCATTTTTTTTATTTATTTACTTTTATATAATTATTGCGTATTCCTGCGACGACCTTATAACCACCCTACCAGAGTCATCTACCAGTTCGATTCACCATCTGCAAACTGGTGACGACCTCGCGGCAAACCACATAACCGATGGAAGGACCTCATCCTCCTGGGCCTTCAGCAGATTAATCTGGCACTGAAGAATATTCCGACTCTCTACCAAGACCGTGAGAGCTGGAGAGACAAGGTATCTCTCATGGACTCAACGCCTTCAGAGCATGAGGTCTGACAGCAGAAGTTACGTATTACATATTATTCACAATCAATTTCAAGAGAATAGTCGATAGACTGAAATAAACCGGCCTTACATTAAACGTAAGAAAGTCGTAGACTAAGGCAGTTTCAATGCATTTTCGTCTAAGTAAATTTATGAATTAGGATCAAATACATATAAATATGGATCGGAATCCGATAGAATGAAAAAATAAAAAACAAATAAGAAACATTCATCAATCTAACATATTTCACTTTTACTAAAGCTCCATCAGAGAATGAATTTTGGAATTTTTACATTTGTGTTTTTTGATTTTAATTGGCTAAGCACGCTTCACGTACATTCGACTTGTTAAGCAGCGTTAGTATAATTTTTGTACATTTATAATTTATAATATGTTTAACTTTTATTAAAAAGAGTTTTTCCAGATCAAAATTGTGACCATAATTTTTTAATTATATTTAAATTTTGTTTAAATTTTAAATTCTTTAAATTTTATATTCATATATACTTTTCTTTAAATTTTGCCTATGTCATTTTGAGGGGGTTGTTTACATTTTAATTGCTAAACTCTTGCTGTAAAATTTACTCTCTGTATGACATTGTTAAAATATTGGCAATTCTTCGCTTAAGTGGCTTAAAATAAACTATAACTGTGCTACTTTCGAAACAGCCTACATTACAACTATTGCAGCCGGTTTTTATGACTTATCAACCCTATGCAGGTTATTTAAAGTTAAAAATTATTACTAATTAACCTATAGCTGGGAGGAGAAGTGATGGATTCATACCTTTCCCAAGGGTATTTGTGAATATAACGAACCTAACTGGAATAGGAACTCGGCACTCTGATTCCCATTTCCGGGCCATTATCCATTACACCATCCGCACATACAAGCTTACAGCACCTGATAATCCCAATCTAGGTACTGACCACGTTCAAAGTTGCTTAACTTCAATGAGAGTGCAGTTTCTTCACTCGCACTTCTCACCTGTGGAACTCCCTTCCGGTTTTTTGCTTCACTGATAACTACAATCTTCAAAAACTTAAATGCAACGTCCATCGCCATCTTATGCGTTCTCATTCACTTTCACTTCCTGTAACCCCCTGAATTCTAGTGGCATTATCGACTTGCTTATGGTGAAATGATTAAAAAAAAAAATAGAAAAACAAAAACAAAAACAAAAAAAAAACATCGCTGAAGTTTAGAGATGATTTTGTTTAATTTTAAATTCTTTAAATTTTAAGTTTCTTTTATACTCATACATTGTTTTCTTCAAATGTTGCCTATGTAATTTTGAGGGCGTTGTTTACATTCTAATTGCTAAACTCTTGCTTCTCTTGTAAAATTTACTCTTTGTATTACATTGTTAAAAATGTTGACAATCCTTCGCTTAAGCAGCGTAAAATAACCTGTCAAAGTTATGCTTCACTAAAACGGTCTAAAATAAACTGTCTTCGTTTCAGCTATGTCACTATCATTATTTTTGTTTTTGTTTATTAGATTCAATCATTTAGTTTTGTGTGAAAATATTTGTAAGGCGTCGTCTATATAGCGAAAGTATTCAAAATTTTGTGGAAAGATGTTTCGAAATCAGCCAGGCTCTAAGGATTGTAAATATGCCTGTTTACTCAAACTGTTTTTGGTTAATTCCCACGATCTCACGTTTACTGGAAACAATTTCTAGTCACTCAAACTGGAATTTAAAAAAATATTTAATATTCGTATAAAATAATAATTAGGAATAAGCATGATTTATATGGCATTTTAATGTATATTTTTAAAAGCTAAAAAACAACAACCGGTTTCGTCCTAGGCTTATCAAGCTTGTCTCGATCGATCAATTACGACTGAGTAAGGATTTAGAGCCTCATTGGGTGTTCCATACATTCGGTCTTCTGTCATATCTAAGCTATTTTTAGAAAATCATTTTTGGGCACTTTGATGTAGTGTAATGGTTAACAATCTTTTCTCACTAGATCAAATACGAGTGAGTTCGAGCCTCATTTCGTGCTCCAAACTTTCGGCATTAAGCCACTTTAAACCTACGTTTCTAAAATCTTTTTTTTTTACTTCTTCATTGTATAATGTTTAACAAGCCTGTCTCGCTAGATCAATAACGACTGAGTCGTGAGTTCGATCATCATTGGGTGCTCCACACTTTTGGCCTTGTGCCACATCTAAGTTGCGGTTAGAAAATCATTGGACTCCTTGGCTTGGTTTAATGGATATCAAGTTTGTTTTAGGAAATTACCTTAATGAATGCAAACATTTTCGTTTTTTTTATCCCGAGACCTTTCAGCTAAACTATTAGACGTTTTCAACAATCTTTTGTTATAATAATAATAATAATAATAATAATAATAATAACATATATATATATATATATATATATATATATATATATATATATATATATATATATATATATATATAATTATAATTTATAATTATTTATTTAAAAAAAATTTATAACATAAATATGTTATAAAATCACTACAAAAATAGCCATTTTGTTTCAACACCCTCGGTGTCTTATCAAGTGAGGGTGTTGAAACAAAATGGGTATTTTTGTAGTGATTTTATAACATATTTATGTTATAAATTTTTATATAATTATATCTGCTCTACTTTATATATATATATATATATATATATATATATATATATATATATATATATGCAAGTATAGGATTGGTGTATACGGAATAAATTCCAATAACCAACATATACTATTCTTAAAAGTGTGCTCAATACAGAGTAGAGCAAATACAATTATTTATTCGAAAATTATAACATAAATATGTTATAAAATCAATACAAAATTAGCCATTTTGTTTCAACACTTTTGGTATGTTTCATTTAATTATATAGACATATTGTTATTATCAAAACGTGTTACACTTCATTTGTCGGATATAAGTTCTATTGCCCAACATCTACAACATATTCCATATTCTGGTTCACATTCACACTAAAGGAAAATACTTGTTGACAATACCAGACCACGAAAATAATAAACAAAAGTTTCAAATTCTCGAGGGACTCTATATCAAAATCAACCAACCAACACTCAACAAAATTTATTACGAATATAGCAACAGCATATTAAAGTGCATATAACATTTAATATCATTTTGCATTTCTACTAATTTCCCGTCAGTTCGCTTGTATGGAAACGCTTGTTTTACAAAAAAATTATCCATAACTACAATGAATTTAAAAAGTAAAACTTTAAAATAACTATAACAGCTCGTTCGCGCATGTTTTTAAAAATAAACATCACAACGGAATGCATATTTTATTGCAGATACAATGAGTTTGTCTTTGTAATTTAACCCTGAAGATGATCTTAGAAACGGTCGAAAGTACTTGGGTTAAAAAATCTACGATGCCTTCCTTGATGAATTTCATCTTAATATCAAGAAACTGATTAGACAACTGGAAAGGAACAGTATAAAAATAAGTAGACACAATATGTCTATATTATTCAATGAAACATTTTTGAATGAAGATATACTGCCTAAACATACATGTGTATGTGTGTGGGGGGGAAAGTTAAGTTAGGGAATTGTTAAGTTTATCTTTATATAATAAACAATAAAAACCAAAATCACCTCATATGGGGAATAGTCTATTTCGGCAGATGAAGATATCGATCGTCTGTCTTATCAACCCCTGAGTTCGTGTCAGGAATAGAAATATTAATTCCATAATTACAACGGATAAATTTAAAATTTAAAAATAACGCAGATACAATGAATTTATCTGTGTAATTTAACCCTGAAGATGACCTTAAAAAAGGTCGAAAGTACTTGGGTTAAAAAAAAAGAAGACTACGGCACTTTCTTTGATGAATTCATTAGCGAAACAAATAAATACTCGATGAGACGCAATCTGTCTTCTATCCCCAGATTTCTTATTCATTCAATACGCTAAAGAACTGAAGACTTGGATGTGTATTCGAGTGCACTGCTATTTAAATAAGTTATTTCCATGGAGTCGATAGTGTCATGCTCTTAAAAAAGCCCAAACATGGCGGACATTCCTGCCAACAAAAACGTATCGGCAGTTTGATGAGCGGTTAATGGAAAACAATCCTGAAAATGCGCGTCCTCTGGAATAGGTTGTATGTAAAATACAAAGGCATTTCTTCTATGCGTTTCCCTTGCATGACTGATTTTAGATATTCATGTTGTGTAACATTTAGAAATATACCGTGATCTTCAAATAATGGTTATCATTCGATCACAAGGAATTGCGATGAAAAGAACAAATCAAATGCTCTACGCTTGTGAATTCTTCCAAAATTTGTGGCTCTTTCTACGCAACACATCTCCACAATAATCAAATAATATCACTGTATAGTCTAGCGTTCAGTTCTAAGCTGAAATGTTGATTCTTCGTACATCGACGAGAGATACCACTATATATATATATATATATATATATATATATATATATATATATATATATATATATATATATAACTGGACTCGTTTCGAAAACCCCTCGAATTTTTGATTTGCAAATAATCAAATCAATCTCGAGGGAAAAAAGGTTTTAAAAAAAGAAAGAGCTACAAACATGAACTACTGTCGAACAAATCGCACATACTTTCCCTGACGATCCGTTTAGGTGAAACTTAGGTAGGTTTGTCTGGCTCACTAGGTGTATATATATATATATATATATATATATATATATATATATATATATATATATATATATATATATATATATATATATATATATATATATACACACACACACACACACACATATATATATATATATATATATACTTTAAAAAATATTCTTCTTTGTTTTTACAATACACTCTTTTATTTTCTTCTTCTTCCTTTTCTTTATACATTTACGATACGCTAGCTTTTCTCTTCTTCTTCCTCTTCTTTTTCTTTTCCTTCTTCTTCTTTCTCCATACCCTCCTCCTTTCTATTACACTTAACGCTATGTGTTTGATCGCCGTGTATTTGTTTATTTATTTTTGAAAATAATAATGCAGCATTCTTTGTTTTTTTTGTTTTTTTTTTTTAAATAAAACGCGGTGGTCAGTTGATAAAAAATCGTCTGATGACACCGTAAAGTCGAAACCAAGGTCGCGGATTCAACTGAACTGATTTTTAAAGTTAAAAGCTCTACATGTTATTTTTACTTTTATTTTATCACACGTGTATTGCGCACATTTTAATACTACTATTTCCTGGTCAGTTTCAACTCTGACCATTAACCTTATCAGGCACGTGTTGTCAGTTATTACTGAAGGTAGGCAGCTTGACCTTTATGTAGTAAATGTACAAAAATTAAAATATCTTGCATTTTATGCATAATAATCAGAGTAACCTTCGTAATTTTGTTGGATAAGTTATTTGCATGTTCATTCTTTGTCATAACTGGAAGTCAAAACCAGGACTTTTTTTTTTTTTAAAGTTCTTTCAGAGTACCATCTCAACTAGTTTTAAATATTTGTTGAATTTCTAAAGAACATCACATCTTTAACTAAAAGTAATTTTTTTCTTTTTTATTTAATAATATTAGATAGGCTTTACTATTGTTTGGTCTGTACTCCTCAACCTTCTCTTGAACAGGAGCAGAGGCTTATCCCTTGTTTATTGTTTAGGAAAGGCTTCCTGGTTCTTTTCCTTTTCTAAGGCCTTAACAATGGTGTTGTTCTGAATTTTTTGTAATATGTGTGGATGGTGGCAATGTTTCTTCATACTGAGGGAACTGGGTTGGCAATTTTCTGGTTGCTGTTCTCAACTGGTAGTTAGGAGCCCAAACTCTTGTGTAACATCTTGAGAGGCTGCTCTGGTCAACAGTCACATAATATCAGGGTTCTTGCAGTGTCAAGCCTTTCTTTCCCTTCTTACTCTGCTGCTATCAGTTGGCCTATTGGCTTTTCACTCATGATTCTAAGGATATACATCCGCCAACCTATTACCTCCTCTCTCCTTTAGGATGTCAGTTAAACATTGCATGGTCAAAATGTTCTGTGGGCCATAAATCAACTTTCTAAATATGTTATTTGAATGTTCATTCTTTGAAATAACTGGATGTCAAAACCAGGACTGTTTTTTTTTTAAGTTCTTTTATAGGTATGTTTCTGCCAGTTTTAATTCTTTGCTGATTTTCTAATGGGCATATCTTTTTTAACAAAGTTAAAATTTAGTAACATTGATAGGCTTTTCTTTCGCCTGGTTCATACTACCCCCTTCTCTTCAGCAGAGGCAGAGACTCATCACTTGCTTCCTGTTTAGGAAGTGATTCCCGGTTCCTTTCTTTTTCTCAGGGCTTAATAGTAGTGCTGTCATCAATTGGTTTTCTGATATGTGAGGATGGTGGCAGCCTCTCTTCATACTGATTGTACCGGGTTGGCAGTTTTCTGGTTGCTGTTCCTGACTGATAGTTAGTAGCCTGAACTCTTGCGTAGCGTCTTGAGAGACTGCTCTGATCAACAGTCACATAATATCTGGGTTCTTACAGTGCCTTATCGCGCATGGAAAGGTGTCCTAGCAAATTCCTCGGGTGGGCAAACCCGAGACTACACAATGTTGCAGTCTGCACCAGTTCCCTTCCTGCACATGTTACATTAGACCATCTACTGCTAATACTACCCTAGGGCTTTCCTTACTAAAATAATACACCATGACTATAAGTAAACAAACATAACCAGCTCAACAAAAAACACCTAAACCCCTTAAAATTTCTTTCTCCAATATTCGTTGTATACGTACCAACTTATGCAGTGTGGAATTGTTACTCTTCGAATAGTCCCCGGCAATTCTAGCTCTCAAGTTTTGCAGAGAGCTATGATAATCTCAACTCTCCAATCCCCTCCTCTGGTTTCTCGATTCCTGGCTACCTTCCTCTCAGAAAGAACTCTAAAGTCCACATGTTTAGCCTGGCCTGGCCTGGCCTGGCCTGGCCTGGCCTGGGAGTTTATGTCCGTGAACATCTCCCACTGGCCAGGGAACTATCTCTTGAATCTCCAGAC
>OZ010596.1:25671217-25751217 GCA_963932145.1 Acanthosepion lycidas
TTAAGATTTTTTTCCAATTGTCATTTTATACCAATTCGTCTTGTCCACAGAATTGATCTGGGAATTTAATCACACACACACACATATATATATTATTAACTGTCACATTGGAACATGCAAGTTACCGCGACAAAAATGCATATTTGTTTCGACGTCTAAAGACGTCACTTCAGGCGGCTAACCATGATGGTAACTCTTGTATTCAGCCCTTTTTTAAATTCATGGTATGAACGTTTGAATTTTTATTCTTTTCTTTCTTTTACCTTTCTGTATATATATATATATATATATATATATATATATATATATATATATATATATATATATATAATACTGGAAAGACCGTGAACATTCACGGTTTTCCAATTTTAATCTTCTGATGAATCTTAATTATTAAGTTAATGATAGAATAAGCCCATGGCGATTTCTATGACAATAAAATATCCGTAGAAATACCTCTACCACATCGTAAAATATTTGAGCTTAACAATCTTAATTAAATATTGCAATAACAATAAAAAATATGAATGCTGGCTGTTATTTTAAGACGTAAGTGGGTACAATGAAAAGGTTTTAAATTGACAACTGTTTCCATTTCACTCCCCCTTTAAATACTTCTATCTTCTGTTCTTTCATGCATTTTTGAACTGAAACCAAATTTTTTATATGTCCTTTGTTTTTCCACGCGGTCAAAACGGAATAATCTATTGTTTATGAATTATTGGAAGTGGACGTTACACGCTCCTATCTGCCTTTGTTTGTTTGCCTAATTCTTTCTTTCATTTTCTCAATGAAACCAAGTAATATCTTTTCCCCTCTTTCTACGAGATCAAAACGGAATAATTCATTATTCATGAAGTATTGGCGGGGCGTAACGGTAGTGCGAACTAACTAAAAAAGAAGCGATGGGAGGGACAAGCACAATTATTATATGATATTATTAGGTTGGTGCAAAAATAATGACGTAATAATGTCGTTTTTTTTGACGTTAAAAAGTACGTCAAAAACGACATTATTACGTCATTATTTTTGCACCAACCTAATAATATGTATATTACACTTTTGTTCTCGATTAGCTTCGAAGAGCGAGGATCCTAAACAGGTTAGTCTATTTTTTGTTATGTGCTTGTTATTTTTGTTGTTGATATTATAGTTCATCTTTCTAGGGTGATTTATTTTATTATCCTGACCTTTTCTTCCCCCACATTGTTGTGTTTTTTTTTTCTTATATACAATTTTAATATGTCCGTCTTGTTAGCGCTAATAATGTTTTGTACACACCACAGATTATTTTTAACAAAAGACCGTGCAAATGCGTTAACAAAGAAAAGAAGAGAACGTCTTTCTATTCCTAAAAATGTTGCAATCAATATAAAAGAATTAAATATAATTTATTACAAAGAAAGACTCATTCAAACGGCGTCATTGTGTAACGGAAGATTGTTGTGCTGGGATTTTATAATTCTTTTTCGAAACAAGAACTCCGTGACATTTGATTATTGCAGAATATCGAAATGCATTTCAAAGCAGCTGTGGCAAACGCCTTCAGGCTGTGCAAGCCTTTCACTATCAGGCAGGATATTAAAAACAGATCAAGTGATATCCAAGTTTGGAGTAACACTTAGTGAAGCTTTTCGGAAACGTAATAAATCCATTGATCACTGTGGCTACATTACGTAAAATCATTCGTCAGACCAGATCAATTAGAATAAGAAATATATAATCATTTAGCCTTCATTCGCTGAAAACAAATAAGAAATGGCTTTTTTTTTACGAACGAAAAATATCGCTCACTTTATTTTAAACAAGCTTAAAAGACGCATCTCGTGCGAGCATTTAAGTTAGCCTCTGTGGAGGGCTAATTGGGCCCCCTAGCACAAAACTAAAAGGACCTCTGGTCCAGCTTAGCATCAGTCGACAAGGTTCCGAGAAAGATAGTCCTCGCTAAGGCCTAGTAGCCCGATCACTACCATCTTAATCTCTTCAAGTCGAGGTTGAACCGTTATCTATCATACATATCCTCATAATATGGCTCTTGCTCCCTCCTTGTTTGCCCTTAAAACAACCTCATTTCGTAACACTTTACCGTAAGCCCGTGGCCGAGTGGTTAGAATGTTCGCTTTCCTTAATGAGACCGGCGAATCGAATCTCGCTATGCTTGATTTCTAAGGATGGTTACTGCTTGGTGTTATCGAAGTGGGGAGGGTTAGGGTTTGAAAAGTGCCCGAAAACCACACCACGTGTTGACCCAAGCTTTGGGAGCGAAATTGGGTAGACGGAAATATTTGGGTGTCTTCAATCGTTGTGGTAACAGGAAATCAAAATCTGAATGATAGGATGAGGAACAAATAGGAAACGTTTTTTTTTTTTTTTTTTAATAGATTCAATGTTGAGATCCAATATGTCCTTATCCTATCATTCTACCGGATTGCAATCCACATTTGATCTATATTTCACACACACACACAAACTCACACACACACACACACACACACACACACACACACACACACACACACACACACACACACACACACACACACAAACACACACACACATATATACATATATATATATATATATTACGAAATGGACAAAGTCCGACTGCATTCGATACATGAGCAGTTATGAATGTACGAGATTCATGAAAGATTGAAGTTTATAAAGAGTAAATTCGACCTTACCTACCGAACGATCCTTGGTGGCCGAGCGGACACGGCACGTCAGCGTAAATGACGGTTCCGTATAGGATACAGGCTCGAATCCTGTCCAAGGACGAATATTTTCTATGAAAATTTCTCGGACATTCAGGCCGGTAAATGTTATTTAATACTGTTTATTATAAACAGAGCATTTACTTAAATACTTGTATCTATAAAAAGAACGTTAAACATAAAATGTCTTTAATAAATATATATATGACAATGAATCATTCATACAAAAAGTAAATTTGTAAAGTTAATGATATAAAATGTCGAAATTCCTTTGCTAACAAATGTTAAAGTTGCATTAACCTACCAATCACTTGATGAATGTTATGATCCTTGTTTTTTTAAAATTATAAGCTGTATAAGGTCTTTCTTAAATACGCAAGTACTTTCGGCTGTACATTCAGTTTTCTTCAGGCATGGAAATTGTTTTGTTTTTTGTAAAATGAAGGTTGCATCCGAGACGAAAAAATATAATGCGAATCGAAATCTCTTTTTTTTTTAAATGTGTTATTGATAAAGTATTTGTGTATTTAAGGAAGAACTAATACACTTTAAAGTTTTGAAAAACAAGGATCATACCTATCATGGGTTCTTACCTATAACTACAGAATGAACTCTTCCTAACACTATGTATACTACGCCCCTCAAGAGAGAGGGACGAGTCGAGCCGATATCTTTAGTTGTATGGATATGAGTTTGTGACTTTGAAAATAATTTCGAAATGCAGGCATGAAAATAAATATCTGATATCACAGTTCATACCAAACAGACAATACCTACAACAAATCTGATGACAACTGACCCCCCCCCCAAAAAAAAAATGCTACCACACCAAACACACAAAAACATATTCATCAGCGCCTCTCGTTAACACTACCTACTCTGTTACTAGCACTACCAACACACCGACAACCACCACTGTAACAATTAACACAGATAGATAGAGCTACCAGCACTGTTTCCTACACTGAAATCATCCCTACGGACACGCCGTCCACCATGACAATTGGTGCATCCATCTTTTTATACTGACTACTACTGCTTTCGCTAGTATCATTGTCGTTACCACCTTATGCACCTACCGTAAATAACTACTACTGTTATTTTCACTAACAACACTGGTGTTACCACAATAACTTCCTAACCTTCCCCAACACCATTAATACTGCTACAATTTTCCATGATTTTCTCACGTACATTCATATCTGCTTGATGCGTATCCAAATGTAAACAAATGACGTCACACATTATGAAATGGACAAAGTCCGACAATTATTTTAAGATATTTTTATGTTTATAAAAATTGTAGTTTAAAAACAGAAAAATCGACCTGTTTAACCGAAGCGCTGCTCTGTGGCGAAATCGGTAAAAAGACGTCAGGCTATAAGAAAGTTCTGTATAGGATAAAGGTTCGATTTCTGTCAGAGGACGCATATTTTCTATGACAATTTCTCGGACATTCAAGCTGGTAAATGTTGGTAATACTGTTTATTATAAACAGACCATTTACTTAAATATTTGTCTCTATAAAAAGAATGTCTAAACATAAAAATGTCTTATATATATATATATATATATATATATATATATATATATATATATATCGGGTGTAACGGCACAATTGTCCAAATTATGTAACAGAAAAATTGTCCAATTGTTACATTAAGCTCTGAACCGTTGTATCTTACTGGAATTCTCGAAGATTTTTATAACACTATTGACCTCAACTTTGAACAGTAAGAATGTACACCCCAAGCTTAACAGGGGAATCGTGATGAAATCGATAATAAACGAAAATGACATGTTCATCATTAATTCAAGATGATCTTCGCTCTCTCTAACCTTCTAACTTTCTGTCCTGGAGTAACAAGTTGGCTTACACCTTTCACGTACGATTTCATTTTCAAGTCTTTTTTCAATGCTCTTTGGACTGTCATAGCTGAGGCTTCTCTCTCACGTGCCAAAAGTCTTATATATTAAGTTGGATCTTTTCTGATTGATCTCTTTTGCTGTAAGTTGAAATGATGACCCCACTTTTTCTTGTGACCTTCTGATCCAGTTTTTCTCTCTACTGTTCCCTCTTTTTTAAACTTATTCACCGTCCTCTTGCTGGGTCTTGAATGGATTTGAAAATGGAGGCCAGAGCATGAATGTTGGTGCTGCTATTACTTACCGTCGAACCCTGTCGTGTCAACAAATACATCGGCAAAATATCTCCTCTCGATGTATGACTAAAAATAGAGTAGATGTGTAAACAACTGGACGCGATGTTCCCCCCTATTTTCATACGTACCTTAGCTGCTCAAGAAATTAGTAGCAACAAGTCTTTGTTGTTCCTCTTCGGACCAGGTCCAGTCCTGTCACTTAATGAGCAGTGTTAGGAGACACAACAAAACAATATTTTAGAAAAATATTTAATTTAATTTTATTTTTATCACATTGAATATCTGAAAAGAGAAAATTAAAAAAAAAATCTAAATGTCAACCATAGTTCTATGGCCGAATAGATGTTAAGAAGATAAAGATCGAAACGTTGTCCATCATCACTGTCAGTAGTTTTATTAACACGGTCCAAATAAATTCCAATAAATAACAATAATAATAGTAAACATTAGTATCGACTTATTGTTTTTGTTTTTAAACAAGATTAATTTTGCAGTTACATTCACAGACGCAGATGTTAAAACTTCAGTTTTTAAATTCACAAGAAAAAAAAAGATGACATTCAAGAATTTGGACGACGGTTTTTTTTGTTATGTTTGGCCGGAAATAAAGAAAACCATTTTTTTTTAAATATTTTTTTTTAATGCGCTATTTTTTTCTTTTGCTTCATAACAATTTATTTTTGACCAAAATATTTGTATTTTGTTTTTGCTGTTAACATTCCAAACGTTTCTTTCATTTCAATTTGTATAATCAACGATAGATTAAAATGAAGATGATTTATTTACTAATTCAAACAAAATGTAAAGAAGGAAACCTGACTGGAAAGAGCTATAACAGTTAGTAGACTCGAGAAACCTGTTTTCCTGAAAAGCTGTTTTAAAAGAAAGATTTTTTTTGTAGATTTCAAGCGTTCAATGTTACTGGCTGATCGGCCTATGAATGTCGAATATTTCCTTGTAAAGAAACAGCAAATATTATCATTCTCTTTTTTTAATATATTTCTAACCTCGTTCTTGATATAAATAAAAAAAAAAGTTGCCATATAACTTTAGATCGTAGATGATCATGGCTCTCCACACATTCATTTTCGTTATTATCTTTGAATTGCCTCCCCTCCGTAACAAATATATTGGAGTGGTTTCCAGTTTCGTACTCCGTGGTTTTGAATTCTAAAGCACGCCTTCTCCAAGATTCCTTTTCTTTGAAGTCTTTGAATTACCATGACTTCTTGGAACAGGTATTGAAGTATTTTCCCGTTGCCTTCTCTGTGGTTTTGAATTTAAAGAGTCCTTCGCCAAGAGTCCTTTTGTTTAATATCTGTGAATTACCATGACTTCTTAGGAAAGATATTGAAGTTTTTTCCCGTTGGCTTCTCCGTTTCTTTGAATTCAGATGGTTCGTCTACTAGTTTTTTATTTATTTAATATCTGTGAACTGCCACGAGTTTTAGGAAAGATATTGGAGTTGTTTCTCGTTGCTTCAGAATTCAGAGTAATCCTTTTCCAAGATCCCTTTTCTTCAAGATCTGTGAATTGCCAGGACATCTTGGGAAAAATAACGAAGTGGTTTCTCGTTGCCTTCTTCATGGTTTGGAATCCAGAGCACTCTTTTCTCCAAGATTCCTTTTCTTTAATATCTGTGAATTGCCTTAACTTCTTGAGAAAGATATTGCAGTGGTTTCCCGTTGCCTTCTCCGTGGTTTCTTTTGTTATACCGACTATCAATCAAGGACATATATCTTATTCTATCATGTCATTTAATCCATAGCTTGGGGGATAAAAACGGATTTATGACTTTCCTAAAATCATTTGTGCAAAAGCAAACGCAATGGTCTCGATTGGAATTTCAGTTTGGCTCACTGGCCCTGACTTTCCATGTCTTTTATATATAAGTTTCTTATTTGGCCTTTTCTTCTGATGTTCTGTGAATGATCTCGAAGAAATAATCTTTCGTGTCAGTTTTTTTGGTTAATTTACAGTGTAACACCCTCACTCAGTTCGCATTAAAAATTTCCAAAATAGTTACATTTATGTGTAATTGTATATGCTCCATTCGAACCTGGCTCGCGTTGTATGCATTCACTGCGGAAAGCTAAACGTGGAAGATTACGAAAAGCTAAGTTCGAAACTGATCTTTCTTGTCTAAATATGTGGCAATTACTGCGCACGAGAACTATTTACGGAGACACGCTCAGTTTGCGCAATGATACCTATATTGGTAGCTATTCTGCAGCGAATGTATACAAACAACGCCCGCAATGGCTTCCCGCGACGCGAATGAATCCAAACTTTCACTGTCGATAACTCCAAAATGGTAGATTTTATCAAATTTATCAAGCCAGATTCGAATGGAGCATGTACAATTGCACATAAATGTAAGAATTCTGGATTTTTTTTTAATGCGAATTGAGTGTGGGCGTTACACTACAAATTAACCGTTTTTTTTTTGCTACTCAGTAACTCTGGTCATCCTATGAAACTGTTGTCTAACGTTAATGAAATTTTATTTCAGACTAGACATCCCTTTGATATGGAATGCTAAGCAGACAAGAATGAACATGTTCGATATCTTCCCTTTGCTTTTAATCAAAAACAGTATTATCAAGACTGTATACGTTGATGACTTCATTACCGACAAAATAATATTAAATGCTTCAAAACAACCAAATAGTCAATGTTAAGATGTCTGCTGAACAAATGAACAGATGCTCGAAGAGGCAATTCAGCTAAAAAAGACTTGACCGGCCATAAAGTGAGATTATTCAACATGATCATGTTCGCACACACGTCGCTAACAGAACTAAACATGCAATTAAAGTTCACGGTTGTGAAGTTTTGCCACACCCACCATATTATCCTGATTTAGCCCCTTCAGACTACCACCTTTTTCGGTCGCTTTCTTACCATTTGAGGGGTGTTTCATTCAACAACGATGTGGAACTTAAAACGAGGCTTGATGAATTTTTCAAGTCAAAAATCAATGATTTCTATCATTTATAGTGGATCGTTGGCAGCAACTAGTAAACCATGAAGAAGCATACATTGTCGAATGATTCATGAGAAAAATTAATAAATAATAAATATTAAAATTAAATTATAAAAAACGAACGAATTTAAACCTAAAATAGCTCAAAAAATTAAATAGCAAAATCTACTTCAAAATAGTTTATGTCTATTTTTTCAGTTAGAAATATTTCAAATTGTTGAAAATTGTGTAATAATATGTTTTTTTTTTTGGGGGGGTTGCCAGTGAATGCGGTGGGTGGTACCCAGGAACAGTTACGGTGCCAGCTGGAATATTGGAGATCGATGGACGGGCCGGTGATTTTCTTTTTGTGGTCTGGAGTGTCGAAGTACAACACGTATTTCTGTCGAGGTGGCTGAGAGTTCTCGATTTTTTCGAATGTAATATGAAGAGAAGCTTAACAATGGATGGAGTTGCTTCTTTCGTCAAACAAGAAACTCATTTCGTCTGGCCACTTGAAATCTTATTTCCCCTGACACTTTACTTGCTCTTGATTACCACTGTATCTAAATGGTCACTTTATATACGTTTTCATGATTAAATCTACTTAATGATGTGTACTTCAGTCATTTGTTCCGATTACGTACTTTGCTTTCATTCGACCACGTGTTAAAGTGTATTTCTGAACACATCACTGTTGGGTCAATATACATTAGTAAATATGTATTTCGATACGACTCCTACTTGCATATATTTTTTTTTATATATTCAGTGACATCGATTAGCTGTTTTGATTGCCATTTCTTTCTTTAATAATTCAGGACTCCCTCCAGTGGACCACTGTATCTAAATGGTCAATTTATATACGTTTTCATGATTAAATCTACTTAATGATGTGTACTTCAGTCATTTGTTCCGGTTACGTGCTTTACTTTCATTCGACCACGTGTTAAAGTGTATTTCTGAACACATCACTGTTGGGTCAATATACATTAGTAAATATGTATTTCGATACGACTCCTACTTGCATATATTTTTTTTTATATATTCAGTGACATCGATTAGCTGTTTTGATTGCCATTTCTTTCTTTAATAATTCAGGACTCCCTCCAGTGGACTCTGGCACTTCCTAAAACACATACTGATTTATTTCAATATGATCAACATAAATATTCTACGTTAACCTATTTAGAATTTTACAGATAGGATAGACCATGCTACTTCCACGGATCTGAATCACACATTCCTCTTGTATTCCAATTGTAAGCAGGAGGTTCTCAAGAACTGATACTGTCTAGAGCAGACGCCCGCTTGGAAGTGAAATCATTATCTGTCCTCCTTATCCTCGTGATCTTCATTCATTTATTACAACCCCCTTTTTCATTCATATCCCGTTTCATTCATATAAAAAAAAACTATTGTATTAGGTTGGTGCAAAAATAATGACGTAATAATGTCGTTTTTTGACGTATTTTTTAACGTCAAAAAACGACATTGTTACGCCATTATTTTTGCATCAACCTAATAGCATTAACCCTCTATGTGTTTCTCAAGCTTTGTATTGTGTTTACTTTAGTATAAACAACATGCTTTTGTGAAAAATTTATTTTAAATAGAAAGAAAAATACACAGGGCAGAACAGAGTCTTGGTAAGAGCTGTTTGAATTATTGACCATTAAAACATCATACATTTTATTGTTTTGCTGTTACCGCGAACTTTTGGCCGCCACATTCTTCGGTATATGGAAAGATGTTTGGTGCCGTATCTAAGAAGCGTTTGAACGAATCTAAAGGGGTTGTAGGCGTTACAGCCTTAGTATTGTTTTCAGTAGCAAATCCTTACAAATGTAAGTCTCTTACTAGAGAAATAAACGACCAAATACTGCGTCTACAACATCCCATGCACATATAGAATAGAATATAAGGGAGAGATTATTTAACCCTTGAAAGGCAGATTTGAAGAATTTAGGAAAGCTATTTCTAAAAAGTATGTAGAGGACACTAACCAACGTTCTCTTTTATTTCGAGTTTCTTTTGTTAACAAAATATTTTAACCCTGTCAGGTGTGATCCATGTAAAAACAAAATCCCTCTTTTCTCAAGAAAAATATATCCACCTGATGTAAGAATTTCTTCACTAATTTACTCACCGGTTTAATTCTACAACGTTAGATATACACCATATACTTCAAATGACACCAGGTGAATGCTCCCTAACTTTGCATAGACTAGAGAAAAATCTAATATTCCATATTTGGGGAAAGAATGTATAATTTCTCAGTCTCTATTTTTTATAATTTCCCAGTCTCTATTTTTTTAAAATTCCCAGTGTTTGGAACAAGACAGATAAAGAGCATCAGTAGATGATACGAAAATCAAAAGAACATGTAGATATTAGCCTTCCGGATATATGTCTAAATCAGACCAGATTGAATATGATTTTTTAAATAATTTTCTAGTCTGTTTTTTTATATATAATTTCCCAGTGTCTGGAATAAGACATAGATAAAGAACACCAGTAGATGATACGAAAATCAAAAGAACTTGTAGCTATTAGCCTTTCGGATAAATGTTTAAGTCAAACCAGAATGAATATGAATTTTCTTGCTTAGAAAAATCGAGTAAAAACAATAACGATAAAAAAATGATATCGCCTGTGCCAAACAAGGTAACGAAGATTGGTATAAAGAGTTGGTCAGAATATTATATTTTGTACGCATTTTTCTGTTTGGCAAGTATTTTTCCTGTTTTCTAGTTTTGATAGAATCCACCAGATTTTTAGTTTCCTTCTGTTTTCGGAGAAGCTTAGCTTACATATATATATTTAATGACGAGTAATTAGGAATCCCTTCACTTGTCAACACCTCCGTATAGGTCTGAGAGATAGGGTAGGGAGAATTCATTAAAAAAAATTAGGGTTGCGACGGCCGAGTTTACCGATTTTCCTCAATTAAAACTATCCACGTATTTTCATATTTGACATTGTGGCATGTAAAATTAATATTGACATTATCTGAAAAAAAGTAAACCTTTTTTTACGTATGGGTTGTACACGTGAGAGTACACTGGATCAGCCGAAAAAGTGTGAGCCAAAAAAAAACAAAACATGTGGCTCAGAAAATTCTCGGAATGATAAGAACTCATCTCAAATTTCAGTAGCTTGTCATAATTGAATACAGGTCAAGTCCGTAAGGGTTAATTATTAAAGCCAATCTAGTTAAGGGTTTCTACTGGGTAGTGAGTTCATTTCTTTCTGGGTATCTCATGCAAAATTCAACATTAAATAATCCAACAAAGGTTAACATGTCGTAAAATTAAGCGAGCAACATTATTAAATACGACTTCATATTTACAACATACTGTAAATGGACGGAGGCAGAACTCAACATTATTATTATTGCGATGCAAAACAGCGGACGATCGTTAAACTAATGCACCAGATATATAGATACTACCGAGGATAAGAGACTCCAAAAAACAAAAGGGCATATATATATATATATATATATATATATATATATATATATATATATATATATATATCCTAGGTATGGGTAAATAGCAGGACAGACTAAGTTCTATAGCATTGGGTGGCAACCGGTGAAGGACAACTCCGAATTCATAACCTGCAGAAGGTTGTTTGGGGACCTTGTGGCACATTGTGTCAAAAAGTGTGGTTGGTTCTGCACAAATCCCTCAACACTAAAATCAAATGATTTGTGCAGGTAGTTTGGTTGTCAGTTTCTATGAACTGAGTTTCTTGATACTCATACGTCGAAATCGACGGGAGAGTCTAGTCAGTATATATATATATATATATATATATATATATATATATATATAGAGAGAGAGAGAGAGAGAGAGAGAAAGAGATAGATAGATAGATAGATAGATGCAGAGAGATAAAGTGAAAGAAAGAAAAAGATTTGACTGATATTGATATAGATACTAATATGGACCTACATGTTACTAAAAAATAAAACATATTGTCATTCAATATATATATATATATATATATATATATATATATATATATATATATATATATATATATACATATATATAATATTAGTGGTGAATATACACATACATTTCCAATGGAATAAATTATGACCATGGAATATGAGTGTTTAAGTCTTTTTCTTATTATATATATATATATATATATATATATATATATATATATATATATATACACACCCACATATATATATATAAACACACTGACACACATATATATATATAATAAAATATAATTTTAAGGTATGCTAAGGTAAAAGGGCTATTTTAAGGTGTTAAAGTGTTCAATATGAAGGATATAGCGTATGTATATTGCCTGATGATTGCGTATAAGCATGAAACATGTTGTCGACTCGTGGGTTGTTGACTTCAACTTCCACTACATATATATATATATATATATATATATATATATATGAATATATATATATATATATATATATATATATATATATATATTCATGTATATATATATATATATATATATTCATATATATATATATATTTATATATATATATTCATATATATATATATATATTCATATATATATGTATTCATATATATATATTCATATATATATATTTTCATATATATATATACACACATTTTTTACCGTCAAAAAACGACATTATTACGTCATTATTTTTGCACCAAACTAATATTAATATCTCCATGCGAAAAAAAAATTTAATCAATCCACATTTATCGACGCTTAAGAACCGTGACAGCGACTAAATATTGGATGTGAACACAGTTTTATGGAGAGGGTTAATATGATTTAGCAATTTGTATAACAAGTCAGGTTCTGAGCGGCCCTGCACATCAGTTCATACCCAATTGTAGTGACTAAGTCGTGGTGAATTATCTCAATAGTAAATAGTGTTTTGTAGCTCAGGTCTTGCTCTACCCAAAGCAGTTGTTCTGCTCCCTGTCTTTGTTGTCGTTTCTATGCAAACAAATTGTATATTAAAACGATTTCTGTCTGAATTTCTGGGATGCGGTGTCATTATTTACACTATTTATATTTGAATTATTGTCCTCCGCTTTGTTTTTGTTATCACAACGTTTCGATCATTGTGTTCTACGGCCTTCATCAGGTGTATTTCGATCTGGTTAACCGACAGGGAATTCTGAATTGAACCTTTTATTCAATCTACGGAGATAAAGAAACGAGAATAGTCTACTCTCGCAGATGAAATAAAGGGTTCAGTTCTCTGTAGTTTATACCTAATGAAGGCCGGAGGGCAGAACAGATAAAACATTGTAATATATATATATATATATGTGTGTGTGTGTATATATATATATATATATATATATATATTATCCAAGCATAGTTTAGATGGGGCACAAGTCCGAAAGTAAGGGGCACCCAGTGAGGATCGAAGTCACTATTCAGTCGTAATTGTTCTAGCGAGACAAGCTTTCTAACCATTACACCACCTCGAGGTGATCAAGTGATTTTCTAAGCGCGGCTTAGATGCAGCACAAGGTCGAAAGTATGGGGCACTCAGTGAGGATCGAACTCACTACTCAGTTGTAACTGATCCAGTAAGACAAGCTTTCTAACCATTACACCACGTCGAGGTGCACACATCATGATATATATATTGCAAATAATATATTAGGTCGGTGCAAAAATAATGACGTAATAATGTCGTTTTTTGACGTTAAAAATACGTCAAAAAACGACATTATGACGTCATTATTTTTGCACCAACCTAATATAGTGTAAATAATAGTCGGATATATACGAAAAACCGAGACCTCCACAGTTATTTCCCCTGCCAATTCCAGTGTCACTCAAAACTGAATGAAAATGGGTCTGATGGCGGAAGTAGGCATGCTTTGTGTGCTTTCTTATTTTGATCAGTGCCAAGGCAATCTAGAGAGATATTTAATATTATTCCTGCCACAGTAAAGAACCTATTTTAATTGTACTTCTTACCAATTGCAATAAGGTGTTTGATTCTATTCTACCAAGTTTTTCCTTAAGTTCATTTTTTCTGCAGGTATTATCAACCATTATTCCCTAATATGTCATTATCCCAAATTGGTTTTTCCTCAGTTACATTTCTGATTTTCTACATTTTCACATCAGCGTTGAAACCTTTGAAAACAACCCTGAACTTTATCTTCGATCAACCTTCTAAGAAAAAAAAATGCCAGTTGTTGTTCCATACAAATATAGCAGCCCTTCCATCAAGTTGGAAATACAAGAGGAAAATATTTTTTTATTATCTATCAGTGAGTTAAGTGCCACACACGATACACGTTTGGGAGATTATGTATCTTTTCGATACATGACTGACAAGGCAGTTTTTTCGCCGTACTGGGTCGCCATTTTTTCTGCGGTAGACTGGTTGCTAACCAAGGCTAAAGAACTCAGTCTTTCCTGCTATTCAATAGCTGGGGGCGGGAAAAGATGGATTCGTGCCTTTCCCAAGTGAATCTAACAAACTCGACTGGAATTCTAACTCGAATCTTCGAGTTTGCCCTCTGAGCAGATATCTATTACACCACAACGCATATCTGAACCTGTATTAAAAAAAGGTTTAGAAATCGCGCAAATATTCCTGTATTTAAACAATAGATGTCACGTATATTTACTTTGTTTATGTGCCAAGCTCTTTTAGCCGATCATGGCTCTACACAACTTCCTCTCTTTTATTCATATAAGTAATATTTTGATCGTGACTATCACTTTTTATCCCTTTTCTGCGAGCCATTCGGACAATCTCATTAAGTAGGTTACTCTTTTACCGGGTTTCTTTTAGATTTATCTCCTTATTAGTATTAAATTCTTCAAGCCCTATTTACTTACACATTATTCGGACTATTGTCCTCATCTTTGTCGCCATATTTATTACAACGTTTCGGCCGTTGTACGCTCCGGCCTTCTTCAGGTGTTTGGAATGTCGAACTGAACCCTTTATTTCGCTTACTAGGGTAGACTGTTCTAGTTCCACGTGCCATGTCTAATGGATGTCAGTTATCTCCTGCTAATTTCCCTCTCCAAGTTCTCCACTACCTTAACCGGGTATCATACACTTTGGGTCCTGTCACTGGATCTAACCAACGCCTTTATCCACTGTGCCATGTGTACTTGAGGACACTTCAGGGGATTGGAATGTCGAACTGAACCCTTTATTTCGCTCACTGGGGTAGACTGTTCTAGTTCCTCTTGCTATGTTTAATGGATGTCAGTTATCAGTTATCTCCTGTTAATTCCCCTCTCCAAGTTCTCCACTGCCTTAACCGGGTATTGAACTCACACTCTTTGGGTCCTGTCACTGGATCTAACTGACGCCTTTATCCACTGTGTCATGTGTCCTTGAGCACAATAGTCCGAATAATGTAAATAGTGTACACAGTACCTCATCTCAGAAATATAGATAGATACCATCTTTTCTTATTATGCTTTCTAAAAATTTAATCATTTTTTGAATGCAAGTATAAGTTTTCTTTTTCTTTCTTTTTCTGAAGGTTTTTTTTCTAGCAATGTTCTGTACATATTATTTGTAGAATCATACGTATTATATGTAGAATTATATCTCTGTCCTGCTTATTATTATTATTATTATTATTATTATTAGGTTGTATGTTTATTTTATTATTAGGAAGCATCAACAATATTTTGACCACAGGCTTTTACTTAGAGACTAATTTCATGTATACAGCTAAAGAATATTTATTATTATTATTATTATTATTATTATTATTATTATTATTATTATTATTATTATTATTATTATTATCTTGGAATTCAGTTATATACTCATTTCCTTCCGGGTCCCAACCAGAAACCTAAGTTTAGAAATGGCTTCATGGCATTTTCCACTGCTGATTTTTTTACCCCCATCCCCCCCCCAAAAAAAAAGGAAACTTAAGATCACACATATTTTACCTAGATAAAGCTCTTCGTAGTGTGTGAGCTGTACTAGTGAGTACAATTTTTTGTATTTCTTTAAGGCTATCAGGAATCCATTTAATGAGTCTATCGGAACCGTTTCCAATCAGTCCGAGTGCTCCAACTACAACTGGAATTACTGATGTCCTCGCGTGCCATATTTTCTTTATATTTCCACTTCAAGATCCTTATATTTTGATAGTTTATTTTTTGAAGATCTTCAAAGATACATTAAAGTTTGCAGGAATTGGCATGTCAATAAGAAAGCACATTTTGTTCTTGTGGTCTTTGATCACGATATCTGGGCGATTGGTTTTGATCGTTCTGTTTGTGTGTATTATAAAGTCCCATAAAAGTCCCCATTACAGGCCCTATCTCTGTAACCAGGTCTGGGGGGATGTTTATATCAGTTTTTTGCAGTTTCCTTCCCTTAAAGATTGCAGATTTTCAAGTGCAGATATTGGCTCACTCTGTCATACCGAGTTTTATATTCAATGGGTGTTAACATCATGCAACCTGATACAAGATGATATTATTATTATTATTTTCTTTGATTTCTGGCGTTTACACATTTCTTTCCGGGTCCCGCCCAGGGACCTAAGGTTAGAAATGGGATCATGACACGTTCCACTGACAAAAAAAAAAAAAAAAAAAATACATAGATAAAGCCCTTCGTAAAGTGTGGACTGTACTTGTCAGAACAATTTTTGTATCTCCTTGAGGCATGGACTTCCAGGAATCCCTTCAGTTAGTCTCCTGCAATCTTTTCCAACCAGTCCTAGGGCTCCAACTAATTCGAATTCTTTTGCTTTAGATATTTCTAATATCGGATACAAATATCTAGCATTATAAATATCCGATTTTCTGGCAAATTTTGAGTTTTTATTTATAACTGGGCCTTTAAACCGCTGAAGAGTGCAATGAAATGACGCACTATTCGCCCGTATAGTCGAAGACTGGTTTAAGAATTTAAAAGTTTCGTGAATTGATCCTTGAAATAAAATCCCAAAGTGGATGATCGTCCGTTGCCGGTTATAAAGTAGAGTAAAGTAGAGTGGAACTCAGATGCCATTGTCGGGAAAATCCTCGAAAGATCTAGGATCATTGAAAGCTAAGTAACACACACACACATACATACATACGAACGCTCTTAATAAGTTCCCCAGTAATTAAAAAAAAAAACGAAAATATTTTCGATAAACCTTAATATAAAATTTTGATGCAAAGTGAACATACAGATTGCAGAGATTTCGCTTGTTGATTTCCTTTTTCACTTTACGAAAGATTTGGAAAGTCATTAAAAAGATTTTTTTTTTAAAAGAAGTATATCCGTCTTTTTTTTTTCTTTTTTTAAACTTGATTATTATTGCTGTAGGAATCTAGCTTTTGGCGCAACGGAATACCAGCCTCTTTCTCGGGTCGGAGGCACAGACAAGAACAGTAAACCTCGATAAACGTGTGCCGAAACTTCTGACTCATACTGCAGTAGAGTACAAAATTGATAGCGTTATTAACAAGGGCTAAAATATCCATAAGATCACCAAGCGGTACGTAGATATGGTCGAATATATTCGGAGTGGTGATGCTAAGTACGATTAGAATGCCTTGCGGCAGTTCCGTGGCCAGAAAAAGCACGATGACAGTAAGAAGCATCTTCGTTGTTCGTGAGTGTTCCGAGAGGCGGGTACGGTTCGTACATGAGATCTGCATCATATGTTTTCGCTTGCGGGTCTTCTCACGGATCTTGTAGATGAGGAGACTGCCAAAGATGAACATCAGCACGCATGGCAATAGCTTCCCGGTAATGGCATAGAGCCAATACTGGATCAAGACTGTCGTCCAGAAATCGGAGTTGCCGATGTTCGTGTCCCTGATGATGTACACGCTGGACGTGCTCGTATTCTTCTCGATTATCTCCTTGGTGATGAAGTTGGGCGTCATCATAATGGCCGAGCCGATGTAAACGCAAGCGATGAAAGCGCGGGAAAATTTCAGCCGTCGAACGCGGATAAGTTCCCCTCGCGCCGGTGAGCGAAGGTGAGCGTACCGGAGGATAGACAAAAGCACGCACAGCCAAATCGAGATGGTGTGCGTCGTGTTGACAAGATTGAAGTGGAAAAACATGAACACAGTCCACGGCCAGTCGTTCTTTTCCGGCGTGATGTAAGTCGGGTTATTGAGGACGTAGAAGTGCATCGCAAACGGGACATACGACAGCATGGTGATCATGTCGGACACGGCTAACCAGGTTAGAATGTTGTTCACAGGGGTGCTCATGTTCTTGCGCGACAACACCGTGATATTGAATATATTGGTCACAATGCCGAACACGCAGACGCACGTGCTCAGGTAACCGTGGATATGGGCGTACCATCTCCCGAATAATGTCAGTGAGTTATAGGCAGACATGTCTGGTTGAGGAGGGGCTATGGTCATTGAGAGGACTGGCGTCGGCAGCGGCGGTGGCGTCGACGTCATGTTGGACGAAATCAGTGTCGGCAGCAGTTGCTCAGCTGGTAAAAAGGTCTTTTTTGTGCGTTTTTTTTTAACGTTGATGAACACCCTACGACACAAAATCTGTTATTTCATGTCCGCAGGATCTTGGGTATTGAGTAATTTGTATCCGCCGAATGTTGGTTTAAAGGACGTTTATGTTCTCAGAATAAAAAAAAAAATGAAAATTAATTTTCAGAATAAAAGTATACTAATTAAATGTCGTTTAGATAAAAAGTTCATAATTCACCGGGTGTTTAACATTTTTGCTCTTCTGTAAAGTTTATTTAATTTTTTACTGTTATGTAGTTGGATCTAAAATAAAGTTTGGAAAAAAAATCCATCAAAAAGCGAATGATTTAAAAATGTTTGATTTGATATCTTCATACTTTTCCAGAATTCCTTTTCGTGAACCATTTAAAATGGTGATCAGGAACTGTCAAATAAATGTAGCTGGTTCAAAACAGTGCGGCATGTATTGTCTGAAAGAACAAAAAAATAGAATTATTAATATGGATATATATATAATTAGAGAACGGGACCAAATTCCGTCTAATTAATTAAACCAAAGTGATACAAAAAAAGTAAAAAAACAAGAACCCAAAAACAATACAAAAAAAGAAAAGCACGGTGAAATCATTATATATATATATATATATATATATATATATATATATATATATATATATGAACACTTAGTTGTATTGATGTGAGTTTGTCATACTGGCTTTCACGCTCTTGCCCTTCGATCGTCAGACAAACTCTTTGTCTGACGATCGAAGGGCATGACACCGAGTGTGACAAACTCACATCAATGCAACTATGTTAGCAATATCACAGACAGTGAGCGCTTTCCAATAACTAGAACGCATATAATATATAAATAATATATATAGAAATTACACACACACACACACACATATATATATATATATATATATATATACACACATATATATATATATATATATATATATATATATATTATATATATGTAGTTATTTTGATAAAGTCACTCAGTGGACGAAACACGTTTTTCCACTTGTCTTTTTATTCGTTTTCTTCCTTTACAGGTACGCTCTAACTGAAAATAATTTGCACATACACACACACACATATATATATATGTATGCCATATTTTTGAGATTTCGATTTCAATGTCCTTATATTTTGAAAATCTTCAAAGATACATTGCAATTATTATTGTTATTATTATTATTACTATTATCATTTCGAACATTTGCATGTTCACATCACATATAGGCTGGGCACCTCGTTTTTGTCAGAGTCGATTATCTTTGCTTAATAATATTATGAGCTGGTTACATAACTTTTGTCAGATTCGGTAATATTTCCATTAATATTAAAGTTTGAATAACTCGATTTTCTCCGGGTAGGCAATCTTTTCTTTAATTTAAAAGCTGGCTACCTTATATTTGCCAAGGTACACTATTTTTTACGTTAATATTAACGGTTGGATACATAGTTTTTATAGATTAGGCCATTTTGTGCTTTAAAATTAGTGGCCGATTATCACATTTTTGTCAGGATAGGCTTTGTCTTGCGTTAATATTAAAGGTTGGATACCTTGTTATTGTCAGGATCGGATATTTCTTCATTAACATTAAAGTGTATTTACTTACTTTTTTTTTCAAGGTAGACTATTTTTTGCGTTAATATTAAATAGCCGGACACCTTATTTCGTAGGCAGTTTTGTTAATATTAAAGGACTTTTACCTTGCTTTTGTGAAGATTATTTGTGAAGGGTATTTTTTCGTTAAAAATGGCCAGATACCTTTTTTTTCAAAGTAGGCTATTTCTTTTGTCAATATTAAAAGGCACAATGCTTTGGTTAATATTAAAGGCTGGATACTTCGTTGTTTTTTTCTTCCATATATCCTGTTATCCTGTGCCGTTAAGTCAAGTCCTACAAGCAGTTGATCACGATCGTATGGTTGAGAGAACGTAGTTATTGATTTTATGCTTAAAAATATGCAACTTATGACATCGGCACCTCTTTCGAGTAAGAGATGGAAACCGAATGATTTTAGAGCTCTTATTTCCGGAGTCAATTTTTTTACAAGACGTTCAATAATCGCCATTGAGGAACCGAAAATGACCTGGGTTGGTAAATCATTTCTTTCTCACAGCATGTACTCTTATTATTTTATTCATATGGCATGGCTTTCACCCAAGACACAAGTGCCACAAATAGCGTGTTCGTGAAGTATCTCTTTCACATCTCTCACTATTAGATAACTCTGTTTTACACGACAGAGCCGTCATTCTGAACAAATGTTCATATGCTATCGAGGTTTTTTTAGCATTGGTTAACATTATTTGTCGTTGCACAAACAAAGTAAGAATGTCATATCGATAGATTATTATTGTCGTCAAACTTACAGAAAATAAATTTAAGTTTAATTTAAGTTAGAAAGAAACAAAAAAAAACAAAGAGTAGGAAAACAATAAAGAAAGAAAGAAAAAAAGAAAGAAAAAAAGAAAAAAGAAAGAAAAAAAGAAATTATGTCGAGATATTAAAGAAGGAAAGAAAGAAAGAATGGGGAAACAAGAAAGAAAGAAAGAAAGAAAGAAAGAAAGAAAGAAAGAAAGAAATTATGTCGAGATATTAAAGAAAGAAAGAAAGAAATAAAGAAAGAATGGGGAAACAAGAAAGAAAGAAAGAAATTATGTCGAGATATTAAAGAAGGAAAGAAAGAAAGAATGGGGCAACAAGAAAGAAAGAAAGAAAGAAAAGAAAGAAAGAAAGAAAGAAAGAAAGAAAGAAAAAAAGAAATTATGTCGAGGTATTAAAGAAAGAAAAAAATGGGGAACATTAAAGAAAGAAAGAAAGAAAGAAAGAGTGGGAAGTATTAAGAAAAAAAGGTCAAATGTATGAGACATAAGATAGCAGAAGACACTAAGTCGTCAGAAATTTCCGTGATTGAACAAAGGTCATCGAGTCCAGTCGTTTTTGCAAAGTGTAACAATGGCACAATCAAACAAGTAGAGTTATGTTATTATCATTATTATGTGTGAGAGTGTAGTTTTAAGTGCCTAATTACCATGTCCCCCTTTTGGGTCAATGAGTAAAAGGGGCACCGTGGGAGAGTTTATCTATTGTTGCGTAGCAGCACAGACCAGACACCAGGTTCTTTGACAGGGTGCAGTTTATTAACAGGTAGCAGTTTCTTGCAGACAAACGCCTGTAACTCAAAAATTAACCTTCGGCCAAATCATTACCGACGGGGGAAAAAACAAAAATAATTTTTAGTAGTAAACTGAATTTTATTCTTAAGTAGTACTCTTCTACTATAAGCAAGCGAAGGAGAGTTAAGGCTTAAGTAGTGGAGGAGGTGCAACGTCTCTTCTTTTGCGTAGCTCACGTCGTCCTTCTGTCCTCCTTTGCGTGGAATGGTCATTTTATGGTCAACACATTTCTTCGTCCTGTCATCTACGCCCCCCCCCAAAAAAAAAATTAAAAAAATAAAAAAATAAAAATAAAACAATTAATCCCCCTTCCGTCACTTTCTCCGTCCTGGGTATGACGATAAACTGCATCCGCGCCCAGGGTAAGACGATAAACTACGCCCAACAGCAAGGCCTCTGATCAGGAGGTTTTGAAGAGCGTGGAACCATTTCTTAATTGCTGGCGTTCCCAGGTCCACCCTGACCCTGGGTGCTAGCATCTGTTAGGGTCCCAGCCATGGGAAAATAGTTAACTCCAAAACTGAGGTAAAAAGCATTATGAAAGTGTAAAAAAATAGGTTTTAATAGCAGAAATACTTTGTAAAAAAATTATTACGAGAAATAAATATTTGAAGAAAAAAAGTATTACCAGCAATACGTTTTTGAAAAAAATATATTACCAGCAATACATTTTTTAAAATAATATTACCAGCCAAACATTTTTGAGGAAAAAATATTACCAGAAATAGATTTTTGACAAAACAAAATATTATCAGGAAAAAAAAGTTGTCGGCATTAAAAAACCCATTGAGGTTGATATGCCGTAAAACAAACCAAACCAAACCAAACCAAACCATCATTTTCTCTTAGTATTGCTTTTGTACATTGAGATTGACTCCAATTACCGATAGTCGTCGGTCGAAAGTAAATCTTCTGTATCTAGTTGTCTTAAATTTAATTCATATTGCTATACTATACAAATTTGAGACATTTCGTTTAGAGGGGGAGGGTTTTGTGGATGATATGTGCAGTTCCGTGCAAAGTAATCATTTTTTTAGCTCTGAGACGCTGATGTGTCGAGGGATTTTACTCGCATAATTGACAGTACCCTTGTTCATCATGCCCAATGACTCTATCCTAACAGGAATAATCGTAGTTTTAAATTTCCACATTTTTTTTAGATTTTCAGGCCCCTATAATTTGACATTTTTTAACATTTTTTATTCGAAACATTGGAATTATGTAGGAAAGTCATATCAATTATTTGGCAAGTTCCTTTTTTTTAAAAATCTTTTGCGACTATTTGCATCAATTTTCCTACACTATTTATATTATTCGGACTATTGTCCTCATCTTTGTCGCCATATTTATTACAACGTTTCGGCATTTCAGTATCTGTCTATATTTCTGAGATGAAGTATTATGCACACTATTTACATTATTCGGACTATTGTCCTCATTTTTGTCGCCATATTTATTGCAATGTTTCGGCCGTTGTACGCTCCGGCCTTCTTCAGCTGGTTGGAATGTCGAACTGAACCTTTTATTTCGCTCACTGGGGTAGACTGTTCTAATTCCACGTGCCATGTTTAATGGATGTCAGTTTTCAGTTATCTTCTGTTAATTCCCTTCTCCAAGTTCTCCACTGCCTTAACCGCGTATTGAACTCACACTCTTTGGGTCCTAGAACAGTCTACTCCAGTGAGGGAAATAAAGGGTTCAGTTCGACATTCCAACCACCTGAAGAAGGCCGGAGCGTACAACGGCCGAAACGTAATAAATATGGCAACAAAGATGAGGACAATAGTCCGAATAATGTAAATAGTGTACGTAATACATCATCTCTGAAATATAGACAGATAATCAATTTTCCTGTCTGTGAGATTTAGGAAATTTTACAGTATAGTCTCTCCATCACAATTTGTGATATCATTTGGGTTGGTGTTTGTAACATGTATCCGGGATTTCAATAGCATAGTTCGAACAGACTCGCCAATGAATATAATGTCCTAGCCTGTTAAATTAAATAATGTATTTTCTCAGCAAGGAATGGGTATCCTGATACTATGTGGTCAGCAGTTTAATCAAATTTGTGGTATAAGCTGCAGGCCATTTTTGTTGATTTTAGCCTTGTAAGCATTAGTTGAAAAAACATTGGTCTTGTGCTGCCATAATCAAGGCTTCTGTCCCCCTCTTATGACCATTGCTTCTAAGCTATTGATACGTTTTACGAATATCGATATCTGGTTCATCCAGACGCTTTGGATACTTTTCATACAAAGGTTTAGATCTTCATTTTTGTTCAAGAGTCTTTATATCAGCAACTCTTGCCAGTAACTTAATCCTCTTTGCTTCAGCCATGTGAGGTTCGGGATATTTGAGTACTGAGTATCAATTACATTTGAGAATTGAGCATTTCTTGGCTTTCTTTAATGATGAAAATATTCTTAGCACTCTAATACTTGAGTGCAGCCTTATTCTTCTTATTATATTACATTATTATTATTATTATTATTATTATTATTATTATTATTATTATTATTATTATTATTATTATTATTATTATTTCCTTTGAATTCTGGCGTGTACACATTTCTTTCCGGGTCCCAGACAGAGAACTAAGGTTAGAAATGGCATCATGACATTTCTAACTGACAATAAATAAATAAATAAATAAATAAATAGATAAAATAAAAATATTTCACATAGATAAAGCCCTTCGTAAAATGTGGGTTGTACTTGTGAGAAGAATTTTTAGTATCTCTTTGAGGCATGGACTTCCAGGAATCCTTTCAATTAGTCTACTGCAATCTGTTCCAACCAGTCCTAGGGCTCCAACTACAACAGAGATTATTGATGTTCCAATGTGCCACATTTTTGAGATTTCTATTTCAAGGTCCTTGTATTTTGACAGCTTTTTGAATATCTTCAAAGATACATTGCAGCCTGCAGGGACTGCCATATCAATAAGGAGGCACTTTTTTTGTTTTTTGTCTTTAATAACAATGTCTGGGCAGTTGGCTTTGATTGTTCTGTCAGTGTATATTGTGTAGTCCCATAGAATTGTAACAGGTCCTATCTCCGTAACCGGGTCTGGGTGGTGTTCATGCCATTTTCTTTCAGTTTCCTTCCGTTAGAAGTTGCAGATTTTCCAGTGCAGATATTGGCCTACTCTGTCATGTTCCTCTTCATCTTGTTGTTGTTGTTGTTATTATTATTATTATTATTATTATTATTATTATTATTATTATTATTATTATACAGTTTTCGTGATTTAATGTTTCATACAATCCTTTACTAAGTCTTTTATCTGAAACTTGAATTAAGGAAGGTTTTTCTGAGAAATTCATTGCGCCTATTAAATTGAGTTTTTTTCTGAGCATTTGAGCTGGACTCATGAACAAAATCTTTTGCATCTCAGCTAATGACGGGTTCCCTGGAATTTTCTTAATGTACCAGTATTTTCCTACTTATTCCCAGTGTTCCTATCATTACTGTAATGATAGTTTCTATTTAAATACTACATCCTTGCGATTTCTATTGCCAAGTTCTAATATTTTGACAGTTTATCAAATGCTTTTGAGGAGATCTTTTTAATCAAACCTTTTTTTCTGTTTGAGTCTATTCGTCGGTTTTATACCCATTAAAACCCCGACTTTTACCAAGATTATGCCCGAGTCTACACGTATCCACTAGGAATGTGGTCCTTTTTTGGGAGGGGTACCATATCCCCTATGCATAGAAGCAATCGACATAATTTTACCCCACCAACAATGTATCAAAATTGTTCTCCGTCACAGTTGTGCGATGTTTATTTTTTAAAATTCCGTTACGACTTGAGCTCACATTCCATAGCCCAGGAGTTTGTCTTAAATGGTCGGCGCGTTAATCAAATCGATATGTAGGATAGATAGCATTTGACCTTAGACTTGAAGAGGTTAAGATTGTAGTGACCGGGAAAGCATCCTCATAAATCACTGTAGAGTTCAAAATAATCCATCACCCATAAGGCTGTATAGACGCCATAGGAGACTGTCAAGGCGGGCAAGTAATGATTAAGCAGCCTCAGTCCATATATGACATGTCCGATCTGACATTTGTAAAGATAGAGCGTGACAGAACGAGCCATTGTTTAATAAGAAAAATAGCTGTTGTATCTATCATTATTGGTGTACTTGGAACAGCCCTCCTCCCAAAATAGACCTGCAAAATGATTGAAAGAACTGGAAACCAGATAACGGTAATAATAAAATCAACTAGATTACGAGAGAAATTATTAAGAAGTTTTACTGGCATTTAGTCCCAGTGAAATCCAGATTTATTCAGTGAAATTATTCTTAGTTTGAAAACTTTGGGATAATAATAATAATAATAATAATAATAATAATAATAATAATAATAATAATAATATATAATATATAATATATATATATATATATATATATATATATATATATACATAATATAATATATATATATATATATACATAATATAATATATATATATATATATATATATACATAATATAATATATATATATATACATATATATATATATTGAATGTACATGTAGATATGTCCACACTGACAGGGATCATACTGTATTATATCTGTTTTCTGTTTTTTTGTTTTTGTTTTTTTTTCATGGCTACAGGTGTAATTTTCCTACAATGCTCTGCCCTTTGTCTATCATCTCTCTGAGTGAAAATTCTAAAACATATCTTTCAGCGGCAAGTAGGTTGAGAGATGACCGGAAAAGTATAACTTTTATTCCCTTGCTCCTACCCCTCTGTTTAATGAATTCTTCGATATTCCCCCCTACCAATCTGTAGTATAAGTCCAGCCTACCCCATAAAATTTGATAAGTATCTGTCGTTGGCGACGGAAAATTGAACATTTGTGGAGAGTCACTTGTGCCATGCTCCGAAGTTGTAAGAAATGGTAAATGTAGCATCTTTGAATGATACTTTTCCTTTAGTTTGATATGATTGTAAATCCTAATGTCTCAAGTTAATTCCTTGCTTTTCAGTTCCCTTTTCTCTCCTCTAATAATTTTTTTTTTTAACTTGTATTTCAAGTTTTAATCCACACCCCAGACCTTAAGCGGACATCCGTGTCCATTTCTTTTTTTTTTTTTTTTTTTACCCTAGGCATCCCATATCTCTGTCGGTGCGTGTATATGTACATGTTTGCTAATCTCTCTCTCTCTCTCTCTCTCTCTCTATATATATATATATATATATATATATATATATATATATATATATTGAATGTACATGTAGATATGTCCACACTGACAGGGATCATACTGTATTATATCTGTTTTCTGTTTTTTTTTTGTTTTTTGTTTTTTTTCATGGCTACAGGTGTAATTTTCCTACAATGCTCTGCCCTTTGTCTATCATCTCTCTGAGTGAAAATTCTAAAACATATCTTTCAGCGGCAAGTAGGTTGAGAGATGACCGGAAAAGTATAACTTTTATTCCCTTGCTCCTACCCCTCTGTTTAATGAATTCTTCGATATTCCCCCCTACCAATCTGTAGTATAAGTCCAGCCTACCCCATAAAATTTGATAAGTATCTGTCGTTGGCGACGGAAAATTGAACATTTGTGGAGAGTCACTTGTGCCATGCTCCGAAGTTGTAAGAAATGGTAAATGTAGCATCTTTGAATGATACTTTTCCTTTAGTTTGATATGATTGTAAATCCTAATGTCTCAAGTTAATTCCTTGCTTTTCAGTTCCCTTTTCTCTCCTCTAATAATTTTTTTTTTTAACTTGTATTTCAAGTTTTAATCCACACCCCAGACCTTAAGCGGACATCCGTGTCCATTTCTTTTTTTTTTTTTTTTTTACCCTAGGCATCCCATATCTCTGTCGGTGCGTGTATATGTACATGTTTGCTAATCTCTCTCTCTCTCTCTCTCTCTATATATATATATATATATATATATATATATATATATATATATATATATTGAATGTACATGTAGATATGTCCACACTGACAGGGATCATACTGTATTATATCTGTTTTCTGTTTTTTTTTTGTTTTTTGTTTTTTTTCATGGCTACAGGTGTAATTTTCCTACAATGCTCTGCCCTTTGTCTATCATCTCTCTGAGTGAAAATTCTAAAACATATCTTTCAGCGGCAAGTAGGTTGAGAGATGACCGGAAAAGTATAACTTTTATTCCCTTGCTCCTACCCCTCTGTTTAATGAATTCTTCGATATTCCCCCCTACCAATCTGTAGTATAAGTCCAGCCTACCCCATAAAATTTGATAAGTATCTGTCGTTGGCGACGGAAAATTGAACATTTGTGGAGAGTCACTTGTGCCATGCTCCGAAGTTGTAAGAAATGGTAAATGTAGCATCTTTGAATGATACTTTTCCTTTAGTTTGATATGATTGTAAATCCTAATGTCTCAAGTTAATTCCTTGCTTTTCAGTTCCCTTTTCTCTTCTCTAATAATTTTTTTTTAACTTGTATTTCAAGTTTTAATCCACACCCCAGACCTTAAGCGGACACCCGTGTCCATTTTTTTTTTTTTTTTTTTTTTATGTCTATATACTGAAATCTAATTATCACACTTGGAGGTGTCTCTCGGACTTATACTAAGTTAAAACTTAGTATTATCTACCCAACTGAATACCATACACTGTTATGAACTTTTAACTTCGATATATTAATAAAACCACTATCTCAAATCTGCTCTTGCTCTTGGACCTTCTTCAAGTCTCGTCCTAAAGCTGGTAATCTGAACAAAATTACCCCTTGGCGGTCAAGGTTAAAACGCATCTCTACCAATTTCAATGAATACGAATAATATCTCATACCGGATCGGCCGTCAACCGGGACAACAAGGGCCGCGTCCCTCAGAGAGGAACCAGTCTGAGGTCGAAAAGTCTGTCACTGGAACAAACTCTTCCACACACGAAGAGACACTAGGTCACCAAACCCAGATTATCGCCAACCTTGGACCAAGTGTCTCAATGCCAAATCGACTAGTAAAAATGAAACGAGCGAAATGGAGCCGCGAAGAGTATCGACAAGTTATGACATCCTTCTTCACTGCACTGGAAAACCCAGCAAAGAACACCACCAATCAAACATACCAAATATGGAGAAATATGGTGGGAAATGATATAAGACCTAACCTCAATCCAAACATGCTTGCCAATGTCCGCAGAGATATCATGCGAAACAACAGACTCTCAAAGGCAGAAATATATAAGATAAAATTAGATATAAGACAAAATACTATGACCCATCACTCAAACTCTGTTGAGACGAATGTTGAAATAAAGAATGCGACAGAGGATGAGGTGGACGCTAAAGCGAATGAAATACGAAATCATCTCCCAGGAAATGAAACCGAAGATTCTACCTTAGACACAACCTCTAGTTCTCCAGAAATTGTCACTGAAGATGACTCCAGGTACATTAATTTAGAATTCCTTGAAAACCACGAAGCTGAAATCACCGAAGCGAAAAATGACGTCATCCAAGTATTCAGCAGAGTAACTTTCATACAATTGTCAGACAGAGACCAGCTCCCGAAAATCCATATGACAAATCCCAACAAGCACATCGTGAAAATATACAATGCTGCCCTGGAAACACTGTTAACAGATAAACCACCGGGAAACATAACAGAAGTTAACAACGTCATATACGCAACAGCTCTAGCAGCGACTCGGAAGCTTGGTGTCAAGACAATAAATAAAATTAACAGACACAGAGAACCAGCTTGGAAAACCAAACTGATACGAGAAATAAAACAAATCAGATGTGAGCTGTCTATATTAGATGAGCTCACCAGAAACCCTAATATTTCCACACGTAAATCCAAAAAGATCAAACGGAAATATAGCATTAAATCCCTAATTGATATTCCATCGATCAAGGAAATGCTGAAACAGAAACTTCAGCTAAAAGCACAGAGAACAAGACGATACGAGAAACGTTGTAGATTCTATCGCCAAAATAAAACATTCCGAACAGATCTTAAGTAATTTTACAGGGAAATTGGAAAAACGCCTATACATGTCGAAACGCCACCATCGATTGATAATGTACAGACATTTTGGGAAAATATTTGGAGCAACCCAAAGGAATGTAACCCAAATGCAGAATGGATACGGCGTGAAGAAGAACGACTGCTGGATACACCTCTGCAAGAATGGGTAAATATATCCACAGATGATGTTAGGCAAGCACTAACGAAATCCCAAAAATGGAAATCCCCAGGAAATGACAAGTTGCCCAATTTCTGGCTGTATCATCTCTCATCTACCCATGGCATACTTGCAAAAACATTATCAACGCTTGTAAATAATCCCAATAAAATCCCGGAATGGGTTACTGAAGGTATTACATACCTCATACCAAAAACAACTGAAACAGACGACCCGAAAAATTATAGACCGATAACATGTCTTTCCACAACGTATAAGTTGATCACGTCTGTACTGACGAACCGTACTTACTCCTTCTTCGAAACAAACAGCATTCTCCCGCTGGAACAGAAGGGATGCAGTAGAGGTTCATATGGCTGCAAAGATCAACTTCTGATAAATAAAATGATCCTGGAAAATTGCAGGAGACGACGCAGAAATCTCAGTGCAGCGTGGATTGATTATCGTAAAGCCTTTGATAGTGTTCCACATTCTTGGATCCTTAAGGCTTTGGAAATGTACAAAGTCTCCCCTGTGGTATTAAACTTTACTAAGCACAGCATGGGGATGTGGAACACAAAACTATACCTTAGGCACACCGGGGGCACTGCCATATCCAACCGTCTGAATATCCGACGTGGAATTTTTCAAGGAGACTCTCTGTCACCCTTTCTGTTTTGTTTATCCTTAACCCCTCTTACACATGAACTGAACAACAGTAGCTATGGTTACAAAATAAATAAGAAAATTTTCAATCACCTACTATACATGGATGATCTCAAACTCTTTGCCAAAGACGACAATGAGTTGAAAGGCCTCCTCAATATTGTAAAATACTTGACGACATAGGTATGGACTTCGGATTAGATAAATGTGCAAAAGTAACATTCAAGAAAGGTAGAATTACAGAAACACCCTCAATAGATTTAGATTTTGTCACAAAGATTAGGGAATTGGAGCATGAAGAAGCTTATAAGTACCTAGGAATTAGCGAAGGAGATGGCATACAACACCCCCAAATGAAAGGAAAAATAAGAAAAGAGTACTACAGGCGTGTACGTCTGATACTAAATACTGAACTAAACTCAAAAAATAGAATATCAGCTATAAACACATTGGCTGTCCCAGTGGTGCATTACAGCTTTAATGTCCTTAACTGGACCATAGCTGAAATTAAGCGAATGGACGCCAAAACGAGAAAGCTTCTCACTTGCTATCGCATGCATCATCCCAAAGCTGATGTTGATCGTCTGTATGTGCCCAGATCCGAAGGAGGCAGAGGATTAGTTCAACTAGAACTGTCCTACAAAACTACAACAATTGGCCTCCAAAAATACTTGGAAACTACGGAAGACTGGATGATGGTATGCGTCAAGGAACATGAAAGTAGTAAGCGTCTTTACTCCGTAATGAAAGAAGCCAACAAATTCAAAGTGGAGCTTCAAATGGGCGTAGAGATGCAACTACAGCACAATACACCGGCTGAAACTGCAAAATACTTGAAAAAGACAGCAAAGACGAATGCAACCGACCAGATACAGAAGCGATGGCAAGATAAACCGCTTCATGGCCAATACTCTGCCCGTATCAAACAAGCTGATGTAGACAAAACCCGTACCCATCAGTGGCTACGCAGTGCAGGGTTGAAAGCGGAAACTGAAGGTTTTATCCTTGCTGCGCAGGACCAATGCTTGCTTACTAGGAATTATCAAGCACATATACTAAAATATTGTGTCAGCCCTAATGCAGAAACGATTGATCATCTTGTATCAGGTTGCACGATGTTGGCACCCACTGAATATAAAACCCGACATGACAGAGTGGGCCAATATCTGCACTGGAAAATCTGCAACTTCTACGGGAAGGAAACTGAAAGAAACTGGTACCAACACCACCCAGACCCGGTTACGGAGATAGGACCTGTTACAATTCTATGGGACTACACAATTCACACTGACAGAACAATCAAGGCCAACCGCCCAGATATTGTTATTAAAGACCACAAACAAAAACGGTGCCTCCTTATTGATATGGCAGTCCCTGCTGACTGCAATGTATCTATGAAGATATTCAAAAAGCTGTCAAAATACAAGGACCTTGAAATAGAGGTCTCGAAAATGTGGCATATGGGAACATCAACAATCCCTGTTGTAGTTGGAGCCCTAGGACTGGTTGGAAAAGATTGCAGTAGACTAATTGCAGGGATTCCTGGAAGCCCATGCCTCAAGGAGATACAAAAAATTGTTCTGACAAGTACAGCCCACACTTTACGAAGGGCTTTATCTATGTAATTTTTTTTTTTTTTTTTTTTGTCAGTGAAAAGTGTCATGATGCCATTTCTAACCTTAGGTCCCTGGGTGGGAAAGAAATGTGTAAACTCCAGAAAGCAAAGAAAATAAAAATGATAATAATAATAATAATAATAATAATAATTAAGTAGCACATGGGAACAACAACAATCCCTGTTGTAGTTGGAGCCCTCAGATTGGTTGGAAAAGGTTCCAATAGACTAATTGAAGGGATTCCTGGAAGCCTTAAAGAAATACAAAACATTGTTCTCACGAGAATAGCCCGCACCTTATGAAGGGCTTTAGCTATGTAAAATATGTGTTTTTATCGTTTTTTTTTAATTGGTCATTGGAAAATGTCATGATACTATTTCTAACCTTAGGCTTCTGGGGCGGGACCCGGAACGAAATGTGTACACACCAGAAATCAAAAGAAATAATAATAATAATAATAATAATAATAATAATAATAATAATAATAATAATAGCTAATAGATCAAGCCTAGTGATGGAAAATGTTCAGATGAATTCCATTCTTTAGTTCCACCAGTTCAGACCTTCATAACTAGAATACGCCATGCTACTTCCACGTAGTTGAATCACGCAGCATTCCCCCGTATTCCAAATGTTAGGATTATGTTCTACTCAAAAAGCCTTCTTCTCAAGAACTGCTATCTTGCTGGACAGACTCCCGCGTGGATGCTTCCCGGGAACTACCATCTTAGCATTTTCATTCCTCACCTATCATCCTCATAATCTTTATTTCGTTACTACTTTCATTCTCATTTATATCACACTCATGATTCATGATAATCTTTTTACCAGTAGCTCTATAGCTTTAGTGGCTCTTGGGCCTTGTACTGGGTGAATCGTTAGTGCAAAATAAAATGAATATCTATATCCGCAATTTCCCAGATACAGCAGAATAATTTTGGCGGTTAAACTCATAAGAATGAACGGGAAATCTGATTGAAAACGTAAATAGAAACAAAAAAGGATACAGTGTAAAATTTTAAACCATTTTAAACCATTTTAAAAATTGTTAATGTATTTTATAATTTAAAAATAAAGTATAATCAATTTTGGTTTAGATGAATTTATCTTCTTGCCTCTCAAGTGAATTTTTTAAAATTTTGTTTGAAGAAGGAATCTCCGTTCCACAGGAGTGCGTGGCTAAAATAAAAATAAAATCTCTTTTAATTGTGTCCATAATCGATTTAAAGGCACAGATGTTTTGTGTATATATTTTTCTCAGATACTTCGAATTCACCGTTCGAGAGAAACATTTTAGCAACCAAATCTCACGCCATCTGCAACGCGAAGTAGTTAAAAAAAAAAGAAGACACTACACACATACACTCTCAACATTGAAAAAAAAAAAAGACACTTTATTATTTTTCAATGTTGAGAGTGTATGTGTGTAGTGGGTGGGGGTCTGTACGAAAGACTGAAGAAAAATATATTACTACATCTGTCCCATAATAGTTGTTGCTTTTAGTGTATGAAATATATAGAGAAATGTAGCAACTGCTTTGGTACAGAATAAAAAGCAAAACTTACTAAACTATGATTACCGTATATAACCATGTATAAGTCGACTTAATCTATACTGAGAATCAGGATTTTTAAACATGAATTTTTAAACCTTCCAGAAAAAAAAATCCTTGTGTATAGTGCAACTAGATAACGAAAATACATGATTTTTAACCTCTTACATCTGTATAGTGCGACCCCTATTTTTGGTGTTAAAAAAATGATCGTAAAACTCGTACTATACACGAGTATATACAGTAGTATTGCATCTAAAGAGAGACATTAACATTATGTTCCAGGTCACACGAGAGGAGATTAAAAGATAATCCAGGACATACGAGACCAGATTAAAAGATAATCCAGGACGTACGAGAGGAGATTAAAAGATAATCCAGGTCACACGAAACGGGATTAAAAGATAATCCAGGACATACCAGACGAGATTAAAAGATAATCCAGGACACACCAGACAAGATTAAAAGATAATCCGGGACACACGAGACGAGATTAAAAGATAATCCAGGACACACGCGAAGTGATTAGAAGATAATCCAGGACACACGAGATCAGATGAAAAGATAATCCGGGACACACGAGAGCATTTAATGGTTGTCATTTCCATCTGCGATTCCCTGCTTACACGGATCAAAACGACCCAGTTTTAAAAAAAAGTAGAGGTGATGAAAATGGATTGTTTACAACAATGTGAAGCGAAAGAGCTCTTGCAGGAAAACGAAATGGCAAGTGGTTAACGTTTCTAAATGCTGGTCTGCTTTCGAAGAATGTGATACAGCATATCTGGTGGGATTGGAAGGGCGTTGCGTATTATGAGCATTTTGATAAGAATAAGACGTTGAATTCAGAGAAGTTCACTTCCCATTTCAACTCTTTGAAAGAAATGACAGAATAAAAGTGTCAGGAATTGGCTAATCGGTTGCGTGTCCCGTTCCATCAGGATAACGCTAAACATCACGTCCCAGTCGGAATCGGCACAACTTAACTGGAATATCCTACTACTCTCGTCATACTCACCTGGCCTTTAACCTGAGGATTACTATTTATTTCGATCCCTGCAAAATTAATTCTGAAAGGTTGATAAGCCGTAAAAAACCAAAATCAATCCACCAAACAAAATTAACTTAATGGCAAGAACTTCAATGCTTTGGAAACCTATAAAAACCACTTTTGGCTAGTTCATCACCCAGGACAAATGGGAAGATAAAATCTTGACGTTGCTTCAAAGATGACCAAAAGAATGTAGAGCAGAATAAACTGGTTCATCATTCACAAAAAGTTGCAGAAATATCATTGAATATATCTATGTGCAAATATCTTTCAAAATTTACTTAAAAACGCTACGAACATTTGTTCCGACTCATTACATTACTTTGTCTGGGATATGACGATAAACTACATCCGCGTCCTGGGTAAGACAATAACCTACATCCGCGTCCTGGGTAAGACAATAAACTATGTGCAACAGCAAGGCCTCTGACAAGGAGGTTTTGAGGAGCGTGTAACCACTTCTTAATTGCTGGTGTTCCCAGGTCCAGCCTGAGACGGGGTGGTAGCTCCTGTTATGGTCCCAGCAATGGGCACATAGTCAACGCCCAAACTTGTTTAAAAATAGGTTTTAATACCAGAAATACTTTGTAATTAGAAAATTATTGCCAGCAATAATTTTTGAAAGAGAAATTATCATCAGCAATACTTAAAAAAAATATACCAGCAATACAAACAGCTATACATTTTTTGAGAAAAATATGTCTAGCTATAGATTTCTTCAAGGAAAAATATTCCCAGATATAGATTTTTGAAGAAAAATATATTATCAGCAATAAAAATTTTGTCGGCATTAAATAACCCATTGAGTTTGATATGCCGTAAAACAAACCAAACCAAACCAAACCATTACATTACTCAAACAAAAGTAGCTTTTATTCCTATTTGCAACCTTGACAGAGACTTAGTATTGGGTTTAGCTCCTCTAAAACTCTTTTGTTAGTCTTTTTCTTTCTCCATTAAGCAATGCAATGTCAATACACCCGTACTGCACCCGTATTGAAACAATCGCAATTCTTAACTAACTTGCCAAAATAAATTACTGCTTCCGAGCGGAAAATCCGCGGGATATTTCCCCTTGTTTCTAGCCGCCTTCGAGTCTCTGCAGCAATCATTAGCATAATTACAAAGAAGGGAAAAATATGATGCTGGTTAATTTTGCGAAAAAAAAAAAAAAAAAAAGAAAGAAGCAAAACAAATTAATAAATAAATAAAAACTAAAAGCAAACAACGAAAAGAAAAAAGAAAAGAAAAAAGCTGCAAAGAAAAAATAAAACTAAAAGGTAAAAATAAGAAAAAAGAGAAAAGGAAAGAGAGCAAAAAAAAAAAAGAAAGAAAAATATAAAAATATTAAAAAAAAAACAAGAAAAATTCGAAAAAGGCTTGAAGGAAACGCAAAACACGAAATAAAGAAGAAAAGAACTAGAAAAAGACAAAAGAGAAGAAAATAAAACAAGTAAAAGATAAAAAGAACACGAAAAGAAAAAAGAAAGCGAAAAGGCAAAGGAAAAACACGTAAAAACGAAAAACAGAAAGGAAAAATAAGAAAAAAAAAAGAAAAACAGAAAAAGAAAATAGGGGAAATGAAAGAAAAAAGAAGAAAAAAAGAAAAAGTAAATAAAAAGTAAACGAAACGAAAAAAACAAAAATGGAAAGACAAGGAAGCAGAAAAAAGAGAAAAGAAAAAGAACCAGAAAAAGTGAAAAAAAAAAAAAAGAAAAAGAAAAACAGAAAAGAAAAAGAAACACAAAAATAGAAAAAAGAAGCAGAAAAAAGAGAAAAGAAAAAAAAAGCAGAAAAAAGCGAAAATAAAAGACAGAAAAGAAAAAGAAACACAAAAAGAGAAAAGAAAAAGAAGCAGAAAAAAAGAAAAAGAAGCCGAAAAAAGCGAAAAGAAAAAGAAGCAGATGAAAGTGACAAGAAAAAGAAGCAGAGAAAGAGAAAAGTAATAGAAACAGTTAAAGATAAAAGAAAAAGAAAAGGAAAAGAAGCAAGTAATGTCACCTCCCACCACCACAAAAAAAAGAAAAAAAAAAGAAAAAAAGACAACAACAAAAAAAGAAAAGAAAAAAAAAAGAACGAAAACAAAAAATAAACACACGTTGTTTGGATAAGTTGAAGATGAGAAAAAATACAGAAAACTAATAATTTGTAGTTCGTTAATCAGAAAACTTCACATACACAAAAACACCTTCACCCAATCACATACAAGCACATACAAGCACAAACACAGACACACTTGCGGTGATGATATATAGAATGATAACTTCCGTTGGTAAAATTTCATATTTATTCTTGTTTAACACAGTTGGAGACAAAGATGAAGTATTTCCCGACTGGCCAAAGATACATTTTCCTTTAAATACAAACCGATTTATCACCTCATTGTTATTTTTCTTTATTCGCTTGCTTTCAGAAATCTGTTGAATTTAATTAGATTCAAAATAAGAAAAACAAAACACTGAAGGCACTATTATCCCACTGACTAAGTTATACAAGATTTTAGAAGTATCAGACAAAAATATCCATCTATCCAGGCTGCAGTCATTTTAATCATTCCACCCCCAAGCAAGGTGATAATGCCACTAAGATGCAAGGGGCTACTGGGAGAGAAAGAGAATGAGAAGACTTTAGAAGGAACTGGAAATCCACTCCTAAACAGGAAACAAAGGATCAACCTCTATGAAGAAGGAGTGTGAACCAGGCTTTAGGCGAACCTATCTACTCCCTTAATCATGACGTGTTCTTGTGGCGCTAAATTTTTTGGCATTCAGCACCAAAGGGACGGATAGAAAAAACTTCGAAATTAAAAATCACTTAATTAATTTCTCGTAGCAGAAAAAAGTTGAAAGAAATTTTCATCGACTTTTGAAAAGTCTTATTTGAAATGTTTCCGAATTATTCCTAATAGAAAGTTAACATTAGACATGATGATATAGAAAATTTAGGTAATATTTACTCTGTAAACCAGAACTCCAGTCTATTTTTGTTAGCAACTTAATAGGTCGATACATTCTGATATTGTAATATTATTTAGTCGACATTTTATTCTCCTCGTCTAGAATTTCAAAATCATTATCATTAATTAAAATTAATTTATGATCTGTTTGTTTTTTTCAAGAATAATTTGTGATTATTTTAACTGATTTGCATTGATATTTAATTGATATGCATTGTTATTAAATGATGCAAAATAATTTTTAAAATTAGTAAAAATAAGTAGGTTGTATTTATAGTGTATTATGGTAGCATACTTTTCTAATAATATTTGTTGTACTACAGTTCATGCAATACAAAGCCTAAAAGCCACACAAAGTAGAGCGTTTCTGAATAAGGGCGTAAGAAGAGGAGTATTATTTGTTTGTTACCTACTATTAATAGTAGTAGTTGATGTAATAGTAGTGGTGATATTTAAGAATTTAGGAAAGTTAAGCAACATGTCTGAACCTGATGTAGAACGAAATTTGACTCAACTTTTGTAATTAATAAATCTCTTCTTTTTATCATTTCACTACAAGAAAGGCAATAATATCACTTCGACGCAAGGAGTTACTGAGTCTGGGAGAATATGAGAAAAAGTAAACATTATTAAAGAGAGATAACGATAAATTTACTTCGATTCTGTGATCAGTATTATTTGTTTGTTACCTACTAGTAGTAGTTGATATAATAGCAGTGGTGATATTTAAGAACTTAGGGAATTTGAGGAGCACGCCTGAACCGAATGTAGAACGGAATTTGACTCAGCCTTTTCAGAGTAGTCTTATAGGAAACGATATCTATTTTTTTCATCATTTCACCATAAGCAAGGCAATAAAGCCCCTAAGACACAAGGGGGTTACTGAGTGTGAGACAATATGAGAAAAAGAAAACATTATTAGGAAGAGAGAACAATAAAAGAATTGAGAAGTTAGAAGATAATGAATGATATTGCATTTACATTCTTCAAGATCAAAGTTGACTTGAAACAAGAAATGGAAAAGGGATTCTGTTATAACCTAAGGAAGGTTACTGAATAGAATAATAACAGGTTGATAATGAACGATAATACTTAAGACACGAACAACACATATAAGATTCGCCAGCGGCGCGTAGAAATAGTAGTCAGCTGCTAGAAGTAAGTCAAGTGAATTCCACAATGAATCTCCAAATGCAAGATATCTACCAACCACTCAACGCGGTCAGATGTGGCACAAGGCCGAATTTAATATGGGGTATCCAAGCCCGTAGGCTCGGCCAAAAATCTTCCGTAGACCTAATATAAAACGGGGTCGGGTAGCTGTTTCCCGAGACGAGACTCTGCCCTTCGACACAGACTCGTCTGGGGATCCTCTCTGCCCGGAGGCAGAGAGTTTGACAGCTGGAGACAAATCTCCAACTGCAGACCAACATACAGTATTTACTACAACAGATTCACAAGCGAGAAGTGCGAGAGAAAAAACTGTTAGCATAGAACTTACTATTATATCTAGCTATTTCAACTGCAAACGGACGAGACCTTGCCGCCAATCTAGTACTGTGTTTAAATCTATAAAGTCTTGGTACCAGAGAGGAAAACACCTTAAAACAACTAACATATAGATACAGGGAAGTTACAGTGCGGGAAGTGACTGAAATGATTCAAAACAAACTATAAGAAAACTACAAAGTAACACAACTATCTATCAATGTATGTACAATTCTTTAACGAAATCAAAAATAGTTCCTCGAAGTCTTACCAACGTTACAATCATATTATAATTCTGCCATTTCTTTCGTTCGTCAATTAATTAGTTAATTAGCACTTGTTAAATAATAGCTTAGCAGACTATTATGTTTTAGAGAATTGAATTCGATTTCTGCTCTGACTTCCTCATTTTGACCTTTGAGGTCAGATACATAAAAACAAAAGAAGTCGATTTTGATTGGCTAAGCTAGCGTGGGAATGATAGATATAGAAAGGGATTTCAGGGAGTCAAGTCTTGCACATCGAAGGATTTAGATGTGTTTCTTCGCGTCTGGAAAGCGGCTTCCTAGTGAGGTTAGAGGGCGACTCTGCTGGCTAGTTAGAAATGTATATGTCAACGCGGTGAATAAAACTAGATAAGTTTAAAATTGCTTTGTTGACATTCTCTTTTATCTCCGAACCAAAGACCAACTAACGACCACCGCCGGGAGAAGACGAACGAGAAAAGAAACAACAATATGAGTGAATCGTCGCCTTCGTCTATGACAAAGACCCCCACCAAGGGGCCAATACAACATTGTATTGATTGGCGCAGTGACCAAGACGGCCCCAGAAGAGGAGGCAATGCAACACACGTTACATCCTGCACTCCTTCTTCTTCTTCTTCTTCTTTTTCTTCTTCTTCTTCTTCTTCTGTTCCTCCGAGTTTTTCTTTTTCTTCTTTCTTTCTTTCTTTCTTTCTTTCTTTTTCTTCTCCTTCTTCTTCTTCTGCTCATCCCACTCATTCTTTTTCTTTCTTTCTTTCTTTCTTTCTTTCTTTCTTTCTTTCTTTCTTATTGTAGCAATTCCCAAGCCAACCTTGCACAGTATGTGTTCAAGAAATTTCAACTACTTCTTTCTTTCTTTCTTTCTTTCTTTCTTTCTTTCTTTCTTTCTTTCTTCTTCTTCTTTGTGTCGTGTCACTTCAGGACGTTGACGATCATGACTCTCCACCATTTCCTGTTCTTGAAAGCTCTTAATAATTTTTTTTCATTTTTGTTATCTCTCCTAAACCTTCCTCTGCCATCCATTTACTCAAGTTTTCTATGTAGGTTATGGTCTAGTCTTCTCTGTCTATCTTGCCTTCAATCTGCCCCGTGAGTATCAAATTTTCCAAGCCATCTTTCTTCATGTACCCTCGAAATTGTCAACTGTCTCTTCCTGATGTCAAATATGAATGTTCTTTTTGTTTCCATTTACTCTAAAACTTCGTCGTCGCTCACATCTTCAGTCCACAGTATTCTCAGAATCCTTCTGTAGAACCACATTTATGTCTCAGATAAATAACAGACTAACCAGTTTTTATTGCGAGCAAAGGCATAGGAAAAAGTTATATCCGGTACGCTGTTTGGTTTAAGAGAAAGGAAATGAAAGAAAGGAAAGAAAAGAAAGGAAAGAAAAGGAAAAAAAAAAAAAGAAAAAAGTAAGGGAAGAGGGTAACGGCAATAACACTCTCAGGTGTTTAACGTCTACTTCTTTAAAAATGGAAAACCTTATCTTTACATTTCGCATCCTTTCATTTATACCCTCTTACTTCTTCAAAGATTGCTGGGTATAACGATAAACTACACCCGACAGCAAGGCCCCTGATCAAAAGATTGGAAGTTTTGAGGAGCGTGGGACCGCATCTTAATTACTGTTGTTCCCAAGTACATCCTGACCCGGGTTGGTACCACCTGTTAGGGTCTCAGCTATAACCAAATAGTGAACCACAAACAATAGCAACAGACAATGAAAATATAAAAATACATTTTTATAGTAAAAATACCAGCAATACATTTTGCTATAAAAAAATATTAGGTTGGTGCAAAAATAATGATGTAATAATGTCGTTTTTTGACGTATTTTTAACGTCAAAAAACGACATTATTACGTCATTATTTTTGCACCAACCTAATACCAGCAATACCTATTTATAGTAAAATGACCAACAATACATTTTATTAGGTTGGTGCAAAAATAATGACGGATTTGAGGTATTTTTTAATGTCAAAAACCGTCATTATTTTTGCACCAACCTAATATTTGCACAGGGTGATTCAAAAGTAACTACCTATTTTGTGCATGATGAACTCTTCCGTCTAATTATAATTTTTACAAGACGGTTCAGTCCATCATACATAAAATAGGGAGTTACTTTCCAATCACCCTTTAGTTAAAGGCATACAATTGCATTCAAAATATTTAAGAGAGTAGGTTGATAAGGGATAGTTTCGCCGTTACAACTGATTATTTAAGGTAGTGATCGACACTTCTTACTAGCATCGGAATATGTGTGTACTCTGTAAAAAAATTCACACATACACACTTACCATCAGCTGCTTTTCATTTCAACACAAGAAAATTTCAAAAGAAAGACATTGGCAAACTTATTAGCCCTTATAATTTCCTGAAGAAAAGCATATTATCTCATTGACATCACTCAAAAGCAGTTATAATGTATAATTCGCCTGAAACTTTACAACGGAGATCAAAAAAGAAATCCATTAAAAGGCCCTATCTTGAAAAGGTAACTTGTCATCCGCTATTCATTAAAGCTATTAAATAGCAAGGCTGACTGGGGTCTCTTGCCTTGAGGTGGCAACCAATCTCGGAGAAGGAAAACTCTGAATTCAAAACCAGCTTGAAGATGGATGGGCTTCATCAGAACATCTTGTACTAAGCACGTCACTGCTGCTATGGTTGTAGTACACGAGAACATTGAACATTTGGATACTTTTCTTATTTTATTGGTAGAAAATAAGTTTGGTGATGATGAATTCATTTTTGTCAGGAGGAAAATTCATCTTGCTATCGAGCAATGTATAAAGGGTTTTCTTCAGGACAGGTGTATCAACTCAATGATATGTTCAGCAAGTAGTTTTGATTTCAATCCTGTTTAAAATTTATAGGTTGAAATTAAAAAAATAGTTCATGGCAAGGCTCCATCCTGCAAAGCTTGTTTGCCAGTTCTTAAAAAACAAAAAAGTGCAGTAATATTAATCTTTTTTTTTGGCCTTGAAAGATATTGTGCCATCCGTGATTGCATCAGATTTTCATCACGCCCAGAAACTATTGTCTTGACTGTCTATTAGTTGTCCTACATTCATTGTCTGCGATGGACATTACTTCAAGGAAGCGTACGAAAATTGTAACGCTGCACGAACACATTGGCAAGACTTACCAGTGAGCAAAACAAAGTATTATCGACAGGCCTGGAAACTCTCTTGATTTAAATCCAATCGACAATCTGCGATCAATCTGCAAAGAAAGACTTCGTAGAATAGACATACGGAGTACTAACATTTGCACATGGTCATGTTTCATTAGAAAAATAGGAAAAAAATATTAACGGAATTATTCGTTTTGTTTCAATTAATTTGCACGAGTGAGTATTTTTACTCAAATTAATTTCAAACAGTTTTACATTAAAGAGTTGAAAAAGACAATTGCCCAGCATTGAACTCAAAATGTTTGAGGAGGCATTTATAGAAGTTTACTATAAATTATTTAACTATAGAACTTCATTGCAAATTATTTTTTTTTAATTTGCGTAATAGATATCAATAACATCTGAATTATTTACATATTGATTGGTACTTCTTCCAAGCATCAGCATATCAGTGTCTCCTGTAAAGGGGTTTAAAAAACACAGGCACTATATCCATAAGAATCCCGTCTTTTCATTTCCACACGACAAGAGAATTTGAAAAGAAGGAGATAGACCATCTTACTGTCCTGATTCCCTCTTACTATTTCCGAAGGAAAGGCATATCAACTCAATGACATGTCCAGAAAACATTTTGAATATCATGTCCAATTGAAGAATTATCATGGGAATTAATATATATATATATATATATATATATATGTATTGGGGTAAAGATGTCTGACAAGATAGAAAGAAGTTTGACAAAGTAGGAAAAAGTTTTCGTGTGACGCGTTTTGTCCTTTACGACTTCATCGGACTAAAGTTTATATTTACGTTGATACGACTACGCATGCGTACGAACGAAAAAGACACTGATAATTCTTAATTTAAAATAAATCTATATTTTTTAATCGCAAAATTATCCACAGTAAATTTGCGTTCATTTTCTTACAACGTTTTACCGTTCTTGGCAGATCTGCTATTACCACAACGTGGGATATGCAACGAAGGTTATGGAAACGTAAACAAAGAAGACTCCGTATGAATATATATATATATATATAAATGTATTACATAAAAATGAAACTGAATTTTACTCCATTTATATGGCTATTTCGCTCCAACAGAGAGAAATCCCTTGAAGCATGTCAATACTAAAAAGTTTGAAAAAAATGAATCGTTACGTTTTTTTTTTTTAAACTGAAAATTAAAAAGGACAGGAAGAAAGAGGAAAAAACCGTAAGTAAGGAAAAAAGCATTTAAGAGGGAGAAAAAAACAAGAAACACCAAAGTAGTAGGGGGAATAGGGAGACAAAAACATATACAAGTCTTGACAGAAGTTAAAAACGGTTGAAGATTAAAATGTTAGCTCTTGTTCAAATAGGAAAATATTCAATGCAATCTTTAAAGTTAAAAAAGAGTTTTTAAGATAGTAGATTAAAGAAAATTTTAGAATTTAATATTAATACAATTAGTTAATTCTAATATTATACAAATGAATCTAATATTATAATAAACATTTAGACATTATTATTATATAAACAAGAAAAAGCTGAATATTAAAATTAATAATTGAACAAAGGAAGAAATAAAATAAATAGATCAATAATAGCCCAAAGGAAATTATATATATATATATATATATATATATATATATATATATATATATATACCTGTATATATATATATATATATATATATATACATATATGTATATATATATATATACATATATATATATATATATACATATACATATATATATATATATATATACAAATATATATACATATATATATATATACATATGTATATATATATGTATGTATATATATATATATATAAAGCTTCATCATATTAAGAGAAAACATTCTCTCAATCTCTGATAAACTTTAATAAACTTTCATTTGATTTAAAATTTAAGAAACCGCATATATATATATATATATATATATATATAGTGCTCAATATTAAAAGTATTAAAATAATATTAAAAATAGAGCGTTAAAGTTAAAAATTGGAAAAAATTGGAAATATCGTTTAAAACCGCAGCCCCAGAAGAAAATTTCGGAATGTAAATTTTATCAAGAAACATCGATGTCAGGATAAAATTGATATTTTAAAATTAAGTTGTATTTTTACACACACACACACACACACACACATATATATATGTATATACTACAATTCAAAAGTTTGAACTCACCCCTAGAATTAGCATGGGATGTACTTGATAGAAGAGCGAAAAAAAAAAAATGAAAAAGAGCTCTTGAAAGTCATTAAAAAAAAAAGAATGGAATCAATTATCAAACTTATACTTTGAGAAACATTTGCAACGAATGCCAAAAACTTTGTGCTGAAGTAATCAAGGCTAAAGGAGGATATTTTGACGAGAGCCAAATTTAATCATAAAATGATTTTTTTTTCTTTCGGTAATAATAAAGCTTCTAATAAAAATCATGTCTCACGTTCTTTTAACCATGTATAACAACTAATTTTTGGGCCAATTTAAAAAATTACCAGAGGTGGGCTCAAACTTTTAAAACGGAGTATATATATATATATATATATATATATATATATATATATATATATATATATATATATATATAAATTTCCAAGCGGATAGCACTCAGGTAGAGCTCAATGTCCAGGACAGAGTAACAATATAATATAAAAGGCTCAAACACTAATATTCCATGGTTATAATTTATTACACTGGAATCATATTCACGAGCCAATGCATCAGACCTACAAATTCGAAAAGCTAGAATATATTGAAGAATATCTCTGTCTATAAAAGGTAGGATGTGTGTGTGTGTGTGTGTGTGTGTGTGTGTAACGAATGCACGGCCGCAATTTTCGACGGATTTGCACCAAAATTTACATGCACATGCTCCAAGTTAGCAGGAAGGCCAAGACCGACCTTGCATTTCTCAACTCCCATCGATAGTGGAAATAATCGACCTTTTCATGCTTCTACGGCAGTTTTCATATAGTTTGCAGCCATTTTCTACTGGCCAGAGTGAAAGCCTATAGCTGGCTGCCATGAATAGGCAGGAAAATTCTATTGGCCAGCGTGAGAGCCAACAGCTGACTGACACGAATGTTAACTAGCATGTTAGCATGCAAAAAAAAGTCGATAGTTGCATTCGTCACAAGGGAGAAAAATTTAAATCTGCATGGCACTTTACTCCAATTGGTTCATTCGCTTGCTTAAACTCAACGTTGATTCTGATTCCGCAGAACTGGTTTGGGTGTGAAAAAGTATTTGTTGTTAACATTCTTTCTTCATTCGGTTTTTCCAGTTACGAGTCCTTTTTTAAAGCTGATCGTTTTGTGTTCATTGAAAAAATTCGCAGTGTGAGATAGGCAAGAAGTAAGGCATGTAGCAGCATCAGCACGGCAAAAGGCACTCCTTTAAAGGCAAAGAAGGGCAAAAATATTTTAAGTCAAGTGAGAGCGATTGCTGTATGAGTGGTTCGATTTTTGAATCAAGCACGGGCAACGCCGGGTCATGCTGCTAGTGATATATAATTTTGAATACATCAGAACAATGTTAAGCAATCGAACAGTAAATTGGTAAAATTCTGTATAATGCTTTTCGTCCTCGAGAAGGACTTCATCAGACTATAATTCTGTTTTCATTGATAGAAGTAGATATGTGTAGGAGAGAGACGGGGAGATAAAACACGAGACGAGTGTTGATTAGATTTATGTACTGAGGTGAGGGAAGTGCTGAATATGTGTGGGAGGCTAAAACACAATAATTTAAAATCTACATGATGAACAGCACACGCGTCCAGACCAAACCATAACAATCTGATCACAATTTAAACAATATCCATATATAAAAAAAATATTCTTGAATATTAAACGCTTACTTTTGTCTTACCAGACTTTGAATTATGGCACGTTGTGTCCTCCACATATTTTGTCTGACCTTTCAACCACCGGGTGAATAGTTATGAACGTTCTCAAATATAAAAGCCTTGATATACCAATAACATCCTTTCTCTTGTATATAAACACGTCAACAAAATAAATCCTAACATAGCCTTGATAAAGTCCCTCAGAGGACGAACCGTATCGGCTAAGAATAGTTTTTCCTCTTGTCTTTTTATTCATTTTTTTCCTTAACTGATAGACTCTATCTGAAAATAATATATATATATATATATATATATATATATATATATATATATATATAAAATACAACGTGTGTTAGCACGTGCGATACCCTGTCTTCACCAGCCGCCTACCAGGGGTGATATCGCGGTTTCGGTGGCTATGGCGGGACCGCCACCCCTAGTGCCACCATCAGCGTTTGCCACAAGGCAGGGTATGAAGATAAGCTCATTGGTCGTTCCTCTTTGTAAATTTTCGTAATGAAATAAATAAAAAACAATTGTTCCTCTTTGCAGCTTCTATCAGTAATCAAAGTTTCCTGAACGCGTTTGACGTTATTGACGCGCTCGTAAAAATCGTTATAGACGACCACACAAATATTTCACTTGCGTATGTTAGACACTTGCGCATGTCTTTCTCTCTCTCTCTCTCACACACACACACACACACACACACACACACACACATATATATATGTGTGTGTGTGTGTGCGTGTGTGTGTGTGTGTAAAAGGTATATTTAGGTAGCAAGTATTCATCCAATCAAGTTTGATTAAAAGAACCGATAAGGACCTTATATTTTTATTGTGTTTTTCTCATTTTCTAATAAGTTGTTAAGTATTGTGCTCGAAATTGTGGATAAACAATTTTGCAATTCATATGGTGTTATTACGTACTTTTTGTCAAGGACTTTCGACCATCTCAGGCATTGTGGTGTCTGTGTGGTAGTTAGAATTCCTTTGTCAACATCGTTGTATTCTTTGGAAAGGAATTCAGATTACTATTAGCTAACAGACAAAAAGAATTTTAAAAAATTGCACAGACTGACCGTGTCCATTTTTCTTAAACAAACTTCTTTGTATATATAGGGTGCGATGGAGAAATTGTCGTCTAAATTACGCAGTAATGAAAATAACATTGACATTTCATTACCAAAATTATACAAAAATATCTTGAAATACAAAAGAGTAAATTTTAAAAAGAGTAAAAATTTTATCAATAAAATCACCATTGTCTTCAACCACGACCTCCAGACGACTTCGGAATCTCCTACAACTCTTTTGGATTGTCTCCTTGTTTAAGTTGGTGAATGCTGCCTTAATCCTTGCTTTTAGTTCATCTTTGGTGTTGCAAGAAGTTTTGTTGGTCTCTCGCTCAATTGCGCTCCATACATTATAATCAAGAGTTTGCAGTCTGCGGAGTCTTAGTTACTTAGTATTTAGTAAGTACTTATTTATATGCCTACATTTACGCATGATTTAAGTTTATTGGTATAAGAGTTTATTTTGATTTTTAAAACTAATTATTGCTAATTTTTCCTCTAAGAATAAATTACAATTTTTGCTGTTAATACTGTATGGAGCAGCTCTTTCTTATATTAGGTTGGTGCAAAAAATAATGTCGTTTTCTCACATAGTAACATATGTGAGAAATGGACATTATTTTTGCACCAACCTAATAATTTATCATTTGATTTTGGCAGAGTATTGTTTTCTTTTTGGCTTTTGATAACATTGTATTGTCTGTGTATTTTTCTTTTTGAATCGCATAAATCATTCTTTAATTTTTTTCTGTGGCCTCTATGTAAATTTTTCTTCTGTGTTAGCATTATTATTTACGATGGTTTTGTGTATTATGTTATTGGTTAAGCATTTATTGTTAAGTGGGCAATTGTCTTTGTTTCTGCAGTTATATTTAATTTTGCTGTATTTTATTGTTATTGGAACTGTTATTGGTTTTGTTGAGTATTTTTTTTTATTCTAATCAGTTATTATTTTCTCCGTGTCATCCATGCAGCTGAAAGTAATTTTGATTTTATTTTTAATGATAATGTTTGATAATTTGTTGTTTTTTGGGGAAGTGTTTGTCAATTATTTTGAAAAATATTTTCCCTAATTTTGTTTTTATTGCATTTTTGTAGGAGGCGTTGAACCAAATTATATTTCTTTTTACGTTGTTTTTGTTTAAATTGTTTTCGTTTTTGTATTCTAGTTTGAATATCTGCTGTTTCATGTTTTTTTTATTTACATTCGGTATTTTTAGTCTACTAGAATTTGTTGATATTCTTTTATTGATAGATATGGTTATTTGTTTAAATACGTTAGGTGGGTTGGCTAAAATTTTTGTTAATTTATATTGGATTCTTGGGTTTTCTGTATGGTTTGTAGGTTCCGTTATTTAGGTTAAATGTTTTTTCTAAAAAAATGACTATTTTTTTATTTGATTTTATATCTATTCTAAATTCGAGGTTTTCAGTGTTTTGTTATCTCTTGTTTCTTATGCGTTTCTGTCTCTCGTGTTTACCTAAAAATTGTAGTTTTCATGCCTTTAGCTAATGTTCTTAATATTCTGCATTTTTTCTCTGTGTTTCCATATTTCTTCATTTATTTTCTTGCTAGTCAATATATATTTTTCTGACTACCATTTTGGCGACATTCTCAAAAATTCATTATTCATGTCTTAAATTGCTTTTTTGATTGTCCTATAATCTCAATTTTTGAAATTTCCACCTTATGCAATTTCCAAATTGGGGTGGTCATCAACTTCTTGCATCTCTTTTGAAGTCATATCTTTCTTATTACACATGGTAATCTTCGTATATCTAAAATAAACGAATATCAGTAACTACCTTATATATATATATATATATATATATATATATATATATATATATATATATATATGAATTGGGATCAAATGCAGATCAAATAAAGATCGGAATCGGATAGAATGTTAGGATAAAGAAGAAATTCATGAACGGACAAGATCAATTGGGAGCATTCCAATTAATCTTGTTCCAACATGGATTTCTTCTTTATCCTAACATTCTATTATACAATGCGTTTCAAATTATTAACGAGGTGACACTTTTCCATCCTATCCAAAAACTACTGGTTAGAATTTAACAAAATTAACAGAGAATGATGCCACCACCTACACTGTAAAAAGTTATAAAGTTCTAGAAAAAGAACAGAATTTACGGTCATTTATCTAATTTACTTAAATTATGAGTGTGTCAAATTATTAGCGAAGTGTAATAAAAATCCCTCTAAAAAAAGAAAATAACACTTTGTTTCATTTACAGATTTTTATGGATACATACAGTAACTAAGATGAAATTAAATCGAATAAAAACAAGTAAACAGAGTTTAAAAAGGATAGTGGATTTGGTTAATGTGAATATGTGATCCCTTTTTTTTTAAATGACTTGGAAAAGGCGCTAGTCAATCGATCATGCCAATTTCTGAATCCCCTCTGATGGAATTTGACGTGATACGTTGCCAATTTCCCGTCATAAGTCATCCTTGCTTCTAAATTGGCATCCATTGTCATAAACATGTCGCTTCAGAATGCTCCGCAAGTTTTCAATTGCGTTTAAGTCTGGAGAATTGACCGGCCAGTTCATCTTCTGAGGTTCACAGAAACCCAATTTCTGCAGGTACTCCATATTTTTATGCGCTGAATGTGAAGGAGCATTTTCTTGAATAATCACGATGGTTCTCCTGAAGGGGATTTTTTTACCCGAGATTCCAGGTGATCTTTGAGGAAGGCGATATAAGCATCTGGGTTTATTTTCAGGTACTGTCCACAGAGCAACCATGATACCTCCAAGAATACCAGTCCAAATAATAATAACCCCTCCTTGTTGGCGTGTCAAGTGTCCATTTACGATCCAACCTTCGCTCCAACTATCAGAGCCATCAACACAAATTTCGAGAAATCGACCATCATGTTCTCCTTTGTCCATTTCAAACGCATTTGTATGTGTACTTTTGTCAATTGAGCCTTTGTCACTGCTCTCACTGAGGTCTCGACCATTTTCAGAAGATGATACTGGACACTGTTGCTTCTACAGTGCTCATTGAAAGTGCTCCACTAGTCAGGCCTGGGTTATTTATAGCTTCAAGTTTCATTCGTAACTGGCCGTTGATCTCGAAAAGGACTTCCAATGTGTGCTTGACTGAGGCAGGAAATGGCTGGTAAATTTCTAACGCCTCAAAAAACATAACTGCTCTCATTTACCCACGAAAGAGAACCCTCCCCGCCTCTCATTAGAATGTCTGATGCTGACTCATCAGTTCGCTTCTCTGTGCCTGCTTCGTCTCACGCTATCCGCTGACCTAAGATGGAACAAATCCATTGAATCAATAGCAAGGAAAGTTGGTTCTCTGTGACGTACCAGAAAGTTTTTCTCGTCTGAGTCTATCCTTCATATCCATATTCAACCATTTGCCCTTGCATGGACTACTGCTGCCATATATTGTCTGGAGCCCCTCCCCCGCAGCTTGTCTCAAGGTCCTCGACAAAATCCAGAGACGGATATGAAATATGGTTGGTCCTGATCTAGTATCTTGTCTACAGTCACTTTCTCACAGACGTGCCGTCGCTTCCCTCTGTCTTTTCTATAAGTATTTTCAAGGAAACTGCTCCGACGGGCTGTTTTCTCTGGTTCCCAATCTGCATGAATTTAAGCGTGTTACTAGGTGTCATCTCAGTCCCACCCTTTCACTGTTGAAACGGTTAAATGTAGTCGTCTCTTCTACTCCAATAGCTTCAGGTCTGGCACTTCCCTTTTGTGGAACTCCTTTCCTATTACTTGCTTCCCTGACAGTTATAGTCTTCAAATATACAAATGTAATGTCAATCGACATCTTCTGATCCTTTTATCTAATTCCCCGTCATTCTCTTTATCCTTTCTTCAGTCCCCGTCTCTTACTCTTTCCTCCAACTCTCTGATGACACTCTCGCCATGCATGGGGTGAAAAGTTAAAAAAAAAAAAAGAACGTCGTTACAAAAAAAACCCCCAAAAAACATCGAGTGAGCCTTATCAGCCGTCTTATGTACCTGCAACAAATATTTTCACAGTTTGGTGATATCTTCCAATTATTTTGGATATTCTTAATGTAGATTTGCTTTTGGAAAGTTCAAATGTTATAATGTCTTTTTCAGAAGGGATCAAGTGACATCTGCGACTCATAATTGCCCGATTATAATGACTTTCGTTTATATTCTGGAACACTTCTATATACGTCAATATTGCAAATGGCTACTGTTTTTATACAGCCTGCGCATATATCTATTCCCATTAAACTGTGACAATTTCGTTTAATTCCGACTTAATTAATTTAATTGTTTAATTAAGTCTAGAAATAGGTATTGCCTATGTATGGAGAAAAAAAATTAGCTATAGCTACTTATAATAACCACAATATGGTACTCACTAGATCTAAAATACTTAATGGTTGTAGACACAAAAAAAGCCTGGTTACTTCAATAATGTGATAGTTTTTATTTTCTCCGGTGACCGTTATACCAATAAAATACCTTTTGGCTTACCCTCCTTTGTTTTTCATTGTCTTGTTTTTGTTTTGATGCTCTTTTTTTAAAATTCTTTCTGATAGCCTCGTGTGACCCTTATCGGCCCTCTTACGTACCTCTGTAGGAGCTGCAACAAATCTTTTAATAGTTTGGTGATGTCTTCCAATTATTTTGGATATTCTTAATGTAGATTTGCTTTTGGAAAGTTCAAATGTTATAATGTCTTTTTCAGAAGGGATCAAGTGACATCTGCGACTCATAATTGCCCGATTATAATGACTTTCGTTTATAATCTGGAACACTTCTATATACGTCAATATTGCAAATGGCTACTGTTTTTATACAGCCTGCGCATATATCTATTCCCATTAAACTGTGACAATTTCGTTTAATTCCGACTTAATTAATTTAATTGTTTAATTAAGTCTAGAAATAGGTATTGCCTATGTATGGAGAAAAAAAATTAGCTATAGCTACTTATAATAACCACAATATGGTACTCACTAGATCTAAAATACTTAATGGTTGTAGACACAAAAAAAGCCTGGTTACTTCAATAATGTGATAGTTTTTATTTTCTCCGGTGACCGTTATACCAATAAAATACCTTTTGGCTTACCCTCCTTTGTTTTTCATTGTCTTGTTTTTGTTTTGATGCTCTTTTTTTAAAATTCTTTCTGATAGCCTCGTGTGACCCTTATCGGCCCTCTTACGTACCTCTGTAGGAGCTGCAACAAATCTTTTAATAGTTTGGTGATGTCTTCCAATTATTTTGGATATTCTTAATGTAGATTTGCTTTTGGAAAGTTCAGATATTATAATGTCTTTCTCAGAAGGGGTCAAGAGGTCACATAATTACACGATTGTAACGGCATTCGTTCATATTCTGGAACACTTCTATATCGTGTTAATATTACAAATGGCCACCGTTGGTTTCCTGTTGCGCAGAACAATACAGTTTTTTTATACAGCCTGCGCATATACCTATTCCCATTATACTGTGAAAATTTGGTTAAATTTTGATTGGTAGTTTATAGACAAAATGTAACCTCGTTAATAATTTGAAATGCAATATATATATATATATATATATATATATATATATATATATATATATATATATTGTGTATATTTAGGCAGCAATTTTTCATTAATGAATCTTTCATTAAATAACATAGACAAGTTTTGCCTATTTATTTTAAGTAAGTTCCTTTCATATTGTGTGATAAGCTTAATCACATTATCGTTGAAAGACGAAATGAAAACACCATACTGATAAATCCAATCTAAGCTTTCGGCTTGCACAACCCATTATCAAAGATGACAATTTCAATAAATCAAACAACACACGGACGAAACAACGGTGATAGTCTGCCCTTGCTGCATGAAAATTTCCAAGTAACGACAAACTCGTAAATACGAGACGCGGAAGCGAAAATCGCGTTGCAGCTCGTGACGTCACACATGACCACGCGAGAGTTTATAGCAACGGCTTCCCATATCAAATATTTCTCGTTTTTCACTCTCGCGTGGTAATGTGTAAATATAGTGTTTTCCTTTCGTCTTTCAACGATAATGCAATTAAACTTATCAAACAATATGAAAGGAACTTACTTAAAATAGACAAAACTTGTCTATATTATTTAATGAAACATGCATTAATGAAAAATTGGTGCCTAAATATACACATTCTATATATATATATATATATATATATATATATATATATATAATTTAATTTAAATTAGAAACAGACAACTTTAAGGATCCATTAAAGTGAGTTTTCCTGGTACCTCAGATCACATTTCCGAGCATAATATATATATATATATATATATATATATATATATATATATATATATATATATATATATTATGATGAAGATCCATAGAGCTGAATAACAGAATCTCATACCACCGAAATAGTTGTTAGGAATTATTTAAATATCTGCATACTTTTAAGAAATGCGGAAAAAAGGACAGCACCAGTAGTACGCAGTTATCAATGACATATGTACCGTTTCAAACTGCAAATAAAAGAAAAGTACAGATAACTCTGTAAGGTGTGATTTAGGATATATTTCTATTATTTAGCGGATACGCGTCTTCTAAAATGATGAAGATCAATATTTATAGAATCTGACAAGTGTCGTATTTAGGAAAAAGTCTCATGAATACTAATCTAAAAAAGAAAAATTATCCCCGCACAATTTCATTATAAATTTTATAAGCTTAAATTCGCATGTTCTATTTATCAATTGAATGCAAATTAGCTAGAATCAATTGGTTAATCACAAAACATTGATTTTTTTAATCATTTCGCACAAAGCAAGGCAATACAGCCACTAAGACGCAAGGGGTTATTAAATGTGAGAGTATATGAGAAAGAAAATCACTATTAAAGAAAAGAACAACAAACGAACAAGAATTAAGTAGACAGATGGTGGCATGAGACGTTGCATTTAAGTTTTTGAAGATCAAAGTTGACTGATCCACAAGCGAGAAGTGCGATAAAAGAAACATTATTTTTCCCTGTTTTTTTTTCCAATTATTTGTCTATATTTCTGAGATGAGGTATTATGTACACTATTTACATTATTCTGACTATTGTCCTCATCTTTGTCGCCATATTTATTACAATGTTTCGGCCGTTGTACGCTCTGGCCTTCTTCAGGTGGTTGGAATGTCGAACTGAACCCTTTATTTCATTCACTGGGGTAGACTGTTCTAGTTCCACGTGCCATGTTTAATGGATGTCAGTTATCTCCTGTTAATTACCTTTTCCACTGCATTAACTGTTCAGTTCAACATTTCAACCACTTAAAGAAGGCCGGAGCGTAAAACGGCCGAAACGTTATAATAAATATGGCGACAAAGATGAAGACTATAGTCCAAATAATGTAAATAGTGTAGATAATACCTCATCTCAGAAATATAAACAGATACTGAAGAAACTATTAGTCTAGAACTCACGGTTACATCTAGCCATTTCAATTGTAAAATGATGAAACCTTGCCGCCTATCTAGTACTGCGCTTAAATTTATAAAGTCTAGGTACCATATAGGCTATGGGCCAGAGGCCAAAAAAGGGCTTAGATTTTGAGTTCGTGGACATTTTATTCATATGAGAAAATTTCAAATGTTTCTAGGAGTATTTTTCGTGCTGATTTCAAATCTGAAGAGATCTCCAGGCTAAATGTGCGCACTGCTTCAGAAAATGGGAGATAATACAGGGTGTGCCATTTACGGAAAAAGTCCATTTTCATGGTTTACTTCATGTAAAATGAACTTTAAATAAGTTTTTTAGCACATTTAAGTGTATCAACAAGAAGCTGATATATCTATGCCCTTATGTGTTAATTTATTTAATCAGGAATTTTCAGCAAATAAAATGACTTGCATAAAGCTATAACAATGAAAACGTTACTTTCTATTGTCGTGTGAGTTTCCCAAATTCGAATAACCACGTAAAACATTGCAGTGTATATTAATTTGATAAAAAAAACATGAAAAATCTTTATGTATGTTTCCAAATCTTGTGCCTTCCAAAAATCATAGATGGAAGAACTGTTTTCAAATACTTCTGGTGATTGACTTTTCTTCATTCTGGACTGCCATTTACTTTTTGATGTAATTTTGTCACACATACACATTGACTGATATAGAAAGCTTAATGTTTAGACTAACTTTGACTATATATATAAAAACATATTGTAATAAGAGGTTTTTTTCAGTTATGTTGAAATAATTGTTATCAAGTAATACATTTATAAAAGGAATTGAAAAATAATTGATTGTCCTCTAATCCTGCAAGCTCATCTTATCATTCGCCTTCTGAGGAGTCAGAATCTTCTATTTCATTAATCTGCTGCACTACATTATTTTTTTTAAGTACATTAAAACAATCTATACACTGGCAAAGGTCGGTACAAGGCAGTGTTTGACGAACACAAGAACAATGCCTGTAGTTACAGCTGTTCTTCTTACAGTTACACTTTACTAAATTCATCAAGGTAGATGGAGTTTTAGGAAGGCTGATCCAATGAACAACGAGTTTTTGATCTTCACATTTCCAGCCATAATTTGTTGCAGAAGGAGCATTAATATTAATGTGAAGACATTGTCGCCAAATTACAGCCTGGTAATTTGCCCTTTCTGCATGTAACCGTAAACTATTTTGGCAAGGTGGTAGAGTATTATCCAATTTTCCAGACATATGAAAAATATTAAAACGAGCAGTATTTACAGAAGAAACATTTCTCTGTCCAAATAGACAGCACACAAATTTTTCTAGTTGCTGGAACAAATCATCTGTCAGGTGCCAGTTGCAGCCTAAAAGTGTGAAAGTTTGAAGAAATTCCTCTGTTTCTTTCATTAACTCAAAGGGTTTTATTTTACCCTTTCCCTTAAAGCAGCTAACAGTATCACAACCAGTGAATGCATGCAAAAAAAGTAAGGCACTTGAAAGAGCAGGTCCACATTTCTTTGCAACTGATTTAATAGAGATCAAACAAGATGATCGGTTGGTATTAGTAGCCATATATAAATCACAGCTTAATTAATTTTGATGAGCAAGGCAAAGAAGAAAAACATCCGTATCTGGAGTCTTAATGATAATGGAAGGGAAAGCAGTTGATGCATGCTTTGCATGAAGCAAAAGAAGGGTATTGGCTTCTTCATGGTCAGTTGTTAATTCTGGCAAAGTTTCTGTGATTACTTCATTTGTGTCACTATGAGGACACAGCATGAAACATCCTTAGCTAAATGAAGCAATCACAGTTTTTCCATGAAATTCTTCTGCTGGCAATTTTTTCCAATGCATCAACATAAATAAGATGAGGGATTCTTTATTTTCACCAGACATGAGGAATTTTCGAAATTGTACCGGTGTTTTCTGTTTTTCATTCAGAGCACGTAACAGGTGGCATGGGGTAATCAAACGGCGTCTTCTTTCAGAGTCTTTAATACTCCATGGATTGTACTTATCACAGACAAAGTCAACTCTTGATGACATATAAGTAGAAGCAAGCTTGATTACATATCTAAAAACATAAATACTTATCTCACCAAACCTTGATGGAACATGGTCTGCAAGCTGTTGTATTACTGCCATTCCATCTAATATCAGTGCTGCATTGTTAATTTTCATATCAGGAAACTTTACAAGAAAATAATGAAACAATGCAGCTTTGTTGGTACGCTGCAAAGAACCATTTTTCAAAATTAGTCGTTGTTGAACAAACTGATTAGAAATGTTACAGCCTTGTTCATGGGCTGTCAAAATGTCATCTTTAATTTCAGAAGATGCTACTTGGCCAGATGCAATGTTAATTAATTCTTTTTCCCAATATGCAAATGGATTTTGCATAGACTCAATTGTCTGCATGACACTCTGAATATCTGCTTCATCCTTTTGATATCGAGAACTACTCAGGTCTTTTTTATTATGGCAGCCCTCTCCTTTTCCAGCCATTTCAGTACAGTTTTTAGAGATTTGAGCACATTGATTAAAAGATAAAATCCAACGATGAACAGCATTGCCATTATTTGAGAATCCAATCTGCCCACCTCTGGTCTTGCTATCTCTATTCATTGTCTGTTCAATCGTCTGGTCCATTGCCGTCTGACTAAAGGGGTACTGGTTTTGTTGCTGAACTACAAAATCCCCAGCAGCAAGATGCTTTGCTATCGCAGGGTGGGTATCTGGAACAGCAAGCATCTCATAGATATAAACAGGAAGATATCTAGCATAGTTCAAATGGTCATATGCAAAATACCAAGGTACCATTTCTGCTGCTGATTTAAGATGAAGGTCCCAATCTCCTGTTCGTGTAGCACGAATAAAATTTAAAAACAAATCTGCCATATTCAAGTAACTCATCCAAAATGCAAAAGTTGGAAATTGGCTGCATCTCTCTTGAATAAATAAGGATAGTTTGCTTTCAAACTCTTTAAAATCATTTGATGTGCAGAGATCTTGGAATTGTGTTTTGGGAAAAGCATAATATAAATTTTTAGACAATGCAATGAATTTAGCTTTTTCTTCTTCACTTTGTGTTTCAATAAAAGTAGATACGAGTTTCCTCCTTAAGGCTTCAGACATAATTTTTATGACTCTGACACTTCGATTATAGTGCCTGCCTTTCATGACTCCAGGTAATGATCCTTGTGCCACTGTTCCAGCTTCAAGTAGGACATCAGCTAGCCCCAAATCTTCAAAGCGATTTCCAATGACACTGAGAAACGACATGCAGGTGTGGAACTCACCAAGTCTGACAACTGTTTTTTGCATATACATGGCATCATTCCAACGTATTTGCTGTGCTTTAGCATAAAATGCAAGATCAAATGTTAATACAATACATTCAGTTTCAAGCTCATCAGCAATAGCAAGACTTTTCAAAAATACTGCATTCACAGTACTTAGTTGAGTTGGGTTACCATTGGCCACAGGCAAATATCCAATATTGCTTTTTGGTGGTATTTGGTCCTGTAATAAAAGAATATTGAAACCTGTCCAACCTGGAATTGGAGTAGTGTTTTGGTTGTCACTTTCACAGTGCATATTGATCATGGTCATAGCCAAATCAGTAATGCTTGTTTTGGTCTCACAAAGTGATTTAAATAAAGCATTTTGAATGCTGTCAATTGAAACTAAAGGTAGGAAAGGTCCTACTCTTTTTGCCACATAATATTTTGGTTGGGCGCTTCATTTAGCATCACACTGCGCTTCTTACTCCTGATCATTTGGAGCCGGTCTTTTTCTATTGCGACATCTTCAATATGTGATAAGTGATCATAAGTTAGCTGCTGCACTATGATCCCATTTGTATTATGGGTTGTTCCCTTACCACTCAGAGTTTCTTCTCCAAAGTCATTATTATCCCAGGCTAAATGTGTAAAAGTTTTCTTTTTAAAACCCTCTGGAATGTTACTTTTTGATAGTTGTTGTTCAGCCAAAGCCGTAACCAGTTCTAGAGTTGTGCTGTGGCTTATAGAGTGCCCAAACCCATTTAAAATGCCTATAAGTTTTGCCTGACCAGTCCAGTGTCGAACAGCCATTCCCAGTGCATAATGCTTTGATAAAAACAAATTTCTTCTGTGAGAAAGATTCAGAATATCTTGTCCTATGGCAAGTAACTTTCTTTTATCTTTCTCAGACGCAGTATTAAATCTATTCTTCATTTCAACTTCATCAGAAAGACCACACATCAATGCCAATGCATTAAAACGTTCTACAGGAATTATCTTCATAGCACATTCTGTAGTTATACTATTGCTCTTAGGAGGCCAAGATGCTGGTGATTCCACAGAAATAATCTGATTTCTTAAATACATGCTAGCATGATACAAATTGTACCTATTGTTTTCATCGCCATCTGAAACAAAATGTAAAAGAAATCACTAAATAACTTTTTCAAATATTCAGAAATAAAAATACTTCATTACTATTAAATATTTTTGTGTTCTAAAATTTATATATGAGTGTGATATAAATATTTTCCACTGGTAACATTTGGTAGTAAAGTCTGTTCAGATAACATCACACAATTAGATCATTTAATATTAGGTATAAATTAATCAATGATTAGAAGTAAAACTAATGTTAAAGAGTTTACATTATTATTTTAGGTCTTATTATATTTACCTGTTGCTTCATGTTCTTGGGTTCCTTCATCATCATCATCATCATTATCATCATCACCATCTGAGTCATCTGCTGAATCATCAGTTTCACTTGTTCCCATTAGGTTAGAAACTATTTTTTCACAAAACACCACCTCACTCTGATTCCTCTGTCTTAGTTTTAAGAAAGTGAGCTGTGGAAAATCATGTAAAATCTGCTGCTTCAGATGTTGAGTTTTAGCCGCGATAGCTGCCCCTTCTACTGATTTAAGAATGTTTCTGTACAGTTCAGACAGTTTGGACATTCGTAAGACCTGATTTCCTTTAATGATTTTTTTCATTATAATATCTTTCTTGAAAATATCATATGCAGTACTGTGTTTTGTTTCATTGTTCATGTCTACTGATCTTTTTTTTTTGTATCTCAAGAAATTAGTATAATTAATTTTACAAGTATGATGATATTTTAACTCTGCAGCTACAAGATCTTTATCCTGTAACTGACAAAGAAGATCTTCATCATGTTTCAGCTTTGCAGCAAATAAAATTTCATTTACAATGAGTTCACATTGTTGCAAGGGTTCCCTGGTGCGCCTTCCGTCAATTTTGTTTCTTTTATCTTTTCTTTGTCTTTTGCAAAATATGCATTTGGCTGGGAAAACAGAGGAACAGCGAGTAGTTTGATCATCTTTACCAAAAGTGGATTGACTAAAATTACTACTGCTCCTCAACCTTTTCTAACTGGGTTCAAGCTCTTCATTATTGGTTGATGGGGCAGTGTCAGTGAATATTAAATTCATTTCTGTAATGCTGCGTTTCTCAATTTTTTCCAACCTGTAACACACCAGCATAGCTAGCATTGACAATCTTTATTTAAATCATAAAAAATTCTGTAAAAATATTGTAGATGAGCAGATTATTGTAATAACTAAGGAAATTTTAAATGCCATTTATTTCTACATAGAATTATTTTAAAACAAATGCAAATTACCTTGTTGACAGACAAAGTTGTTCCATTTATTTGCATATTCACAAATTTTTTTAAGAGTTATTTCAGTAAAAGAAATATTTTTTTCATTCGTATTAATTGATTCAAAATGTATTGCACAAATATTCGGGGAATTCATTTTCGCCGTATTTTAAAATTTTTGAATTTAAGGGAGATAACTACTAGCCTAAGAAACGTCATATTTACTCAATTATTACCTCCCTTACTTGAATTTTATGCTCGGATTTACCAATAAAATATTCAATTTAAAATGCAATTTATAAAAAAATGCGCAATTCTCACCTGGAGAACTTTTTAGATTTAGACTCTACGGTATCGACACTCCAGAAATCAAGTAAAATTTTTTCATATAAATTTTATGTCCACGGAATGAAACGAAAATCGACCGTGGCCTATAGCCTAATAGAGGAAAGTAATATTTATATTGTATTATACAAAAATGTGGCACAAGGTCAAAAGGGGGATTGGGGAAAGACTTTTCTTCAACTGTCTTATATTTAAACTTAACTAGCCGAAATCACTGACCCAAACATACATCAATATTCCTTACTCCACAAAAACACATTCTTTCTTACCCTTTTTTCACCATAATGCCTCAAGTCTTAACTAGTCCACATCTGTACAATTTAACTGTGGGGGTGGGGAATATAAATAACCATAGAGGAAAGTAATATTTATATTGAAAAAAAAAATGTTATACAAGGCCAAAAGTTGGTATGGAGGAAGGCTCGTCTTCTATCTGTCTTATCTTAAACTTATCTAGCCACGATTATTGGCCCAAACATACCACAATATTCCTTACACCAAAACAGCTTACTTACATTCTTACTTACCATTCTTCCTACACCCACCATAATACCTCAATGTCTCTATGAAGTCCTGAATAGTTCCTATATGTACAATTTGTCTGTGGTGTGGGGAATAAAAATAACGTCTTTTAAAAATGAAACCCCAATGAATATTTACAATGGACCATAGAAGAAAGCTCATCAGAATAATCCCCATGAAAGCATTTATAGAAAAGGCAGAAAGAAGTTGGGTTATAGCGGCAGGGAAAGCGACTAAATTCAAGATGCCACGGCAGGACCAATAACATAGCAGATTCTTCTTTGTATTTAATCAAGTATATCTGATAGCAGAATCAACAGACCAGATATTGCTTATTTTCTATTTAAAAATAAATTGCGATAGTGGTTATTGATAACTGATATTGATAATATTGATAAAATTGATAAATATAGATAAATAATTGATAAAATAAATAAAATTGATAACTGATATTGATAATATTGATAATAGTAATAAAATAACTTGCATAATAAAATCTGACATAGTGTCGAGTGGTCGAAGACGCTGATGATTTTTCTCAAAAAATTCTTCTTGCAATTCAATGAAGTTGATTAACCTTTACTTTAAGGAGAATTACTGAAATAAGGATAATACTTATTAGGTTATTTTCAGCATTGAATATAGCGTGTATAACGATTAACCTTCCGTGTATTGATATTAAGGGATGAGAGAAATGTGCTATAACTGTTTAAATATCTCTTATTTTCATTTCCCAAGTACTGAACAACATAGAGTTTTGTACTACTTGCACCCCCGAAGATGATCTTGGAAGAAGATCGAAAGTCCTTGGGAAATGAAAATAAAAAACATTTAAACAGTTATAGCACAGTTCACTCATCATTTAATATCAATACACGGAAGTATCCGTGAGTATGAACGGATTTTGTTAAAAATTAGCAGACATAATGTCTTTAATTTTTCACACACACACACACACACACACACACACACACACACACACACACACACATATATATATTGATATTTCACGTATATTTGAATCTAACAAAGGAGCTACCCAGTTTTCACTTTCCTGGTTTGGTAGACTCTAAAAGTGCCTTCGAATCCTTATGGGTGATGAATTATTTAACACCCTGCAACCCCTTTCCCGCAGATGAACCGTTGGAATCTTCATGCTGCTCGATGGCTATTTTCATGAAAAATGTTCAAACGAACTACATTCTTTAATCAACACCAATTGTAACGTTCGCGACTAAGACCGACCATAACACGCATAATGTAAGAAAACAATTCCATTGGTGAGATGTAATTTTCAATCGAGCAGCTTCTACCCGCGAACCGCTACTTTGTGAATTCGAATCCCAAGAGGATGCTTCCCCTATACACTACAATCTTAACCTATTCAAGTTCAGGGTCAACAGTTATCTTCCTCACATATTCTCTCATGAACTGTGCATCTTACTATGTAACACTCTACTTTAAGTGGCTCTTGGACTTTGCACAAGGTGAACGTTATTGTAAAATAATGTAATCAAATGGCTGTTCATGGTAATACTAATATATTATTAGAAGGATCTTTATCCGAAAATATAATTACAATTCTATGCGATAGAAAATGATAATGCAATTTTTGATCCGCTATTTCGTTTGATGCACACACGATAAATGTTTTCTTTCGAGAATGATCCATCATCAGCTTTTCTACGTGAGTGTCTAATCTTTTGTCGGATAAATTCAAATTATTTCTGCTGTTTTTATGGATTTGCTTTACAAATACTGACACCACTTCGCACATTTGCTTTCGAACAAACATCGCTGATAGTAAAATTCGATAATTTTCTCTCTGTAGTTAACTGTCTTTTTTTTTTTTTTTTTAGTTCTCTGTTTTTCTTTTTCTTTTTTTTTGAGCAAATCCGCCATTTTTTGTTGAAAAAATACGAAAGCTGGAGATTAACCTCAACGGATCATTACCTGAAATACAGAAAAAATCACTTATTTCAGACAAGAAAAAAAAATTCTTCTCTTCCTCCCCTGTCGATTTCTAATCAGATGAATATTCAGTAAGATTTATTTATGGATGACAGATGTCATGAATGACATTTTCTCAACCAGTTCGCAGTCTGTTCAAGGTGTAAAAATATTTTCAACTCAGAAAATGACATGTCTGTAAGCATGAGTCTGCACTGATAACACTGGGCAACAATGTTATTCGGGTAAAGGTGCGTATTAAACCTTACGCAAAATTCTAGGAAATCCCAATTTGTTATATACATGTTTAGGGAAATTTGTCATATGAATTACACGGGAAACCAAAAACGTTTTGTCTGCTACCCAGACAACTTAGACTGTATTAAACGTAACTAAATCGAGTAGGCTAATTCCGGGTCCTTACATAGATTTTTTAAAACAAGCCACGATTTACTGTATACATATGATTAAGGATACCTTATTTTATATTAATTACACTGGACCACACAAAATTTTATCTTTTATTAAGACACATTATGCTACACTTATCAAAATTGAATACGCTGATTCCGGATTTGTAACTCAAATTACTTTAGCACCTCCTGATTTTGTGTTATGTGTACGAACTTGTCTGATAGAGCCTCAATCTAGACTAACCTGGCAGAAAGAACTTAGCTCTACGCAGACACTCGTAATTACAGAGGATTTTAAAAGTAGTATACGATCCTTCATATAAAGTCCAGAGTGCTTTGCTCAAGCGATATTTACAGATATGGCTTAAGTATAAAACAACTGGTCAAAACATTTTTTAAAAGACTCTCTTCGATGTCAACCACACAGTCCACGAAAGAGCAACTCAGAAGAGTTCACAAAATCAAGTGAAAATATAGCTGGATTTAGACCCAACCCAAGAAACCATCAAAGCCACTGTTCAGCTCAAAATAGAAAGGCCAATAGGATTTGGTGGAATTCGACTAGAGATTTGGAAACATGGGGTCCCATCCTTACACAGAAAACTCAGAGTTTTTGTCTGGTTCTAGGAACAAGACACACTTACTCAAAGTGGAAAAACGCGACTACTACCCACTATCAGAATAACTCTGATTTCCATCATAGGAAAATTTCTTGAGGGAGTACTTCTGAACCGACTGATGCAAAATACTTTCCAAAAAGCCAGTCTGAATTTAAAACCAACAGAGATACTCCCGACAGTTTGTTTTTGTTGTCAGACAGTTGAAATAGAAATGTAGAGAACAAAACAAGGAAGCATCCGTATGTAACGCCTGTACGCCTTACCAAATCGCGGCAAATCTTGAAACGATTAGGGCGAGCCTCAAATTTTCTCAACTTGATCTTCTAAAAATAAAAGTACTTAGACAATAAAAATAAGAATACCTAGACAAGTTAGAAACAACGAGGGCTTCTCAGATCAATTTTCTATAACTAGTAGTCTAACTTTTCCATTTTGTCGCCATATATATATATATATATATATATATATATATATATATATATATATATATACACTGTGTAACCCGGATATAAGAGACCCGGATATAAGAGAAGCCCGGATATAAGAGAGATTTTCTCTAGTCCCAAATTAGAGCCATACTTATCTAAACAAAATAGACCAAACCTGGATATAAGAGAAACCCGGATATAAGAGACGTCTTCTCCGGTCCTGACAACTCTCTTATATCCGGGTTACACAGTATATATATATATATATATATATATATATATATATTAAGACATTTTTATGTTTATACATTCTTTAAAATAATTATCGGACTTTGTCCATTTCATATATATATATATTAGCTCCTGAAAATAAATTAATTCGGTCGAGTACTGTGGGGAAAAGCGCGTATTTGTAAACAGTAAATATTACTGCTAATAATGCAAGACTCTCCCAAAGAACTGAGTCCTATAGACCACTGGCGTGTTTATGGAAAAATAAAAACGCAAAAATTCGCCTTTCGCTCTGCCGAGCGTCAATAGAGTAGGGGTTTAGAAACGCTGTTATGTTGCTGGTCAGCCTCTTGCTTTGCATCTGTCTATATTTATTAGATGACTTATTGTAAATATTTTCACTATTTACATTGTTCGGACTGTTGTACTCATATTCGTTGCCATATTCACGACGTTTCAGCTGTTGTACGCTTCGGCCTTCTTCAGGTGACTGGAATTTCGAACTGAACACTTTATTTCGTCCACCGGGGTAGATTGTTCTAGATTTGCTATTCCGGATGTCGCAGTATCAATCATCTCTCTTTTAACTGAACTATCCAAGTTTTTGCTCACCTCAGCTGTAGTTAGGTATTGAACTCACAACTATTTGGGTCAAATCACTTTTGTCTACTGGGCCATGTGACCTCAAGTGGGTAAAAGCGCTGGTAAGGCTGCGTTATTGAACCAAGTTCTTCGCAATATTCTCCCGTATGATGTACCATAGAAACTTTGATGCTGAAGATTGTGTCTAAATCCATTACCGACATGATGATAGCCTGTTCAATCCGAGGTGACTATATGCTCACATCAAGAAAGGGAAGCAACTCATCCGGGAAATACTCTTCGCCGTTGCTAATGCCCATGTTGCGCTGCTATGTTGCTGGTTAACCTCTTCCTTCGGAGACATTCTGAAGACGCCTAATATAAATAGGCGAAGCGCGTAGTTTAACTTTTCCACTTTGTTGCCATATATATTGTCATGGGTCCTTACCTATAACTAGAGAATGAACTCTTCCTAACACTATTTATGCTACGCCTCTCAAGAGAGCGGGACGAATCGAGTCAAGCCGGTAGTAGTTCACTCCAGACCAGACAGACAAACTTCCACATCTTGTATTATTATTTCGTGTAATATACTTTCGTTATTTCTACTCTTGGGTTCGTGTTGTTCTTCCTTGGTCTTAACCTGGACCATAACATATATAAATATATATATATATATATATATATATATATATTAGCTCCTGAAAATGAATTAATTCAGTTGAGTACTGTAGGGAAAAAGCGTGTATTTGTAAACAGTGATTATTACTGCTAATAATGCAAGACTCTTCCACTGGGTTGAGTCCTATAGGCCATTGGTGTGTTTATGAAAAAGTAACTATGCAAAAATTCGCCTTTCGCTCTGTCGAGCGTCAATTCCCAACTGATACCAAATCGGTCGGGTTTCCGTCCTGGCTTGAAGCGATCGGATGTCTAGCCATACTGAGGAGCTGTAATACAGCAAAACAGCCTGTTTGTGGATGACCATATATATATATATATATATATATATATATATATATATATATATATATATGGAACTAGACATTTCGCTCAACAGCCAGCGGCGAAATTCTGTTTCATGCTTAAATGCAATCTTCAGGCCACGTGTGATGCGTTTAAGCATGGAACAGACTGTCACCGCTCGGTGTTGAGCTCAATGTTCATTTTACATACTCTCTATTTCTGATATTGTACACTCTAAACCATACCATAAAAGTATATTTTTATCACACACACACACACACACACATATACATACACACACACATATATATATATATATATATATATATATATATATATATATATATATATATATATATATATTAGCGCTTAATATCAGTGAGAGAGCTAACATATTTAGTTGGATTGATATGTTTGTGACTCTGGTATTCACGCTGTTTGCAATCGTCAGACAATATATATTAATTCAATTTAATTAGAAAACAGACAATCTTAAAAGTCCATTGATTATATTTTATTTCGCCAGGTAGTTGGGTTTTACCTGATTCTTCAGATCACATTTACAAGGGTCATTATATATATATATATATATATATATATATATATATATATATGTGTGTGTGTGTAGAAATGTAAAAGAAAGATAAGAATATGAATTCAAACGTTGATAATATTAATTTAAAAAGGTCTTAATACAAGAGTAGAGCAATATATATATATATATATATATATATATATATATATATAGTTTATGAAAAACTAGGCAATCCGTATGGGTAAACCTAAGCAGGATAAAATCCAGAGCTCAATGTAAATCCAGAGCAAATAATTTAAATAAAAACAGACCACTTTAAGGTTCCATGTAATAAATTATTTCACCACAGCCCTTTTAAAGGACTGCGGGTCATCAGACTTTACTTCTAAACAAAAAATGAAAAGAAAATTTACACATTTTTGACGGGCCGTATTAAACATATGTAAATTAACGAAGTGAGGAAGTGAGAGGGGAGAGAGAAGACATGTGAGTTAGCAGATATTGACACATTTAAGCGGTTAACTTAACGGAAGTTATATATTGATATCGAGGGGGTAGAGAAGAAAAACCCATAGAGAGAAAAAGAGAGAAGGAAATTATGAGAGAAGATGTCACTAAATTTCTTTGTAAAAAAAGGCTAGAAATAGACGCTGTTATTTTGCTTTATTTTGAGTGTCATTTTGGGGGTTCATAAAGATTATAATGTTTGATATAAATTTGAATGTCTCTACAAATAATTTAATTTGATGTTTGTTAGTGATTTAAATTTTTTTCTGTATGTATATAACTATGTAATTGAACTTGAACATTGATACGTCTTTTGATATGTATATGTATATGCGTTTATATGGAAAGATAGTCATGCATGTGTTATTTTTTTTGTGTATTGTGGGCACATTTTTGGAGTGGGTGGGTATGGTTATGGATATGTATGTATATATACTTGTAAATATATAGGTGAGCTGTTTTTTTATATATGTAGTTATATGTATATATGGGTGCATATATGTGTATGTGTGGGTATGTGGGTACATGTATATGTGTGGATGTGTATGTATACAATTTTTTATAATTTCTATATATGAATGTGTGAGTGTGGGTGTGTATATATAGATGGGTACATGTATGTCGTTCCATAGATAGTGTATGTATGTATGTATAAATATAAGTAGTTGTGTGTTCATATATATAATATGGTAGAATATAGATATTATAAGGTAATTAAGTATGGATTTTGATATATTTTTTCATTCACGCACATGTGGGTGTATATATGTATATGTATATTTGTGTGTATGTGTATATGTGTGTATATGTGTATATGTATATGCGTGTGTATATGTGTATATGTATGTGTATATGTATATATATATATATATGTGTATGTGTATATGTGAATATATGTATATATATGGATATGTATGTATATGTATGTGTGTATGTGTACGGATATGTGTGTAGATGTATATTTATGGATACATAGAATATTATAAAAGAAGAACTTATAGTCCTGTTATTAATGTTTTATCTCATTTTCTCATTTAATATTCTCCAGTTGGAAGTTGAGTTTAAAATTCTTTATAATATGGAGGAAAATTTTTTAAATTGATAATTTAATTTAAATTGAAATATATTACCCTTTAATAATCATTATTGATGATAAAATATTTAAATTGGAAAAATTTTTGATATTTAGGTAGATGTTAATACATGAAGTTACCTGTGTATCTCGACACATGGGTACCTGTATGAGTGATTGAATATGTAAAGGAACGTGTGTATATGTGATATTTGTATGGGTGTGTATACAGTATATGACAGAGCAAGATCTTTAATATTACCTTCAAATATTAACTTAACTAAAATTTAAGTAAAAGAGATTACATATCTAGAAACAGTCACGAGTTAAATTCATGAACAAAATTCAAACGGATAGAGATGTCAACTTAATAATCAATAATAAAATTTTTTTTAAAGAGATTTAAAAAAAAGATTACTAGAAGTAAACTTATATTTTAAAATAAAATTTTATTCTTTTAATGTACTTTTTATGAATATTTTTCTAGTCGACTATTTCATAGAAAATCCCCAAAATTAAGATAAAATTTTTTAAATCACTAACAAACATCAAATTAAATTATTTGTAGACAGTCTAGAGACAATCAAATTTATATCAAACATTATAATCTTTATGAACCCCCAAAATAACACTTTCAAAGTAAAGCAAAATAACAGCGTCTATTTCTAGCCTTTTTTTACAAAGAAAATTAGTGACATCTTCTCTCATAACTTCCTTCTCTCTTTTTCTCTCTATGGTTTTTTCTTCTCTACCCCTTCGATATAAATATATAACTTCCGTTAAGTTAACCGTTTAAATGTGTCAATATCTGCTAACTCACTCATGTCTTCTCTCTCCCCTCTCACTTCCTCACTTCGTTAATTTACATATGTTTAATACGGCCCGTCAAAAATGTGTAAATTTTCTTTTCATTTTTTGTTTGGAAGTAAAGTCTGATGATCCGCAGTCCTTTAAAAGGGCTGTGGTGAAATAATTTATTACATGGAACCTTAAAGTGGTCTATTTTTATTTAAATTATATATATATATATATATATATATATATATATATATATATATATATATATATATATATATATAAACTGTTACATTGGAACATGCAAGTTACCTCGACAAAAATGCATATTTGTTTCAATGTCTAAAGACGTCTAAACAAATATGCATTTTTGTTGTGGTAACTTGCATGTTCCAATGTAACAGTTTATTATATATATATATATATATATATATATATATATATATATATATATATATATATATATATTTGTATGTATGTATGTATGTATGTATTCAAATGTTATTTTAACTACTGCATAAATATAAATAAAACACCTGAGCGTCCGAACAATATTGAATATATAGGGAAAAAATGTTGCTGAAGGAATTTTAATAATCTTCTGTATGCAACGGAGTTCTTTGCTGCTCTGTGGCGGTTAAATATTACTAATCTTATTACTAAACTTGCAATTTGAAAATAACTTGCACTAATCCGATACACACACACATGCACAGACACACACTGACACACACTGACACACGCACTGACACACGCATTGACAGATGCGCGTGCGCGCACACACGCACATGCACGCACAAATAGCCACAAACACACACATACACACAAATGATAATTTCCAAAACCTTTGTCTGTGTAACTTGCATAGTCATGTTTACTGACCAGCTGATAACTTTTCTTTTCAAAAATTTTGATTAGAAAATCTTCTCTTATGAATCTTGTGAAATGCGGAGATTCTATTGGTTGTTGCCGTTGTTGACGTCATCGTCATTTTGATCTCTGCATGCGCCATCTTAAATCTTTCGCGTAAAAATGTGAAAGCGAGATCGCCCAAAATATCGGATTGTCTCTGTCAGTGATATTTGTTCACCGGTAGCTGAAGTCCAAAATATGATTGAAAAGAATAAGAAATTATATCGCTTTTTCCTAGTGTTCCGTCTTGCAATCATTTTCACTTCTTTCTCTTTCCTCGTTTTTTTTTCTTCTTTTATTTATCGATGGCCTTTTATAACACTATGTTTATTTTTCATCTCTTTTTTTATTTTAACGTTTTCTTTGTTTCTTTTTCCTATTTTACTCCTTTTTTTTCATATCCACCTTTTCCTCTTCTTCCTTTTAATTCTTCTCCCTTCTTTTCCGTTTCTTCCTTTTAATTTTTCTTCATTCTTTCCCTCTTCTTCCTTTTAATTTTTCTTCATTCTTTTCCTTTTCTTCTTTTAATTTTTCTTCCTTCTTTTTCCTCTTCTTCCTTTTATTTTTTCTTCATTCTTTTACTTTTCTTCTTTTAATTTTTCTTCCTTCTTTTCCGTTTCTTTCTTTTATTTTTTCTTCATTCTTTTCCTTTTCTTCTTTTAATTTTTCTTCCTTTTTTCCTCTTCTTCCTTTTAATTTTTCTTCATTCTTTTCCTTTTCTTCTTTTAATTTTTCTTCCTTTTTTTCCTCTTCTTCCTTTTAATTTTTCTTCATTCTTTTCCTTTTCTTCTTTTAATTTTTCTTCCTTTTTTTCCTCTTCTTCCTTTTAATTTTTCTTCATTCTTTTCCTTTTCTTCTTTTAACTTTTCTTCCTTTTTTTCCTCTTCTTCATTTTAATTTTTCTTCTTTTAATTTTTCTTTCTTCTTTTCCTCTTCTTCCTTTTAATTTTTCTTCATTCTTTTCCTCTTGTTCCTTTTAATTTTTCTTCATTCTTTTACTTTTCTTCTTTTAATTTTTCTCCCTTCTTTTCCGTTTCTTCCTTTTAATTTTTCTTCATTCTTTTCCTCTTCTTCCTTTTAATTTTTCTTCTTTTAATTTTTCTTCCTTCTTTTCCTCTTCTTCCGTTTAATTTTTCTTCCTTCTTTTCCTCTTCTTCCTCTTAATTTTTCTTCCTTCTTTTCCTCTTCTTCCGTTTAATTCTTCTTCATTCTTTTCCTTTTCTTCTTTTAATTTTTCCTCCTTTTTTCCTTTTCTTCCTTTTAATTTTTCTCCCTTCTTTTCCTTTTCTTCCTTTTAATTTTTCTTCATTCTTTTCTTTTTCTATCTTTTTTCTTTTTCTCCCTTCCTTCTTTTTTCTTGATTCTTTTCTTCCATTTCCTTCCTTTTTTGTTTTTTCTTCATTTTTATTTTCCTACCTTCCTTTATTCCTTTATATCGTTTTCATTTCTTCCTGACTTTATTTTTCTTCTTCTTCCCATTGTTTAATTTTTTTTTTATCTTTGTCGTCTTTTTTTCTTTTTAATTCTTATTTCTTCTTTTTTCCTTTCACTTTTATTTTTCTACATCTTGCTTCTTTCTTTTCCTTTTCTCATACCTTTTTCATTTCTCCTTTTTTTATTTTCTTATCTTTGCTTCTTTCTTTTTTTCTTACATTTTGTTTTTGTTTCCTTCTTTCCTGTCTTTTCTCTGCTTACCTTACCATTTTTTTTTTTTATTTATTTCCATTCTTTATACCTTTTCCTGCTTGCCTCCATTTTTTTTAACCTGTTTTTGTTGCTATCCGTTTTTATTTTTCTTCCGTCTTTCCTTCAATTTTTCATTCGTTCTGTTTTTTCGTCTACAGGAAAAAGAAACAACTGAAAATGATTCCAAGACGGAACAGTAGGAAAAGGCGATATAATTTCTTATTCTTTTCAATCATATTTTGCACTTCAGCTGCCGGTGAACAAATATTAGGTTGGTGCAAAAATATTGTCGTTTTTTGACGTATTTTTTAACGTCAAAAAACGACAATATTTTTGCACCAAGCTAATATCATTGACAGAGACAATTGTGCTTTTTGTCTTTTTAGTTCTTATTCTCTTCTTTTTCTTTTCTCTCCTTTTTTCTTTTTTTCCATACTTTTCTTTTTCTTGCTCCCTTTTTTCTCCCTTCCTTCCTTCCTTCCTTTTTCTTTTTCCAACTTCATTCTTTCTTTATCTTTTTCTTTTTCCTTCTTTCTTTTTCTTTTTGTATTTCTCCTCTTTCTTATTCACGTGTCTTTCTTTTTATCCCTTCCTCCTTTATATATTTTTCTTCCTTCTTTTCTTTTTCTTTCTCATTCGTTCTTTGATAGTTTTCTTTGACTATTATTTCTCTTCAAATCTCTTTGAAATTTTATGATTCTTCTTTCTTCTATTTCATTGTTTTGAATTTCTTTTCAAACATCTTATTCTTGCCTTCGATCTTTTATTTAAACATCTACTAAACTGAGTTTAGTGTGGCCAAATGCCAAACAGGATAAGTGGGTTGGGGAACTTCCGCGTACCAAGTATAGTGCGCTTGCTTGCATTGATAAATTGCTTTCGCGATTCTGTCTTTTAATCGTAATAGAATTCCGAGCAGAAGCGATGGTGAGGAAATACGGACATATCCCAACCACGGAGCAGGCCATTATAGCTTTTTTTTTTTTTTTAGATACCTTTCTTTTATTTCTCGTATAACTTTCTGTTATATTTTTTTTTTTTTTTCGATTTGGTTGTTCATTGTTTTTGTTTTTTTTTTGTGTGGCAATTTAATTTCTGGAATGACCGCAGGTAAAATGTTTTACTCGAGCTTATCCGGACATGTTTGAACTGTCACTTTCTTGAGACGCAGACCAGATGAGTCATTCGTTGCCGAGGAGTAGAGGTGGTTGTACGTGTTTATATTATATTGTTGGTAGGAAATGAACGAAAGGGATTTTGATCATCAAGTTTTATGGAAGGATTAGTGAAAGTTCTAATGAAACGTTAATCTTATTAAAATGTTTTATGGTGAAAATACTATGAGGAAATCAGGTGTTTTTGAGTTCTACAGGTAAGTGGACTGCGAAAAACTCAAAGAATTCATGCGAATGGGGACAGAGTGTGAACAATGATGCTCTCAGATCGAAGATTAAGCGTATGACTGGTAGCAGAAGAACTGGATAGGAAGAGAGAAAGAATGCAGTAGATTCTTAAAAATTTGGGTGTGAGAATGCTTTCCTCAAAGAACGCGCTTCGAATCTTGACGATTTAATTCTTAGAATGGCCATCTGAAAGCAGAGTTGGCTTACCTGATCATTATTGGTTGCTGTCATCTTCAAAGGGCTCTCCACTTGGCCCAGTGGATAAAAACCTTCGTTAGATCCAGTGACTAGACCCAAAGTGTTGTGAGTTCAATACTAACAGTGATGAACCAAAAAAACTTGGAGAGTTTAGTTAAAGGAAAGTAACTGAGAAATCCGGAAGAGGCACATCACGTGGAACTAGAAAAATCGGTGGACGAAATAAAGGGTTCAGTTCGAAATTCTAATTCCCTGAAGAAGGCCGGACCGTACAACGGTCGAAGCGTTGTGAATAGGGCAATGAAGATGAATATAACAGTCTGAATAATGTAAATCATGTAAATAATCATAATACCTCATCTCAGCGATATAAAGATATATTGAATATACCATCTTTTTTTGTTATTACTGTACGACTTGAGTATGCGTCTATACAATCCAGGAATTGAACTTATAATTACTATGCTACCAGATTCATGAATCAACGCTTTAATTTTTGAGACAATTCAAAAGTTAAAACTTGGGGCCTTAAATCTTGTGGTTTTATTTCCTGTAACCTGAAATTTTTCTTTCATTTGTCCCTCAAAGTTTTCCTTTTCTCTTTTCAGGAATCTTCATTCTCTTTATCAGATTTCCTGCTTCTATAATTGAGCACTTTACGTAGTTGTCTTTTAACTCGTTTTGGAGGTTTTTTTCTTTGGACTCGGAGCTTGAACACTGGACGATCGATTCTTTTAATGTTCTTGGTTCTTTTTTTTTTGTTCCTCATTTTTCCTCGGGTACCAATTTTTTCTACTGCAAGTCGAGTTATCTAAGGTTTTTCCAAGAGCCAGCATCGTCCCAACGATCCGTTTAGGTGAAACCTAGGTAGGTTTGCCTGGTTCCTTAGGATTATTTTATATATATATATATATATAATTCATCGAGTCTGAAAGAAACCTCAACAGAATGCAAAAAGTACTGGACGGCCGTTTCGTCCTATATTCGGGAACCATCAGCAGTGCGCATCCACTACTGAGAATTGAAACCCTGACAGGTAGGTTGTCAAGCAAACATCATACCAACTGTTTCACCGGGCCTCGGTGACGAAGAGATTGCAAATCAGACTCAATATAGCACCTTTCACTCACACATTCCGTGGTGAGACTCTACTGATTTCTCTGTAAACATAGGACTGTGCCCCCTGACTACTCTCACCAAGCCGCTCACTCTAGAGCATTAGAAGCTGGTTCAAGCAATGATATACACAGGTAGAAATTATTAGGAGGATTTGATAATATATATATATATATATATATATATATATATATATATATATATATATATATATATATATATATATATGTAATAAGGTAATGAAGGGTTTGGTAATCCGAGTGGATGCAATTCAGACAGCTCAATATAACACCAGAGCGAGTATTAATTAAATAATTAAGAAAGAGGCAACCTTAAGTTTCCATGACTATAATTTATTTCCCCAGAAAATATATTTTCCTGGTTCATTAGGTCACATCTCTAGTTACAAAGGAATTTGGTTTCTTTTATTTTTAATACAAGTTTTGGAGGGATAGGTTTAGATTGATATAAAGTGACAGAGGTGGTAGGAGGGGGAGGACTATAGAATGATCTATCTTGGAAATGGAAAGTAAGGATAAGGTTGTTTTTAAATATATATATATATATATAGTTTACAAATTCAAGTGCCCTTTGGGAGATTGTATCTCCAACGAATTAAATAATATTTATGTTGGTCACACCACAAACTCGCTTTCACGACGCTTGACACTACATTTGAATGATAAGTCTAACATTTTTAGGCATTTAAAACAACATACCTAGTCGCATACACAATTCCGTAAAATCCTTGTAGAAAACACAACTATACTTAAACATGAAAACAATAAACAAAAGCTATAAATTCTTGAAGCTATATACATAAAACAGTTGAAATCTAACTTGAACAAAATAAACTATGAAATCTCCACAAATATTCTTAAATGTCTATAATTGGTAAGAGAAGCCATTGGTTTATACCAACAGCTTCCCATACTTAATACTTCTCGAATTCACTCTCGCGTGGTCATGAGTGACGTCATGAGCTGCGGTGCTATTTTCACTTCCAGCGTCTTATATGCACGTTGTTTATCGTTGCTTGGAAACCATCCATGTAAACAGAAATAGACTATCATCTCATTCTACTCCGTGTATTGCATAATATATTGTACTGTAATTGTCATCTTTGATAATGGCTTATTATTGTGGGAACCTGACCTACCTACAAATGGACTCTTCCACACTTATATAATGTGGCTACCAACTACGAGCGAGAGCATGAGAGAAATCACCAATGAGAGAAAGTACTCCCCTGTCCACGTTTACTAGTGTATTTCTTTAACCGAGAATATATTATTAAACCTCATATCCGAGTCCGTATCTTTTATAGTCCAACACCATAACACTTATGTAAGCCGAAAGCTTAGATTGGATCAAAAAATATATATCAATATTGTTATTTTCTTTCTTCCTTTAATGATAATGTTATTAAGCTTATCAGATGTTATGAAAAGAATTCACATAAAATAAATCGACAACACTTGTCTATATTATTTAATGAAACATGTATGAATGAAAAAATGCTGCCTAAACACACAATTTAAATTACATATATATATATATATATATATATATATATATATATATATATATATATATATATATATGTATGTATCTGTGTGTCTGTGTGTGTATGATTGAAACGAAAGGTGGTCCACGTGTGTTTCTTGTAATATATCGATTTAATAGGCCGCTTAATAAAATTTGAAGAATGAAAAGTCAACAGTCTGGTTCTTCGGACACGCCTGTACTCTTTTTCTACGATACGAGGAATAAACATTGAGTAAAGAAAATAACGCAGGCGTGTTAGAAAATTATGACATTAAATTCTCTTCTCTTTGTTCCTCAATTCAGGTTAAGAAATAATAAATATCACTTTTATTGACAATATTCGGATAATTTTGTTGGCTTTTTATTCTTCAAATTTTATTAACCGGCCTATTAAATCTCTCCATTTCTTTCTCTCTCTCTCTCTCTCCCTCTGTGTACATATTACACACACACACATATATATATATATATATATGGGGGAGAGAGAGAGAGAGAGAGAGAGAGAGAGAGAGAGAGAGAGAGAGAGATGGTTAGGTCTGCAATACTTCCTCACTATCAGGTCATATATACATCAATAAATTAACAGCGTACGAATGAAATGTTCGTATAAATCTTTCAATTTACTCTTAATATTATAGATTAGAACTTTCAAGCCAAATTTCTTGATAATGTTTTGTATTGCATATTACGACCTAACGACAGGCTATTCTAATTTTGATTTTTCAGTATCTAGAATTGATTGAACCCGTTCACTACGCAGTGTTGTAACAAAAGAAACAATTGATAGTCCGAAGTCTACAGGCCCATACAATGCGCCATATGCGAAAGATCTTACTATGCAATGATTGTTTGTTTCATCAGATTTGCAACTTGAGAATGGCCGCTGTCACGCAGCCAAAGTACGGGTTGAACTTAAGCCCAGAAATATGTATTTCATTTTTTTTTTTAATGCATCATCCACTGCATCTATCCGCAGTAATATTTCGTCTAGTCAGTAGTTTTTTGAAATAAAAGATTCCTTTTTCGAATTCCAACAACCACAGAGAAGGACATTTTACAAAGTAGATGCCGTTTCGTTTTCGATAATGAAAACTAACTAGACTATTTTTTTTACGATTTGGATCCTCGTGATAAAACAATTTTTCGTCGTCATCGACTAATTTTTTCTGTGCTGAGAAAAAAAAAAAAAAAAAAAAAGAGAAATTTTAAAACTGGGACTGATATTCACAGATAACCCTGGCTTGATTCTTACATATATATATATATATATATATATATATATATATATATATATATATATATATATGATGGACTCTCCCTTCGAGTTCGACGTATGAGGTTACGCCAACCACGAACTAATTATCTGTATGCGTATGACAGCCATCACTTTTGAGACCGGCTCGAGAATTGCACAAAAGACCACAAACAGTACAGGAGAATGTATTGTATCCAAGTGCAGCTGTCACACTGTTAGTTTTCTTATTTTGTTTTCGTGTTTCACGCCAACGAATGATGCTTACTTCTTGATGGTGCTTTATTCCTGAATGGCAGCTCAAACGATACTCTGATCTCTTCATAGCTACCTCTTCAAAGTTCTTGAATGAAATGTTGACGAAAGAAATGTTGCTCTTCAGTTTATGTTTATAATTGAGCCAAGGTCTATGTTATGGGGTCCACCCTTTTCTGATATAATGGACTCGTCCTGCTGCCGTTAAATAGCCACAGTCAGTCAGAGATGAGAGGAGAGGAACAAAGTAGAGGAACGAGGGTAGAGGAACAGGGTGGAGGAACAGAGTGGAAAGTACATAGACACTGTGATTGAGTTGACGTTAGAAGTCAGTTACAAGGACGCCCGACTCAAAGGAAGTTTACTTCGAGACTGTATATAGCGATCTTTGATTAATACTAACCTGCGTTCCTAGATTTTACTAACAGCATTACCTTTTGTATTTTGTGTAAATAGATTTAATTTCTTAGCTTAAATACTTGCGTTTGTCATTTATTGGAGACCGATTTTTCACGCGGAATCCACAACAGTCTACAAACATTTCTATGACCACTGAGAAGTTCACTGTAAAAAATAACTTTTGGTATGCGATCATCACTCATCCTTGCTACATAACCAGTCCAACGTAGTTGTGATTGCATTATGAAGGTCTCGATGGTACCAATCTCGCATTTCTCAAAAATAACGGCATTTGACACTCGATCATCAAATATTAGGCCACAGATTGTACGGAGACAACCTTTATGGAAGACATCTAATCGATTAGTGTGCCATCTATAAGGTGTTCAAGTTTCAGAGCCATACAAAAGAGTTGACAAAACAAAAGGTTTGTACACTTGGATTTTAGTGCAAAGCTTTATTCCTCTTTCGTCCCACAGCCTATGACGCAGCCAACCAAAGAAAACGCGCTGACTTTTGCAATGCGATTAACAATCACGCCATCAAGTGATGCACTTGAATTTACTATGATCCCGAAGTATTTGAAAGATTCCATATACTTCCATAGATTCTTTCCATCAACTTGTAAAGGGACCTTGGGAAACTTACGAACAGGGGGGGGGGGTCTCTGTTTTACACCCTCTAATTTGCTTCGGTTTCGGGCAAGGTTGATGAATAACTTCAGTTTTCCTGACGTTGATGGCAAGTCTGAATGCCTTGCATGCCGCAGAAAACCGGTTCAGTAAATCTTGAGCTTCCTCAAAAGAGTTAGCTACAAGGGCAGTGTCGTCTGCAAAAAATAGATCCCATATAATATTGGTACATAGAACGGACTGAGATAAATAAATTGATAGATAATGAAAAAATTGAGATAGATGGATACATAGATTAGGATAGATGGATAAATCGATAGATAATGAACAGATTAAGATAGATAGATAGATAGATAGATAGATAGATAGATAGATTAGGATAGATGGATAAATAGCTAGATATGAACAGATTGAGACAGACAGATAGATTAGGATAGATGAATAAATAGATAGATAATGAACAGATTGATATATATATATATATATATATATATATATATATATATATATATATATATATATATATATATATATATATGGAGAAAAATATTTGGAAAAAACAAACAAAAATCCTTAAATGCATAGATAGATAGATAGATAGATAGATAGATAGTGCACAGATTGAGATAAATAATTAACAGATTGAGATAGATGATGAACAGATTGAGGGATAAATAATAAACTGCTATAGTGAATAGATTGATATATATATATATATATATATATAAAGAGATAGATAGATAGATAGATAGATAGATGGATAGATAGTGCACAGATTGAGATAAATAATTAACAGATTGAGATAGATGATGAACAGATTGAGGGATAAATATTAAACAGCTATAATGAATAGATTGATATATATATATATATATATATATATATATATATATATATATATATATATATATATATATGTATATATATGAGCATATACAGTCAACAACGTAATTATTCGTAGATCCATCCATTTTGAATATTTTTATCCATTTTTCAGAATCTAATACCCGTATGATGTCATATTTTTTGTAGGGGGCTTATTAACATATAAAACACCTGATATCATACGGGCATTAGATTGTGAGAAATCGTTAAAAAATGCCAAATTGATGGATGTAGGAATAATTTCGGCGTAAACTATATATATATATATATATAGATAGATACAGAAACACAGAGATGGTGAAGGAGCAGGTCTGTGATAGAAATGGGGAGAGAAATACAGAGGGAGAAAAAG
>OZ010596.1:25756217-25801217 GCA_963932145.1 Acanthosepion lycidas
AATTATACCCCATCCATTTACCAGCCGGCATGTTCAAGAAATTTTGTAGAAAATATGTGTCCTCCGACAAAAATCGAACCTGTGTCCTATACGAACCCGTCATTTGATCGATTACTGTCGGAGAAAACATTTCTACGGCATCTCTCGGACATTCAGGCCGGTGAATGAAATTAATACAGTTTATTATAAACAGAGTATTTACTTAAATAATTGTATCCGTAAAAATAACGTATAATCAGAAAATATATTAAAACAATTGTCGGACTTATTCCATCTCATAATAAATATATAGATATAAGAACGAGGATTTGATAGCAAGAGCAAACATATATTTACTGTCTGAGGCATTGTTGTTAAAAGGCTGCTAAATGCATTGTGAGCCTTGACAAACAAAGACGAACCAAGTTTATGTGTGAATCGCTGTGTACCTTTGTGTAATCATATATAGAAATATGTACACGGTTTTCCAGAATTGAATCGCAATAAAATTATTGAATTCCTGAACGGTTTGGCAAAGCTTCTTTATTACAGTGGTATAAAAATATCGTCCAGAATAGAAAATTTATCAATTCCCTATATTCGACGGAAAGATTTACGGTTAAGTTCTCACATCATTGCACAATCTTTTTTTCTCTTTAGAAACTCAATCAAAAGTTCAGGGCAAATACGTGAAAACGGACAGAGAAAGATAGAAAATAAACAGATTCGCAAGTAGAGCCAGCAACCAATCAAACTAGCTAGATAATGAAAAGGTTGAGATAGATAGAGAGAGATGAACAGGCTTATATATATATATATATATATATATATATATATATATATATATATATATATATATAGATAGATAGATAGATAATAAACACACCGAGATAGATAGATAGATAGATAGATAGATAGATAGATAGATAGATAGATAGATAATGAACAGATTGAGGGAGATAATGAACAGATTGAGATAGATAATGAACAGATTGAGGGAGATAATGAACAGATTGAGATAGATAGATAGATATATAGATAGATAGATAGATAGATAGATAGATAGATAGATAATTAGCGGGTTGTGATAGATATATAGATAAGAAGATAATGACATATATAGATTGTTAGAGAGATAGGCATAATGAATAGATTTATATATATATGCATGTATAATGAACAGATTGAGATAATTAATGAATAGAATGAGATAGATAGATAGATAGATAGATAGATAGATAATGAACAGATTGAGGAGGAGGTATGTGATAGAAATGGGGAGAGAAATACAGAGGGAGAAAAAGGTAAGGATAATTTGATATCGGAAAATCCGAAAGAAGAGCGAACCAAATTCTGTGTTATACTTTGAACGTTTTTTTTTTTGGTGAGGATTGTAAATCAATGTAGATTTGGTTGGCAATCTTTACGAGTACAAATGCGCTCGATTTAACAATTCTTCTTTCGTAAGAGTATGGATTAATCAGTGCCCTTTTGGTTTAGGAAAAATAAAACATCCTGCAGGATTTATCAACATATTTGTATTTACCATAGCACCGTTTCATATATATATATATATATATATATATATAATACACAAAATATATACAAAACCAGATAGCGTCGGCCAGATTTTTATTATATATATATATATATATATATATGTATGTATGTATTTGTGTATTTAAGCAGGAAATTTTCTTTTAGGTGTGTCTGATTAAATAAATTACAAACATTATGTCTGCTTATTTTTAGTATATTCCTTTCACATTCACGAATATTTTTCCGTGTATTACAATCAAATGAGGCAAGAAATGCACTGTAACAGACAAAATCACTTGTATTTTTCGAGTACATTCCATCTCTTTCTGAGATCATCATCAGAGGTTCAGCTGGTAAGGCAAAAAATATGTGTAGCTATCCATTACTGATATTTTTTGTGTTTAAATGCAACAGCTGACAATTATACTTTAGCTTTCATTACAACGTGAAAAAATATCCATTATGTTATTTTTCTTTTTTGTTAAAATGTCATGGTCAAGCACGAATTAAAGCGTGAAAACTTTTTTTTATAGGCATTTAAGAACATTATTACAGTATTCGTAGCTGATTCTATTCAGTTTTGGCTTCAGTTTTTTAATCTATATTGCTTCGAGGATCTGTAGTTTTAATTTATTATTTTCTTGGCGTATGATAGTTGTATTATCAAGTAGTATTTTCTATACTGTGAATGCGGACAGGAATGTTGGTGTAAATGGTTCGAAATGGACGAATGGTCAGACATGTGTAGAGAAAGTCGTCTTGATAATGTAGTTGTCGTATATCCAATATATATATATATTTTCTGTCGGGGATAGATTTTCCCAAGGTACATTTGAATTGATATATAATCTTGGTTTTACGTAATACATCAGTTGATGGGGAGGAATTATTGCGAATAATTATATATATATGTATGTATGTGTATGTATGTATGTATGTGTGTGTATGTGTACATTTCAGTTTCTATTTTCATTATAGGCTTACGTCTATATCACATTGAAACAGACACATTGAAACAGACACATTGAAACAAATATTCGTCCTCCGACAGGATTCGAAACTGTATCCTATACGGTTCCGTATAGGATACAAGTTCGAATATTTTCTGTGAAAATTTCTCGGACATTCAGGCCGGTAAATGATGTTTAATACTGTTTATTATAAACAGAGCATTTACTTAAATATTTGTACCTATAAAAAGTATGTATAAACATAAAAATATCTTAAAATAATTGTCGGATTTGTCCATTTCATAATATATATATATATATATATGTATATATATATATATATATATATATATATTGTTAAATGTAGAAAGCGATGAATGTATATTATGTTTGATCATGAGCCGTTATATTTATATAGCGTATTGGGACAGTAGATCATTATTTAAACATATATTTTTTAAATATAACAGACAATGAATGTCTATATTATATCTGATCATGACCGATCTAATGTTCGAAAGTTTGCTTTAATTTCAGGTGAAAATAAAGACAAACATTGTACAACACATTACATTGCATCTAGACATATGCTTCTGTTGTTAATATTTCGGCCTCACGTGTGATATGACGTCACCGCAACTTGACCTTACGACCTGCGTCTGCTATTCCGCAACCGTTATCGTTGTATAGCAATCTACTATGTCAACATAACAGAATACTATCTTCGATGGTGAATATTCCTGTTGAAATGTTCGTATAACCACTCTGAGGATGGCTCAGATCAAGAACCACCTTACTAAAAAAAATATTCAAATGTTGAACAATTTTTGTCTTTATTTTCACCCGAAATTAAAGCAAACATTCGAACATTAGAACGGCTCATGATCAGACATAATAGACATTCACTGTCTGTTATATTTAACAATATATGTTTAAATAATGATCTGCTGTCCCAACATGCATACACACACACACACACTATATATATATATATATATATATATATATATATATATATATATATATATATATATGTTTGTGTGTCTTTGGGCACCTCGACATGGTGTAAAGTTTAGTAAGCTTGTCCCCCTAGTACTGTTACAACTGAGTAGTAAGTAAGGATATTATATGGATTAATGTCATGAAAGAGTTCTTTCATGTTAGTTATTTGGGGGATTTTGTTTTGCGCCATATCAACCTCTATGGGTTATTTAATGCTGAAATCTAAATATTTTGAACACAATTTTATGGCTTCAACTATAGATAAAATGTATTGTTGGTCATTTTGCTATAAATGTATTGTTGGTAATTCTACCATAAACATGTACTTTTGGTCATTTTTTTTAATATATAAATGTATTGCTATTATTTTACTATAAAAATGTATTTTATACTTTCATAGTGTTTTTTTTCCTCACTGGGGGCTCCAGGCTTTCGGCCTTGTGCCACATCTAATTTGTGCTTAGAAAATTATTTGGGCACCTCGACGCAGTGTAATGGTTAGAAAGCTTGTCTTGCTAGATCAATTACGACTGAGTAGTGATTTCGATCCTCACTGGGTGCCCCATACTTTCGGCCTTGTCCCACATCTGAGCTATGCTTGGAAAATCTGTGTGTGTGCGCGCGAGAGAGAGAGAGAGAGAGAGAGAGAGAGAATAATAATAATAAGTTTTCGATTGGATTATTGTTATTAAAACAACGTGTTGTATTTCGAAATGTATCGCATCGTTCTTTTTTTTTTTTTTTAAATATCATTGTCATTGCCCCGTTATTTTGTCCTGTATAATCTGAACCTAAATACAACCTCGGCTGCTTTATGTACATTATTCAATAGAATGAAAGTGATACAATGATTAATTATTTGTGTTTCTTTGAACCAATCAACAAACCAACCAAGAAAAGATTGGTGTTCAATTTATTCTTTTTTTTCTGATAAACTCTGTTTTTTTAATAGAATCTCTGACACATTAATCGTCGGACAAGTCATATTAGACGACGTGTGGGATGCTTTACGGGTGTTTCATCTCTATGTCAAAATTGACTATGGGAGAAAGAGCTTCTTGCTATTACTGTTTTATAATGGGTTTGCCAAAGGGCTCACCCCTCATTCTCAACTCTGTCATTCATTGTAGTATGCCAGTGACTAGACATGGGATAAAGAGCAGGGAAAATAACTTTATGCCTTTGCCATCAGAATTAGATTGAAAGGAGTATATGAGTTTATTTCGAGAAACGCTGTGATTGTATCAGTCAGCGTAAATGCGAGCTAAGCTACAGTCCATTCTTACTCTGCCTACTGAATCAAGCCGTTATCTGTCCGTATTCAACTGTTATGTAAATTAAATATTTGTAAGGCTGTGCTGGAACGGATCTGCGATCTTTACGAGGTCTGAAATATTCGAACAAACTGATTTATATTTAGCGTGAATCCCGGCAAATCTGTTTCACAAAGCAGCGGCTCTTGGGAAATTGCTGTCCAAATGTAACTAATTCTTCCCTCATGGAATACAAAAGGAATGGGGATGATTGAACATTTGCCATAGAAATAGTAATAGAATAGTGAGAAGTTGCAATGTTTCGAATGTAGGAGAAGAGGTTGTAAAGTGGAAAATAATCCATCATCCAAAAGGCCGTGTAGATGCTTTTGAACGCTATCAAGGTTGGAAAGTTTTGTTTTTTTTTGTTTAACGGCATAACAAATCCTTATCTGGCTCTTTAATGCTGAAATTTAATTTACTTGTGAGTTTTGAAGTAATAAAATATGATATATGTTATTCTACTTTCGCAGTTGTATACATGGTAGATGATACTCAGTTTTTCTGCATATACAAGTTTGTGTGGACATAATTACTAGAGGTGGGGATATGTGTGTCTTGGTGTAATTTTGATGAAGTCATATTTTGGAATACAGTTTGATTTCTTAAAGAAATAACAAGATATTATATGGATTAATGTCATGAAAGAGTTCTTTCATGTTAGTTATTTGGTTGATTTTGTTTTGCGGCATATCAACCTCTATGGATTATTTAATGCTGAAATCTAAATATTTTGAACACAATTTTATGGCTTCAACTATAGATAAAATGTATTGTTGGTCATTTTGCTATAAAATGTATTGTTGGTAATTCTACCATAAACATGTACTTTTGGTCCTTTTTTTAATATATAAATATATTGCTGTTATTTTACTATAAAAATGTATTTTTATACTTTCATAGTGCTTTGTTTTTGTTTGGGGGTTCACTATTTGCCAATAGGGATTCTAACAGGTGCTACAACCCCGGGTCAGAGTGGACCTGGGAACGACAATAGATAAGAGGTGATTCAACATTCCTCAAACCCTTAATCTCCCGTCCAGATATAACAGCAATACAATTTTTGGCTTCATCTGACTCTTGTAAATATAAAGCATCGTAGGAGTCAGGTACTTTCCCGGGCGGTAAATGGAAGCGGCCATGTTACTAGCACCTTCAGCGATGTATCATATATTCCGCTTTGGGTCTGTGGTGAACCAGCTCAAAGGAAAGAGCCTCATTTACAGTACAACCATTCATCATGGTTTAAATGCATGGCTTATTCCGCAATAAAGAAATAATAACTTGGTTTTTGAGGTAATGAATTTCACAACCACGTATACATCAATGAGCACTTAGAGGTAGGTCAGAGGAGAGATCCGCTGCCAGGTTATTGTTATTGTTGTGGTGTTCTCCCTCTAAGAGTCTATGTTAGTCTCTTCCGCCTACTATAAGATTAGTAGGAGAGAAGGCTTCGGGTAACTGTGAATAGATTGAGCACTAGTTCAGTCGATACATTCTCACTAGTCATGTAATACTCTTCTCGTGTACTTACCGTTTAATATAGGATATATCTGCAAACCTGTTTTTTGTTATTACTTAACCATTTACTTGGTCACAACATTTTGGCGACGAAGGATTCAAAGAAACGGACTTCACGTTAAATCATGAAAAAAAAAAGGAAGAAAATTTGCCAGTGTCTACAACAGTGGTGAATAAAAGAATTCTAATCAAACTCTACGACAAAAGGGTATCCATTGTTAATTACAACACTGACAGTGGAAAAAGAAACTCTTCAAAACAAGATGTCTACAAGTTCAATTCAGTGGTTGGGAAGAAGGTTGGTGAACCTTGTTATTTTTTCTATTCCAACAAGTCATTAAAAGAATTGTACAAGTCAAATAGAATTATTGTTTTCGCTGATAGGGTAAAGTAAAAATTTACCCCCTCTCTCGGTTTTAAATTTTAGGCTGAAAAGATGGATGTTGTGGTGTCCTCCCTCTAAAGAGTCTATGTTAGACTCTTCCGCCTACTATAAGATTAGTTGGGGAGAAGGCTTCGGGTAACTGTGAATAGATTGAGCGCTAGTTCAGTCGTTACACTCTCACTAGTCGTGTAATACTCTTCTGGTGTACTTATTGTTTAATATGCAATATATCTGCAAACCTGGTTTTTGTTATTACTTAACTAGTTACTTGGTCACAACATCTTCACTCTTAGAGGGAGGGACACCACGACAGTCATCTACATTTTTAGAGGTGTACCCATACATTGTTGCTAAGGTATTGACTAATGATCTGAGAATGTTCTTAGGCAGATCGGTAATATAAATCAGAAAGAGGGTAGGATAGAGGGGAGAGCTTTGGAAAACAACAAAACTCAATAAATTTGTGCTGCCCCAGTCCACATATACCAACAATACTCTATTTTTGGTTTAATCTGATACTTGTAAAGTGAAAGCAGAACGGAAGGTGTCATGTACTTTCTGGGGCGAAACTTTTCACCAGTCTCTTTGCCAATTAGATAGGACTCTAAAATCTCTAGATTAACCGGAATACAAAATTTAAAACAAAAACGCATTAAAATGGAAAGTAGAAAGGAACAAATTTATGATATTTTGTGCCGAGTTCACCATGAATCAAACTTGTTTCTTAGAACAGATTACGTGTACAGCGCGTCTGTAAGGCTGAGGAATTTTTTTTAATATTTATATGAATTTTTAAACAGAACAATTTTTCATCACTGAAAGAAAAGGAAAAATCTATTTCAACAAGTCATTTATATATGGAATCTTTCCAACAAATGCGTGGGGTAAGTATAAACACTAACCTGCCTTATTTTAGCAACTGATACATTATCTTATGTTCTATTTACTTCCAAATTTAGTTCTCGTCGAATTTTTACTGGTCGGCGCAAACATTTTTAAAACTAGAATGTTGGCGCCTGTTGAGATCCTCAAAGTATTTCGTATTGTTGAAGTTATTAACATTATTTGTCAAGATTTACAAACTCCACATTTCGTTCAATTTTCGCAAACCAATCGATGAAATTTGAATAAGCTGATTTGTTCGGAAAAAATACTTTGACAAAAAACCCTACTTCGAAGTTTAATAGTTTATTTAATTTAATCTAATAAAAGTTCATGGTAAACAATATTTTTTAAGAAAAATATATTTTTAGGATTTCTTACACTTGAACATATAACATCAACTGGCCATGCGTAAATATTTCTTTCTGGAGCTAAATTCCAACTTTTTGAAACTTGTGATTTGTTTATAGTTCCCATAAACGCAGGGCGAACTAAAAACTGGATTCTTGTATATATAAAAAATTGAAGAAAAGATAATTAAAAAAAAACAATATTACATTTTTATTAAATAAGTATTTGTTATTATAATCATTAAATTGTTATTAAAATAATGATAGTTATGTTAAATAATAAAACTTAATTTTTGCAAAAAAAAATGAATGAAAATTTATTGTACTAAGCTAAGCACCCCAGTAAAACCAACTACACTTTGTACGTTCTTATCTGTTTGCACTTCTCCTTAAAATTTGGTTTCGATCGGTCAATGTATGGCTATTTTAGACGGTGTGGTGGACTAACGGAAGTTACAGAATTTTATAGATAGATATAAGTTAGGTGTCCCACTGGAAGAAATGCCATTTGACATTTAAATCCTATTTGCTGCTGGTCGCCAGGAAGGAACTAAATTACTTTTTCACTTCTAATACACAATTCTCTACACTTAAGTTGCGTCCGTTATCCCTTAAAAACATTAAATATTATCACCCAAACATATGAGGCATGATCAAAAAGTATCGAGACTGGTGCTATAAAAAGAAAACTACAACACATATCAATTCGGTATTTAATCTCCTTCGAAGAAGACACCTTCTGAAAACCACACACATGATCCTGCGTTGTTTTCATTCATTCTTGGAACTCCTCTTTTGGTATAGTGAGAAGCTGCCTCGTTGCATTCTCTTGAACTGCCACGACATCTTAAAATATCTTTCCTTTCAAGATGGATTATATTTTTGAAGATGAAGTCGCGAGAGGGTGAGATCTGGTGGGTGTATGCTGGTTGTCGGACCTGGGTAATGTTCCTCTTCGTCAAAAACTGCTTCACAAGTGGATAGGAGCTCTGTGGTGTGATGAGCCTATCACATTCTACACACTTTCTTTCCAAGCACTGCTATAAACAACGGAGGTGAGCGAAAAGAATATAACTTAGCCTGTATTCGCGACAGATCGGTCTTTCTTTTCCAAACGGCTATCTATCTATCTATCTATCTATCTATCTATCTATCTATCTATCTATCTATCTATCTATCTATCAGATCTCTCTATTTCTTTCTCTGTCTCTGTCTGTCTGTCTGTCTGTTTCTCTCCCTATCTGTCTCTCTCTCTGTCTCTCTCTCTGTTTCTCTCTCTCTCTTTATATATATATATATATATATATATATATATATATATATGTAATGAAAATATATAATGAAAATGAGTGAATCGGCAGTCAATTGCCGATGCCTCCTGACGAGAGGACTAAACTATTACTAAAAGGATTGAAACACTATAGTCGGGGTACTGAATATAACATCTATCAGCTAATGACAAATTTTATATTTGTATTAATTCTATATCTCTTTATATTCAAATTTATCTATCTATCTATCTATCTATCTATCTATCTATCTATCTATCTATCTATCTATCTATCTATCCTTTTCTCTATGTCTCTCTGTATCTGTCTCTGTCTGTCTATCTGTCTCTCTCTCTGTCTGTCTGTCTGTCTGTCTGTCTCTCTCTCTCTATATATATATATATATATATATATGCAGTGAAATATATAATGAAAATGAGAGTCAACTGCCCATACCTCTTGACTAGAGGACCAAACGATTACTAAAAGGATCGTCTACGAAACTTTGGAGTCGGGGTACTGAATATAACAGCTATCAGCTAAGTGGCAAGTTTCATATTTCTATTAATTATACATCTCTGTATATTCAGATCTATCTATCTATCTATCTATCTATCTATCTATCTATCTATCTATCTATCTATCTATCTATCGCATTGTCTTCACGTTTCAGAGTCTCAGCTGCAGATCTCTCGTAAACATATTTCTCCTTTTGTCCTTAAAATCAACAAAAAAGGTTTCCTTAGTGAACACTCGCTAAACAAAATATCTTAAAATATTCTTCGATATTTTAGGCATTTTTATGATCCAATCTTGCGAACACAAACCGTTCGTATTCGTACAGTTCAGATGCTAATCATTCATGAAAGAAGCCGCTTAATGCATTATGAGTGCACCATGCACAATTTTCAACAGCAGAGGAGATATTTCACGGTGAAATAATCAGGAAAAGAGTTGATAGGCTCTAATTTATACGTCATTACAAAAGAAGTTGTATGTGCAAGAGAACTTGAAAGAAGTTTAAGGGTAAATATAATCATCGGGGTCACGTGATACATTATATGACTTCCGGTGACACTCGCTTTATATGCGCGTCACTAGAATATGGAAGCATTAGGAACTTTAATCTGGCGTATGAATTCAAATCTGATGTGATCGGAGAAATCGTCTTCATGAAAAAGCTTAATAATTTAAGTGGTACGTTAATGAGTGAATATGCACATTACCGTTTTGAATGTATACATATATGCAGGAAAGATTATTTATCTATATCAGTCTATTTCTATCTATCTATCTATCTATCTATCTATCTATCTATCTATCTATCTATCTATCTATCTATCTATCTCTATTCATATTAGTTTGGATTAGTTAATATCTATCTATCTATCTATCTATCTATCTATCTATCTATCTATCTATCTATCTCTGTTCATATTAGTTTGGATTAGTTAATATCTATCTATCTATCTATCTATCTATCTATCTATCTATCTATCTATCTATCTATCTATCTCTGTTCATATTAGTTTGGATTAGTTAATATCTATCTATCTATCTATCTAAATCGGTTAATATCCATCGTAATTTGTTAAAAAATTCTATCTATGTACCTATTCCAGTCAGCATGCACAAATGTTTGAAAATATTTACTGAATCTACTTCTGTGTTGCAAAATAATCGAGAATCTTGTCAGTCAAACTCCTTTGCACCTACATTGATATGAGAAACTAATTTATTAAAACTCACTCTTCAGAGGATGATCTGTCTGTCTGTCCATCTATCTATCTATGTGCGTATCTATCTATTTATCTATCTATCTATCTATCTATCTATCTATCTATATACGGCTATACAATAACAAATATACAAATGTAACATGAATTTAGTGTATTTGTATGTGAATTTATATGCGTTTATTTTTCAGTAATAGAGAAGATTAAAAGTTTTAACTAAACATTTGTTTTCCAATCCTAGATCGAGTGGGTTTCCGTCCTGCCTGCAAATAAACATGGTTGCTAAGTATATTCCAAAAGTTTATTTCAGTTCGTTGCCAATCCATTAAAATCGGATGAGATTCTCCTGGGATATCGTATGAGAAAAACCGCAAAACCCTGTTCTCCATGAATTTCCCAGATAAATTAGACTCTTCAATCGAATCACCTATATCGAAAATCGTACTGTATCCAAATCAAGACGCCAGAAAACTTTGATGGCTGCATATACACCTTCCCTGAATTCACAACAACTTCATCAAATTGTTGGTTTAGTAAAGATGTTATTGTTCACTCGTTCTACTGAATCCAAAAATACATTGCCCAGCACAAGGATTGAACTCACAACCAACGTTTTCACTGAGCAATATTAAAATAAGAACTAGATAAGATATCCCTAGGCATGGAATGTGGAACGAAAAATGTCTACCTTTGGAGTTTAAATAAAGCTTTCATTTCAGAATTGTCTGAAGGTTATACCTTGATCGATGTAACTGATGAAGACCGGAGGGAACAACGGTCGAAACGCTGTGATAAAAACAACAAAGATGAGGATAATAGTTTGCATGTAAATAATGCAAATAAAGCAGAACTTCCAAACCTTTTTCAGAGTATCGTAAAAAGAATCATGATAGTTACGATATAAAATGCAAAATAATGATCAAATCGATACAGACACACCCACCCACACATACATACATACATATATATATATATATATATATATATATACATCATATTTTATCATAAGAGAAAAATATTTTGAAATCGCTACACAAAATCTTTCATGTTTCAATACTATGATTGTACTTCATCAGGCGATGGTAAGTAACTGGTGATTAAATGATTTTTAAGGAAATTTGAAAACGAAGTGTTACCCCTTTTCTGAAAGGTGAAGGTGGGGGACATAAGGTCAGAATTAAAAATAGACTTGTGGGTATGTCGTGATTAACCAATTAAATGTCAGATCTACGCTAAATAAGAAAGGTCGGGGGGTGGAGGCGGGTAAGTTATTTTTTCATGTCACGAAAAAAAATGGAACATAGACCGCCCATCATTGACAACTGCTAAAAAAATTCGGCAATCTCTTTTGTATATATATATATATATATATATATATATATATATATATATATATATATATATAGAGAGAGAGAGAGAGAGATAGATAGATAGATAGATAGATAATGAAACAATTGAGCTGTACCATTTTTCAGAAGTTATAATGGCGGCATGTCGAAATTTTGACTCATTATTTTAAATTGTGCTTCAAACTGTAAATATCTGACCATACTGCAGCACAAAACAGGCTTAACTGTTTTAAGTGGAGTGAAATGTCCCATGTAATATATCACAGAAATATATTACAATGATTTCCTAGACTTTCAAAAAAGGAATGTTATATTATTTTCACTTAGAAACTCGCCTTAAAAATGATAGTTACTATTTTAATACTTATTAACTTTTTTTTTTTTGTATTTAAGTTTTTAAAATGTTGACATCTTCCGGTAATCTTGATGAGTGACAGAACTAATTTCAACTCGGAACTAATTTCCACTCGGAACTAATTTCAACTCGGAATTAATTTCAACACAAAACTAATTTCAACACGATTTAAAATCAAAGTTATCAATTTCCGTGAATTCCTAAACAAAATGCAATAAGTTGGTGTTAATTTAATTTAACATTAAAAATTCTTAGTAGATAAGATAATTCAGAATTCACCTTTTCTGCAACTTTCATTCATTAGTTCCGAGTTGAAATTAGTTCCGAGGTGAAATTAGTTCCGAGTTGAAATTAGTTCCGAGTTGAAATTAATTCTGTCACCCCTTCTTGATAACACAGGAGGGTGTCGCATCTCTTTGCTTGAAAAGTACTGTTGCATTATTTCAATTAGAATCTCCCCTTAAAATATAGATAAAGAAATAAAATGAAAAGAAATAAAATGAATAATAATAATAATAATAAGCTGATACCGTTCCCAGAATTCTAAAACATAACTCTCCCACATTTCATTACTTCCCTTTGCTGGAATCAGATGTCAGTGATTGACTCTGTTATCACAATAAAAAGTACTATAAATTCTTACCTTCCTTTCAAATAACCGCAACGCCCCCCCCCCCTCTACTTGCATATTATAGCTTGTATTCAAAGAAGAATGTGATTTCGCCCTGTGAATGCCCGCTGTATTAAAGAAAACCTACTGTTTCATTCTGTGTTTGTTGACTATGGACGCCCCTGTGAGTCAGAGAATTACTTTATACCCGTTAAAATTTAAAAACCAATTTAGTGGATAACCTAATTAACGGACATTGAATAACTTTCAGAATAAATAATATCATCGATTCATACATGATCCTTTTCAGAGTATCTTAAAATCAATCGTGATAGTTATTTTCTAAAACTTTCCGAATCTTAATATTTTTTATCTGCTGTTTTTGTATTTAAATTTTTACACTATTGGCATATTCTGGTACTCTCAGTAACACAGGAGGATGTCGACTCTCTCTGCTAGAAAAGTACAGTTCTCCAGAATACTGCTTTTGGTAAACAAAACTTTTCTTTTTCAAAAACTTAAAGAGAAGTATTGCTAGAACAGATTTTCGAGAAAATATAAACCATAATTTTTATTCTAAGGCATGTTTGATTTTTATTTTATTTATTTATTTTTTTTTTTTTTTTAGATCTGTTGCGTTTTCTTTATTTTATTTTTTTTTTGAGGTCCATTGTTTTTCTTGTGGCCGTTCTTTCGCTGTCAAATTTAAGCGCAATAAAAAAAATGTATATATTGATATTAATGGAAATAGTGGTGAAGTGTTAAATCTAGAAAACAACAAAATACGGGAAATTATCAAATAAATAATTTAGCAAAATACTTGCCATTGAAACAGGGATAAAAAAAAACAGTACAGAAACATTGAAGGAACTTAAGAATCGTTCAATGTCCAAGAGCAAAGATTTTGTTTCTATAACTGTAAAGGAACAATATTCACAACAGGCTTTTTTTTTTTTTTTTTAATTCTCTGAAGGCTTTGCTTGATTTCATGTTGCCATTGTAAACATTTCTATGGAATAAATTTTCGCCCTGTTTCCATTCGTGAGGTTGGCTTTGTTTTGTTTTAAGCCCTTTTCCCCTTTGCGATCATTCTTTGAATTTTTATTTGATTAATTCATATCATTATTCAGATCACTTGGTTATTTCAGTTACAGAAAAGAATAAACAAGATTTTTTCCTTAATAGAATAACAGAAATGGCGTGAAAAGAAGATAGAGATATAAAGATAGACAATGAACACATTGAGATAAATAGATAGATAGATAGAAAGATAGATAGATAGTGAACAAAATAAGATAGATAGTTAATGAAAGACTGAGATAGATAGATAGATAGATAGATAGATAGATAGATAGATAATGAATAAATTAAGATCGATAGATAGTTAATGAAGGGATTGAGATAGATAGATATATAGATAGATAATGAATACATTTAGATCGTTAATGAAGTGACTGAGATAGATAGATAGATAGATAGATAGATAGATAGATAGATAGTGAATGAATTAAGATAGATAGTTAATGAACGGACTGAGATAGATAGATAGATAGATAGATAGATAGATAGATAGATAGATAGTGAATACATTAAGATAGATAGATAAATAGATAGTTAATGAACGGATTGAGATAGATATATAGATAGATAGATAGATAGATAGATAGATAGTGAATGAATTAAGATAGATAGTTAATGAACGGACTGAGACAGACAGATAGATAGATAGATAGATAGATAGATAGATAGATAGATAGATAGATAGATAGTGAATACATTGATAGATAGTTAAGGAACGGATTAAAATAGATATATAGATAGACAGACAATGAACATATTGAGATAAATGGATAGCTAATAAACAGATTGAGATAGATAATTAATAGGTATATTTAGATGGATAGATAAATAGGTAGATAAATAAATAATGAAAAAATCGACACACACACACACACATATATTTTGATTTGATTCATTTATATGTCTATATAAAGTTTCTTTTATATAAATTATGATTTTCTAGTTTTTCCCAAACGGAATGTTGCATTATTTCGCTTAAAATCCCCCCTTAAAAACCTTGATAAAGAATTAATTTAAAAAGAAATAAAATGAACCCTTTTCTCATTATACAAAAAGTAAAATAAAATAAAATAATGGGAAATAGAAAGACCTTGATCAGCTGACATCGTTCCCAGAATTCCAAAACATAACTCTCACACATTTCATTACGTCCCTTTGCTGGGATCGGACATCAGTGATTGACTCTGTTACCCTGAATCCGGACTTGAAATAATAAAAAAAAATGTACTATAAACTCTTACCCTCATTTTAGATAACCAAAGCACACTCCTCTACTTGCATATTATAGCTAGTAGTCAAAGAAGAACGTGATTTCCCCATGTGAATACCCGCTGTATCGAAGAAAACCTACCGTTTCATTCCGTGTTTGTTGACTATAGACCCCCTATGAGTCAGAGAATTACTTCACACCCAACACAATTTAAATCAAATTTTGTAGAAAAATTAATTATGACTTTCAGAAAAGCTAGGATCATCGAACGATGCATAAAGAATTACACGAATTAAAAACTGTTATATATCGTTCCTATGAACACTAATGGGTATGTGCCAATCCCCATAAATACGTTGGACACTATTGTAAATGGGGGTGATAAGCTGTTTAAGTAGTCCATCACTAGAAGTAGTTTACCTACTTCACGTCGCTGGCGAGTATTGTATTTTGTTGATGTTACCATTTCATTTCCAACCTCCGTTTTGGTTATTCCTCATTCAGTAACCCTTTCTAGGTTCAAACAAAAACAATAAACGAAAAAAAGGAATGGAGTTCGTCTGAACATTTGCTATGAAAGTAGCAATAGGCTTTTGTCTTTGCGTCTGTTGAAAAGAGGCAGTTTAACAATTAATACTTAGTCCTTTCTTCTTGCTTTTCTTGACTACCTTGTCTAATAATGCTTTCAGTTTTTCTTCTTAATCTGCTACCAACACAGTTTTATTTGAATCGCGTTTTGTTATTTTTATTTCTGCTGATAATAAACCTTAAAAGGTCTTCTAATAAGGCCCAAGAGACACTCAAGGTAGAGGATTACTGTGAGTTATTGTATGAGGGTAAGAATGGGCAAGAAGTGAGGTTCATGGGTCTATGCAGGAAAGATAACCCTAGACTTGAATAGATCAAGACTGACGTGGTTGCGAAAAAATCTCACAAAGTAACAGTTCTAGGAAAGAGGCTCTCCGAATGGAACTTACTCCTTGCTAATAAAATACGAAGGGAATGGAGGTGATTCAAATTTGTGAGCATGGCATGGTGGATCCTAGTTGTAAAGATCGTAGCTGTTGGGATTACGGAATGTAGCCCGTCAGAACACAAGCCAAAGAAATAGTGAGTCTCGCAACATTTCGTCTGTGGGAAAGGAGGTTCTAGGGTGGAAAATGATTTATCACCCACAAGGCCGCGTAGACGCTTTTAAAATCTATCAAGACAGGCAAGTGAGCACTGGGCAGTTCCAGCCGAGATATGGTAGCAATATTTCATTTGAAATATATCCAGTGAGAAGACATATCTTTGTTACTTATATCTACGTAAAATTCTTCGCCTCTACAAGTGAAAATTTATAAGTGGAAGACAAAGTTTTAATGGACTTATGGAACCCAAGTATTTTTAATGAGGTTCATTAAAATCAATTCGTTAATGTTTATTTTGTCCGAACACAGTCTCCTTAATTTATATATAAACATCATCTACTAACGCGAAACATATATCTTCAATTTTTCTACTAGTTCCCTGTAAGCGTATTGGCCATTAAATGCTGCATATGTTGACAGCTAATCAGGAGTTCTTTATTTTTTTAAAAGTCATATCATTACAGGATGAAGCCGACTATAACTACCAACAGTTTGCCTTTGCCTGCGTAGCAACATAATGTCTTGGAAACATAGTGGAGTCTTTTCTGTTGTTTTCTCTACTGTCTCGAATTCGGAGTAGAAAATATAAATCACTAGCAGTATGACCCAGCGTTGCCCATGCTTGATTCAAAAATCCTACGACTCATACAGCAATCGCTATCACTTGACTTAAAATATTTTTGCCCTTCCTTGCCTTTAAAGGAGTGCTCTTGCCGTGCTGATGTTGCTACATGCCTTACTTTTTGCCTATCTCACACTCCGAATTTTTTCTAAGCTCTATACTAAACATTAAATCTGTTACGAAAAAAGAACTAAACAAAATGAACACAAAACGATCAGCTTTAAAAAAGGACTCGTAACTTGAAAAACCGAATGAAAAAAGAATGTTAACAACAAATACTGTTTCACACCCAACCCAGTTCTGCGGAATCAGAATCATCGTTGAGTTTAAGCAAACGAATGAGCCAATTGGAGTAAAATGCCATGCAGATTTAAATTTTTCCCACTTGTGACGAATGCAGCTATCGATTTTTTTGCATGCCAGCATGCTAGTTAACATTCGTGTCAGTCAGCTGTTGGCTCTCACGCTGGCCAATAGAATCTTCCTGCCTATTCGTGGCAGCCAGCTATAGGCTGTCACTCTGGCCAGTAGAAAATGGCCGCAAACTACATGAAAACTGCCGTAGAAGCATGAAAAAATCGATTATTTTCACTATCGATGGGAGTTGGGAAATGCAAAGTCGATCTTTGCCTTCCCGCTAACTTGGAGCCCGTGCATGTAAATTTTGGTGCAAAAATTGCAGCCGCGCATTCGTTACACACACACACACACACACACACACAAACACTCACACATACACACATCCTGCCTTTTATAGATAGAGATGATCTTAGTTGTTGAACAAATTGATACAAAAACCTTTACTATGAAAATATTAATACATTTTATGTAAAATATATATTGCTTGATTTGCATTTATGTTGAGAGTGTTATTAAAATCTATGAGAAAGAAAATATTAAGATTTCACAGTGCTACTTCTTTACATTTGAGTTTAAATCTTTCAAAATTGAGATTTCTCTGTGCGTCGACATAAAATAGGTACGTCAACTGAATTTTCGGTACCTAAGGTTTAAAATGAATTTTTTAAAAATGAAAATGCATCTTTGAAGATTTCATTTTAGCTTCAATTGAAAACTAAATGATTAAATATACTATTTCCAGTAAGTAAAATATTCTTCTGTATTTCAAATAGAAATTATATTGATAGGAATCTCAATTTTAAAGTCGATTTCAGAATTTTCTTTTAAAAGCGGTCATTTTCTTAATTTTAAGAAATTTGTAAACAAAACATAATTATCGGTTTTAAAAATCTTCCAACAATAAAATATATATTTGTGTAAAATTAGCAAATATCATTTATAGTTTACCATGGTTAGAAATTGGGAACGTCTATACACTAAATTTTTTAAATATATATTTGAGTACAAACGACAGTTTTTGATTCGTAAATGTACTTTTCACTTAACAATATCACCAAACCTCCGCCTTGAAGATGTAGAATTTGAAACGATTTTTTAATATTATAAATTATTTTTTTTTTAAATGAATACAATTCTTGTAAAAATAAATTATTCATCGAAAAAACTTTCTTCTTAAGACAACAGTGTCCTTAATAAATCTTATTTATCAAAACAATAAAAAACGTTTCTAATTAAATAATATCATAGTTTTATTGCATTTTTTATTTTACAATTCAGAACAGATTTTCGGTGAAAGAGATAACCGTTTTACAAAAACAATTGATGAGTTACTTTCTCCAAGGAGTCCTGCTTTTAACTAATAAAAAGAATCCCCGCCCTAAAAATTGAATTTCTCGAAATTTCATCTAAGTGGGTAGTAACATGTGTAAAAGAAAAAAAAAATACCAAGATTTTCTAAAAAAATTTCAAAAATAATTTAATTCATTTCTGAATATGTCCTGTAAATTTCATTAAAATCCGTCAATTATTTGATTTTTTCAAAAATTTTGAAGTCTGTGTTTTTCACTGGAAAAAGCTAAAAAAGAAATTAATCGTTATTACGTCGCAAACAAAAGATTTTTAACCAAAAGTTCGAACGTGCTAGAAAGGATTAAAAAATTAAAAAAATAATAAAAAAATACTTTTGTCTTTCTTCTTAATAATAACATAAACATTTTGATGAGAAAACTTTGTTTTCATTGAATTTGGGGCCTTTTTTCCATCATGCCATGCAGTGTTTTCCGCAAAAAGTGGAGGTACCTGCCGTAAAATTTTGGAAAGCTATAGTGGAGTGCTTTTTCGTTTCTTTCTTCAGAGTTTCAAATTCAGGGTAGTTCTTCACTTAACCTGACTGCCACCCAAGACTGTAGAAACCAAATTACTCCTCCACCATCCCTATCTCTCTGTTTTTCACTGGACAAATCAATCAAACGTGGTGCTTCGCTTCTCGTTCGCCTTCGCGTTTGGTGTGAGCAAAAACTGCGAAAACTTGCTCTACATCCACAGGGACAAATTAAATTAAAATGGCGGCAAGAGATGAAAATACGAATCAGGTTTTCAATAATTTGCTACTTTATTCTTTGCGTTTCTAAGACTGAGTGACCTTTGAGAGAGAGAGAGAGTGAGAGAGAGAGAGAGGGGTAGAGAGAGGGAGAAAGAGAGGTTCTCTCTCTGAAAGGTCACTCAGTCTCTCTCTCTCTCTGAAAGGTCACTCAGTCTCTCTCTGAAAGGTCACTCAGTCTCTCTCTGAAAGGTCACTCAGTCTCTCTCTCTCTCTCAAAGGTCACTCAGTCTCTCTCTCTCTCAAAGGTCAAATTAATTTCTGGTGAATAATTATTTTTGCACCAACCTAATATAAAGCCTGAAATTTTGTTCTTGTTCATCATTTATATTAACACTTATAAATCCTCAAAATATTACTTTTATTTTGTTTATTTAATTGTATTTTAAATTATCTAATTTAATTTAATTTATCTAATCTAATTTAAGAATGAATTAATTGATAGCGGCTCGCATTGAGGAATCAGAGAGCCGAGTTCGAATTCCAGTTGAATCCATTACATTCACTTACGTGCTAATATCCTTGGGAAAGGTATGAATCCTCTTCTTCTCTTTCCCCATCTATTGGTAAATAGCAGGACAGACCGGGTTCTATAGCCTTGGATGGCAACTTGTCTACCGCAGAAAGAAATGGCAACCTACTGCGGAAAAAAATCTGCCTCGTCAGTCATGTACTAAGAGATACATGATCGCTTAAGCGTGTATCACGCATAGTACATAACTGACTAATACTCTCTTCCGTTATATATTTTGGGATTTACTTAAAAGAACGTTTGTGAGTTTCAGATAATGTGTAATTAGTTGTTTAATCGTTTCAGTCGTGATGTGGTTGTAAGGAGCGTAATAAGAATTCTTTGCGTCCTGGGAATGACGATAAACTACATCCGGCGTCCTAGGTAAGGCGATAAACTACATCCAACAGCAAGGATTCTGGTCAGCATGTTTTGAGGAGCGAGGAACCACCTCTTAATTGTTGGTGTTCCCAGGTCCACCCTGTCCCGGGGTGTTAGCACCTGCTAGAGCCCCAGCTATGGGTAAATAGTTAACCCCCGCCTAAATTGGGGCCAAAACGCTATGAAAGTGTAATACCAAAAGTGTTTTAAAGTCAGCAATATTTTTTTTTGTAAAATATTATTACTAGCAATGAATTTTTGAAGGCAAAAATTATTACCAGCAAATCACTTTTGAAAAAAAAATATTGCCAGAAATACATTTTTGAAGAAAAAATTATTACCAGCAATACATTTTTGGAAAAAATAATATATATTACCAGAAATACATTTTTGAACAAAAACATTACCAGCAATAAAAATGTTGTCGGCATTAAATAACCAATTGAGGTTGATTTGCCGTAAAACAAACCAAACCAATATATACTGAGATAGATAGATAGATAGATAGATAGATAGATAGATAGATAGATAGATCTATAAAACATTACCAGCAATAAAAATCTTGTCGGCATTAAATAACCCACTGAGGTTGATATGCCATAAAACAAACCAAACCAAACCAATATATAGTGAGATAGATAGATAAAAAATATTACCAGGCATAAAAATCTTGTCGGCATTAAATAACCCATTGAGGTTGATATGCCGTAAAACAAACCAAACCAAACCAATATATACTGAGATAGATAGATAAAAAAATATTACTAGCTATAAAAATCATGTCGGCATTAAATAACCTATTGAAGTTGATATGCCGTAAAACAAACCAAACCAAACTAAGAGTTCGTTTCCCTGTCTGCATTTAGAAATCTTCACTCATATTTATTCATATAGAAGAGTATGATAGTTGTTGATAAGTTCAGTCTATGGTTACGGTTTTGAATTCATAGTTGTCCTTCTCTTAAACTCATAGCTCATATAACAACCTTGATAACACGCCAGTTGAATTACAGTTGGAACTCATTTATTTGCAAGCAAGTGACTTGTTGAAAGAGAAGCACAGAGAAAGAAAACTTCTTTAATTTTATCGCTGCTAACCTAATGATGAGCTTTCAAAGTTGGAGAAATTTATCTCTGGTATGGCATTAGTATTTGAAATAACTTATGTCTGTGAGCAAACATTTTTAAAAATGAAGTCTGTAAAGTCAGCACATCGAACGAGGTAGACTGATGAACCAATTCTCTTGGTTGGATGCAGCAATTCCAAAGCAAATATTGATTCTATCTTAAAAGGTAAGCGCCAGTTTTACAAATCTCACTAAACTTTTTCTGCTGTTTAGTTTGTGAGATTCGGATATGTGCGCACTGGGTGTGATATAACTATTTTATTGGTAATGTTGTTATCTTCTTTGACAACTTTTTGGTAAATAAATATGTTTTTTATCTTTATTTTTGTGTATCAGTGTATTTTATTGAACAAAATCGTTATCCGACCCATCATCGTCATTCTCTAAGTTATCTGGCCCTCTGTGAAAAAGGTTTGGTGACCATTGGTCCTGACAATTACATTTAGTTTCTTTTCTTTTTCTTTCTGTTTTTATTACTTTTCTTATTAAATGTCGCACATTGTGATACTAGACGTGCCACAAAAAAAAAATTCCATTTTGTCATAGTTTTCTCAAAAATTGTTCTTGATATGTAAATAGTGATTTTCCAAGCGTACTCAGTCGTAATTGTTCTAGCGAGACAAGCTTGCTAACCATTACACCGCCTCGAGGTGCCCAAGTAGCTTAGATGTGGCACGAGGCCGAAAGTAGGAGGCACCTAATGAGTATCGAACACACTACTCAGTCGTAATTGATCTAGCAAGACAAAATTTCTAGCCGTTACAGCACGTCGAGGTCCCCCCTCTTGATATGTAAATATTTATATATCGTGTTCCCCATTTATACCCTACAGTTCAACTGTATGATGCTACCCGCAGAATAATGTGGAATGAACTGGACAAGAGAGTGAAAAAAAAAAGAAAGAAAAATGATGAAAAATGAGATCTTAGTCATTGAAAAAAAAAAATGGAATCAATTATCAAACGTATACTTTAAGAAACTTTTGCAATATATGCCAAGCATTTGTTCTGTAGCAATCAAAGCTAAAGAAGGAATTTATATTAATGAGTGAAAAATTTAATTATAAAATGATTTTTTTTTCTTTGTTCATAATAAAATTCGTAATAGAAAAAATCATGTCTCACTTTTTTTTTTAACCATGTATAATAATTTTCTCTTATTTAAAATACAAAACAACCACTTTTTGGGCCAATTTAAAAAATTACCAGGAGTGATGTTAAATTTTTGAGCTGTAATGTATATTGGTATAATGAATTAATGTATTTTTTTTATTTCTAATCCGACATTATTTCTAATTTTTAAATGGCATATTGGTTATACTTGTTTGACTAGACGCCATGCACTTTTTAAACAGTGTCATTTATACATACCGGATTGTACATTAGAGAATCTTAAAGAAAATATGCCTCCCTGCGTTTCCATTTTTAAGGGAAACAAGTGCGGCCTAAAGCCCCCGGATCAGACGGAATAGCCCCATTTTGCTGTAAAAGCTATGTGATCACTGTCTAGTGATAGAAATTGTAATATCTGAAATGTTAGATATTTCGTCCGCTCTTTCTGTGAATATAAGAGAGTGTGATTTTTATACTGCCGACGTGTAATCAGGAAAAAGTGAATTGTTCTTTTGTGGTATTCCCTAGTCCACGTTTCCAATTTTCTAGAGTGGGCCACGTTTCAAAGATGGTTAGGTAAATTGGTTAGGCCAACTTACATTAAATTCCAAAAGTAGACATAAGTCCGGTTTTACATTACAGCAAAACGGAAATATGTCCAGATTATTTTCTGCCGTCAAAAAAGGAGAAATAGGCTCGATTTCACACTAGAAAAAAAATCGATATATCGATTCAGTTTTATATTAGAGCGAAAAACGTAGACATATGTTCGGTTTAAATGGTTGACATAGTAGTGAAAACTAGAATAAAAAAGCAAGGGATATGTTAGGTTTATAACTGAGTAAAATTGGAGACCGGCTCGGTTTACACCTGAGTTTAAAAAAAAAAAGAAGAAAGGTTTATGTTAGGTTTATAATTGAGTAAAATTGGAGACCGGCTCGGTTTACACCCGAGTTAAAAAAAAAAAAAAAGAAGAAAGGTTTATGTTAGGTTTATAATTGAGTAAAATTGGAGACCGGCTCGGTTTACACCCGAGTTAAAAAAAAAAAAAAAAGAAGAAAGGTTTATGTTAGGTTTATAATTGAGTAAAATTGGAGACCGGCTCGGTTTACACCCGAGTTTAAAAAAAAAAAAAATGAAGAAAGGGATATGTTAGGTTTATAATTGAGTAAAATTGGAGACCGGCTCGGTTTAGACACGAGTTATAAAAGATATTTAGACACGCGTTATAAAAGATATGTTTGTTTTACAACAGAAAAAATACGCGCCATAGGTCCTGTCCACAATGTAGATTCGTACAAAAATTATCGTTATCAATTATGACAAAATAGTTTTGACAGATAAACGCCGAATTATTCTGACCGGTATGCTCGTCGTCGTTGCTGTTTATTTTATAATGTTTCGGTTGCTTCGTTCTTTGGCTTTCCCCGTTGAAGAAAAACAATGACTCCCGATAAAATGGCAGACGATAAACATCAATTTATCAGTGGATGTCAAAGATCAACAATTTTTTGCATATCATTATTTTGATTTATTATCTTGATCTGATTGGAACACTGCTGACTTCATTGCACATCCTCTGAATCAGTCCCCAGCACGTCAGCAAATAAATGTAATTATTCATTTGTCTCTGACATTGATACATCGTCACAAAATTGATATGTTAAGATCGCTAAGATGTCCCCATGCACTTGGAGATTACAAATCTTGAACAAGGCTTTAGCTTTTATGTTATGAGGTTAACATCTGTCATATAATTCGGTGGTCGAATATTATTACTTGTCTTCTCTTTCGTATTGATTATGATTTGAAAAAAAAATGTTATGTTCCTTCACGACATAGGCAATCATGACTCTCCACATATCCTGTTTCATTACTATCTGTGAAATTAATGCCTTCTTGGTAAAGATAGTTGACTGGATTCCAGTTGCATTCTCCACAGTTTGAAAATTTCCTTCTCTTAGATTGGTTGCCATTTAAAGTTAAATAACCCATTCTATCCTCGTTTTTAACTGTGTGTGGGGCGACGGAACGGATTCTGGCCTTTCCCAAGGAATATTTTATCAATATATCCACAACAGACTATCAGGGAATGTAAATTCGTCATACCGATTTCGCATTCCGGGCTGATAACTGATGCAAGACCTTCAAATCCTATTAAATATTTTTTCAGCTGAAGACGACCCTACAGCAAAACAATTAGTAGTTTAGCCCACCCACTGGGTTTTTCTTTGCCTATTTCATTTTTTTCCTGTGTAGATGTGGTTATCTACATATTTTTTTTTAATAAAATTATATTTTTAATGAAATTTTACTTTTCCCGTGGTGCTTTAGGGTGATTCACGGGTAATATAAACCCACCCCTCGTTTCTTTCATTTCCGTTCAAATCATTTGAAGATAGCATGAGCGTGAAACTCGAGTTACAACTAGAGCAATCCTTTTCACGTTGGTAAGGGTTTTTGCTTGGTCTAGCTAATCTAGGCTTCGAGCACTTTACTGAGTAGGTAAATTTGCTTTCACGCCTTTTTATTCTTTCTTTTTTCAGTATTGCCGGTTTTATTCGAGACTGTAACTGGATAAATGTTTTACATTTTGGCAAGTTGCCCGTTCGTTCCACCAATGATTTTGTTTCATTTAACACACACACACACACACACACACACACACACACACACACACTCACACACCCACACACACACACACACACACATATATATATATATATATATATATATATATATATATATATATATATAGTCATGATTATGAATACGAAGAAATCGGTCATGGTATGCACCCCAGATTCAAACCCAAGAAACAAGGATGTTGTTAAAGACAATTTGAAAAATCTTGAAATTTGTGTGAAAGACTTTTAAAAAGTATCAGAGACTAGGTCTGGTTGATGAAAGTTATTTTTATTTTAATTTCTTTTTTGTTTAGTTTAGATGGTGAGCCTCATGTTGAACAACCTCTCTCTCTCCTCCATCCACACAGATTTCGTTGATGTCCAACAAACGATCCTTGTTTAAGCAAATAACTTTTGTTCCTTCGGCACTAAACCTGCATAAATGAAATTTACTGCTCTAATATACTATGTGCATATATGTATGAATTTATGATATGGATGGCAACTGACTATAAATCAGTAGACATCCAGCAACTGAGATGTGATATTTATGGTAAGATATGCGGGTCCAGAAGAAACGATTTCATGCGACATTTTAAATTGCATGATAATGTATCACTCGCTGTTGTACCTCTTATGCGCCCTGCTTGTGTCAGAGTATGTAGGTCTCTTGCTGGGCTAAAGAGCCACATTCATTCAGCACATCAGTAGATTTTCTACAAAAAGATATGTAGTAATGACCGTACGAGTTGGCAACCATCATGTATGTATATGTGTACATTATATCATCAGATATTTAAAATATTCGTAAGTGACTCACACACAAACTCAAGAAACATTTGAAGGATGTTGTTAAAGAAAACCCTTGAAATTAAGGTCAAAGACTTTGAAAAACATGCAGAGAATAGGTATGGTTGGAGAAAGTTAGTTTTCGATGTTTGCAGTCATTATGAGGTCAAAAGGGGTTGAGCATTTGAAGTTGGAAAAGGCTCTTAGGAAAGGTGATGTAGGTTCGACCCCAGAAGATATTCTACCTCCTGAAGGCACTTGATGTAAGTCCCTGTGTCGAATCTGAGGCCTTCACCAACAAATTCAGAAATTCTTTTCTCATCAGAACGATCAGAGTCAGTTTTCCGAGCTGCTTTACCTTCTTAATCACCATTAATCTCCTTCAACACTTTCCGAATCTTCTGGACTGTACTCCAATGTCGTGTATATATATATATATATATATATATATATATATATATATAGTTTTAAGGTGTGCTATATTTATCTATCACACTGATGAGCAGTGAAACAGCGAAACAGTCTGTCTGTGGGTAACAATATTAGCTCCCGTTGTGGGGAGAATAGAGCGAATTTGTAAACAGTTACGATTACTGCTGATAATGCAAGTCTCTCGAAATTGGATTGAGTTCTCTCGGTTAAAAATAATAATTTTATGAAAAAATAAACACTTTCTCTCTACCGGCTTGAACGATTGGATGTCTAGCCGCACTGATGATCTGTGAAACAGCGAAACACACTGTTTGTGAATGACTCTCTCTCTCTCTCTCTCTTTATATATATATATATATATATATACATACATTAAGAAATGGACAAAGTCAGACAATTTATTTATTAAAGACATTTTTATCTTTAACGTTCTTCTTATAGATACAAGTATTTAAGTAAATGCTCTGTTTATAATAAACAGTATTAAATAACATTTACCGGCCTGAATGTCCGAGAAATTTTCATGGAAAATATTCGTCCTTTGACAGGATTCGGACCTGCATCCTATAAAAATGTCTTTAATTAATAAATTGTCGGACTTTGTCCATTTCTTAATGTATGACGTCATTTGTTTACATTTGATACGCCATGAGCAGTTATGAATGTACGAGATTCATGGAAGATTGAAGTTTATAAGCAGTAAATTCGACCTTGCCAACCGAACGATCCTTTGCGGCCGGTTAGGCACGTCAGGGTAAATAACGGTTCCGTATAGGATGCAGGTTCGAATCCTGTCAAAGGACGAATATTTTCTATGAAAATTTATCGGACATTCAGGCCGGTAAATGTTATTTAATACTGTTTATTATAAACAGAACATTTATTTAAATACTTGTATCTATAAAAAGAACGTTAAACATAAAAATGTCTTTAATATATATATATATATATATATATATATATATATATATATATATATATATATATATATATATATATACTAGGGTTATTGCTTATTTGGATGGGCTATTCATCAACCAGAGCATCGACTACTTACCCGGGAACATGGCAAACTATACGAACCTAAAATATTTCATTCGCTGCAACGTAATCGGCATGGGAATATGCACACGATACGGACTCGATAAGTATACAGTTAAAAAAGGATTTGAGCGCACGTTTTGCCACAGGCGCGTGTATGCGCTTCTATCTGTGTGTACAGATGTCTTGAAAAGCGTACATCGATACATCAAACTGAAATATTTTCGCTGTCTATCTGCGAATGATACAGACTTTATCCGACCGTTTATAGGAAGACGAATGCAGTGTAGATGTCCGTCTCAGTTTCCGTTTTAGATGAATCTAAAATTAACCAGCGGTCTAAAAGCTTCCAGGATTATTTGATTAATCCTGGCTAATGTATTGTGCGCTGTTATATATTTATTCAAATAGACTTGTCATCATCAGGCCTGAGGGTTTTTGACTGAAACGTTGTATCTATAATCTTAGGTATGTGCAAAAATAATGTCGTTTTCTCACATATGTTACTATGTGAGAAAACGACATTATTTTTGCACATACCTAATAACATTTATATAACTTAAGATGAGAAGAGTAGTTATTAGTGTGCCTCTGCTATTTATCTTGAGCTCTTCGACAAGATCCAAAGAAGAATCAACAATATCATTGGTCCTGAACTGGCGGCTCGGCTTCAGTTACTTTCCCATCGTCGCAAGGTTACCTCTGTATGCCTTTTCTAGAAATACTTTCCTGGTGATTCATCTCTGATAATACTTCGCTATGGTGCCTAGAGTTTTTGAATTTAAGCAAAGTACTAGACTGGTGTTGAGATCTCATCAATTTACATTTCAGCTGGCTAGATGTAACCGTAAAATTCTATACTTTTTCGCACTTCTTGCTTGTAGAACTCCCTTCTGGTTCCATGTTTTTCAGTCAGCTTTAATCGGGAAAATTTTAAATGCAATATCAATCACTATCTACTGTCCTCCTGATTACTCTCTTATCCTTCTGCGCATCATTATTGTTTCTGTACCTAATTCTTCCACACCCTGTAAAACCTCGTGTTTTAGTGGCTTTACTGCCTTGCATGGGGTATTATCGATTAAAAAAAATATCAGACAATGAATACCTGTTGATGGCGAGAGATTACTTGGTCGAAAGGTTGCATATATAATTTTCATATAGGAAGAAAATGAGTAAGTACCGAAACAGAGGTTCAAGCGGGACTTATGAATATGTTTTTCGCTAGGTATATAAATAGCGATGTCAGGCTGCTGACTGGAGTGATTATTGAGTAACTATTGAGTGGAACTATCCAGTCGAATTAGTGTGAATTAATGTGCGTCGATGATTTGGGTTTTGTATCTGTCTATATTTCTGAGATGAGGTAGTATGTACACTATTTACATTATTCGGGCTATTGTCCTCATCTTTGACGCCATATTTATTACAACGTTTCGGTCGTTGTCCTCAATGACACATAGCACAGTGGCTAAAGGTGTTAGTTAGATCCAGTGGCAGGACCCAAAGAGTGTGAGTTCAATAGCCGAGCTACTAACAAGGTATCAACTGAAATGGTTAATTATCTTACGTTGACTTTTAGTTCTTTGTTCTTGTTAAGTATTTATTTGTGGTTGTAATTAGATACTGTTTTATTTAACGTTGAAGTCTTGAGTTATACTTACTTAGTAACGGTCACCGTACGTCACAAAAATAATATCTATATCAAGCAAGATGAAAACAATAGTCTAAATAATGAAAATAATGAAATGATAAATTAATTAATAAAATAATAAATTAATAAATAATAAAAAATAAAACAAATATAATAATTATAAGTGAATAAAATATAAATATAAATAAAAGTATAAATATATAAAAATATACAAAAAATATATAAAAAATATATAAAAAATATATAAAAATTAAATAAAAAATAATATTATATATATTATAATATATTTTCCATAAAGCATCGTAAACGTAAAGGTGAAAGCTAAGTAAAAAAAAAAAAAAATAGAGCGATGAAAGTTTACCTTAAAAATAACGAGGTAAATAATTTGTTCACTTAAATGTAAATTATTTCACTTTTCTCCTTCCGTAGAACAAATTAGCCTCACAGAATCCGTCAATATGTCATTCATCACCTGTCAAGTGACGCGAAAGTTTATGACCTGCTTTGTTTTATTTTCAAATTACATGTTTTCGGCGCAGAAGCTAAGTTAAGCTTGGTTCAAAATATTTTAAATAAACATTATAATTTCTGATTTTCTTAAAATAAGTTTTGAAAAAATGATAATTGATATTTAAAAGAATTTCAAAGTGAGATTTCCAGTTTTTTTATAAAATGGAAAACAATGGTCAATTTTGCTGACAAAAAAAAAAAAAACAAGATTTTTAACGAAACTTTCGGACAATTAAAAAATGTAAAAAAATACCCCTAAAATACTTTGATCTCTTCCTCTTAATAATAACATAGAGGATAACATTTAGACGATAAAATTTTGTTTTCGGCAAGGTTGGCGTTTTTTTCATCAAGCTATGCTCTTTTTTAGCGATTTCGTGGTGGTACCTAATATAATATGTTATACAGTGCAGTAGTTTTATTGACATTTCCAATAACCAATGCAAATATAAAACATTTATAATCTTATAATTTGTGCCCAGCTGTATTATTGTGTTATATACACGCTTATCTACTTTTTGTTATTATTAATCATCATCTCATTTCATGCCATTCACTTACGTGATAATATCCTTGGGAAAGGTATGAATCTTCCCCCTCCAGATATGGGTAAATAGCAGGACAGACAGTGTTCTATAGCCTTGGATGGTAACTGGTCTAGGGCAGAAAGAAATAGCAACCTACTGCGGGAAAATATCTGCTTCCTTAGTCATGTATCGAATGATACATGATCACTTTACCGTGTACCCCGCATGGCTGATTGAATTATCATCTAACAAATCATATTCATTGAGTAGCCGTTTTGTAATCGTTTACAATTCTTTTCACACAGTGTTTACTTAGCGAATACAGAAAGAAAATTGTATATTTTGCTTGCGGTGATTCCTAATTAAAATTCTGGTTTGAATATATTTTCCATTCAACGTATCTAATGCAAAAGATATCGAATTTATTTGGATTTATTCTTTAAATAGTAAAATTTAGAATCAGTTTGTAAACGGAACAGCTAAAAACTCAACCTGCCTTACTGTCACAGATTACATATATTTCTATATTTATTGTCTTTTTTTAAGCGTTTCACCCCAAGCAAGGCAGGAAGCCACTAGCAGGCAAGGGGTTACAGAGAGTTGGAGCGAGAGCAAATAGGAGTGATAGCGGAAAGGATGACGAGAAGGATAGGGGATAGATCAAGGCATCTGGAAACGTCGATTGACATTACATTTGACTAGTTGGAGATTATAGCTATCAGGGAAACAAGAAATGGGGAGGGAGTTCCACAGGCGAGAGGTGCGAGACATGAAGCTATTGGACTAGAAGAGATGGCTATATTTAAGTGTTTCGACAGTGAAAGGGTGAGAACGAGATGCCAGCTTAGTTGAACGCTTAAATTCATGAAGTCTGGGAACCAGCGAAAGCAGCACATTGGAGCAGTTACCGTGAAAGTATTTGTAAAAAAGACAGAGGGAGGCGACGGCACGTAGTGAAGCAGTAGTTCAAGTACATGCCAAAATGGTGTTTATTACTGACTGTGCTACATAGCTTTCAACAAAGAAAACTAATGAATAAAATTGTTTTCCGAGTTACTTGTTTGATGAAGTGGTGGGCTTTTTTCATTCGATTGAAAATTTGTGAAGCATTCAAAAGAGGATAGTCTACATTGGCGGACGGTAATTTATCAGATAATACGAACTTGGATCAACATGTGGCATACTCATCTGGATCGCTCGTATCCGAGTATGTTTTTCTATTATGATAGCTAGATATTCCCTATTGCAGACGCTTGCTCAGACACATCCATGTTTGTTCAACATCTATATAACTGTTTATGCTGCCGCTATAATGAACATATTTTGGTTAAAGTTCCTTGGAGAGAGCACCAGTTTGAATGAGGTCAGTACACTTAAAACCTCAGTCATGGTGACTTGTGGATTCGTGCTAGAAAATCATCCACAGCTTCCTAACAGTCTCCCTTGCGCAGTTCCACTCACAAGGCTTGGATCAACACGTGGCATACTCATCTGTATATAGTGTAAGTTGTTTGATATGAAGAACTACAAAAGCTCACAAGGATGAACGGTTTCTGAAACTAGTTACCAAACACAGAATATTTGCACATTAATGTTGCCCTTAGAACTATGGCGTCATTAAAATTAAACAGTTTCAATTTTTGTTCAAAAGATTTGTGATTATAATTTTTAATTACATTACCATGTTTCTTGGAGTGTCTCTGACATAATTAATAACGTGAAACGGTAATAAAAATAGCTGTCACATCCTAAAAGTGGCATGGGGTTGCACTGGTATCGTCATCCCCTCTCCCCCTACATCCTTTTCTCTCCCCAAATGTCGGTGGCGGAGATGGCTGTTAATCAAAGAGAATTTTGGCGAGGCCGTTCGCGTGAATTTGATTTTGGTGGACAACTCTTCGCGACGGAGAATGCCAGACACTTGTCCAGAAGCAGCTCCCTCGCGTCTCAAAGGGGATTGAGATAAACGTGATCTGGCTGTCGAATGCTTGATATGTGATATACTATAATTCATGCATATCTGGAATAACCTACATATTAAAATTACAAATATTTCTGTGGATCCCTAAAAGTGACATGTAGTCTATGAACTATGACCGATCGCTCGTTTCCGAGTAGGTCTGTCTATTATAATAGCTAGATATTCCCTATTGCTGACGCTTAATCAGGCCCATTTGTGCTTGTTCACCATAGCGGTTTATGTTGCAGCTATACTGAGCAGATATTGGTTACAGTTCATGAGACAGAGCACCAGTTTGAGTGAGATCAGTAACCTTAAACCCTCAGTCATGGTGACTTGTGGATTCGTGCTAGAAAATCATTCACAGCTTCCGAACAGTTTCCCTTACCAAATTCCACTCACAAGGCTTGGATCAACATGTGGCATACTTTTCAGTCACATCCGAACGGTGCCGTACACTTGGGTTGTCACTTATCAAGAAGTCACCTCTTTGAGAAATCGACACTTTCTCTTTAGAATAATGTCCACCTTATACAAAGCCCGGGAGCCACTCGAGATAGAGGGTTACTTTTGTGATGTCAACGAAAACTCGTTGCCATTTTTGTAATACTCGTTGTAGTAGAGACTTTGTAATAGCAGATTACATCTATAGTAACGCCGTTGAACAATACTGGTGTCAGACGCCTTCGAATAACACTCGCACTAATAGTAATTGCTTGATAATACTCGCTCGACAAGTAACCACCGAAAAGTAATCAGTATAGAGAATAGTTTAGAGAAGAGAATAGCAATCTGTATAGTAATAGAGGATAAAGTAGAAATTTTGTCCATTTTCAAGATAAGTCACTACTAGTTATTTTGGAGTTTTTGTCATGTCAACGAAAACTCCTTGATACTTTTGTAATATTCGTTGTAGTAGAGACTTTGTAATCGCACTTATAACTATAGTAACGCCGTTGAACAATACTAGTGTCAGACGCCTTCGAATAGCACTTGCTTGAAAAGTAACCACCAAATAGTGATCCGAATAGTAGAGATAGTATAGTGAATAGTACAAAGAATCGCGGTCCGTATAGTAATAGAGGATAGAGTAGAAATAGCGATCAGTTAGGTGCTAAGCTAATTCTCATATATATGCGTTTTCTTCATGGTCACGTGATCCACTTAATTTAATAATGGGATTGCTTGTGTTTGCTCACTGGCGATCTATGTTCAAACTCAAGTGTCGGCAGCGGAACTTTATTTCTATATAAGAGTTACATAGTCAGAATCATAGTTTATGGGGGATATGTGGAAAGATAACGGTTAACCCTTGATTTGAACAGGTTAACATTGTAGTAATCGAGGGAGAACCGTCTTGGGAGTCGGTTTTACAAAGGAGCTGTCTTATAAAAGAACGTACATCTCACCAATTGAATACGAAGAAAATGAAGTTGGTTCGCTACAATTTGCGTGGCATAGCAGGTCTTATCCGTGAAAGAACTGATGGAAATAAGGAATGTAGTTCGTTTGAAAGCTTTTCATGGAAATAGTTTTAGAGCAGCGAGAGGCTTGCAACGTTTCGTCTGTGGTAAAGAAGGTGTAGGATGGAGAATAATTCATTACCCACAAGGACGCAATGGCGCTTTTGGACTCTACCGAGACTGGGAAATGAAGACAGATTACAGTGTAGACATTTCTGAATGCCGCTTACACCTGATGGTGTAACCACGTTTAGTGGTCCAGTCCTCAGGATCTTAGGACAACACTTTTGTCGACTCTTTCTCGGCCAGCCGTTCGAATGTCCAATCCCCACGGCAGATCGATGAGTTGATTGCTTCGATCCAAACCGTTCCCTATCCTACGTTGTGTTTAATTTTGATCATAAAGCTGGCAAAGATCGAATCGTCGTTGGAAATCGTCGTATTGAGTTGGTCCAGGTTGAGTGAAGACGCAAGTAAAAAAAAAAAATAACTTCAATAAAATTAAATGTTTTTATATTCGTTCATTTGTACATTGCATTTTGTACAGTTTTTGTACAGTTCATTTTGTACAGTACTTGGTTAGCCTTGACGTTAGAAGTTATCACTTCTTCATGCAGAAAATTATCGACCCAACCCGTTTCGTAAAATGAACGTGACACTTCATTTGGTTAGTTTAAGTCTGGCACAAGGCTTATATCGGCGGTTATCAGCGGTACACCCTTTTCGACCTGATCTGGCTCGTGTAAAAGTAAAATCAGGTACTTACCACAGTGGTACAGGAAACCGCTAATTTTTCAAGTTTCTTTAGCGATGTATCGTATGTACAAGTTCCAGTTTAGGTCACAATTAGTCCCAACAGCCACTCAAGGGAATGGTGAGATTTAAACACGGGACTCATGAGCGGAACTTCTAAACACTCAGCCACATGTCCACTGTAGTCAACATTAATTTATACATACAGGAAAAATCTTGTATATTCATAGGGTAAATATTTCTGTAAATCCTTTCATTTCTAAAAGTTAGGGGACATAAAATGGCTAATAATATCAAAGACAGTGTAAATTAGTTTTGTTCCTGTTTTCGGGCGCTGACCGGGCTCTGTGTCAATGAAGATCTGAGAAAGGATGAGATGGAAAAAAAAAAAAAAAAAAAAAAAAGAAAAAAAGAAAAAGATTCCGCATAGGAGGAAATAATGTACTTTTGAGATAATCGAATTTTCAGCACGTCAGAAGAAATCTTGCGTTCTACAATCATCCCGTACCACCAACCTTCTAAAGTTATTACGTCTTTCCCAACCTTGACATTGTCTATCGATTTGCATTTAGTATTAAAGGAAATCTCTGAGCGTATCTAAGTTCAGTATTTCACGGTCACGACACTGATGCGTTTGGCGAAGTGTGAAAGAGAAAGATAATAGTGAAAGCAGGAAATTATAGGAAAGTTAAATCAAAATGGAAGGAGAGTTTCTATTCAGAACAGCGGGAAAAGATGAAAGCAAAAAAAATAATAAATAAAATAAAATAAGACAATTAAATAGAGACAGAGGTAGGGATGTAATGACGAGGTGGGAGATAATGACAGCTCATATAAAAGAAATAAATAAGTGTAGTATAATAAAGAAAATAACGAAGATAAAACAAATTTAAATATATTTAAAGAATCATTAAAACAAAAAAAGAATGAAGAAAAAGAAGGTCGAAATAGAAAAGCTAGAATAAGGATTTAAAGATTTAAACGAATCCATTGGAAAAAAAATAAATAAAAGGGAATTAAAAAAAATAATCACAGCTACTATGACGACGATGTTGATGAAGTGTTAAAAACTGAAGAGATTGGAAAGAGGGGAAAATAAAGACGAAAGAGCTAACATAAAAAAAACGGAAATAAAGAAAAGAAAAGATAACAAGTCAAAAAAAAAATATATGAGCGAAGACAGAAAAAGTGGGAAGGAGGAAATGATGACAGCAAACGATAATGACAGGGGAATTAAAAGAAAACAAAACGTTGAACGAAAAAAAAACAAAAAAAAAACAACGAATGAGATTTTAAAATCCAGCATGCAGTAAAAAAAAAAAAATAGAAAAAAAGAAACGAAAAAATAGGAAAAGTAGAATAAATATTTTAGAAGAATGTAGTTGAAGAGAAAGAAAAGAAAGAGTTAAAAGCAATGACAACTACGAGGGTGATGATGATGATGATGATGATGATGATGATGATGATGATGGCGAATAAAAAGATAAATTGATGCTGATAATAATTAATAGAAAAATAAAATGGGTAGATCTATAACAACAGGACTAACAGGGACAAGAGCAACAACGGGAAAAATGTTAATAATAATAATAATAATAATAATAATAATAATAATAACAAAAATGCCTTCTTATTGATATGGGGGTCCCTGCAGACTACAATGTATCTTTGAAGATCTTCAAAAACCTATCAAAATACAAGGATCTTGAAATGGAAAACTCAAAAATGGGGCATATGAGGACATCAACGATTCCAGTTGTAGTTGGAGCCCTCGGATTGAATGGAAAAGGTTCCGATAGATTCATTGAAGGAATACCTGGAAGCCTATGCAGTAAATAAATACAAAAAATTGTTCTTACGAGTACAGCCTAAACCTTACGAAGGGATTTTTTTTATGTAAAATTTGTATGTCTGTGTTTTTTAATTGGTCATAGAAAAATGTCATGATGCCATTTCTGATCATTGGTCTCTGAGTGAAACCCGGAAAGAAATGTGTACATACCGGAAATCAAAAGGAATAATAATAATAATAATAATAATAATAATAATAATAATAATAATAATAATAATAATAATTCTTGCTGCACAGGACCAATGCTTTGTAACTAGAAATTACAAAGCACGCATACAGAAAAAAATGTGTTGAATCCGAAATGTAGATTCTATTATAAATATCCAGAAACAATTGACCCTCTTGCATTAGCATGCACAATTTTAGCGTCAACTAATATAAAATAATATAATATAATAATAATATAAAACTCCGCACGATAGCCAATATCTCGGCCTATATCTGTAATGGAAAATATGCCACTTTTACTTGAAAACTGAAAGAAACTGGTATGAACACCACCCAGACCCGGTTAAAGAGATAGGATCTGAAACAATTTTATGAGACTTTATAATACACACAGGAAGAACAATGAAAACTAATTGCCCAAACATCGTAGTCAATAACTACAAGACAGAATGTACTTTCTTATTGACATGGCAGTCCCTGCAGATTGTAATGTATCGTTGAAGATCTTCAAAAAAAACTATCAAAATACATAGATGCCATTTCTGACCTTAGGTCCCTGGGCAGGACCCGGAAAGAAATGTGTACACACCAAAAATGAAAGGAAATAAATAATAATAATAATAATAATAATAATAATAATAATAATAATAATAATAATATAATCATATAGTAAATATCCAGTCCATTCTCCTGAATAATGTTTTCCCGCATTTTCTCTCACACTCATTCACCCACTTCCGTCTTAGTGACTTTATTGCCTTGCTTTAAGTGGAAAGATTAAAAAATCTTCGGTACCGAAGCTTATATTAAATGTGGGTCATATTAATTCACCAAAACAAAGTATGTGCATGCTAACACCGCCAAGCACTTAAGATTAGAAGATATAAAACAATCACTATTATTATTATTATTATTGTTATTGCAGTTGTTGTTATTTGCTGTAGTTCTTCTGTTACATATTTAAATTTTAGCGTGTTACGAAGCAATGGTTAGTTGGCCGATTTTGTTTAGCGGCATATCATCCTCTGTGAGTTATTTTATGCTGAAATCTAAATATTTTGAAGACAGTTTTATAACCTCAGCTAAATATATTTTGAACGCAACTTCAATTACAGATAAAATGTATTGTTGATCATATTGCTTTAAATATGTATTGTTGATAATTTTACTATAAATATGTATTGATAATTTTACTATAAATTTGTATTGTAGGTAATTTTACTATAAAAATGTATTGTTGGTAATTTTATAATAAATTTGTATTGTTGATAATTTTACTATAAATTTGTATTGTTGATAATTTTACTATAAATTTGTATTGTTGATAATTTTACTATAATTTTTACGATAAAAATGGATTTTTAGTAAGTTCACTTTGTTTAGGAGCATAACAATCTTTATGCCGAAATCTAAATATTTTTTTATATATGATTTTATACTTTCAGGGCAAAGGTATGATTTTTTAAATATATATTTTGCAGATCATAAAATCTATTGTTGCTCATTTTATAAAAATGTGTACTGTTGATTTTTGTTTGGGGTTCACTATTTACCCATAGCTGGGACCCTAACAGGTACTCTCATTCTGGGTTAGGATGGACTTGGGAACAGCAACAATTCAGAGGTGGTTCGACGCTCCTCAAAATCTCCAGTTTCCCTATCCGAAGCCTTGCTGTCGAATGTAGTTTATCGTCATACCCAGAACGAAATTAATAAGACATAACTCAAAGAACTATTTCTAATACTAGAAAAGATTGATTTACACAGGCAAGATATTCAATTAATCACTAACATTTACTGGGAACAAAATGATACAGGCATGGAAAGAAAATGACTTCAGTGAATGTAAACATACCAACATAGAAAACGCAGTAAGACAAGCACACGTCTTTTCATCGCAGCGATCCTCATAGAACTAGAAGTCCTACCAGGATTTATTATCGGCAGACGTAATCTTAACAGCATATAATACGCGGGTGATACCGTGTTGGTGGCTGACTCACAAGGAAAACTGAAATAATTCTTAGATTAAGCTGTAAAGGAAAACAGGATTAAAGGACGAACTTTAAGAAGACAGAATGCATGGTCGTTAGCAAAAGAGACAACTCAAGGTGTATGTTACATAATGGGGATGTCAAAATCAAGTAGTTACAGAAATTTAACTATCTGCCTAGTGTAATAACAGACAGTGAAAAACGTGACATAAGATTCCCAAGTCGGATTGGAATAACGAAACTGAACAAAGAATTAAGAGATAGGAAATTTTCATTAGAAACAAAGAAAATATTACTAAATTGCTATGTAACATTTAATATGACAGAGAATGCTGAACAGTTTTCTCACAGACCGGAAGTAACAGAATTAACTGACAAATTCTAAGAATACCATGGATAGAATATGTAAGGAATGAGGAAGTCTTAAGGATAATAGGTACTACAAGAAAACTTACATTTACATTCAAAAAGGTACAGTTGAAATTTCTAGGACACATAATGAGGAAAGAAGGCCTGGGAAATCTAACACTAACCTATTTAAGAAGGTTGAGTGAATGGAAGGCAGAAAAATAAAAAGTTAGAGAGTTAAAAAAAATATCTAGAGATGTTACTCTAGATATTTTTTAACTCTATATCCATCTAAGATGCTGTGGAGAGTCATGATCACCCACATCTCGAATATAGCTTATAAAAATAAGAAAACAGACAACGTTGAGAAAGAAGAAGAAGAAGAAGAAGAAGAAGAAGAGAAAGAAAGAAAGAAAGAAATAGTCGAAATTTCTTGAACACATAGTGCAACGTTGGCTTGGGAATTGTTACAATAAGAAAGAAAGAGACAAAGAAGAAAAAGAATAATTCGGAGTAGCAGAAGAAGAAGAAGAAGAAGAAGAAGAAGAAGAGACTGTTGAAACATATGATGAAGATGATGCTCTTGGCAACAGAGTAAAAATATAGAAAGAAAGAATGTTACGAAGAAAGAAATAAGTAAAAAGAAAGAAAGAAAGAAAGAAAGAAAAAAAGAAAAAAAGGAGAAAAAATAAAAGCAGTAGGTGCAGCAGCAGCAGCAGCAGAAAAGATGAAGAAGAAGAAGAAACTAAAGAAGAAACTAAAGAAGAAGAAGAAACTAAAGAAGAAGAAGAAGAAGCCGTTAAGTGAGAATATAAGCGAGTAAGTGAAATGTTTCTTTTAAGGAATGACGCAAAAGAAAAATGCAGTGGAAGAAGTAAACAAAAATGAACTTAATCGAAGAAATTTGATAAAAAAATATCTACTTATTCAGCATCCACTGTATGATATTCGGAATCCTTCCGCAACTGGACAGGAAAAGATGTAAGAAATTTGCGTATAAAAATAAAACAAAAAGCAAGTAAATTGGTGATAATGCATAAAACTAAGTAACCAATAGCTGATATCGATAAAAAAAATTGTAATCATATTTGGCATTCATAGACCGACCAGCATCATCGTTGGTTGAAATTTATAAAATTTTTCCCTTAAAACAAATTTTCAGGAAAATAGGTTTCACCACTAACTGTTATTACTCTTTCCAACATGATGGGAATTTCCTTCCTAACCTTTTATTTAAAGTAGTGCCGAACGGCAACATATTGATTATGTCATTCTTTTCTCTTACATGTGCTATCCATTTTAGTTATTTCTAGCGTTGAGAAGTCGTCAAGTGATGTGGTTTTCGTTATTTGGTACAGTTCTTTGTGATTCCGTGGCGCAAGTTCACACGTTATGTAGAAGAATGATCTTCCTCAAGAGTCTTCACTCTCTCGAAGACATTTTTAAGCGTTGTTCAGAGAAAGTGACTGTATATGTGTAAGATGACTAAGCGGAAAGATAGCTAGTCAGCACTGAAAATAACGCCGAATCGATTAACCAAGGACTCCGGCGTTACACATGGGCGAGTCAGGAAAGATTAATAAAGAGAGCGAAGTTGTAGTTATAAAAATACACAGGGAATGCCCCCCGCCAAATACATAAACAAAAAAAAAAATGTGAAGAAAATTCACAAACTTCTTTGCGCCGTGTACTTTCGGGACATTCGTGTTCATGGCTCTCCACAGCTTCCTATCTTTGTAACCCATAATGAGTTCTGTCTTTTCACATTCACTTACGTGCTAATTCCCTTGGGAAAGGTATGAATCCTCTTCTCCCCCTAGCTATGGGTAAATAGCAGGACAGACCGGGTTCTATAGCCTTGGATGGCAACTGGTCTACCGCAGAAAGAAATGGCCATCTACTGCGGGGAAAAATCTCCCTCGTCCGTCATGATTGCCTAAGCGTGTATCAGGCATGGCACATAACTGACTAACTTTTCACTATTCCTCCCAATCATAATTCTTCAATTAGCGATTGAATATGCTCATGGCCAGTTCAATTACTATGACTATAAAAGACGTTCCCCTATTGCCTCGTTAAAGATTTGACCTTAGCAACTTGAACAAAATATTACAATAACAATCATAAGTATGAATGCAGGTCATTATTTAAAGAAGTAAGAGGGTACAAATGAAGGGGTACACAGCTGTTTTTCTATTTCAATGAAGCAGACGTTAAAGGCAACAGAGTGTTATGTTCTTCTTTATCTTCTTTCTTTCTTTCTTTCTTTCTTTCTTTCTTTGTCTTCCCTCCATTTTTCTTTCTTTCTTTCTTTCTTTCTTTCTTTCTTTCTTTCTTTCTTTCTTTCTTTCTTTGTCTTCCCTCCATTTTTGTTTCTTTCATTCTTTTTTGTTTCTTTCTTTCTTTCTTTCTTTCTTTCTTTCTTTCTTTGTCTTCCCTCCATTTTTCTTTCTTTCTTTCTTTCTTTCTTTCTTTCTTTGTCTTCCCTCCATTTTTCTTTCTTTCTTTCATTCTTTCTTTCTTTCTTTCTTTCTTTCTTTCTTTCTTTCTTTCTTTCTTTCTTTGTCTTCCCTCCATTTTTCTTTCTTTCTTTCTTTCTTTCTTTCTTTCTTTCTTTCTTTCTTTCTTTCTTTGTCTTCCCTCCATTTTTCTTTCTTTCTTTCTTTCTTTCTTTCTTTCTTTCTTTCTTTCTTTGTCTTCCCTCCATTTTTCTTTCTTTCATTCTTTTTTGTTTCTTTCTTTCTTTCTTTCTTTCTTTCTTTCTTTCTTTCTTTCTTTCTTTCTTTGTCTTCCCTCCATTTTCTTTCTTTCTTTCTTTCTTTCTTTCTTTCTTTGTCTTCCCTCCATTTTTGTTTCTTTCATTCTTTTTTGTTTCTTTCTTTCTTTCTTTCTTTCTTTCTTTCTTTCTTTCTTTGTCTTCTCTCCATTTTTCTTTCTTTCTTTCTTTCTTTCTTTCTTTCTTTCTTTGTCTTCCCTCCATTTTTCTTTCTTTCTTTCTTTTTTTCTTTCTTTCTTTCTTTCTTTGTCTTCCCTCCATTTTTCTTTCTTTCTTTCTTTCTTTTTTTCTTTCTTTGTCTTCCCTCCATTTTTCTTTCTTTCTTTCATTCTTTCTTTCTTTCTTTCTTTCTTTCTTTCTTTCTTTCTTTCTTTCTTTCTTTCTTTGTCTTCCCTCCATTTTTCTTTCTTTCTTTCTTTCTTTCTTTCTTTCTTTCTTTCTTTCTTTCTTTCTTTCTTTGTCTTCCCTCCATTTTTCTTTCTTTCTTTCTTTCTTTCTTTCTTTCTTTCTTTCTTTCTTTCTTTCTTTGTCTTCCCTCCATTTTTCTTTCTTTCTTTCTTTCTTTCTTTCTTTCTTTCTTTCTTTCTTTCTTTCTTTCTTTCTTTGTCTTCCCTCCATTTTTCTTTCTTTCTTTCTTTCTTTCTTTCTTTCTTTCTTTCTTTCTTTTACTCACTGAAACCAAAAAGCATTTCTTTTCTGTCTCTCCTCGTGATTCAAGCGGTATAGTCCATTATTTATGAGGTTTTTGCAAGGCGAAACGTACGTGCTAAGGAACAAGTAGATTAACAACAACAACAACAACAATAATAATAATAATAATAATAATGATAATAAAACTAATAATCAGTCAGTGGCTGCGGATCTTTGAGTTGTAACCAGAAAAAGATGGTTTCCTCATCACCACTCAAGACGAAAGCCTAGTAAGACCCTCCCAGGCGCATATTTTAATGATTAGGACAGATATATGGCTTTTGTGCAAACCATTGACTAAATAATATCTGTGTGCTCTAATATAGTCCAAGATAAATTTAAATATAGACATGATTAAATGGAGAAACATCTGCATTGGAAAATATGCCAGGATTTCTTTAACTCAGGCTTCAAGTAATAGACTCGGTAAAGAGTCGTATCAAACAGAAAATCAGGAAAGCTGGAAGCAACAACAACAACAACAACAACAACAATAATAATAATAATAATAATAATAATAATAATAATAATAATAATAATCAAAGACCATAATCAAAGACTTAATTAATAACATGACAGTCTCTGCAGATTGTAATGTATCTTTGAAGATCTTCAAAAATCTATCAAAATACAAGGATTTTGGAATGTGTTATATAGGAATAAAGTGTCGCTACCGACACTGGAATTTGAACACAGATCACCAGAGAGCAAACACAGGCAATCCCATTTTGAATAAGTAGATCCCGTGATGGTAAAGGAAATGTATATATGGGAATTAGCGTCTAAGTGGTCATTCTTTCTACACTATCATCTATCTCTCTTCTATTCACTATACTATTTCTCTATTCGGATCAATATACGGATTACTATTCGAGCGCGTATTATCGAGCAAGTATTATTAGTGCTAGTCTTATTCGAAGGCATCTGACTCCAGTATTGCTGAACAGCAAGCGTTACTATAGTTGTATCTGCGATTACAAAGTCTCTACTACAACGAGAATTACGAAAGTGACAACGAGTATTCGTTGGCATCAAAAAAGTGGCAACGAGTGTTCGTTGACATCACAAAAAAAAAAAAAAAAATGGAAATCTCAGAGATGTGACAGATAAGGACATAAATACTTCCATTTGTAGTTGGAAACCTCGAACTGATTGGAAAATGTTCTAAGAGGCTCATTGAAAGGATTCCTGGTTGCGTATTCCTTTTTAGAAATAGAAAAAAATTGTACCCGAAAGTACAGCTCACATATTCTGAAGAGTTTTATCTATGTAAAATGTATGTGTTCTTTCTTTCTTTTTTTTTTTTTTTTTTTTTAATGATCAGTGGAAAATCTCACGAAGCCATTTGTGACCTTAGGTTTTTGTTTGGGACCCGGAAGGGAATGTGTGTACAAAGAAATCAAAGGGACTACTACTACTACTACTACTACTACTACTAATAATAATAATAATAATTACATTAATATAAAGAATAATAATATCAATAATAATAATCAAAATTAATAATAGCAATAAAAATAATAACATCACAATTAATAGTGTCAATAATAATAAGGCTGATATCAAAATTGGTAACGCATTACTAATGATTATATCAAATTAATAACATGAGCAATAAAAATAATATCCAAATTAAATACGTCAATAATAATAATAACAACAATAATAATAATGTAATTATAAAATGTAATAACATTAATATCATAACTAATAACTACAATAATAATAAAAATATCGAAATTAATAACTTCACTAATAAAAATAATAATAACGTAAATATGAAAATTAATAAAGTCGATAATAATAACTTAAATATAATAATAATAATAATAATAATAATAATAATAATGTAAATCTGCAAGTTAATATCAGTAATAATGATAATACTTAGGAGACGAGAGAACTGCTGAACATGAATGATAGACGAAAGAATAATTGAAAAAGCAAATAAAAAAAAATCAACAGGGAACAAAAATTAAGCTTTTAAAGATAAAAACAAAAAAAAAAATATCGACTTTTTAAGAGATTTTGTAGCACCGGGAAAAACTGAAATAAATGCAACTTGAGTGAAGGAAGTTTTGCTAGTGGAGGTTAGGCGGGGAGCTTGGCGAGGAGAATGAATTAAAAATAATCGTCTGCAAATATAAGTTTTAATAGGAATGGAGACGTAAAGCATTTGAAATATTCTCCTTTAAAGAAAATGAAATAAAATGAAAGTGTATTTGAAAATAAAATAGAATAAAATTAAGGAAAAAGAAGACGAAAAAATAATGGATACAGATCCAAAGATAAATTGAAAAGAAGCTATTTAGATCGCCACTCGCACGCCGAGCGCCTTCACCTATCAATGCATAAATTCATCCATATATCAGAGGGTAACAGCACCTGGTACGCACACAGGCGCTCATAAGTTTGAATTCAAAATTGCGAAGAAGGCAATCAAAAATCACTTCACGATCTTTCCCAAAGAACAGTTATTATAAAGAAGAAAGAGCTTGCTATAGTGAAATTCTGCAATGACTGCACATTTATTGATCAAA
>OZ010596.1:25808717-25821217 GCA_963932145.1 Acanthosepion lycidas
AAAACAGAATGTACCTATTTCACCTTTCTTAACAAAATTAATGCTCTTACAAACAAATATACACAACAGATTCATAAAATCAAAAGAAAATGGTTGAATACATCAACACAATTATAATTACAATATTCTCCACACGTGACAATTACTGACGTTATTTTTCAGTTAAAAATATGAAAATAGCGTTTCTCTACATTCCAGTTGCTAGGTACATTCTGTTTTTGTTTTTATTAGTTACTTTATTCATTTAATTTCATTTTCGTATTTTGCTTTGATAAAGTCCACATTGGACGAAACGCGTCAGCAATTACCAGTTTTCCTATTGTCATTTTTATTCATAATCTACATTATATATATATAAATGGACACTGGGGTCAACACTAAGCGGCGACTGTCTGTTTTTATGTTTGAATGCAATCTTCAAGGCGTAAACACCCAGTGAGGATCGAACTCACTTCTCAGTCGCAAATGATCTAGCGTATCAAGTTTGTTAACCATCACACCACGTCGAAGTGTCCCGTTTGTGTTTGTTTATGTACGCATGGTGCCTAGGTATTTTAGTAATTAACTAAAAGTCAGCTTGAAACGGGAAAGGTCAAAATAGATTTACGTTCCTCTTTTTCCAACTATTTTTCTAAATAGAGTAATCTTTTGAATGTTGTCTTCTAACTTCCATTCCATGTCGGCCATTTTAAATTAAGCAATGAAAAAAGAAAAAAAAATCTCCTGAGATTCTTATCTGAACTGATTTACGGTTTCCATTTAATGTGTACCGGACAAGGTTAAAAGTCCTATTTTTCTGTTTACTAAACTTTGCTTAGTATAGCATCGAATCACAAGTGCCTGCTATCCAGGCTTGGATCCAGAATAACCCTCACTACAAAATATTGTCAGTTAGACAGGCATTACTCCCAGACAGATGCTTATATGACATTAGGTCATAGGAATAGGGCAACCATTTACAATCGAACTAACAAGACAGTCATAATAATCTAGTAATGGCTTTTTCCTAAGGGCCAAAATGCGAACATTAAAACCAATTACGCTCTAATAAAGTAAAAATGATTTTCACGAACAGATTGTTAACCATCCAGTCGAAGCTATTCTCCACACAACACGCATGCATAATTCACACACACACACATGTATATATATATATATATATATATATATATATATATATATATATATATATATATATATTAGCGAATATACATAATATCTAATGTCGATAGTACGACTCGGGGTTTCAGGCAGTTGTTCAGGGTGGAATCTGAACTCGGCGTACCGATTTCGTATTCCTCGCCGATATCCGCACATCTCTGAAATGCATATACTTTAGAAAAACATTAGTGGCAAGAGATCGTGTGACAAGTTGAATGAATCGTTACTAATACTGTTTAAAATAAAAGGAACGTCTTTTCAAATATGTGTATCCACTAAAATAACGTTTAAAGTTATATATATATATATATATATATATATATATATATATATATATATATATATATATATATATATCCAAGTATATGATTGGTGTATATGGAATGAATTCCAATAACCAACAATTACTATTCTTAAAAGAGTGCTCAATACAAAGTAGAGCAGATATAATTATTTATTTTTAAAGAAAAAAAAAATTTATAACATAAATATGTTATAAAATCACTACAAAAATAGCCATTTTGTTTCAACACCTACGGTGTCTTATCAAGTGATGACGTTGAATGTAAAATAAATGGTTTTAAAAGTTTCAAATTAATTAATATTCTACGTAAGGGGAAAACGTTGTTACAGAGGCTAGGTAGACCAATCAGAACACAATTACAGGAAAATTCAAAAAGCTCGATAACGAAGTCATGTTATAATATCTATTCAGATGTTTAGTATTAAAAAATAATTTATTCCAACGAATAATTACTAAATTATATGATAAAATTTAATATTAAAATTTAAAACTGCTAATTACAAAACCAAAATTTAACATTTATTCGCTATCAAGTTTACAACTATAAAATTACTGAGGAGAAAAGAAGAAATATATATGTTATTCAATTTATTTTTTTCATTGAAGTTACTTTAGCTATATTTAATATCCGGTCTTTTTACAATGTATACATTTTAATCCTCATGATGTGTAAATGGGGTCCCAAACTCACGCGTAAAACAAACGCAGTCAGATTCTAATACATAAGCACCAAGACATATACACACACAAGAGAACATCTCCACCGTCTGTTTTTTATACATACACTATATTTTAATATATTAAATAATATTAATTTTGATCATTTTTATCTTTGTATATTTACTCGCTTAAATTAGATTTCAATAGGTTGTTAACATTCATGCAATGACATTTTCTGTCTTAAATATTTATCGGTTGGGGTATGCAACTGTCTGGGTCAATGTCTGTGGATGTGTGTGAATGTATTTATATGTATCTATGTGTATGGAAAGTGCATCCACTTTTAATTATGTATGTATGTACGTGTGTGTTGGTTTCCCTTCTCCCATTTTCCCCCCCTTTTTTTTTTTTTTTTTTTTTCATGACAGACGGTGGAGATGTTCTCTTGTGTGTGTATATGTCTTGGTGCTTATGTATTAGAATCTGACTGCGTTTGTTTTACGCGTGAGTTTGGGACCCCATTTACACATCATGAGGATTAAAATGTATACATTGTAAAAAGACCGGATATTAAATATAGCTAAAGTAACTTCAATGAAAAAAATAAATTGAATAACATATATATTTCTTCTTTTCTCCTCAGTAATTTTATAGTTGTAAACTTGATAGCGAATAAATGTTAAATTTTGGTTTTGTAATTAGCAGTTTTAAATTTTAATATTAAATTTTATCATATAATTTAGTAATTATTCGTTGGAATAAATTATTTTTTAATACTAAACATCTGAATAGATATTATAACATGACTTCGTTATCGAGCTTTTTGAATTTTCCTGTAATTGTGTTCTGATTGGTCTACCTAGCCTCTGTAACAACGTTTTCCCCTTACGTAGAATATTAATTAATTTGAAACTTTTAAAACCATTTATTTTACATTCAACGTCATCACTTGATAAGACACCGTAGGTGTTGAAACAAAATGGCTATTTTTGTAGTGATTTTATAACATATTTATGTTATAAATTTTTTTTTCTTTAAAAATAAATAATTATATATATATATATATATATATATATATATATCTGTATATATATATATATATATATATATATATATATATATATATATATGTCTAACTGACAATATTGTGTGTATGTATGTATGTACGTATATATATATATATATATATGTATATATATATATTGTCAGTTAGACAAGCATTACTCACAGACAGATGCTTATATGACATTTGGTCATAGGAATAGGGCAACCATTTATTAGTTTGGGGCAAAAATAATGACGTAATAATGTCGTTTTTTGACGTTAAAAAACGACATTATTTTTGCACCAACCTAATACAATCGAACTAACAAGACAGTCGTAATAATCTATTAGATTGGTGCAGAAATAATGACGTAATAATGTCGTTTTTTGACGTATTTTTAACGTCAAAAAACGACATTATTACGTCATTATTTTTGCACCAACCTAATAGTAATGGCTCTTTTTTTAAAGGCCAAAATGAGAGCATTAAAATCGATTACGCTGTAATAAAGTAAAAATGACTTTCAAGAACAGATTGTTATCCATTCGCTCGAAGCCATTCTCCACACCACACGCATGCATATTTTATATATATATACACACATCATACTCACTTACTCTCTAAGAACCAAATAACACGCACACAATTAACAGAGACACATCGCCATTCCAGGAACCAATAAAACTGTCAAAATGACCAAGGGAATTCAGAGCAGCATGAATCCATCCAGCTCTTATCTCAAATAACAACTTAAAAGAGACTGTTTGACAAACACAAGAACTGAACAAAATTCATGTTAAAAAATAAAAAATAAATGAAAACTACAGACAAAAGTTCATTTTCTCAATCAAGACATTCATTTCTGTAGTTCACTGCTACCAGCAAGCAGAATTTCTTTTCTCCTGATGATGTCCATGTTGGCCGAAACTACTCGAGGAATCTAAATGAAATAATAATAAAAACTAAACAATATTAATATACAACTCAATGTGTCTGAAGATTTTAATATTTTAATATTTTTATTGTTCAATATATATATATATATATATATATATATATATATATATATATATATATATATATATATATATGCGGTGGGTTATGTATACTTCGATGGGTATCATAACCAGAATTAGATGTAGCAGCAGAGAATCTAGTTAGTTTCATCTTCGTTACCGAGGCCCGCTAGTACAGTGGTATGATGCTTGCGTTGTATCGTAATGGTCCGAGTTCGATTCCCGGTAGTCGATGCGCATTGCTGATGAGTTCCCCCAAAAGGACTAAACGGCTGTCCAATGCTTTCTGCATTCTATTGAGGATTCTTGTTCTAGACTCGATGAATTATTATGAGAACTTATTCATATATATATATATATATATATATATATATATATATATATATATATACACGATTAATTCAAATATGAAATTTGTCACTAAGATCATTGATGTTATATTCAGAACTCCGACTCCAGAGTTTCGTAGACGTACAGCTTTTTGAAATCGTTCGGTTCACTTATCAGGCGGTATCAGCAATTGTCTGCCGTTTTTCTCATTTTTGTTATTTTTATATTAAGTTAAAAAAATGATGCGCTTTCTATTTGTGTTAAGTTGCTTTATTCTTTTTCTTCTTTGTGTGTATATGTGTGTGTATGCATGTTTATGTGTGTGTGTGCATATTACCTAGGTCAATGTATGGTCCTTACCGCCCTCCCTTACTCTTAAGTATCTTATAAATAAAAAGAGATTTAAAATCATTTCTATCTCTCCCTTCCCTCTCTAATTTCGACCATATCTTTCATACTCCTCCTCCTCCTCTCTCTGTCACCTTACATAAACTTAATACTACCCCTCAAAAGTGTATAAAAATAATACGTAAATTTAAAACCATTTTTTAACCTTGGAAATGTGATCCCTGTGTGTGTGTGTGTGTGTGTGTGTGTGTGTGTGTGTGTGTGTGTACAGAACCACCTCTTAATTTTTGTTACCCCCAGGTCCATCCTAACCAAGAGTCGTACCACCTTTTAGGGTTCTAGCTATGGGCAAATAGTGAAGATACAAACTGGTGTCAAAACATAAAAATATGAAAATACATTAGAAAATGGATTTTGGGATGAAAATTAGCAAAATTCACAAGAAAATAAAATTTCAGCAGCAAATGACCCATGAGGAGTTGATGTGCCGTTAAACAAACACGCAGATCTCTTTGATACAAAGATATAAATATTTTGTACACTATTTAATTTTTTTGGAGGTAATAATAGTTTTAGTGATACAAGTCTTACAAATTAACCCATAGCTGGAGGAATGGAAGATGGACTCATGCCTTTCCCAAGGTAATTTGCGCGTAAGTGAATATAACAAACCAAAATTGGAACTCGGCTCTCCAGAATGTACAAACTTACAGTTCCTGATATTCCCCAGCGGTCACCCATCTAGGTACTGACCAGGCTCAACGTTGCTTAGCTTTGAGAATCGTACGGGGGAAATGTTGTTCCAACGTTATATGGCCGTAAGTTGATATTGTGTGGAATGTCAACACGTTGAATATGCTATTTTCTTTCGAGTGACATGTGATACCCATTTTAATTGTTGCTGCCGTTCAATGTCCCCAAGTGATACGGTTTCTCTTATACAGTACAATTCTTTGTTTGTGATTATGTAGCGCCAGTCCACAAAGCTCGAAGAAGAATGGTTTTCACCAAGATGCATAGCCTCCACTTGCTCAAAGCCATTTTTTAACCATAATAAAAGAACACGAATCAGGAAGAGGGAGAAGATGGCGATTGACGCTGTATTTAGATTTTTGAAGATCGTACGTGGCAAGGAAACAAGAAACCATTGGAGAGTTTCACAGGTGAGAAGTGCGAGAGAAGAAACTATTAGAATAGAACTGACGGTTGCAATTTCAACATTAAAACAGCGAGACCTAATAGCCAATCTAGTAGTATGCTTCAATTCATGCGCTTGATGTACCAGATATAAAAGGGGATTATAAAAATTGTCACAAAAATATTTATAGAAAAGACAGAACGAAGTCATGACACGACGGTGGGAGGTGTGACTGAAGTCGAGATGCCAGTTCAGGGCCGATAATATCATGGATTCTTTGGATTTTTATCGAGGATCTTGGGATATATAGCCACAGCCTAAACCAGAATATGCCAGGGATATTTAATGCACTGAAGAATGGTAGATTTATAAACGTGAAAGAAAGATTCCCGCGAGAAGAATTGTCGGGCATGATGCAGTGAACCAAATTTCCTTGTAAAAGACTACGCAATTGATTCATTATAATCATTTCATTACATGCCAGACCATATTTTAAAAGTATGGTATATAAAATGAATGATGGAAGTGAATATGTAATCATAGGTTACATCCTCAGCAAACGATTTGTTCTTATATTATTTAAGTATAGGTTTTACGAATACCATGAATATCCGTAAAGCCTATCACATGAACATTAAACAACAATTAAACACAAACGGAAACTACATGAGTTATACGCGTGACGGCCACGCAAACTTGGCACTATACAATTGATGCATAAATACGAACACCCAATCGCCATAAAATAAACACATAGCGCATGCGCAAACAATTACTGATTATTTGCTTGCTAAACGGCATATCAACTCCAAATGTGTCATTTAATGCTGAAATCTTATTTTCTTGGGAGCATTACTAATTTTTTTTTCAAAAACGTATTGCAAATAAATTTTATTTATTCTTTACAAAAATGTATTGCAGGTAATTTTTTAAAAATTTTTTTTCAAAAATGTATTGCAGTTAAATTTTTTTTTTTTTTTCAAAAATGTATTGCAAGTAAATTTTATTTATTTTTTTTACAAAAATGTATTTCAGCTAAATTTTATTTTATTTTTTTTAAAAAACTGTATTGCAGGTAAATTTTTTTTTTTTTTCAGAAATGTATTGCTGGTAATTTTTTTAACTATAAAAATGCATTGCTGGTATATTCACTATAAAAATGTATTTTTATGCTTTCATAGTGTTTGACCCCATTTTGGGGGTTAATTATTTTCCCATAGCTAGAACCCTAGCAGATGCTACCACCGCGGATCAGGGTTGACCTGGGATCAACAGCAATTTAGAGGTGATTCTGCGCTCTTCAAAGCCTAAAATCTTCCAATCCTAGGCCTTACCTCCGGATGTAGTTTAGTTTCATACCCAAGACAATACAACAAATAAGAAATAAATTCAAAATCGAAACAACTCTTCAGTGTTCCCCTCCCCAAGCCTTCTGTTGAAGCTACCTTTATATTTATAAAGATTTTACATGTTCCTTATTTAATCACATCTATCTATCTATCTATCTATCTATCTATCTATCTATCTATCTATCTATATATATATATATATATATATATCGCTAAAGATGCTGAAAAAAAGTTCGGTTTCTTGTAACGTTCCTTGTACCTGATTTGTGCTATGCTCTAAATTTTCAAGACCCAGATCAGACCAAAGATGGAGTATTGCCGCCATGTCTAGGCTGCAATAGCCCAGTCCTCACATTCCAAACATGATAGAGTTTAAAAGCGTTATCTGAGGCCTTGCAGGTGATGAAATATGCTCTACTTTACAACATGTTTCCTACAGTCGAAAACTTACTCGTTACTCAATCGCGATTTCCATGGCAAATGTTCAGATGAGATGTCATTCTTTAGTTCCACCAGTTCAGACCTTTATTGATAGGTCACTATAAGCTCCTTCCACGGAGTCGAATCACAGGCACAACCTCGCAAGACTATTGTTACTCTCTCGCTATTCCCATGACAAATGTTCAGATGAGTTACCATTCTTCAACTTTAGGGTTAACTGTTATCCTCAAAATACGCATTCTTATTTCCTTTCTCTACGTCTTTAGATCATTAGTACCCTGCAACATTGCGTGTCTTTGGAACTTTGTATTGTGTTAACAATTAGTATATATATGCTCTCGGGAACTCCGATTGAGTACTCTGGAGAAAAGGGTAATTTTAAAAACAGTGGTTCTTACTGCTATTAACGCATTGCTCTTCAACTATGAATTGAGCTCTCCTGGCTTCTGGCATATTTCGTATAGAAAACATTAAAATTTCCGTTTCTCTGCGCCGTGCGACTATAGCCTAGGGGTAAGGATCCCTGCTGGTGTCAACTGGGTTGAGTTTCGAAGCAGACGGGCGTCTAGGCACACTAAAGAGCTGTGATACCGCGAAAAAATTTGTCTGTGGATTGCTATATATATATATATATATATATATATATAGACTATTAAAGCTGTGCCATTTTTATGGCATTGAGCACTCTTTTTTGTTAGTGTGTAATTTTAGGCATAGTCATTATATATATATATATTATTATATCTATCTATATATATGTGTGTGTGTGTGCGTGTGTGTAAAATATAAGATCAAAAACGATGCCTTCATTATATTTAAAGTCATTTTGAAAATGATTTAATTACTCTAGACTTTAATTCGAAAATTATTCTTAGGAAATCATAATGCGTAACTAGACGGTCGGAAATATGAGAGAGAGAGAGAGAGAGAGAGAGAATTAACATTTACTAACGGCTTATCTCTCTGAAGATTAATTAAATCTCTGCCATTTCTTGTGACATTAAGCACTCTTTTTTTTTTACTAGTGTTCAAATTTAGGCAGACTCTTTTTGGAGCTGCTTATTCTTTTCTTTGATTATCTCTCTCTCTCTCTTTCTCTCTCTCTCTCTCGACCTATCTATCTCTGTGTGTGTAAGATATAAGATCGAAAACGAAGCCTTCATTATATTTAAAGTCGTTTTGAAAATGATTTAATTGCTCTAGACTTCAATTCGGAAATTATTCTCAGGAAATTATATAGACGGTAGGAAATATGACAGACAGAGATAAACAGAATTGACATTTACTAAAGGCTTATCTCTCTCAAGAGGAGCTGTGACGTCTCTAAACCAGAGCACGTAACTTTTGGATGACTTAGAGATACGGACAACACAAAGTTTCAGATAATGGAAAATAATCAAAAAGAGTGGGGAAAAAAATGACCGACTCCAAAATACGAAAATTGACTTTTTAAATCAGGTCTCAGAGCGGATTTTAATTGGTAGCGAGAAATTAATTATTTCTGCCATTAAAATTAGAAAATGAAGGGAAATAAAGACACAGCGAAAGAAACGCACAGCCAGCCATGAACACATTTTACTCGTTTGTATATGGCCATCAAAAAGTACGCTTAAGAAATATTCCATATTAGAAGAATTTATATATATATATATATTCGTCGAACATAGCTTAATACATCAATACTTAAAGGAACACTCATGCCCACATACAGATTAGACGGATATGAGTTGAAAATACATTTATATTACATAAAAACAATAACAAGCAAAAACTAAAAATCCTTGAAGAGTTCAAGCCCAAAATAAATAAAGTCAACTACGATTATATATATATATATATATATATATATATATATATATATATATATATATATACGTATGAGTAAAAACAAAAAATAATACTATTATCCTGGAAAAAAAAACAAAAGAACATATGAAATTTGTACTTTGAAATCTAAAATGCTGTATAAGCAGTAAAAGAAAAAAGAAGATTAGTTGAAATGTTTTAAATTCACAGAAGCATATATACATACTCATAGACAACTTAACCCCTTGAAGATGGTCTCAGATGAGATTGAAAGTACTCGGGAAAATAAAAACGATTCTAAAAAAAGTTTTTGTATTTTTCTTAGCCAATTATCTAAATCTAACAAAAAATTAATCAGCGAACTTAAAAGGAATCAACGAAAATTAATCAACATATGTCTAAATTATTTAACCGAACCTGTTTGAATGAAAATGTTGCATATATATATATGCAACATTTTCATTCAAACAGGTTCGGTTAAATAATTTAGACATATGTTGATTAATATATATATATACATATATACATATATATATATATATATATATATATATATATATATATATATATATATATATATATATATATATATATATATATACATATATATATATATATATATATATATATATATATAAAAATAAAATATTTAAAAAAAATAAATAAATATTAATAAAATAAATAAATATTAATAATTTCCTCTATTTCAAATTTGAACACAGATAGATACTGCCCAGAAAAATATTAACGGCGAATAATATGAGTTTCCAAATATAAAAACAAAAATTAATTTTTAAATGATCCTAGATGTTACGAAGAAGGATTTTTGGAACAATTAATATAATAGAGTGGAAAGAACGTAACTAATGTTTTAAAATATAGTTAATTGCTTCGTCATATCATATTCAGAATCTTTTTCTTTATTCATTTTTTCTTTTTGTTTTTTCATATTATTGTTGCTTTGAAATTTTCTATGATGAATACCCTCCAATCTTTAAATACGCTGAAAATATTTCATCCCAAAATTCAAATAATACACGGTTAACTGTAAATTACTTCCTTTTTAAAAAGTGCTTCTTTTGTCAGTTTGATAAGACTAAAAACGTGCTACGCTCTAATTAACAAGATCCAGATCAAGCCCAAAATGGATCACTGTTGTCATATTGAGCGGGAGCTGCCTAGTTGCACTCTTCAGCCATGACAGAGTCCAAAAGCGTCTCCGAGTCCTTGTGGGTGACAAATTATTTTCCACGGTACGACCTCTCTCTCTCTCTCTCTCTCTCTCTCTCACGGACAGGTTGTTGCAAGCCTCTCGCTGCTTTATCGTTACTTTTGCGGAAAGAGCTCGGACGAAGTATATTTCTTGGTTTCGTCAGGTCTAACCTTCACGGCAAGGAACCGCCATGTGACATTGTAGCAAACCACCGACATTCTCTTTGTATTCCATCAGGGAGAAGTCCAACTCAAACCGCTTCTTCCTGCGAATCACTGCCCTGTGGAACAGACTCTCAAGAGTGTTGCCACAGTCTCTACAATCTTAAGCTGTTCAAGTTTGGAGTTAACCGTTATCTTCCCCTCCTATCCATGTAAACTACCTCCTAACGTAACATACTACCTTGAGTATCCTTCTACAGAATTAACCTTACTGTAAGACAAAAAAATAAACATGCGTCACCAGCTAACAATGGTGCAAGGTCGGGGGTGTTACAGGATACCTGAAAACTGAAAATCTTTTAAGAATATATGCCATTTCTTCGAATGCCCGTACTGTACACAAGATAGAATTGGCACCGGTCTTCCATCATTTAAGAAAACTCGGAGGAACCATTTTCTAAAATTGTCCAAATATCTTATTTTCATCTTTTACAAGGATAAACCCAGTTGTACTTATTCAATATTGGCTATTTCACTTCTTTTAAAACAGCTTTCAGAATTTGAAGGCATTTCTTTCAGTCCTATATAGTATTTTGTTGTTATCTATTAAAGTGTACCTATATGCTGAGATCGCCTACCCAGATTAATCACATCAAGAGGTCACGTCCTTCAGAAATCGGCCATGGTCAAACTTTGATTTGCCCAAGAAATTTTTGAAAATCCCAATATTTATTGGCAAATAGTGCTCAAGATAGGAGATATTGCAATTATAATTACAGTCTTAGCCTGAAATCTTCATTGAAGCAAGAAACTGAGTTACCAGGCGGTATTGAATACTATGTCAATAGTCTATCTATCTATCTATCTATCTATCTATCTATCTATCTATCTATCTATCTATCTATCTAAGCCTGTTCATATCTATCTATCTATCTATCTATCTATCTATCTATCTATCTATCTATCACTCTGTTCATATCTATCTATCTATCTATCTATCTATCTATCTATCTATCTATCTATCTATCTATCTATCTAAGCCTGTTCATATCTATCTATCTATCTATCTATCTATCTAAGCCTGTTCATATCTATCTATCTATCTATCTATCTAAGCCTGTTCATATCTATCTATCTATCTATCTATCTATCTATCTATCTATATATATATATATATATATATATATATCTAAGCATGTTCATATCTATCTATCTATCTATCTATCTATCTATCTATCTATCTATCTATCTATCTATCTATCTATCTATCTACCAGTAGCATACTAATATATAAAATGTTAATTTATCAATACTAAGCGTTTCGCAGATTGTGAATTCGACTAATGAAAAGACAAAATTATTCATATAATATGCAACCCCGTTCCCTCCATATACGCCTTTAAAACTTCCCCATTCAGTAAAGCAAGACATACAGTGGCACTAAAGATTTGTATTGGGTAAAAATTAGTTTTTAATGCGTAAAACTTACTTCAACAAGAGTTAATGAATAAATACAACTTCAAAAGAT
>OZ010596.1:25826217-25988717 GCA_963932145.1 Acanthosepion lycidas
ATATATATATATATATATATATATATATATATATTACTGTTAACTTATTTTACGCTCACCAGATGCACTTTATTCCCATAAGAAGCGAAAAACGAAAAACAAATTCATTGATATATAACTCCTGTACATAATAAATATTGCCTATGATTTATCATATGCTATCTGTCACAGTCGAGATCCTGTTCATTAGAAAATGCATAATCCTTCTGTTGGCTGTATATTGTATGCTTCGCCAGGGTTACACATGATTCTGAATTTTTTTCTTCTCCTAGACTAGTCGTCAACCACTACAGCAGAGCTGAGGAATATTGAATAAAAAAAATTCAAAACGCTCAACCTCGTGGTTGCTAGCCACACTTATCTAGGAAAGTCATTTTGTAAAAGACTAAAAGACGTATATCACTTCTCTTGCCCCTCGGGAAATGTTGTCTAGGTCGACAGTTAAAAAGGAACACAAGAGCCTGTGTTGGTCATATCACAACATTTATCTTGAGAAGATTAACCTGTTTTCTTTCCCAGCAAAATATCATATATAAGCATGTTGACACAAATCCACGACACCCTTCTAATTATGATCAGTTGACTCAGTTCATTGTTGACGGCGAGAGTCCTGAAGAATACGTTGAATATACCATACCGTCTCTATGGCTTATGAGTCGAATTTGCAACAAGATAGTAGATATATTCGATAATAGAATCCAGAGTAGACTTCCTTACCTAGAAAGTTAAATTCCATTATAGTAAGTCATAGAAGCGAATTGACATATTAACCTTGAATTCTTTTGTAACTTCATTAGTTCTTTGGCCTGCAATTTTTTTAAAGTTTCTTGTAGGTCATACAAGTTGCAACCCTTCTATTGTTGACACGTCTAACAGCATCTATCACTTTTCAACTGATACAGCAAACTTCCAAGGGCCCGATTTCTGCTTCTTCTCTTTTTCCTTCTGTATCTGCAGTCACTAGATCTGTTGTTACTTTGTTGAGTAATACTAACCTTACGCTTCCCCTGGCTTTCTTTTCCTTCCTCGGTTGGGACCGGTGTGTCGTCACGATAGGGTTGATTTGGGTTTTCTCAAATCCTACGATATTGGGTTCACAGCAAAGTCTAGTGTGAAAGCTTTATTTACGTTGTGTACCACATACAAGATTGCTTAATTCTTGTCTGTGGCCGTGGTAAATGTTTGTCTCTTTTATGTCCGAATGCAAATGCTGGAATAACTTTCGATAAAATACACGACACTGCTGATAAATCTAACAGCAGGTATATTGATTATAAAGAAAAACTGGTTGAATAAAATGTCGCTATTATCTACTGCAGGAAAATGATTTGGAAATTCTAGTCGCAAACTCTAAAGTAATGACCAATCAGTCGACACGCCCACAATTCTGTCATTCGTGGATCTGGGTATTCGCTTCCGAGCAATCCCAGGCCGCTCCGAGCCGACTTGTCATTGGGCCCGATCTCCGACTGAAATCTTCCTTGTTGGGCCAATTTTCCGTCTATCTGTCGGCTTGGAGCCTGTCGTTCATATAGACAACTCTTCTTCCAAAATCCGATATTGATATAACTAATTTCTCCATCCCGTTTTAATCTTAGAAGACCATATTAAGAAACGATATGGTACCTCTTTCGTTTGCTTTAGATGCTTCTTATGTAGCTTTCTGTGAAGATAATTGTGTTCTTGGGAGGCAACATAAGATTGTGAGTTCAATACCCGGTTAAGGCAGTGGAGAACTTTCAGAGGGAAAATTAGCAGGAGATAACTGATAACTGACATTCATCAAACATGGCACGTGGAACTAGAACAGTCTACCCCAGTGAGCTAAATAAAGGGTTCAGTTCGACATTCCAACCACCTGAAGAAGGCCGGAGCGTACAACGGCCGAAACGTTGTGATAAATATGGCGACAAAGATGAGGACAATAGTCCGAATAATGTAAATAATGTACATAGTACCTCATCTCAGAAATATAGAAAGACTCATAAGCATCTCTATCTTGGGGATGCCTCGTTCTTTGTCAAGAATAATTTGTAAGAACACACACATACATTTTGGATAGATAACGTTATATAAATAAATTCCTGAATTTTAATTTCTCAGGACCTAAGAAATTCGGACAACGAATTAATCATGCCTTTTTATTATCGGCGGGAAGTGGCTAGGATTTGCAGGTGTGGAGGCTTGGTTTTTCCTCAATTTTACTGAATCTTGTTTAGTAAATTCTCCTTGAAACTACTCTTAAATTAATCTTTTATTTTAAAATATGATTTCTAATGTCTTCCGTTATTAATTTTCTTCTCGATCGTTCAACCTACTCTATTGAGGATTTTAATAATTATTATCGAATTAGTAGTCTCTCCATCTTCTAATTTCATACAATTAAACGTTTAAACAGGGTGATGAGCCCTGTTACAGTTTTCCAATCACCATATTTTCCGACTTGCAATATGCTGCGACTTGGAAGACGCGTCCGAATACTGGAAAGAAATTTCTAAGAAAAAAAGTCATCCTCATACAACAAAACATTCACCATGCATCCCTCACATATTGGTGACACGTATTATTTACATTAATCACTCGTCCGATTTTGTTTGTACGGCAATGACATACTAGTCAAGAATAGAAAGTCTCGCCCCGCTTTTAGTAAACAGTATTTTTAAGCTTGTGGATTGGCTCCAGGAAGGTTTATAGTCTTGGAAATACTTATAACAGCTGAGTACTGACGTAGTATCGTATAAAAGGCTGAATTACATAGATAGCTAACATTATAGTGTAATTACTCAAAATACAAATCCACGTTCGTATCAGTCAATTAGGTGACCAATCACGTTTGGGTGTCCCCTTACATTCGTCATGGAAGACGCACACGTATTTTTCAGGGTAGTTTTAAGAAAAAAAAAAGTGCATACAGTAATCAGTTTTCAAGGTTTATTATCTTCCAAAGCATCTTGAAGTAATTTTTATATTGAAAATCTTAAACTAGTCATAATATTCATTTGTGTTTACTTAATCTTTCCATCAAATAGAAAAAGCTCTTTAAAAACAAATGTTTTGTCCTATTAAGTAGGTGATTAAAATTGTTTTCACATGGACTGTAATTATTAATCTTTCGAAGTTTCAATTAATTTTGTGATTCTACGCTTAGGTTACACTTTATTCCCCCCCCCCCCAATTAAATATGAACAGTAAAACGTGTCGCATGTACATTTTATGTTCAATTACGGTTTTCATCAAGATAAAATAGGGTTATGTTTCCGCTTAGATTGTGTGACACGGGCTCAAAAATTCTCAGCTCAAATTGAAACAATTGAAAACCATATAATGTACCGCATCAAAACCTGCAAAAATAAGTAAAAATAAATATTCTAATTTGCTGCCACTCTGATATCCTTTATAGCAAATTTGTGACACTTTTTGGAAATAGTTCAGGGTTCGTTGAAATGTGTCTCGACGATTTTGTGCCTGGAAAAAGAAGTAAAGGACAAGCAAAACAGACGTGGATAAGATATGTTAAGGGGTCAAACCTTTTTATACAAGTGGACTCGCCCGTCGGGTACTTGTACTGCTGCCGGTGAATACCCGGAAGTGAGAGATTGAGAGAGTCGAGTGTGAGGTAACCGCTTTGTAGGAGTCACAGTTGCGAGCACGTAGACTCAGAAGGAAGTCATACTTCGATACTGAATTTCCCAGACTGTATATATATATATTATTATTGCTACTAACCGCATTTCTGGATCTACTAACTGTATTACCAATTGTATTATTACGTCAATACATTTATTTGCTATATTTCATTCCTGCGTTTGTCATTCATTTGAGACCGGATTTCCTCCCGGAATCCACAACAACATAATTCTGTGATCATCAACTAATGAGTGACAGATACTAAATAAGCTTCTGGAAGATTGGAATAAATAAGAGAAAATAAGTCATATCAGTTCGCAATCTGCCAGGGGCGGATACAACCAATAATGGTGATGGTCATGTTTCTGTAAATAATTTGAAACTATATTCAGACGCACAAATGAAAGAAAAAGCTTATAAGACGCCTTTAAACTGTTACTGCCTCAAACTGATAATGTTTTTAAAAACAACCTTGAATTTTGAAAACGTAACATTCCAATGACATTGAGATATTTTTTTTCTTTTATACGATACAAGGCTCAAAGGCCTCTCAAGTTTGAGGCTTACAATTAAAATGGTAATGAGGTGTGAAAGTGAAGCTGGTAGGAATTGTAGATTATGAGGATAAAGGTGGGTAAATAACGATTGAACTTTTACCTTAAAAATTAAGATTAAAGTGTTCAGGAAAGCAACTACACTGAAAACTGTTCCACTGTTTGACTAGGGATCAATTCTTACATTTGGAACATGGGGGAAATGAGGATGATTCGACTCCGTGTGAGCAGCATAAAGTTTTCAAACAGTAACTGTCTAAACCGGTAGAACAAAAGAATGGAGCTCATCTGAATGCTTGGAAATAGTATTAGCATCTGTGGGAAAGAGAATGAAAACATAAGTCATCGTTCCCAAACACGCGTCAACGATTTTGAACCCTATCAAGACTGGAAAAGGAGCTTTGACCAGCTCCAATCCCGATGTGGCAGCAAGAATCCATTTTTGGTCTAATCTAATTTATTCTGATTGGTTGATTTTGTTTAGCGGCATATCAACCTCTATGGGTTATTTAATCCAAAATCTAAATCTTTTGAACACAATTTTATATCTACAACTACATATACAATATATTGTAGGCATTTTTGCTATAAAATGTATTTTGGTAATTTTGCTCCAAATATGTATCGCTGTTAACTTTTTTCTAAAAAAATATATTGCTGGTATTTTTACTATTAATGTATTTTTATACTTTCATAGTGTTTTGTTTTTATTTGGGAGTTGACTATTTACCAATAACTGGAACCGCAACAGATGATATCACCTCGGGTCAAGGTGAATTTGGGAGTAACAGTAAGTATTTAAACACCCCTCAAAACCTCCCATCTCCTGATCAGAGGCCCTGTCGCTGGATTAGTTTATCGTTAAACACAGGAGTAGATTAATTCTGGAGTGAAGGCATTTTCCTAAGGAACTTAAGTACAAGTTATTTACGAGATTAGAACTTTAAATGGTTCTACTTTATGGATAAACGTCCTTTAATTATTCATGCTTTCGAGGTTTAAAATAAATCTACATCAAATATAAATCCTGATAAACCTATTATTAATCGTAAGTTTGCTTTCCAAAAATCAGAATTGATCGCCATTTGTATAAATAAACTGATGTTCATCAAGGTGTAGTATTGAAATAACGTAACTCAGTCATATTATTATATTCTATACTGTTCTTGATTTGCAATAATATTTCGTAAGAGAATTTTGAAAAAGAAACTGTCTTTAGTCTATTTAATTACTTGTCAACAACTGAAATTTTCACACTAAGCATGTGTCTGTAAAAATTCTCATGACAAGATGGGGAGAAGATATAAACAGTTAACATTTCTATTGTTTGAAGGTGTTTAATAAATAAAAGCGAATTAATCTCAAGCAGTAGAGCATTGTACCGAAAGGTATCAAGACAAATATTTAGAGTTGGTAACTAGGAATAATATATACATCTACATATATAACTATGACAAAGACAAAAAATTTGGAAGACTGTACGTCGCCAATCTTATGGCGGTAGAAATGTAGAAAATGAAGTTATTCTGATGAAAGGCATGAAAATAAACAGTGAAAAGATTTAGATTATGAAGGCCAGATCATATTCGTACCTGGGGTTTCTTTATGATGGAAGGCTAATTTTGACATTCATTCAAGGCCTAAATATAAAATATTTAAAGCTATTCAAGGAGAAAAAAAAAACAGCCGGTTGTTTTGCAGTTCGGAATGTTTAAAGATTACAGTCCGTGTGTATCTACAGGACCAAACGCTTCAGTCTATTAAAATGTAACATTTTGAAAAAGTAAAAAAGAAAAGAAAAAGAAAACGACATTTATTGATCTAATTTTTAATTTAATAAAGTGTAATGTTTGTCAATTCCTTCGTTATATTTTGTAATATTAAAATTTTAAAAAAGATAACATTCTATTTTATCATGGAACTCGGTCAGCTTATCGATCCTATGAATTTGTTATCGTCTAAAGTGCCGGTGGCGATACACTAGTGGGCGAAGGGTACACGGCGCCGTACTGTGTCCTAATCTTGTGTTTGTTCGAAAAATTGTTTTAGGCCCGAGGAGTCCCCTATTTTCTGTCGGTAGGCAGCCAGTTCCTTTCTCCGTGACGACATGTGAGGTGGATTGTTTTTTAAATTACCTTCTTCTGGCCTTTGCCTAAAGAGGCAGTACCTACAAAACAGCAAGTGTTTCAAATTTTCCTTCTCTTATACTGATTGCCAACCAAGGCTATAGGGTCCACTCTGTCCTGCTATTTAGCCATAACTGGGGGAGAGAGAGATGGCTTCATACCTTTCCCAAGGGTATAAGCACGTAAGTGAATGCAATGAACTCGACTGGAATTCGAACTCTGCAATCCATGACGCTAACCATTACTCCACCGTACCTCTCATTCGATGATTAACATAGGAATTTATTTTAGCTACGATCCTTATTAACTGAGCGGGTACACAAAACTATTAGTGCTGTCGTACATATTTTCCAAAGGGATCAGATTTTAGACAGTTTTTTTTTTTCATTGTGTTTGAAACGCTTTTCTGTATACTCCTTTATCTTCATTCTTTCTCGGGCGAAACTCTAGGAGAAAGCAAATTTGAACTTTTGGTTTTCTTTTTAATCATGTCACATATTTAGATCCCGCCACTTGTAGTAGAATCTTTTTTTTTTTTTTTCAAACTGCTGGAAGATTCTTTGATCACAAATACATAAAAAAAAATATCTGATATCTTTTGGAGTCTGTCTATATTTCTGAGATCAGGTATTATGTACAGTATTCACATTAGTCGGACTATTGTCCTCATCTTTGTGCCATGTTTGATGGATGTCGGTTATCAGTTATCTCCTGCTAATTTTCCCTCTGAAAGTTCTCCACTGCCTTAAACGGCACGTGGAACTAGAACGGTCTACCCCAGTGATCGAAATAAAGGGTTCAGTTCGAAATTCCAACCACCTGAAGAAGGCCGGAGCGTACAACGGCCGAAACGTTGTGACAAATATGGCGACAAAGATGAGGACAATAGTCCGACTAATGTAAATACTGCTGATATCTTTTCTTAAGGAACAGTATATTCGATGTGACAGCCACGCTCCATTTTTATCTAAATATGGACTGCATTAGCATTATAATATTTCTGTCTCACATAACTTCTATTTATGTTCAAGGCATTGTCTTTGTGTTCCTTTTTGTTTGTGTCTATTTGATATTGGTACAAGATGTTTATGCGTCTCTCTCACTTTTCGGCGTAGGTTTGATTGGCAGCGGGAGAGAAATAAAAGAAAACAAAACATTTATAGGATAATCCAGGGTTATAATATTACAGCCGATTCTGAGCATTTTCCCGTCCTTTTATGCTTGATCACGACAAAAAAAAAAAAAAAAAAAAAAGATAAAGAAATGTCTGCTTAAATATAAAACATGATTTTACAGCGAAATTTTTAACTGAAGATGTGAAACTAGAATCAGAGAAAATATTTTCTAAGTTTGCGTCTCTCTGGTTTCGATTTCCGAAAGTACTAGACAACCTGTTGGGTCACTGATGATGGACAATGACACATTCCAAAAGCTGGGCAGAGTATTGCGAGACAGGATGATTTCTTTGCTAACAAAGAAAAGAATACTGAGCTGTTGCGTAACATTTGTCCTTCTTTACGGCAGCTAATGTTGGACGATTTCCTCATTGATGAAGAAGAGACTCGAGGCGACAGAATTTGAAACCCTACCGAGATTCAGCATTGGCGGACACAATCTTACCAACACAAGATGACACAGTACTGATAACAGACACGGGAAAGAAATTACAAAATCTCCTACAGAAGCTAGCGACGGAGAGGGAGAAGAAAGGACTAAGCATAAACTACAAGAAGACGGAGTGAATGGTCGTCAGTAAGCGGATGAGCCCGAAATGCGATTTGAAGGTCGGGAACACTAGAATCAAGCAGACTCGGCAGTTTAAATATATGAGAAGTGTTTTGACAGAGGACGGTAAATGCGACACTGAGATCCGTAGGCGTATTGGGATGGCTAAGGACGCATTCCAAAAGCTGGGCAGAGTATTGCGAGACAGGAGGATTTCTTTGGTAACAAAGAAAAGAATACTGAGCTGTTACGTGACATCTGTCCTTCTTTACGGCAGCGAATGTTTGACGATTTCCTCAAAGATGAAAAAGAGACTCAAGGCAACGGAGGTATGGTTCTACAGAAGGATGCTAAGGATATCATGGACCGAACGTGTGAGGTCTTAGAGAAAATGAAGTAAAGGAGGAAGCTTATACCTAACATCAGGAAGAGGCAGCGGAAATTTCTGGGACTCATAATGAGGAAAGATGCTCTAGAGAATCTGATACTCACGGGTCGAATAGAGGGAGAGAGAGACAAGGGAAAACGCATGACGTACCTGGCGGACTTAAGCAAGTGGATGAGAGAGCGTGGTCTGGGGGGAGGAAGCAGAGGGAAGGAACTTGTTGAGGGCTGCAAGGGATAGAGGGAGGTGGAGAGCCATAATCGCCTACGTCCTGAAAGGACATGGCACATAAAAAGATGAAAGAAAACAATCTGTGACCCGTTGGGGCACTGACGATTCACGTTATAAAACATGGAAGTTGATTTCAACATACCATTGAAATGAAAGTTAATTTTATTATGATTCAGTCAAATATTTCCATTCCTTCGTGTCATCTTTTGTCTGGTTTAAAAGTTTATGTTGAATGTTTTACTGATTGTTAACAGCATTTAACTTCCGGGTTAAACTTGAACTCCAATGAATTTATTCATGGCATATATGAACACTTGAACAAAATGCAAAAGAAATTCTTATATTACTGTATAAACAACTGTTATTTTAAGATCTTATTTACTTAAAATATCTTTAAAAATCAGATTAACTTAAAAATATTTTTAATATGCAAAAAATATTTTTAAATGATATTCACTTGAAAACATTTTTTAAATATGCCAAAAAAATATTTTTTAAACAATTAAAATAATGTCTGTTTTAAGAAAACTGATATATAAATAATTACTCTATAAAGAGCTGGAAGAAACAGCAAAGCGGGATCTCTTTGTGTCTGTCTTTAACTTTATAAATATTTTAATTAAAAAGTTGACTGTTTGAATAAAGTTAAAATAAAAATACTGTACAAACAAGTTGTATTTTAAAATCTTATTCCCTTAAATTTTTTTTTTTTTTAATCAGTTTAACTTTAATTATGCGCTGGACGTAGGCACCACACAAGCGTGCACGCAATCCCAGACTTTTAGTATTAAACTGAACCAATATTGCACTGATGTGAAACATTTCATGTAATTGCATACTGTTAGATGGCGCCACTAACTTCACGTCATGGAAATACCCAAACATATATCAATTGTTTTCTGAGTCAGTGTAAATACCAGCTATTTGTTTTTTTTTTTTTTACTAAACGTTCACCCCACAAAATGCCCAAGAGCCATTCAAGGCAGAGAGTGAATGAGCTTGCCCGTAAGACGGTGAAGTAAAATCAAATTATGAAGACAAAAAAGGGGAAGAATACGATCAAATATAAAACATCTTTTTACAGCAAAGCTATTAACTAAAGATCGTTATATTAAACTATAGCCAAGGGTCGATCCTTGACTTGAAAACGTTCATAGTGTAATGATTGGAGAAATCAGTCTTTCTGGAGTCTGTTCCACAAAGTAACGGCTCTCAAGGAGAATCTGTCTATGTGGAACTTTTTTGACCAATGGAATACAAAGAGAATTAACATAATTTTCTACCCTGTTCTTGTTTTGCTAAGATGCAAAGCGACGTGAATTATTTGGACGGAGTAGGTAGGTAGTGTCAGACAGAATGTGTCTGAAATCATTTCTGGGCAAACTGGGCCCGATGACAGTGTATTATCCTTTATTGGCTGGGAGTACGTTCCGGTGTCTATGGTGTCATGTGTCTATCGAGAATATCTGATGGAAAGCAATAATGTTCACCGTGGACAGTGCATTGTCTGAACACAAATACTTATGGCTAGAATTATATGCGTAACCCACTGGCTGAAATCATATCCACATTCAATGCAGAAAGTACCAGATGTATGCCCAACATATCAGTTCAGTGTTTCTTAGTTTCTATGGAAGGATAAGACTCACTAAGATTCCACTGTTAACACCATAGACACCGTAACGTACTCCCCACCTACAAAGGATAATAGAGTCATCGGGCCAAATTTGCCCAGAAATGGTTTGAGACGCATTCTGGAGACATCCGATAAAGGGTGACTCTGTTTGCGTGTTCTTTCGATAGTGCTTAACTGATCCGCTTGTAAAAAACAACAACAACAACAAAAAAACAACAACAAAAAAACAAAAAAAAACAAAACAAAAAGCAAAAGAAAATGGGTTAAATTTTTGGGGGAATAATTTTTATAGATTAGCATTCATTAGTCAGAATTTAAAAACATTGATTTTTTTTTTTGAAGATGATGGTCCTGTTCATAATATAAATAGAAAAGCAAATAGATCTCCGGATTTGTTAATGTCAGGTTTGAAACTATGTTTATATCGTTGGTACAGGTATAGTATTTAGAAAGGGAGAATATCAGTAGCAGTCAGTTATAAAATGACAACGTAAAAACAACGGACTAACTGCACATTTGAACTCTGATCACCAATTACAATTTTCGCTTCGATACCTATAGATGTGGCACAAAAGGAAAATATGAAGCACTCAGTAAGGATCGAACTCACTACTCACTCGTAACCGATCTAGCAAGTCAAGCTTGCCAACCATTACACACCGTCGATGTTCATAATATATCACTGATATAAATTCATAATTATGTTGGGCACCTCGACGTGGTGTAATGGTTAGAAAGCTTGTCTTGCTAGATCAGTTACGACTGAATAGTGAGTTCGATCCTCACTGGGTGCCCCATACGTTCGGCCTTGTGCCGCATCTAAGCCGGGCTTAGAAAATCACCACATTAGGGCGCCTCGGCGTGGTGTAATGGTTAGCAAGCTGGTCTTGATAAAACTATTAGAACTGAATAGTGAGTTCGATCCTCACTGGGTGCCCCATACTTTCGGCCATGTGCCGCATCTAAGCCTCGCTTAGAAAATCAATAAATTCATAATTATGCTAATTTTCACAGTGGTTAGACCTTCCCCACTTAGAAAATTGGCACAGCGTACCCTTTCTAAATTGATATGCTTTTATTTGAATATGTTCTGTAGTAAGCCAAATAAAAAGAAAATCTACCAGGTGGTTGGGATAGTTGCAAATTTCTCAACAGCTCTGGTGGTGCGTGTTCGATTCGAGAGGAAAAAAAAATAAACAAACAAGAAAAACAAAAAAAAAGAAAGATCTTTCTTGTAAGGAACTTTGGTGAAACATTATTTTCCTCATCTATTTTTCTCTCATTATTATTTTTCCAGAGTGAACCGAGCTGAGTTCATATCAATGATCTCCGTTCCATTGCGTCTTGCTATAAAACAGAAACTACTCCATTCAGTAATGGCTATATTTAATCCTCAAACATCCACCATTGCTACAGTTAGAAAATAGATTCTCTTACAACTTAAAACGTCGTTAATGACGAAGAACAAAAGCACTCAGGCGTTTTTGAATTGGCTATGGGCTAAAAATATGACGTGTTAAGGATATTTCCAGTCAGAAAGTGGTGAAGGAAACTTTCAAAACTCAAAGATCGGGAAGAGCCAGTCTACATAAAATATAGCAATAAAGGAAAGCCTGACTTGCCTCCAATGGCAGTAAAAGATTTCTTGAGAGCGAATAACATTTTTATTATGAAAAAAATCAGTGTCATTTCTGAACTACGGAGATTAGCCTACAATGTAGGCACTCATTTTGAATATCATGAGTACCGGATGAGCAAACTTGGAAATCAATCAGAAATGTTACTGCGCATGCGTAAACATAAACTCTTATGGCAATGATTTGGTGTAGCTTGGTTGGTTTTATCAATTTTCAGAACTTATTGAGTTTTTTTTTTTTAATGCTGAATTTTATATGGGAATCCAATCATGGTCGAGCTAACCACTTGGGAGGAAATGACAAACTAGCGTCGCGAAACATTAACCCACAGTGAAGAACCCTTCCTGTCTGTGACATGCTATCCAGTAAAATTGTGATTGTCCTGTTCACATCTCGAGCTGAATTTAATTTAATTTCATTTTTTTTGCAGAGTGAGGAAGGGGCGGGGGCGAAATGTGGCACCGCCCAGATCTGTCAGCATCATTCTGTTTAAACATTTTCACCATTTTTGCTATGGTAACGCCTGGGCATGAGTCAAACAATGATGACGATTCTTTCATTTAAATTCAGTTGTTTTTTTTTTTCATTTCTATAAATGGGAAAATTATATATAAATCTTTATATATCAAGAACAATTTTAAAAAAAATTCTATGACAAGGAATCAAACTATTAGGTTGGTGCAAAAATAATGTCGTTTTCTCACATAGTAACATATGTGAGAAAACGACATTATTTTTGCACCAACCCCTGCCGACCAACTCTATCACAACTACAATTGAAAAGAAGATATCTATGATTAACATAGAATTTTTTTACAACTAATTCTAAAGCAATAAAAGAATTAATATAAAACAAAATAATAAGCTTAAACTTGAACGAGAAATTTATTCTGTTACCCGTAATCATTGCCACAAGAAATACATAGGAGTAACCTCAAGGAATTTAAATAAAAGGTTATACGCATACAATAGGGACCTTTTAAAAAACAACAGACTAAGCGCATTAATTGCTCACCGTAATGAGTCTAACCATAATTTTGATTTTAAAATGTGCTACATTAAGTAAAAGAGATAGAATGTGCTTTATTCGCTAGGTCATCGACAGTATATTTACGTCCAAGTTTTTATGTTTCGCCTTTCTTGGATTTCATAGATTTCCTATAATCCAAATGTGGGATATTTAATAACAAAAATGCATGAAACATGAACAAAAAATAAAAAAAAAATAAACTAAATAACATAAGCTAGATTATATACCCAAAACAGATTAAAAAATAGATTTAAAATTAAACTTTCAGCGTCTCCTCTCGTTTGTACGCATGCGTAGTCGCTTTAACTTAAAAATCACTTTAGACTGATGGAGCTGGTCGAACTCTATACCTTCCCAGACAACTCCTCCCTGCCTGTTCCCAGACAACATTGATCTTGAAAAATTTAAATGCAATGTCAATCATTATCTTCTCTCGTTTTAATTCTTGTTTTATTGTTCACTCTTCTTAATCGTGTTTTTTCTTAAATTATTTAGCACATAGTAACCGCCATTGTACCCTAGTGACTTTATTTCCATTCTTGGGGTGAAACGGTACCCCCCCCCCAAAAAAAAACACAAAACAAAAAACAGGCGAGATAGAAAAGGTCTCACATAAATCCGAAGGCTCGTTGGAAAAGCAAAATATGCTATATAGAAATTAGACAAAGTATAAAGAGAGAGGAAAATTTCCTTGAAAACAAAAAATTCAGCAACAATATAATATCCAATCTCATATGGCCGTGATTAATGAACGTTGTCTTCAAAGATGAAGAAGAGACTTGAAGCAAAAGAGACGTGGTTCGACTTATTACAGGTAAATTTATGCATGTTTGCTAAGATTACATTACCTCGGTTGATCCGGCAACATGGGTAATCCGTCATGATTCTGGAACTAAAGATGATAGAAAATCGTTTGTGCTCTTCTATATAAAGAAGCTAATATTCTTGAGTGAAGCGGGCTTGAAATATAAATCTTATCTACTATACGACCTGTCGAGAGAATTCTAGATGTTTCTGTAACAAAGTTTGTTGTGACAATTTGTTCTATGTGAGCGTACTTTTCTTTGTCTGCGACAAGTTCTATCAATCAATTCTAACCGGAGCATGCAGCTTGCAATTATGGTGCTTTTGAAACATGATCCTGAATTGCTATAGAAAGCAAAGAGATCTGTTTGTTAGCAGCCCGGTGCAATTTTAAAGTTCGCTCATAAATCATTTTCTGTAATTATCGGCCCAAAAGAGAGCCAAGTAAAATCTGATTAACTTCTTTTTGCAAGGCAACATCTTAAGTCAAGATTAATTTTTTTTTTACCAGCATAATTATCTTTCTCGTTTGCATATTTCCTAATGGAAAATGTGATCATTCTTCATGTATCAGTGGTAATGACTTTTCGAAATGTTTCTCGCACGGGTCAGAATATGGAAAACAAGAAAATGTCTGTCAAAATGTCAAACAATTATCGCATGTTTTGCTATTATGGCTTTTTTTTTATTACATAACAACCTGGTGATACGTGATTCTATTTCAAGTGTTGTTTTCACTGTGTACATTATGATGAAATGGTATTCATAGCTTGCATCATTGATAATTAGTTTCTTTAACCTGACTTATGGCTACAATATTGAAGTGTTCAGACTAAAAAAAAACAGTCGCAACTCATTACAAGGTTTATTTAATGTGTGATGTCTTTTTAAGGAATTGAGTTATCAGGATAATGGTAATGGCAATATAAGCCGTTTCTTTACAAGGAAACATTTGGCATTCGTTGACCGAGCAAACAGTTGAAATTGATAAAATCTTTCTCTTAAAAGAATTTTTGAGGAAAAAAAGGTTTCTCAAGACCAGTAGCTTTTATAGCTCTTTCCACTATTGATGGGGATTTCATGCCTAAACTTTTATTCCAAGTAGTGTGTAACGTCAACATCTTGGTCATGGCATTTTTTCTTCTGTGCTATCCATTTTAGTTGTTGCTGCTGTGGGTAGTCCTCAAATCAAATGGTTTCTTTTATTTGGTACAATTCTTTGTTTGTGATTTTGTAGCGCTAGTCAACAATGTTAAAAGAAGTATGGTCTTTGCGAAGACACTCAAGTTTCAGTCGCTCAAATTGTATTAAGAGAAAGATTTAATAAACTTCAACCAAAAGCAGTACTGGCTGCTCGTCAATGGATGCCGAATGCTTCCTTATAGGGAAACAGCTAAAATTCTGAGGCCTGGCTGCCAATCTAATCTAGTACTATGCTTAAATTCATAAAATCGAATACCAAAGAGAAAAGTTCATAAGAACACTTGCCTTTCTGAGATGGGGTATTTTCATTATTTACCCTATTTACATTGTTCAGATTGTTGCTCTCATCTTTGTTGCCATATTCACGACGTTTTGGTCCCAAGAACACGTGGACCAGTGGATAAAAGCGTTTGTTGAATCCAGTGAATTAAACCAAAGAGTTGTGAGTTCAATACCTGGCTAAATCTCAAAAAATTGTGGTGAGTTGAGTTAAAGGGAGATAACTGATACTGAGAAATCCGGAAGAAGCATGACACGTGGAACTAGACAAATCTACCCCGGTCGACGAAATAAAGGGTTCGATTCGAAATTGCAATCACGTGAAGAACGCCGGGGCGTACAGCGACCGAAATGGCGTGAATATGGAAACAAAGATGAGAACAACAGTCCAAACAATGTAGTGTAAATATTTATAATAACTCATTTCAGAAATATAGACTGTGAATATGGCAATAAAGATGAGGACAACAGTCCAAACAATGTAAATAGTGTAAATAGTTACAATACCTCATCGCCGAAATATAGACTGTGAATATGGCAATAAAGATGAGGACAACAGTCCAAACAATGTAAATAGTTACAATACCTCATCGCCGAAATATAGACTGTGAATATGGCAATAAAGATGAGGACAACAGTCCAAACAATGTAAATAGTGTAAATAGTTACAAGACCTCATCTCCGAAATATAGACTGTGAATATGGCAATAAAGATGAGGACAACAGTTTGAATAATGTAAATAGTGTTAATAACAACTGCCTTGCTATTTATAAACAAGGCGGTGGCAAAGTTATTGAAGCCGAGGTGCCAGATCAGGAACGATGATATTGCAGCTGGAGGATTGTTTACCTGTCTTTTTCATGATAGCACGTTGTTTTGCCAAAATAGACTATGATGATGCCAAAGAGATTAATATATTTCTTTCATTTTTAGTTACTTATTAGTTGTCATTTCCTTAACTATGACGTAGTTATCTTACTTTTGTGTCAAAAAATGAATTTCATCACTAAAGATGTTTCGACTTGAAGGCACATAGAAAATTAAAATGACTTCTTCAGAATGAATGTTCGTTTCCAAACACGCACCTATGCTCAGGGCCGTTTGTATTTCTTCAAACCTACCAGTGAAAACCTGTAGTTTTTTGTTTTATTATAGTGAGCAGACCTTAGTCACATATCATACATTACGCTGCCAGGGATACATATCTATTTCAATCCAGTTTTGTCGTCCCATACTGGTAATCAGCCACAGCTAGATAGTTCAGTTTGCCCTGTTATTTTACCTATAACTGGGAGGGAGAAGAGTACCTTTCTCAAAGTTATTTGTACGAAAGTGAATATAACTATCGGTAACAGAATTCGAACTCGCATTGTTGGGTTCTCGTTCCATCCCTCTAACCATCACACCACCTGCAAATCCAAGTCAATATGCGTTACGTTTAGCGGCCAAGACATCTCAGCGGATGTAACGGTCATTCGTCATCTGCTTTCAGTGAAAGAAAAATTAACTTTATGTTAAAATCTTATTCAGGAGCTTACTCTTCATTGACGACGCTTGAACAAATTTGGTCAGACGCGGCTCGACGGCGCACATATGTAGACATCGTATCTCCCCACTTCAAATGTTGACTCCCTATCGTCTTGTTTTTAATCTTACACTACTCTATGTTCGGATAGAAGGGATTCAGCCGAGAAATTTGTGATAAGAAACACTGATAAAAGAAAAGCAAAAACGAGGCAAAAAAAAAAAAAATGAATCCTGAAAATATGTTATCACTAGCCATGAAATAATTTCGAAATCACCTTCGTGACTAAGAAAAAAAAAATGAGACATTCACTATAATTCTAAGATGTCCTCGGTTTAATTTACGTGAACGGTCAATTAGCAGAATTTACACGAGCCGAGCATTAAATTAAACGTTGTCTTGTTCAAACCACGTTTCAGGGAGGAAGTCACGTACGGACGTGATTTTCGGATAAATTGCAATCATTAAACTTCTCTTTAAAAGCCTCAAGAGAAACATTGCCGATCGAGGAATAAAAAAATGTTTAGTTAATTATTCACATACACTATGTTAAAGTTTATTATTTCAGTCAATATTTTCAAAATAAAATTGTTATTAAACTGAGTGATAACTTTTCAAGATACGTGAAAATATGCTGTGTTAGGTTATTTTTCTGCTGAATATCTCACGAAAAATATTTATAAATACTTTAACAGTTTTATTATGCAAAAAAGTTTTATTTATAAGTTCAACGGAACATTAAGTCTAAAACTCCTAGTTCTAGACTCAGGATTGTCCCATGGAAGAATAGTCACGTCGATTAAAGCGCAAGCTCTTGGTTTTGGTGGCATCGTAATTGTGAGTTCAATGCCTAGGCACTTTATTCACCGTGCCATGTGTTCTTGAGGACATCTGTGTATGAATTTCTGGAGATCATAAACCTAATGTCTTCAGCAACCTTTTTACCAGTGCTCATATTGCAACTTTTACTATTATCATTGCATGTTTTTTTTTTTTTTTTTTTACCAGAGCTCATATTGCAATTTTCGTTGTTTATTGTCGCTTTTCTCTGGCACTCCTTATTACGGATTCCCATATTTATTTCTATGCTTGGCCGGCTCAGGTGGTTTTCTTTGGAAAATTCGTAAACTTACAGAATCAGCACATGTGCTAGGCCACAAAAATAATAAGGTCACATGGCACAATGGATAAAGGCATTAAGTTAGATCTAGTGACAGGACCCAAAGAGTGTTAGTTCAATACCTGGTTACGGCAGTGGAGAACTTGGAGAGGGGAATTAACAGGAGATTACTGAAAACTGACATCCATTAGACATGGCACGTGGAACTAGAACACTCTACCCTAGCGAGCGAAATAAAGGGTTCAGTTTGACATTCCAACCACCTGAAGAAAGCCGGAGCGTACAATAGCCGAAACGTTGTGATAAATATGGTAACAAAGATGAGGACAATAGTCCGAATAATGTAAATAGTGATAATCATGGCTTCAGTATCTTCTTCAGAAGGGCTGCGAGTTTTCTAATTAAATAATCTGCTGGGAGGCTGGGAACTATTCTACTATTTTGGTTATTTGAAGAAATCTTTGACAAGTTAGGCAAAAGTCAGTATTGAAGAAACATTGTCTTTTTAGTTTAAAGTTCAGTCAGTCAGTTATGTATCATGCGTGATATACGCTTAGGCGATCATGTATCTTTCGATACATGTCTGACAAGGCTGATTATTTTTTTCCCGCAGTAAGTTACCATTTCTTTCTGCGGTAGACCAGTTGCCACCCAAGGCTATAGAACCCAGTCTGTCCCGCTAATAATGCTTTCATTATACGGAACAAAAACATTATGGATCAAGACATATCAGTCAGTTATATACATGATCGCCATACGTGGTACACGCTTAGGCGATCATGTATATTTCGATACATGACTGACGAGGCAGATTTTCTGCGGTAGATTGCCATTTCTTTCTGCGGTAGACCAGCTGACATCCAAGGCTGTAGAACCCGGTCTGTCCTGCTATTTACCCATAGCTGGAGGGAGAAGAAGGGTATTAGCACGTAAGTGAATGTAATAGATTCGACTGGAATTCGAACTCGGCCCTCCTCAATCTGAGCCGGTATCCATTACTCCACCGTGCCCCACTTTAAAGTTTAAAGTTACCTGGCTTTAAGCTTAACATTAAAAATATTCTTAGAACTTAGAATCATCAACCATTTAAGATGTCTATAATTTTGCAGTCTACAATACGAGCCAAACTATTATTCATTCTTCCGCATATTAAGTTCTAATTCGGCTCTGTTTAACTCTAGAACACTAACCATGGGTATATAGTACCCAGCGCAAATTTTCCTATTTTTAATTACAATTTTCGGTACCTAATTTTCTTAACTAAATATGTTTTTTTCAGTTCCTATTAATGCTAACTCAAAGTACAAAGTTTGAAATACCTGCATGTAATTTATTTCAAATAAAGATTTATATTTAATATTTGTTTTTGATGTTTTCAAAATCGGGTATGATATACCGATGGTTAGTAGGGGTGTAACTTTAATTGATGGTTAGTGTTCTAGGGTTAATAGTTCTATGAAGGATACACCCATCAGTCCATCCAACGCAGCTCTACATTCATCTCTGATAATTACTTTTAAAATACATGAGGACATAGGGCAGGTTATATGGTAACATCTCTTATAGTGACTCAGATTTAAAAGAAATAGTGCGTAACAATTTAATCAATTTCATAGATTACATTAGTGCATATCATTTAAGAATAAGGTATATAATTATTTACGCTATATTATAGATTACCCTGTGGCAGATTCACTCAAATTTAATAGAAAGAAATACGTGACAATTTAGGCCATTTCTTAGGTTACCTTTTTGCCCAAATTAAATTTTCGATAAATAGTTTTAAAATTAGAGAAAATAGAAAATTTTTTTTTTTTAATATTTTGCTTCTCTTGGACAGTATAGATGGGATAGAATATTTTCTACAAGCACACAATCAAATCCAGCCAATTATTTCCGAAAACTATTTTAAATTTCCGGAGATGCATGAGAAAGACGATTAGGTTACATTCAGTGGATATTACAGATTTGTCTAAATTTGTGCAAAATAGAAAATATCTTTTCATTAAAGGTATATAGAAATATAAGGTAGATTATCAACAATAATTTCCCAAACCAAGATAAATAAATAAGATTAGCGTAAAAAGAAAGTTAGAAAAAAAATAATATAAGCAAACGAGCTTGATATAAAAAAAAATAAAGACTCCATTAAATGGTTTTATCGTAATCAGATGAATCCTAATTATAAACAAGACAAAATATAATCCGCCGGTTATACAAATCAAAACAAATACCTGAGATTTATCATCTATTATAAAAAATTCAAAATGTCCAATCTAATTCTTAGAAATAATAAATCTGCTGTATGTAAAAATAATGTTGTTTATGGATTTTTATGTCCTTTGGAAGAGTGTATCTCCAATACTAATAATCAACAAACAACATTAAATTCTTACTTTAATGTCACCTTTTATATTTACATACGCTCTATCCCTAATATTGAGCACTTTAACCCATAAATATAAGTAGACCTTAAAAATATATTTAATGATATATATATATATATATATATACAGTGTATCACAAATGTGAGTACACCCCTCACATTTCTTCAAATATTTAAGTATATCTCTTCATGGGACAACACTGACAAAATGACACTTTGACACAATGAAAAGTAGCCTGTCTGCAGCATATATAACAGAGTTCATTTAGTTTTCCCTCAAAATAACTCAAAATATAGCCATTAAAAGCTAAATCCCTGGCTGCAAAAGTGAGTACACCCCTTAGGAAAAGTTGTCAGTATTAACATACAACATGCCAACTGTCAATATTTTGTGTGGCCACCATCATTATCCAAAACTGCCTTTACTCTCCTGGGCATGGAGTTTACCAGAGCTTCACAGGTAGTCACTGGAATGCTCTTCCACTCTTAGAAGATATTTGAGACTCTGCGCACTTCCACCTTCTGCTTGAGGATGCCCCAAAGATGTTCTATTGGGTTCTAGTCTGGAGACATGCTTGGCAGGTCCATCACCTTTACCCTCAGCCTCTCCAGTAAAGCAGTGGTTGTCTTGGATGTGTGTTTGGGGTCATTGTCATGCTGGAACACTGCTCTGCGACCGAGTTTCTGGAGGGAGGGGAACATGCTCTGCTGCAGTATTTCACAGTACATGTTGGAGTTCATGTTTCCCTCAATGAAATGTAACTCTCCAATACCTGCAGCACTCATGCAGCCCCAGACCATGACATTCCCACCACCATGCTTGACTGTAGACATGACACACTTATCTTTGTACTCCTCACCTGGTCGCCGCCACACATGCTTAAGGCCATCAGAACCAAACAAATTAAATTTCGTCTCATCAGACCATAGGACATGGTTCCAGTAATCTATGGGCTTTGTTGACATGTCTTCAGCAAACTGTTTGCGGGTTTTCTTTGTGTATTGCCTTCAGAAGAGGCTTCCTCCTGGGGTGACAGCCATGCACACCAATTTGATGTAGTGTGCGACGTATGGTCTGAACACTAACAGGCTGAATCCGAATCTCTTTAATCGCTGCAGCAATGCTAACAGCACTTCTACGCCGATCTTTCAAAGAAAGCATTTGGATGTGACGCTCAGCACGTGCGCTCAGCTTCTTTGGACGACCTACCCGAGGCCTGTTCTGAGTGGACCCTGCTCTTTTAAAATGTGGTGCCATGTTGGAACTTTCAGTGACTGGTAAGAGAGAGTGTTAGAGCTGCACTACAAATTTGAATACACGTGCTCCCCATAAACACATGGGCATAATTACACTAATGAGTCACATGACATTTTGGAGGGAAAATGAAAACCAGTACTCAGTTTAGACATTTAGGGGTGTAGTTTCTTAGGGGTGTACTAACTTTTGTTGCCAGGGATTTAGCTTTTAATGGCTATATTTTGAGTTACTTTGAGGGGAAAAGAAATTAACTCTGTTATATATGCAGATAGACTACTTTTCATTGTATCAAAAGGTAATTTTTACAGTGCTGTCCCATGAAGAGATATAATTAAATATTTGAAGAAATGTGAGGAGTGTACTCACTTTTGTGATACATTGTGTATATATATATATATATATATATATATATATATATATATATATATATATATATATATATATATATATATATATACATGCATATATATACATACATATATATATACATACATGCATACATATATATATATATATATATATATATATATATATATATATATTGCGGAAATTGTGAGACAAAATGAAAGCTGTCCACTTTGATATTCATATTTACATACACCCTAAACCTGATATCGAGTACTTTAATCTATAAATATAGCAGACCTTAATACTATGTTTTATGATATATATATATATATATATATATATATATATATATATATATATTTATATATATATATATCAATTTGTTTAAACGAAGAGTCTTCATATATATATATATATATATATATATCGATTCGTCTTAACGAAGAGTCTTCATATATATATATATATATATATATATATATATATATATATATATATATGAAGACTCTTCGTTAAGACGAATCGATATATATATCTTAACGAAGAGTCATCATATATATATATATATATATATGTGAAGACTCTTCTTTAAGACGAATCGAGTTCTCCAGTCACTGGCGTGTCTATTTAAAAATAAATACGCCTAAATTCACCTTCATAGCGGATGAAACGCATGACAAGTAAAGCTTTTTCCATTTTGTCTTACAATTTACCCAATACTTTTCTTTTTTTAATATATAAATCCGTGTATATATATATATATATATATATATATATATGTTGTGGATTCCGGGATGAAATTCTGTCTCCAATGAATGACAAACGAAGAATTAAATATAAGAAATTAAATGTATTTACACAATAATACAATGGGTAATACTGTTAGTAAATCCAGGAACGGCGTTAGTAGCAATAATAATATATATATATATATATACAGTCTCGAAGTAGGATTTCCTTACAATCTACGTGCTTGTAACTGTGACTTCTACAAGCGGTTACCTCACACTATTACTCTACCTCCAACTCAATCACAATCTCTGCTCACTCTCTCAATATCTCTCTCTCCCTATATTCTGACTGACTCTGGGTATTTAACGGCAGCAGTCCAAGTAACACTCTGGTCGAGTCCACTTATATGAAAAAGGGGAGGACCCCATAACAATATATATATATATATATATATATATATATATATATATATATATATATATATGTGTGTGTCTATGTGTACATACATACACACATACATATTCAAACTGGTTAAATAATGTAGACTCAATGTCTAGGACAGAGTAAGAATATAATATAAAAGGCTCAACACTAATATTTCATGCTTATAATTTATTACATTGGAATCGTAATCACCATCCAATTCATCAGACCTACAAATTCAAAAAGTATATATATATATATATATATATATATATATATATATATATATATATATATATATATTGAATATGTGTGTGTATTGTTTGTGAGGAGGTCAAAGGAGGTCAAAGGAAGGCATATATTTTAGATCATGTAAACAATTTATTCATTTCTAGATCTCGGAAAGTCTCGTGTAAGTCAGTCACTATATTTATATATAAATAAATCTCCCTCTGGAAATATCAGATGCAAAAGAGAAGAATCAGTCTACAGATATGGACGCTTCTGAATAGAAGAAATACAATAAACGTGCCAGATTTCCATTGCTCTCGAAAACATCCAGCTATGGTCAAATTAAATAGCAGGACAGACTGGGTTCTATAGCCTTTGATGGCAACTGGCCTACTGCAGAAAGAAATGGCAACCTACTGCAGGAAAAAAAATCTGCCTCGTCAGTTATGTATCATGCATGGCATATAACTGATGAACCCCTCCCCACATCCTAGTGGTATTTTTGCCTTGCTTGGGATGAAAAAAAATTAAAACAAAAGCATTTTTAAGTCCAATTCTGTTTTTTAATCAAATTTACCCTAAGCAAGGCAATAAAGACACTAAGAAACAGGGGTTACTGGGTTTAAAAGAATTAGAAAGCAGAAACATTACTAAGGAGTGAGAATAATAGAAGAGGAATCAGGAAGACAGTAGATAATGATTGACATTGCATTTACATTTTTGAAGATCAAAGGTAAATCGAAAGCATCAAATCAGAAGAGAGTTCTACAAGAGAGAAGTGCAAGTTAGCATAGAACTTGCAGTTACATCTAACCAATTGATGAAACCTAGCTGCTAATCTAGTTAGTCAGTTATGTGTCATACGTGATACATGTTTAGACGATCACGTATCTTTCAATACATGACTGACGAGGCAGATTTTTTTCCTGCATCAGGTTGCCATTTCTTTCTACGGTAGGCCAGTAACTATCCCAGGCTATAGAACCCGGTCTATCTTGCTATTTACCCATAGCTGGGAGGAGGAGAAGAGGATTCATACCTTTCTCAAGGGTATCAGCACATAAGTGAATGTAATGAATCTTCAATTCCTCAATCCAAGCCGGTATCCATTACTCCACCATGCTATGCTATGCTTAAATTCCTCAAGTTTAGGCACCATAGCAAAGAGCAAATCTGAACAATTACCAAGAAAGGATTTATAGAAAATTGGAAAACAACGAGCTGTACTTGTCTAAATAAATCCAGAAAACTCGAACGTAACTGCATATATATAAAATCGAGTCCTTACCGTATCTTTACTTAGAAGAGAGACACGCCGTCATCTTGAGTTAAGAAACAACATTTTACGGTTTGCTTCTTTGTCTCTGACTAATCAATTACGGATCCACACGTTTGCAGACGTCACTACGTGACTGGATTGGGAATTTCGAATTTCGAATTTCGTCGATAAATCTGACGCAAAATTAATCCGTTTTTCTTTTGCTCGTTCATTCAGAAGGATGGCAGAATTAAATTGATTTGTATCGATTCTGCACTTATTATAGAAATAGGCTTCCAAATTTAACTTAATTATCATTTTTTTTCTAAAATTAAAAACAAAACAAAGCACATGAACGTCGGGTAATTCAAAAGATGCTCAACAAAATGTACAAAGACTCTGAACATTTGTTGAGACATTTGGTAATTAGGTTAAAATCTTGTTCTACCAATCAGTAAATAGAAACATATTGTTATAGCTTAAAAGAGGGTCACACACACGCACGTACGCAAAATAAGTCAGGTTGATTTTTCACATTTCTTTAGAAAACCAATATTTCACTCAGTGTGCAAACAGGGATTTGATGTGATAAATACTGACTCCAAAATTTAGATTCATATCTTTAATCAATTTTTGAGCATTCAATTTTAAAGATCGTCTAAAAAATGTACAGTAATCCCTAATTTACTCAGGTTTTTACAGACAAACTGACTTTTACTATTTTAAGAATAATTCTGAATAAAGTTAATATTTTTGTATTAGATACATTAAATGGAAAATATAGTAAAACCAGAATTCTAATTATGAATCACCACAAGTAAAATATGGATTTTTTTTTATTGTATTCGATAAGTAAAAACAGTGTTAAATATTGTAAAAGATTACAAAAAAGGTTACTCAAAGAATAATATTTGTTAGCTCATAATTAATAATAAAAAAAATAGATAAGTGTGTATGTAACACAATAATACTACCGGTCCCAAATTATAAGATTATATGTTTTAAATTTGCATTGTTTATTGAAAATGGCAATAAAACGACTGCACTGTATAATATATTACATCATAATGGGGCACCTCGAGGTGGTATAATGCTTGACTTGCTAGAACAATTCCGATTGAGTAGTGAGTTTGATCCTCACAGGGTACCCCTAATTTAGGCCTTGTGCCACATATAAGCTACGCTTGGAAAATCACTTGTACATCATAATGTAGCTAAATTGTTCAGTATAATTCCCCTTTGAAGTAAATGAGGGTCTTTTTTGATGGCACAAGGATTTAGTAATAATCTGCTTGTGGCATGCACCTTGTCCATGTAAAAATTGTAAAAAAAGAGCCGGCAATCCATTGCTCTATTCGGCCTTGCAATGTCACCATGAAGCACAATTGTGAGATGGAGAGAAGTGGAGACAAGACTGGTGCAAACAGAGCCGGTAATCCATTGCACAATTCTGCCTTGCAATGTCACCATGAAGCACAATTGTGAGATGGAGAGAAGTGGAGACAAGACCGGTGCAAAAATAGGCGGCAATCCATTGCACAATTCTGCCTTGCAATGTCACTGTGAAACACAATTGTGAGATGGAGAGAAGTGGAGACAAGAGCGGTGCAAAAAGAGCCAGCAATCCATTGCACTATTCTGCCTTGCAATGTCACTGTGAAACATAATTGTGAGATGGAGAGAAGTGGAGACAAGAGCGGTGCAAAAAGAGCCAGCAATCCATTGCACTATTCTGCCTTGCAATGTCACCATGAAGAACAATTTTGAGATGGAAAGAAGTGGAGAGACAAGAGCTGTGCAAAAAGAGCCAGCAATCTATTGCACTATTCTGCCTTGCAATGTCAACATAAAATATAATTGTGATATGGAGAGAAGTGGTGACTGGAGCCTTGAAATGTAATTTCTTTGCCGTGATACCAAGATTGTGACCTCCTGATTCAGTTTTCCTTTCTACTGTTCCCTCTTTTTTAAACTTATTCACTGTTCTCTTGATGGTTCTTGAATGGACTTTGAAGATGGAAACTAAAGTATGAATGTTGGTAACATTACTGAAGGCATGAATGATCTTTGTCGTCTCGCCATTGACCATTTGGGAAGACACAGTGGGACTGATGAGAAATGATTTTAAGCTGTTCTCTTTCTAGCTGAATAACTCAAAGGGTTTTTCAGTGATTCTTACGAAAAATGATGCCAAGATGTCCAAACGTCTTATCTGAAAACCTTTAAAAAAGCAACACGACTGGGATTGTGGGATGGACAATTATCTCATGCTGTTGCACCCGATATATATATATATATATATATGTATATATATATATATATATATATATATATATATATATATATATATATATAAGTGCCCATTGAATTCTGTTGAATGCCTGAATTAAATAAATACAGCCATTTAAATATCTGAGAAGTGTTCTAACAGAGGACGGAAATTGCGACACTGAGATCCGAAGACGTATTGGGATGGCCAATGATGCATTCCACAAGCTAAGTAGAGTATTAAGACAGCAGGAAAATTTCGTTAGTGACAAAGAGTTCTGAAATGTTAGGTGATATCTGTTCTCCTATATGTCAGCGAATGCTTGATAATCTCCTTAAAGACGAATAAGAGACTTGAAGCTAAAGAAAAAGTTGTTCCACAGAAAGATGCTGATACCATGAGCCGAACATGTGAACAACGACAAGGCTTTGGAGAATATGGAGACAAAAAGGAAACTCATAGTTAACATCAGAATAAGGCAGTTGAAATTTCTGGGGCACGTATTGTGGAAGGAGCGTTGGAAAATTTTATACTTACAGGGCAGATTGATAGAAAGAGTGAGGGAGGAACGCAGCGCGTAACATACTTGGATGACGGAACAAGTCTTGGGAGAAATAACAAAAAATCAAAACTTGTTAAGAGCTACAAATAAGAGGAAGATGTGGAGGAAAATGATCGCCTATGTCATGACTCGACACGCCACATAAAATAAGATCATTGATAATTTGATATGAGCACCGTCTTAGAGATTAGACTATACAATCCAATCAGCAAATATCATACAATGCTTGATTTTGTAGTTACACACTCTTCCTCATCCACATTTACCAAACGCCATATTGTTTGCTCACACTTTGTTGAAGATGTAAAGTATGTCATCCGATTTTAAAAAAAAAATGAAGCCTCGCCTTTATTAAATTTAACTTGTTTTTCCGTTTCTTTTATCTTTCTTACTGACATCGTTTTTTTTTTTTTATTTCATTTTACAACCGTGAAGTAAACCATAGATTATTGATTTTATAGGTTTATAAATCTAATGGACATTATATAGATGGCGAGTGGTGTGGGCGAATTAATGTCATATTTAAAGCAACAGTTACTAAAATAGCAACGTTTTTGTTAGCAAAACCGCATAACCAATCAGATTCAACGAACGCAAAAACGTCATTAGTCGTCTGTATCGGAAAGTCGAATATTTTTCTCTTTATATAAATACACGAGATATTACACAGCCAGCGCAAGTTGGGTTTGCGATGTCCGCCAGAAACGGTCAATATGACGAATAAAACGCCGTTAAAGCCTATTGTAATGTCTACAAAAGAAGGCCGATTTGCCACACTGCTTCTTAAGAAATTTGTTCGCCATTCTTTTGGCTATTTTCTATAGAATTATCTCCACTTATTCTTTGGGACTTTAGATATTCATTGGTTAATTACACGTCCTTATTTTCCAGCTTCAATCTTTTTTTTTTTTTTGGTATAAGAAAAAATCTGTTTTATAGAAATAATAATCTTTGATCGGGATGATGATTCAGTTTGTATTACTTTGAATGTCACTAATCTTGAATTTCAGTAAAACACAATTTTCTTTAACCATTATTATTATTGTTATTATTATTAATAATAATAATAATAATAATAATAATAATAATAATAATAAGTAATTTCTTTCATCTTACTATTTAGCTGATTTTTTTCATTTCTCACTATCCTACTCGGGTCGTCGATCTACGGCCGTGAATAAACAGCAGAGGATCTGAAATCTGAAGATAAACTTTCGGTAAAGTTCGAAGTCACATTTCTTTTGACACAATGGTTAGCAGCTACTTTAGCTGCTAACCTACAAGAAGCTGGCTGCTTTATTTTCTTTATTGTACCATGTTTCTTCAGTATCATGGCTCTTCACAACTTCATATCTTTTATAGTTCTAAGCAATGTCTTTTTTTACCATTTACTGTCTTTCGCAGCCCCTGTTCTGCCACTTATCTACACGAGCTCACCCTCTTTTTTGTCCACTAGTATTTCCCGTAAATTCTAAATCCCCCACTTCTATTTTGCTTAATGTTCCCAGAAATGTCAACTGTCTCTTCCGATTCTGAGTTTCTTTTTTTTTTGTTCCTATTCCCCTTAAATATCTCCTCATTGCTTAGATTTTTAGATCCATGGAATTCTCAGAATCCTTCTTTAAATCCATGTCCAACATCCACATTTACCAATCTACCATTCGTCCGTACATTGAATACTATTGCCAAATCTGGTCTGGTGCCCCTTCTGGTCATCTCTAGGTTCTTGAAAAAATCCAAAGAAGGATCTGTAATGTTATCGATCTTGATTTGGCATCTCGACTTCAGTCACTTTCTCACTGACGTCATGTGGCTTCCCTCTGTCTTTTCTACAAATATTTTCATGGCAACAGCTCTGACGAGGTGAGTTGGTGTGACCTCAATTTATATTTAACGCAAAATACCATAAAATATGAAACGACAAGAATAAATACGAAACGTCTTTATAACAACAAGATTTATATTTCTATAATGATGTACAAGCTTAGGAGTTACTTTCCTTTGACTGGATTTAAAGTTTGTACTAATGGAAAACTTTTTTTTTTATCTGAGCTCATAAAAGGTTGAATGAACTTGCTGCTCAAATGTTCACTATGAGAGAGTTGAAAGAATTCTGTAAAGCTGAGAAAATGTTGCGTAAACTTTTACCTTTAGAAAAGTTGAAAGAGTGAATGTTCCGTAATGTTTCTAATTAAGTTTCCATTGCTTATAATGTTATGTAATTAAGTCTCGTTGCTTGTAGTTGAATATGTTTGTCATGAAGTTTGAAAATTTTCGTACGTACGTGTGCGTGTGTGAATATGTTTTCATAGCGTCTGCCCGCAAAGACACAATTTCTTTTACGACTACATTTTAGTAGCGAGAGAAATCAAGAGAGAGGAAGAACGAACTTATACCTGGTATTTATAATCAACGTAATCACGTGACAGGCTCCAGAGAAAGAAACGGGAAATCTCGACTGGGTCACGCGCCAGAAAAAAGACTTGTACGTAGGTGGATTGTAACACCCACTTGTATGTTTATTGACCAATTAGAAGTTGAGGTTTTCTGAAAATATGTATGAAGTTGGATAATCTCTGTCATTCACTTTTTGCACAGATTTGCACAAAAATTGAGATTGATAAAAAGTGGTAGCGGGATGCTAAATGCATTTCCCTCTGGTGCCCTGACTGAATTTAAATGTGTCACTAGATTGGCATCTAGGTCTCACTCGTTTGCTGTTGAAATAACTAAATGTAACTACTAGAACAGTTTTTTTTCTCGCACTTCCCACCTGTGAAACTCCCTTCGTTTACTTGCTTCCCCGATAACTACAATCTTCAAAAATTTAAATGCAACGTCAATCGCCATCTTCTATCTTTTGAAATCCCGTTCGAATTTTGTCCTTTCCTCGATCCTCCCTATACTCAGTCTTTTATCTCACTTTCACTCATTGTAACCACTGCGTACTAGTGACATTCCCGCCTTACTTGCGGTGAATTGATTAAAAGAAAATCTTAGGACTCAAGATAAACCTATCCAAAGCAGAAATTATTATCTGGAAAGAGAATGAAAGCAGTGATGGCACCTATCCTGAATCCATCATGAAAAATTCAGGAAGTGGAATGATTAAATACTAAAAACTTTTAATAACTTGTATATTAATTACAGAAAATTTAGTAATGGTGATAATGAACTTGAACATAGAATAGGCTGCGCTAGAAGTAGTTTCGCACAATACCACAAGTTGCTACAAAGCGAAAACATTAACCAAACAATTAGGAATGTTCTTATACAGCCACAAGATATTGAAATTTAGATATGAATGTCATGCATGGCGCCAAACCCGTTTGCATATATCTAAGCTATCATCCGTATAAAACCGCTTTCGCATTTCAATAGTTAAGCGAATGGTGAAGCAAATGTACCTCGTGAATTGGCTGTACAGAATCACAAATAAAAAAGCCTATACCAAAAAAAAGAAAACCAAATCTATACCAAATCAGAGAAACCAACTAACTTGAGGATTTTCAACAGCTGCAACAACTAAAACAGATAGCACTCGAATCTAGAAAAGAAAATAATGGTATAATGATCATTTTTATGTCCCATGCTACTTTAAACAAAAGGTTAGGAAGGACCCCCTCTCATTAACGCTAGAAAGTGAAATGACGGTCACTGTCGGGATAAGTCTGTATTCAGGAATAACTGTTTTAATAGAAAGATTTTATAAATTCCAATCGAAAGTAGCAATTGGCTGCTAGGTCAATGAATGCCAAATGTTTCCTCATAAGGAAACGGCTAATATTACTCTTACTATTACTATTAAAGTAAAGCTCACCCCAAACCGTGATACGTATTGACAAAATACATTGCTGTCTGCAAGTGGTGTTTTACATGTCGGGTTTCTTTATTTTTTAACCTCGCCACCATCAGTTTGATGGTAGTTTTAGCATCTACACGCTAAAGTTAATTTAGTAAATACATTCGTTAGGTCATACATCAGATAGCTAAAATACAATTTCAAGCGATATATAAATCAAATGCCACACTAGAAAAAAGACATATGTGGCTGAGTGTTCATTCATCTTAATCGCCTGACTACGTCCCCCCCAATTTAATGTGTCCATCGTGACAGCGTCTTCTTACTGGCCAGGTCAGCACACTCTGTCTTCTTCACCACCATGCCTTGTATCTGTTGAAGATTTATGCATTCGGCATGAGGTTTCGGAACAACAGGCGCCATTTGTAATTAAACTGCAGAGTGGCTTAAGACTTCTTGCGCAACAGGAAGTGACGTAATCACACAAAGCAGTCCATTTCTTTTCTTCTTTTCTTGGCATTTGTTGAACTTATAACTCGCATGTGGACGTATTGTTGGCGTTGAATGCGAAACAATAATAACTTTAGAAATACTTTGAAAGAGTATACAATCCCTAAAAATCTATTTTGAAATGTTAATGACTGACGACATTGAGGCTGAGGATATTTTCATGCAGTTCCTATTATTATTATTATTATTATTATTATTATTATTATTATTATTATTATTATTATTATTTCAGTATTTCCTCAGATAATATTTCTTAATATATGGTAATTAATGTAAGGAGAGCTAGCTACAATCAGCCTCCTTTCTTCAACTTCTAAAACTTGCGAGTTCGAAGTTCAATGTGTCAAAGGTGATTTATTCGTTGTATCAAAAACACACGGCCGACCAATGATTAGCACTTCCTTTTCTGTTTTATCTTCGACCAATATGTCTCGTTTGTTGTGCTCTAGTTCATTATCTGTTTGCATTAAAAAAGCACAAACTCTTGGATATATTATTATTATTATTATTATTATTATTATTATTATTACCTTTGATTTCTGTTGTATACTAATTTCTTTTCGGGTCCTAACCAGAGACCTAAGTTCAGAAATGCCAACATGACATTTTCCCTTGATTAAACAAACCTAACGTCATTCATATTTAAAGCCATTCATAAAGTTTAAGCTGTACTTATGAGTACAATTCTTTTGTATTTCTTTAAGACATGGGCTACCAGGAATCCTTTCAATGTGTCTATCGGGGCGATTTTCATTTCAATCCGAGGGCTCCAACTACACAGGGATTATTATTATTATTATTATTATTATTATTATTATTTCCTTTGATTTCTGGTGTATACACATTTCTTTTCGGGTTTCGTCCAGAGACCGAATGTTAGAAATGGGATCATGACATTTTCCACTGACCAACTAGAAAAAAAAAAAATTACATCGATAAAGCCCTTCGTAAAGTGTGGCCTGTACTCGTGAGAATATTTTTTTGTATTTTTTTAAGGCATGGGCTACCAGGAATCTCTTCAATGTGTCTATCGGAACGATTTCCAATCAATCCAAAAGCACCAGCTACAACCGGAATTATTGATGTCCTCGTGTGCCACATTTTTTAGATTTCTATTTCAAGATCCTTGTATTTTGACAGGTTTTTTGATGATCTTCAAAGATACATTACAGACTCTAATCATGATGTCTGGGTGATTAACTTTGATTGTTCTATCTGTGTGTATTGTAAAGTCCCATAGAATTGTTGCAGAACATATCTCCGTAACTGGGTGTGGGTGGTGTTCATAACTGTTATACCAACCATACCAATCGTCTTTTTAGTATTATTGTTTATTTCCTTCGATTTCTGGTGTGTAAATATTTCTTTGCGGGTCCCGACCAGAGACCTGAGGTCAGAAATGGCATCATGACATTTTCCACTGACCACTTAGAAAAAAAATCATGTAGATAAATCCCTTCGTAAGGTGTGGACTGTACTCGTGAGAACATTATTTTGTATTTCTTTAAGGCATGGGCTTCCAGGTATCCCTTCAATGAGTGTATCGGAACCTCTTCCCTTCAATCTGAGGGCTCCAACTACAATAGGTATTATTATTATTATTTTTATTTTCTTTGCTTTCTGGCGTTTACACATTTCTTTCCGGGTCCCACCCAGGGACCTAAGGTTAGAAATGGCATCATGACACTTTTCACTGACAAAAAAAAAAAAAAAAAAAAAAATTACATAGATAGAGCCCTTCGTAAAGTGTGGGCTGTACTTGTCAGAACAATTTTTTGTATCTCCTTGAGGCATGGGCTTCCAGGAATCCCTGCAATTAGTCTACTGCAATCTTTTCCAACCAGTCCTAGGGCTCCAACTACAACAGGGATTGTTGATGTTCCCATATGCCACAGTTTCGAGACCTCTATTTCAAGGTCCTTGTATTTTGACAGCTTTTTGAATATCTTCAAAGATACATTGCAGTCAGCAGGGACTGCCATATCAATAAGGAGGCACCGTTTTTGTTTGTGGTCTTTAATAACAATATATGGTCGGTTGGCCTTGATTGTTCTGTCAGTGTGAATTGTGTAGTCCCATAGAATTGTAACAGGTCCTATCTCCGTAACTGGGTCTGGGTGGTGTTGGTACCAGTTTCTTTCAGTTTCCTTCCCGTAGAAGTTGCAGATTTTCCAGTGCAGATATTGGCCCACTCTGTCATGTCGGGTTTTATATTCAGTGGGTGCCAACATCGTGCAACCTGACACAAGATGATCAATCGTTTCTGGATATTTATCACAGAATCTGCATTTTGGGCTGACACAATATTTTAGTATATGTGCTTGATAATTCCTAGTTAGCAAGCATTGGTCCTGCGCAGCAAGGATACAACCTTCAGTTTCCGCTTTCAACCCTGCACTGCGTAGCCACTGATGGGTACGGGTTTTGTCTACATCAGCTTGGTTGATACGGGCAGAGTATTGGCCATGAAGCGGTTTATCTTGCCATCGCTTCTGTATCTGGTCGGTTGCATTCGTCTTTGCTGTCTTTTTCAAGTATTTTGCAGTTTCAGCCGGTGTATTGTGCTGTAGTTGCATCTCTACGCCCATTTGAAGCTCCAGTTTGAATTTGTTGGCTTCTTTCATTACGGAGTAAAGACGCTTACTACTTTCATGTTCCTTGACGCATACCATCATCCAGTCTTCTGTAGTTTCCAAGTATTTTTGGAGGCCAATTGTTGTAGTTTTGTAGGACAGTTCTAGTTGAACTAATCCTCTGCCTCCTTCGGATCTGGGCACATACAGACGATCAACATCAGCTTTGGGATGATGCATGCGATATTATTATTATTATTATTATTATTATTATTGGGATTATTATTATTATTATTATTATTATTATTATTATTATTATTATTATTATTTCCTTTGATTTCTGGTGAGTACACATTTCTTTCCGGGTTTTGTCCAGAGACCGAATATTAAAAATGGAATCATGACATTTTCCACTGACCAATTAGAAAAAAAAATACTTTACTTAGATAAAGCCCTTCGTAAAGTGTGGGCTGTACTCGTGAGAATATTTTTTTGTATTTTTTTAAGGCATGGACTTCCAGGAATCCCTTCAATGAGTCTACTGGAATCTTTTCTACCCAAACCGAAGACTCCAAATACAACAGGGATTGTTGATGTTCCCATGTGTCTCATTTTTGAGATTTCAGTTTTAAGGTCCTTGTATTTTGATAGCTTTTTGATCTCTTCAAAGATACATTGCAGCCTGCAGGGACTGCCATATCACTAAGGAGACACTTTTTTAGTTTACCGTCTCTAATAACAATGTCTGGGCGGTTAGCTTTGATTGTTCTATCTGTGTGTATTGTGCAGTCCCATAAAAATGTAATAGGTTTGGGTCTGGGTGGTGTTTATACTAATTTCTTTCAGTTTCCTTCCCGTAGAAGTTTCAGATTTTCCAGTGCAGATATTGGCCCAATCTGTCATGGCAGGTTTTATATTCAGTTGGTGCCAATATCGTGCAACCTGATACAAGATGATCAATTGTTTCTGGATATTTATCACAGAATCTGCATTTGGGGCTAACACAATATTTTAGTATGTGTACTTGATAATTCCTAGTTAATAAGCATTGGTCCTATGCAGCAACGGTAAAGCCTTCCGTTTCAGCTTTTAAATCTGCACTGCGTAGTCACTAATGGGTACGGGGCTTGTCTACATCAGCTTGTTTGGTACAGGCAGAGTAAATCGTTATTATTATTATTATTATTATTATTATTATTATTATTATTATTATTATTATTATTGTTGTTGTTATTAGTAGTAGTAGTAGAAGTATTTTCTTCTAATCTTCCGAACGGTTTTTAGTTTTCAAGCGGAGTTTTTGAAATATGAATGTTCTCCATCAAGCCGCACAGTATCAAACAGCATTTGTTTGTTAGACCACATTAAGCTTTCGTTAATTACCCAACTAGAAAGAGAAATCAGATATAAAATCTGCGGCTTGAGAGCATTCTTCTTTTTAGATACATGATGTACTTGCTTGTCAATTTACACAGTGCAAAGACTTTCTACAATTTAGTGTACTGATATACTTAACATCCTGACTCACAACTCAGTCTTGTAATTAATTCTTACGATGGTTATACTCGACAATGAGGTGGTAGCCATAATATATATGCATAAACATATGTCTGCGTATATATATATATATATATATATATATATATATATATATATATATATATATATATATATATATATATATATATATACAGAATAGACAAATCTAAGATTACCTCATGGGTATCTGTATTTATAAGAAATACCTTATAAAGCTTATAATATTAAAAAACAAGGACCATAACATTCATCGAGTGATTGGTAGGTTAATGCACCTTTAAAATTTTGTTAGCGAAGGGATTTCGCCATTTTATATAATTAAATTTGCTAATTTATTTCTTGTGTGAATGATTAATGTAATATTTATTTAATAGTTTGGGGAGATGAAAAGCTATTTATTCAATTTTGGGGTTGATTGTTGTTCACTTTTATATTTACACATGCTCTATCTCTGATATTGAGCACATTATCCCATAAATATAGCACATCTTAAGACTATATTTTTTCATATATATATATATATATATATATATATATATATATATATATATATATGAAAAAATATTTTTTATATATATTATATATGCGCGCTACTTATCGGAAATCGTTCAATATCAGTGATTGAGCTAACATAATTAGTTGGACTGATGTGGGTTTGTAACACTGGGTTTCACACTGATGATCACAAATAGCGTGAAACTCACACCAGTCCAACTAATTATGTTAGCTCTATCACTGATATAAGTACCGCGCATATATAATATATATAAAAAATATTTTTTCATATATATATATATATATATATATATATATATATATATATATATACATATATATATATATATATATATATACATATATATATATATATATATACATATATATATATATATATATATATATATATATGTATATATATATATATATATATATATATACATACACATTTCACACACACACACATACACGTGTTCGCGCGCAGACACACTGACACACACACATATATATGTACTCAGTTGTATGGATATTAGTTGTGATCCTGGTTTTCAGGTTTTTGCAATCATCAGGTTGTTTTTTTAAAAATTGATCTATTTATGCTTATTTATGTTGGGTGGTGGGAGGGGAAATTTTTCTTTGTTTGTTTGGGATGACACTCTTGCACTCATAGACACACATACATGGATGGCCACTTTCCACTAAGTAATGCACATGTAATATATATATATATATATATATATATATATGAAGAGAGAGCGAGAGAGAGAGAAAGAGAGAGAAAGAGAGATAAATAGAGATAGATAGATAGAGATAGATAGATAGATATAGATATTGATAATATTAGTTGTCAATATATATATATATATATATATATATATATATATATATATTTTCCAAGAGGATAGAATCCAGTTAGAGTTCAATGTACAAGACAGAGCAAGAATATAACATAAAAGACTCAAACACTAATATTCCATGGTTGTAATTAATTACATTGGCTATCGTAATCACGATCCAATTCATCAGACCTACAAATTTAAAAAATTCACTTTTATTTTGAATTTATAGGACTGGTGAAATTTATCATGATTACGATTCCAATGTATTATAACCATGGAATATTGATGCTTGAGATTTTTATACACACACACACACACACACACACACACACATACATATATATATATATATATATATATATATATATAGTTGGATTGATGTGAATTTGTGCCCATGGGTTTCACGCTATTTTTGATAGACAAACTGATTAAATTTTGGATTTATATATGGTTGCTTATATCTGTGTTTTTATGTTAGTGGAGGGAAAATTGTCGTCGGAACGCCACTCATACCTACGCAGACACACATGCACACACGTTCACGCATTGCAGCTCACACAAACATAAACATATATGAAAAGTGTGGGACTGGTCGTATATACGCATCCATGTGTCGTTGCGTACTTACGTACGCTATTGGTCGCTGTATTCATTTTTAGATTTGTGTAGCGAACATCTTTCGTCAGTTACCGTGAAAGTGTTTGTAGAAAAGACAGAGGGAAGCGACGGAACGTCTGTGAGAAAATGACTGTAGACGAGATGCCAGATCAGTACCAATTACATTGCATATCCGTATTGCATATTTACATTTTTTTTTTAAATAGAAAGTATGACATGTCAAAAATTTTGCTTATTTTTCTTATAGAAACAATAAGCAAAAATAAACCAGTTTTAATTTTTTTTTAAAAATGGACGTTTATGCAATAGTGATCTTTTGCCAGGCAGTTGAAACTAAATCCTCTTGATATCATCTAACGACAAAAATAGCATTAGCTTTTTAATTACAAATAGATGTTTGCGATTCACGTTCCGAAGAAGAAAAAAAAAATGATTTTACCTTGATATCTATCGAGATTTCTAATTGGTCAACCGCTTCTCTCGCCAATATTGGATACACAATATTTCATTATTTTCTTGAGGTAAGCTTCCCGCTTGCATTTTAGAATAAATTGGGATGTCAGTGCCAGACATAATTCTTAATCTAAATTTTAATTAATGTACGCTTCCTCCAGTCTATTCGAATAAGATACTAATCAAATTGTTTATATATATATATATATATATATATATATATATATTCTCTCAATTATATTTGTTGGCTTAACTTAAAAGAATTTAGCAAAGGAACCAAAATAACATTTCCCCTCATTTCTGTTTCCACCAAACGATCATTTTCTTCTTGGAATGACACTTTTGAACTATACGTTTTACGGCATGTCAGATTTGGAAATTGATTTAGCTGATCCAGCGTAATGAGAAATATCTTGATTTTAAAACAAATACTGTAAATCATTTCTGCACAATATTTGCGTTTTATATTTTTCTATGATTTTTCTTTGTTTTCTTTTTTTTTTTTTATAAATATTTTTACAAATATTGCAGCAAGCGAAAGATTTTAAATTCGTTTACGGCCAAATCCCCTTGCGAAAGGCATGAATCCATCTTTCTCCCCAAGCTATGCGTTAATTAATTGGACTTTTATCACTAAAACCATTATTATTTAAAAATAAAATTGCGTACAAAATATCTAGCTTTTGGCTTTAAATAACCCATATATATATATATATATATATATATATATATATATATATATATATATATATTGGGTGTCACACCAAAATTGTCCAACTTGTGTAACAGAATGGGATAATTGTACATCCCACAAAATCATTCTAGTGGCAAATTTGTTTCTGGGTGCGGGCCGAATAATGATTATATTCGGTCGGTTCGCCCATCGAAGAAGTCTGTTGTTTATTTAGACCTGGAACTTCTAGTGACATGGGAGCAACAACACTGACGACACACCTAGATTCGGCATTTAAAGGTGTATTTTAATAATAATATCTAAAAAAAAAAAACACTAAACTAATTTTTTCCAGGTTTTAAGAAAAGACGTTTAGCCATCTTTAGACCATTTGTCGTAAGAATCACTTAAAAAACTTTTGAGTTATTCAGCTAGAAAGAGAGCAGGTTCATATCGTTTTGTGTCAGCTCCACTATATCTTGCCATCTGAGCAATGTCGAGAGGAAAATGATCATTCAGGCCTTCAGTAATGGTACCAACATTCATACTCTGGCTTCCATCTTCAAAGTCTATTCAAGAAACATCAGAACGGAGAATAAGTTTAAAAAAGTGGGGACAGTAAAGAGGAAAACTGGATCAGGAGGTCATCGCAGCAAAAGGATTCATCAGTTCAACTTAGAGCTAAATATATTCTTATTGTTCGAAGCAGATTCCAATAATGTTATAAAAACCTCGGAAAATTCCAGTAAGATATCTTTGATCATTTCTAAGATACAACGGTTCAAAGCTTAATCTAACAATTGGACAATTTTGTTGTTACATAATTTGGACAATTTTTCTGTTAGACCCGGTCTATCTATCTATCTATCTATCTATCTATCTATCTATCTATCTATCTATCTATCTATCTATCTAATATTGAAATATATTATTTGAAGATTATGCTGAAGCTGTAATTAGTGTCAGTGAGTTTTCCGAACTTGATCCTTCCACATTTTATTTTTAGTTTCACTTTCACTTGTCTTGTCTTAGAGACAGTGACTTATTTTCCCCTGCTTTAACAACCTATCAGTTTGTGTCCATATGTAGAACGTTTAGACGTTTGCCTGTTTCAAATACATTTACTCTAATCTATTTAAAGGTATAGAATTTTTTATATAGTCAAGTTATAATCCATGAAGAGTAGCAGTTAGTAAATCAGTCTTGTAAACTATGTTTAGTGAGTGTGAATCTAACTTGCCCTTTGAAAATTAAGCTAAATACACACATATAAATATTGCCTATTGGTTGTTTTAAAATGGCTCCAGTCCACCATGCTAATGTTTGGCATTTATTTTTCAACAGTAAATAAACTGCCAACGATACAAATTTGTTCAATGTGTTGGACAATATCTTTAGTCATGAAGAAGAGACTTGAACTGATAAAGCTGTGGTCCTACAGACGGATAACTAGTATACCATAGACTGAACAGGCGAGCAATGAGGAATTTTTAATGAAAATAGGAACTAAAACCATATTTACACTTATGAATGAAAAAGAGAGAAAATGTCTGAGATATACAATAAGAAAAGAAGGCTTAGAAAATGTAGCACTCACGGGACATAACGAATGCAACGGAGACAGTGCAGTGGGGGAAACAACTTATTTAATAAGTTTGCGCGAATGGATGGCAGAACAAGAACAAAGAATGATGGTATAAGATAAAAAATAGAGCAACAAAAGACAGGAAGATGTGGAGAACCATAAGCACCTATTTAGTGTGTTTGTGTGAATGGATGGCAGGACAGGAACAAAGAAGGGTGGTAATGAGTTAGTTACTTAGAGCAAAAAATGAGAGGAAGATGTGGAGAGCCATGATCACCCATGCCCTGAAAGAGGAAGAATGACTTTTTCAAAGTAGCATCCTTATTCTTTTAGGTTTTCATAATAATATTACAGCTGTTTTACACTCCAGCATCCTGAAGCAGGCCCGGAAAGTGCGTTACTACCGATCACCTTCTCTAGAGCAATGAAAGCATGCTTCTTCGCGCAGCTGCTACTCGGGACTGGGCACCTCTCAATATTTTTTAAAGTTACGCTCTGTCCGTAGACAGAGACGGAACTGAGCTGCGCTCTGCCTGAAGACAGAGACGGAACTGAGAGATGTCAAAAGCACAAGTAGGACAATTACCATTGCAACTACCTTACCTAGCGAGTCTTTGCCTAACGCCTACTCATACACGTATGCCGCATATTTTTAAGCATTTTACCCCAAGCAAGGCGGGAGTGCCACTAGCACACAAGGGGTTACAGAGAGTGGGAGCAAGAGTAAAGAGGCGTGATAGACGAAAGGATGAAGAGAAGGATTGGGAATAGATCAAGGCATCTAGAGATGTCAATTGATATTGCATTTGAATATTTGGAGCTTATAGCTACCAGAGAAGCAAGTATGAGGAAAAGAGTTTCACAGGCGGGAAGTTTGAGATATGAAGCTATTGGAGTAGAAGAGACGGCTACATTTAACTGTTTCGACAGTGAAAGGGTGGGACTGAGATGCCACCCTAGTAGAACGTTTAAGTTCATGCAGTTTGGAAAGCAGCGAAAGTAGTTCGTCGGAGCAGTTACCATTAAAGTATTTATAGAAAAGACAGGGAAGCGATGGCACGTCTGAGACTGTAAACGAGATGCCAGAGCAGGGCCAATCATATTGCATATCTATGCTAATTAGTTGTAGCACTAACAAACCTACTACTACAGATTCTTTGCTATAAGATGTAACCGTAAGTTTTATGCTAGCAGTTTCTTCTATTGCACTTCTCTCTTGTGGAAACCTCTTTCTTCCGTCCTTTATTTCTCAGTCAACTTTGATCTTCAAAAATTTAATTCTATTGACAATCGTTATCTTCTGTCTTTTTAATTCTAGTTCTTTTATTGTTCTCTCTCCTTAATATTGTTTATTCCTCATATTCTCTAACGTTGAATAAACTCTTGCATCTTAGTGGCTTTATTGCCTTGTTTGGTGTAGAATGATTTTAAAAAACCGGTCTCATCTTTTACTGTAAGCATCAGCATAAGTCAGTATTTCCCCAAAACATATTGTCCGTGGACATGAACGCAGATATTTTTGCTTGCTGATCCCCAAGACGGAAACAGTGGTTCTTTGTTTCCGCATTTAGAATAATCCATTAAAATTTTCCTGTATTCTACTTTAATTTCATAATCAATAAATCTGGATATTTCTGACGTTGGTCCAAGAATAATGAATGGTGTATCTTCCTGTAAATGTATCATGTACGTATCTCAGGGCGTAGGTTATCGAAAACAGCAACGCCAACAGCGAGTAAAAATCAATACTGCGATTGAATCAAGTTCCAGCCGTCTCGGCCTACAAGTACTGAATGTAAACAGACTGAAATACGTCTGGTGTTTTCGTACATTTATCGAGGGTCTGTTATTCCCAACTATTTTTACTGCTCCAGAATTTCAATGACGTTTTCATATTCCAAAAATTTTACTCTAAACTTATTTGCATTAAGTCTTACTTTAAAAAAAAATGTTTAAACAGTTTCTTTACGCTAGAAAATCTGGATGAAACTTGAAGAAGCGGATACGAAAAAAAAAAAAAATTCTTTCAGCTATCTTTGCGCATGCGCCTGTAGTAATTTTTTACTCATTGATACTATCCGGCGTAACTTAAGATGGCTTACTATCCGTCAAAGGAGTTTTTTTCCCTGTGAGATGGCAGATAAAGTTTACATTCAAACAGTTTTACCTCGTTGTCATTGGTAATTCTGTTTTATTGTTTATACATTTTGAAATTTATCATCGATTCACGTTGATAAATGTTACTCGGAAAGATGGCCACTGAAGTGGAATTATAACGCCTGTTTCTTTTGGCTGTTGATATCAGTCTCTGTTTTTTCAATTTATATTTAAATTATTGCTTTTATTTTTCTAAATCACTGCGACCCTCTTGTGTCGAAACCACTGATTAAAGTAACACTGGATTAAAATGATGATTAGAATGATATGAAAGGATTGTTGTCTGCAACTTTCAGACAATGGTGTGTGAAAGTGGTGTTTGGTGAGAGTGAAAAAAAAACACACACAATCAACTTGCAGTGGGAGTAAGTGAAGTAACCTTTGGAAGTGTCTCTTAAGGAAGGTTGTTACACTATCCTCCTGAATCAGTGGTTCCCAAAGGGCGCGACGCGCCTCAAAAGTGCAACAGAAAAGGATAGCAGGTGAGGCGGAATGATTGAAAGACAATCAAAGATTTAAGAACAGTTTTAAAAGAATTCATATGCCAAGAATAAATAATTTTTCACAATTTAAAATAGTATGGATTACTTGTAACTGCATCCATGAGTCCCAGTATAAATAGTTATAAATAATTAACCGATTTTATCAATGTGATATTTTTGCATTGTATCAAATATTAAGAATATAATAACTAGAGTCCGCAAATTTGAAGAGAGAGTTATCAATAATAATATTCTGAGTTTGAATACGCGGTTATCTCCCTTTAATCTTCTCTCTGATTTTTTTTTATTTATTTGGAAATGTAATTTTTTCACATAAAATTTGGTAAGTTGTGAGCAAATTTTATTTCTGAAAATGCGTCCCAGAGAAAACACAATTGGGCACCACTGTTCTAGATGAATGAAACGTTTAAGCCTCTTGTTAAATACATTGGTGAGTAGCAGGGCACTTGGGCGTAGTGCAAATGTTAGAAATCTTGTCTCGTTAGATCAATTAAGCCTGAATAGTGAATTCGGTCCTCTTAGTAATTACGCTTAGTAAAATCGTCATTGGTGATGAGTAAATTAACACTTAGTTTGCTTCCCCAGAACTGTTGCAATGTGTAATGAACTCCTTAATGAATTCTGCCCTGATCTTTACAATCTTAACCACTTTAAGTCGAGCGTCATTGTTTGATTCGTTTTTTACGGCTTATCAACCCTTTGCCGGTTATTTAAATCGAGAAGATATTTTTAGAACGTAAAGATATTTTTGGCGATAATAATGTTTTAGTGATACATGTCTTACTAATTAACTCATAGGTGGAGGAAAACGATAGATTCATACTTTTCTCAGTGGTATTTGTGCGTAAGTGAATATAACGGGAATTAGAACTCGGCTCTCCAATTAACAATTCCGAGCTATTATCCATTATACCACCCGCACATCCAAGTCTACAGCACTTGTTATTCCCAAGCGGTCACCCATTCTGGTACTGACCAAGCTCGACGTTGCTTAACCTCACTGATCGTACGGGAGCCAATGTTTCAACGTGATGTGACTGTAAGCCTAGTCAAGGGTCAACAGTTTGTCTATCCTACATATCCTCATAATATTCAACACTTGCTTTCCCCCGTACACCCTTACAGCAATCCCTTTTGGAAACCCTCTATATAGCACATGTCAGGTAACTCGTAAAGAAAATAAAGACAATAAACAACATGTTGACATTCCACACTATTTGAAATAAAAGGTTAGAAAGGAAACTCCCCCATCACTATTGGAAACACCGTTAACAGCTAGCGGACTTGAGAAACCTATTTTCCTGGAAAATTGTTTTAAGAGAAAGATTTTATAAACTTCAACTGAAAGCAGTATTAACTACTCGGTCAATTAATACCAAATGTTTCCTTACAGGGAAACGGATAATGTTACAATTCTTCTTAAAACTTGCTCATTTGTCGCCTGTTCTGGTCTAGCACACATAATGAAGAAAGATGGCTTGGAAAATTTGATACTAACAGGACAAATTGATTGCAAGAGGGACAGAGGAAAACAATGCATGACCTACCCAGCGAAATTGTGTAAATGGATGTCAGAACAGGGTTTAGGAGAGATAGCAAAAAAAAAAAAAAAACGACAAAGAGAGGAAATTGTGGAGAGCCATGAATGCCAATACTCTGAATGGGCAAGGCACATAGAAGAAGTGAGGAATTAGAAATGAGGAGAACATATACTACAGTTTGATCCAAGTTTGATAGCTAGGCAGTGACTGATGCTAACCTCCAGTAGCACTGGCTGCTCGGTCAATGAATGTCAAATGTTTTCTTTTACCGTTGCTATTTCTATTCTGATTGAGTGGATCTTAGGTCTTGTATAGGGTGAACAATAATAAAAAAAAAATATCCTTTTCTGGGATTCCCAATCCAATTTCAGTTTTTTCTTTCCGTGACAACATTTTTTTTTTTAATTTGGAAGGATCCCTTTTTTTTATTCACGAATCTATTTGTAATGTTGACTGATTCCCTGTCCATGTGTCGATTGTTCCTGGCAAATAAGTTAAGTTTTATTGAATCTGACAAGAAGAGCAACGTCTGTTTCTTCCAAGGAAGGCAAAAGACAGGCTTGAAATGTTTGAAAAAGTGCAATACAATTTTTACGTTCTTTCCTATGTCACTTTTTTTGTTGTTGTAAATACTTAAAACGTTTAAACACTCCATGGATAAGAGTGAAAGGCTCATAGAGAAAAAAAAAAAGAAAAAAAAAAAAAGAAGTATTGTGCTGAATCAAAAGCATTGGGAATGAGGGATTCGTTTGTTTACTGAACAGAAAATTATGGTGTACTTGGATTACGAATGGATCGGGATACAGAATAAAGCATCGTGTGTAGAAATCAAGTAACACAATTTCTCCCTATCCGACAGAGTGCCAGATTTATATTGTTTTCGGATGAATGAAAAACAATTCAAGCTTAGAGTAAATTCGACTTCACTGCATGATGACGACGAGAAGGGAAAACAAATGAAGCAGTAAATTGAGTGAAATGTTCGACGATGAGATGACAATAAATGATTTGGCGATCGTCAGGAAATTTGGAGCCTCACAGTGCCATGAGAATTTCATGCAGAGATAAAATTAACGAACTAAATTCAATACAATGTGCTCAAGCAAACAAACATAGACAAACACGCATCTATCTATCTATCTATCTATCTATCTATCTATCTGTTCATGTGTATCTATCTATCTATCTATCTATCTATCTATCTATCTATGTGGGGACGTTCATTATCTATCTCTCTTGGTCTGTTCATTATCTATCTATCTATCTATCTATCTATCTATCTATCTATATATATATATATATATATATATATATATATATCTGTTCATGTGTATCTATCTATCTATCTATCTATATATCTATCTATCTATCTATCTATCTGGGGACGTTCATTATCTATCTATCTATCTGGGGACGTTCATTATCTATCTATCTTGGACTGTTCATTATCTCCCTCTCTCTCCCTCTCTCTCTCTCTCTTTCTCTCTCTATTTATCTATCTTGGACCGTTCATTCTGTCTATCTATCTATCTATCTATCTATCTATCTATCTATCTATCTATCTATCTATCTATCTATCTGGGGGCCGTTCGGCATTAAATAATCCATTGAAGTTGATATGCCGTAAAACAAAACAAAACAAAACAAAACAAAACAAAAACAAAGTAAGCAAAATATATTTTTCTCAACCGGTGAGACAGTGTTGTCAATGCAAATTTGCTATCTTTCATGAAGGATTCGTATTATATTTTGACATTTTTTTATGTATTATCGACCCTGCCTCTTCTATAATGAGATGCTTTAAACTCTGAAGTCTTTCAGGATTTCTGTTATAATCACTGTTCTTAATATGACTCCACGCAAAGAACAAAAGTCTGGATGTGCCATGTCAGGATTTCTTGCTGCCCAAACCAGCTATCGATTTGCTAAGTTTTTATTCAAAGACTCTATGGCGACACGTGAACAAAATACAAGCGCGCTCTCTCGATAAAGGTTCTTTCTTGGTAAAGATTTTTTTTTTGTTTTCTATCTTTGATTCCAAGCGATCTTTAGATTTCTCGAGATTTGTTGGTGTCTCATTGTCCTGAAATTTCATTATCTTAGACAGCGCGTGCCGCCCAGAGATCGAAGAAAAAGAAAATATTCACTAGAAGTCCGAAGAATCATTTCTGGGGGGTGTCCGTAACAAACTTGCCGCGATTCACGCAAACACGTTGTCTGGATTTGTCAGCTTTTGCGAGGATCACAGAACCGTTTCAAAGTAACGTTGCGAAACTTCAGGTAATAACAGAAAACGGTAAAGAGTACGAAGTCTTTTGGTGGGGCTGCTCAGCAGGCTGGGTAACAATGTGCATAAGGTGCTCGCGTATTTCTCTCGAACGGTCGGTAGAGTAATAATAATTTTTCAATGCCACATTATATATATATATATATATATATATATATATATATATATATATATATATATATATATATATATATATATATATGTATGTAATATTAGTGGTCAATATATATATATTTCTAAGAGTATATAATCTAGGTAGAGCTTTATCTACAAGACAGAAAAAGAGTATAATATAAAAGGCTCAAACACTAATATTCCACGGTTATAATTTATATAATCACGATCCAATTTATCAGACCTAGAAATTCAAAAAGAAAACAGAAAATATAACTCCGAGTATAAAAAACAAAATTTCAGAGAGAGTGTATATGTGGGAGGGAGAAACAAGTGTGAGAGAGAAATGTATGAAAGCTCTAGAGAGAGGTGTAACAGAAGAAAGAAGAACAGGAAAAGGCCTTAAAAGTGAGGGTGTGGAAGAAAATCTAAAAGGGAGAAAACTTAAAGAGAGAAGATTAACGCTTGAGATACAGATAAATATGTGTTATTATCAGTTACATAAATCACTACCGAATCGTTGACCTAAAATTATAATATAATAAAATTTGCATCATATATATATATATATATATATATATATATATATATGTGTGTGTGTGTGTGTGTATTTAGGCAGCAATCCTTCTTTCATGCACGTTTCATTGAATACGACAGAGAATGTGCTTTGATTTAGTTTTTTATACAATTTCTCATGCGAGCTAATAATTTCTTTCCGTTTCCGATGATAAATTATATAAAAACTTTATATAATTTTTTATATAATTTATCATCTGAAATTTTTAAATTATGAAATTTTTAGATCGCATGAGAGATTGTATAAAAGCAAAATCAAAGCACCTTGTCTGTTGTATTCAAGGAAATATATATATATATATATATATATATATATATATATATATATATATATATAAAGACAAGAGGGAAAACTATTCTTAGCTGCCAAATTTCGTCCTCTGTGGGATTTTATCAGGTAAATGTAGGATTTATTTTGTTGCACGAGTTTATATACAAAAGCAAGGATGTCATTGGTTCATCAAGGCTTTTAAATTTGAGAACGTTCATGAATATTCACCAGGTGGTTGAAAGATCAGTCAAAATATGTGGAGGACACAAAGGTTCATAATTCAAATTCTGGTAAAAAGTAAGCAATTAATATTTAAGAAATATTTTTAAAAATTAATATTGTTTAAACTGTTATTAGATTGTTATGGTATGGGGTGGGTGTACTGTACATAAGGAAATGAATTTAACTGTTTTCTTTTGATTTTTCAACTTATATGTGGCCGTGTATGTTGGCTTGGGAAAGTAGTAATTCTTTCACGAAAGGTGAGTTAGGAGAGAAACCAGGACATAGATTTATATTTTGATAAGATTCGATAGCGGAATTTACTTTCTCTGTTTTTGGATGTAGCATTATTTAGTTCAAAATTGTTGCTGAATTTATTTCTGTGTATGACTAGTACATTTGATAAATTGCTGTGTATCCTTTTGCGTTCATAGATACGTTTTTTAAATTTCTGCATGTTTCACCAATATATCATGAGGGACAGTTTTGGTAATTTATTTTATATATGCCTGCTTTTGAATTATTATTGTTATGCGTGTTTTAGTCCTGGTCATATACATAATGGTTTTGGAATTGCTTGTGACTATATGGATGTTGTTTATATGGCACAAGTTGGTATAGTGGATTTTATGAAGTTGGTAGGTACTATTATGTGTTTGGATTTGTCTAGTTTATTAAATTAATCCTGCATTACATTGATAAAGACCCTCAGCGGATGAAACTCGTCGGCTAAGAATAGTTTAGCCTCTTGTCTTTTTATTCATTTTCTTCCTTTACCGATACACTCTATCTGAAAATAATTACCGCCACGATATATATATATATATATATATATATATATATATATATATATATATATATACATATATATATATATATATATGATTATTTATTTAAAAATATGATTCCAACTCGCTTTAAATAAATAATTATATTTATGCTCTACTTTCGTATCGAGCACGATTTTTTAAAAATAATAAGAAAAATACTAAGGAACTTTGGATTATTTACCAAACCAGTTTCTTTCCTATTTTCTACAATATTTTCATATATATATATATATATATATATATATATATATATATATATATATATATATACAAATATACATAACTAGACTCGTTTCGAAAAACCCTCGAACTTTTGATTTGCCAATAATCAAATCAATCTCGAGGGAAAAAAGGTTTTAAATAAAGAAAGAGCTACAAACATGAACTACTGCCGAAAAAAAATCGCACAGATGCAGGTCTGAAGCCCAAAGAAAAAACCCCGATACGAGTAAACAATTAACTAACAAAAGAGCTCAATACAACCGTAGAGCAGACCTAGATACACCTAGTGAGCCAGACAAACCTACCTAGGTTTCACCTAAACGGATCGTCAGGGAAAGTTCGGCTAATGAGACAAAGAGAAACGCATATTTATAGGCGATTGCTAAAATTATACCACGTGACCAAAGAACCAGAAACACAAACACCGAAGTTAAATATTTATTCAACAAAAATGGGGTGGGAGGGAGAAAAAAACCCACAAACATTAAGGTGGAATGACAAATAAGCGGGAAAACGTCTAATTTAGTAGCCAAGATTTTTTTATGTCTACATACGTTAAGGATTTCAGTTTTAGAGTTTTATATGAGCTTTATATGATCAACCTAACCAGCTACAAAACTCTAAAACTGAAATCCTTAACGTATGTAGATATAAAAAATCTTGGCTACTAAATTAGACGTTTTCCCGCTTATTTGTCATTCCACCTTAATGTTTGTGGGTTTTTTTTCTCCCTCCCCATTTTTGTTGAATAAATATTTAACCCCCCCACCCACTTGGGTGTTTGTAGTTCTTTGGTCACGTGGTATAATTTTAGCAATCACCTATAAATATGCGTTTCTCTTTGCCTCGTTAGCCGAACTTTCCCTGACGATCCGTTTAGGTGAAACCTAGGTAGGTGTATATCTATCTATCTATCTATCTATCTATCTATCTATCTATCTATCTATCTATGTATGTTTCATTAAAGACAACATACAAGATACTAAAAAATTAAGCTTTTTATTTAATTTTTCTTGTTTTCTAACAAGTATATTCTTTTTGGGACACAGAGTGCGTGAAAACTGTCCAAATGTTTTATAATTCCGAGCGCTTTCGGCTATACTTTTAGCCATTATCAAGGATGATTTTATTTTTTCAGTTTAATTGAGTGTATGGGTTGTGTGTATGTTTTTAGTGTTATAGAGATGTTTTATTTTCCGAACACGGTTTGCACATTGTGGCCGTGTTCATAGTTAATATTGTTAAGAGTTGGCTTTTTCTTTTTTATTATTAAAGCTTCCATTATTCTTATTTTCTTTTACAGATAGCTGAGCTTATTATGTTTGTGTTTTCTACTAGTATGTTCGGATGGAGTCTGGTAAGTTTGTGTTATATATATATATATATATATATATATATATATACACATGCATACATACATACATATATATATATATATATATATATACACACACACACACACACACACACACACACATATATATATATATATATATATATATATATATATATATATATATACTTTAAAAATCAAGAGGTCAGTTGAATCCGCTACCTTGGTTTCAACCTTACGGTACAGTCAGGCGATTTTTCCAACTGACCACCTTCTTCTTGTTCATCTTCATTCTTCACGTCCTCCTCCTTCTTTTCTATTATATTCAACGTCGTGCATTTGTTTATTTATTTTTGAAAATAATAATGTAGCGTTTTTTAGTTTGTTTATTTTTTAAATTAAAAAAGGGTTAGTTGGTTATGCGATAAAAAATCGCCTGAGGGTACGGTAAGGTCGGAACCAAGGTAGCGGATTCAACTGACCTCCGAGGTTTTAAAGTAAAAAAGCTCTACATGTTATTTTTTTTTATAATTTTGCTTTTACACATGTATTGAGCACTTTTTAATACTACTGCTTACTGGTCTGATTCAACTCTGACACTTAACCTTTCATATATATATATATATATATATATATATATATATATATATATATATATATATATATATATATATATACCCAAGTATGATTGGTGTATATGTAATGAATTACAATAACCAACAATTACTATTCTTAAAAGAGTGCTCAATACAAAGTAGAGCAGATATAATTATTTATTTAAAAAAATTTATAATATAAATATGTTATAAAATCACTACAAAAATAGCCATTTTGTTTCAACACCCTCGGTGTCTTATCAAGTGATGATGTTGAATATATATATATATATGTGTGAAAAATATATAGAAAATAGAAAAGAACTCTTTAGGTAAATAATCCAAAGTTTTTAGTATTTTTGTTATTATTTTTTAAAAATAGTGCTCGATACATAACTCTTATGTAGCGTGTTGGAATCATATTTTTAAATAAATAATTATATATATATATATATATATATATATATATATATATATATATATATATATGTATAATTATTTTAAAAAAAATATGATTCCTTCGCTGCCGAAACACAAATAATTAGATAAATAAAATGAAAATAAATTAAAAATTAAATAAAAATAAAATTAAAATAAAAAATATAAATTAAAAATAATAATAATAAAACTAAAAAAATAAATTAAGTAAAAAATATAAAACAAAATTAAAAAATAAATTAAAAATAATAATAATAAAATAAAAAATGAATTAAAAATAAATTGAAAATTAAATAAAAATAAAATTAAAATTAAAAATATAAATTAAAAAATAATAATAATAATAAAATTAAAAAAATGAATTAAAAAATTAAATAAGAAATATAAAAATAAAATAAAAAAATAAATAAAAAATAATCATAATAAAATAAAATAAAAAATGAATTAAAAAATAAATTGAAAATTAAATAAAAATAAAATTAAAAAATAATTATGAAAAATAATTATAATTTAGGGTCTATTTTTGCATTGAGCACTGTCTTTTAAAAATAAAAATACTAAAGAACTTCGGATTATTTACCTAACGAGTTCTTGCCTATTTTTCTATATATTTGCACACACACACACACACACACACAAATATATGTATATACAGGGGTGGGACAAAATAATTGTAACACTTGTTAAATTCAAAGAAAATTTATTTAATATGGAGTTGGTCCTCCTTTAGCCTCACAGACAGCTTTAATGTGTCTAGGAATGGAATAATACAGCTTCCTGACTTCACCCACAGGAATTTTCAGTCATTCTTCCATTAAAACCTTCTCCAGCTCTTTACGACACGACGGTGGAGGATTGCTCCAAAATGCAACACAAATGTTCAATAATACCAATTCTTAACCGCGGTATGTATTAGAGCATTATCGTCTTGGAAGATGCGCTCACCATCAGGGAATAAAGTCTTGGCCATTGGATGAACATGATCTCCCAAAATGTTTAGGTAATCTTTGCTATTGATTCTACCATGCAGGGCAACTAAGACATTTCCATGATATGGCGGCCCAAACTATCACTGATCCACCTCCATGCTTCACTGTTGGAAGAAGGCAGTCAGGGTTGTAAGCTTCTTTGGGCTGCCTCCACACATAAACTCGCCCTGAAGTTGGGAAAAGAGAAAAACTGGACTTGTTTGAGAATATGACTTGCTTCCATTGGTCTGCAGACCAGGCATTGTGATCTCTGCACCACTTCAACCTCTTTTGAATGTTGCGAGTGGAGAGAAGAGGTTTCCTCACAGCGGCTCTTCCATGATAATGCAGCCTTATGGAGCTCACGGTGAACAATTTTAGTAGAAACTGAACTATTCAGATGGTTATTCAACTCAGCAGTCACTTTGGCCACATTTGTCCGATGATTTTTTGCCACATTGCGTTTCAATGCACGTCAGTCCCTGTAAGTAAGTTTGCAAGTGCGGCCCGAATTGCTACGGTTGCTAGAGGTCTTGCCCTGTTTCTCGAACTGCACCAGTGTTCTTGATATGGTAGCTCTTGAAAGACAAAACAGTTCAGCAACCTTAGTGATCGAGGCTCCTGCCATGCGGGCTCCAACAATTTGCTCTTTTTCGAACTCGGAGAGGTCACGCATTTAGCCTATATTTTACTAAATTCTAAAAATAAATAAGACAAAGACAGTAAATTAGATAAATAAACGTATTTACAACAGATATAACCTGCAATTACGAAATTTTAGTTAAAGTTCTTAATATAATAGGTCTTTGAAATATAGGAGTGGATTTTGCAACAGTTCCAATTATTTTGTCCAAACCCTGTATATATAATGCAAATGTTATTAAAGATAGCAGATATTTTGTGTCCATTAATTTGATTGATCGACTTTTCCAGATTACGAATAATTTTTATGAGATTAGAAGAAAATTTAATCAGAAATTGTCTAAAGTTAATTTCCGAAGAAATATTGTCCAGATTTTTCATATTTTTAAGTCATAGCTAGTGTAGAGACAAATGGTGTGTTCCGTAGAACTGGTGAGTGTAGTGACGTGGACAAAGAGTCTTGTAATTATAGGCAACGTGGGACGTGTTTGTGTGTGTATGCGTTTATTTTTTATTTTATTTTTTTTATATACATTTGTATAATTGTTTTTATTTGTAAATGTTTTTTTTGTAAGAGTATTGCTTCAAAAATCATGTCTGTTTTTACTGTTTCATGTTGCTAGTATTCTTCTATTGTTTGTGAGTAGCTGGGTAAAGTTACTATAATCCCCCTGCTGGTACGTTGGTCCAGTAGGTGGCAGGTGAGTCTCTGTGAGAGTGTGATTGTGGTATATCCCATGTAAGACGATTTGTGTGTTTTTTATTTACAGAGAAACATTCTTCAAGTGGGTAAATATGCTCATACACAATATGCTCCGTTTTATTAATTAATTAAACAGTATATGTAAATAAATAAATATACTGTTTAATAAATAACTAAAAGCAGTCCATCTACGCAAACATGGGCATTCATGAACAGTAATGTTTAAGCAATAAACTAAAATATGTTGGATTAATAAATGAAAAATCCATATATATATATATATATATATATATATATATATATATATTATTTTTTTAAAAATATGATTCCATCGCTACATAAGAGTTCTCATGCTTCAAAAACAGAAGCTAAAAACAGCTCTGTTTCCTTCTGAAGCGAATTTTGGAATAATTTATCTTGAAATTTAATGTATTTAATTTAATGACGAATGTATATCCTTATAAACATCCGTAAATTTCAAGATTAGTTAATACAAAATTCGCTTGAGGATGAAACAGAGCTGGCTTTTTAGCTTCTGTTTTTGAAACATGAGAACTCTTATGTAGGGATGGAATTATTTTTTTTTTTAAATAATTATAATTTAGTCTCTACTTATGTATTGCGCACTGTTTTCTTTTTTTTTTAAAAATAAAAACCAAAAGCTAAAGAATATTTACCTAACGTGTTCTTTCCTATTATTCTATATATTTGCACACACACACACACACACACACACACACATATATATATTATGCTGTGTTACATTAGAATATGCACATACCCACTACAAAACTGTAGATCTTGTATCAACGTTATTTTTTTTTAAACGTTTCATCAGGTGGGAATGTAGCATTGTGATTTGCCACCTTATGAAACAATTAAAAAAAAAATTTACGTTGAAAAATTATGTACAGTTTTGTAGTGGTTATGTGCATGTTTTAATGTAACACTGCATAATAAATAAATATTTACGGCTCTACTTTTGTATTGAGCCCCTTTTTAAATTAATGTTTTGGACGCTGAAATCTTATACTTCGTTCTTTTACATATATATATATATGTGTGTGTGTGTGTGTGTGTGTTAATATTTACTATATTTCTAGGGAATGATAAAGTTCTCCACGTCGGAAATAGACTGTTTATAGCTAGAGAGAGAGAGAGAGAGAGAGAGAGAGAGAGAGAGAGAGAGAAAGTAAGTAACAGTCAATTTCATGCATGCAGAAAGTAGGCAAAGATAAAGTGCGGCCCATTTCCTCTTTGGTGACCCACTTGCACAACGCGACATTTACACAGCCCCTATAAAGGAGTAGTAGGTATTCATTTAAAGATTACAATGAAGCGTGAAACTGACAGTCCTGATGCAGCATTGAGTCCTATGTCCACATTCTATCTATCTATCTATCTATCTATCTATCTATCTATCTATCTATGAACTGAAAAAATATAGATTAAATCTTACAGAATTGTTAAATAGGAACAATTAACGCTTAAAAATTTGGCATGTTTCGATGGCTCTGTTGCAATGAGAATTTTTTGAATCAGAGGACACGTACAGAATGTTTCATTATTACAAATTATCTGTCTTCAAGTCTGTTCATATCTATCTATCTATCTATCTATCTAATGTGTGTCCGGTAATATTTTTTCTCTAAACGGAAATAGGTAAATTACTCATCTTTGTGGGTTCTTTTGGCGAGGAATTGGAAATAAAATATTCTTGCAAATAAAATTTCATAACATAGGCAGCTTTTGTCGTAATTGTTACGAAGCTTGTCTCGTTAGGTCAATTACGACTGACTAATAAATTCGATCCTGAATGTTCCATATTTGCAACCTTGTGGTTTATCTAACTTAATGAAACATTTTGTACAGCTTTTGAGCTTTGGAGATTAGGTTTTTTTTGTTTTTTGTTTTTTTTTTTTAGTTCAGATGATTGAAAAGTAATTTTGCTATTGTATTGTATTTACACTTCAATATTTTTGACGTCACTGGTAAGCTGGTAAGTCAATAAAATGTGGAACTTCTATTTCGTTTTATTGGTGAATGAACAGCGCCTTCTTTGATTAACGTTTGTGTTCGGACGACCGCTGAATACGAATTTCATCACTTGACTGATTTAATACAAATCTGTTGACATGAAAGAAGCTAATTCGAAATACTGTCAACAACGGAAGGATTAATATATCCACTTTCCCTTCGAAGGTTCGGATGTATTTCCAATACATATACTGTAAAATCTTTAATGAATAGCACTTTTTATTACAAATTTATACCGACTTTAAACAGCAAATAAATAGATTCGGGTGTTTCTGGCATTTGTTTAAAAGTGTACTGTAGCATACCTACGGACGATAATGGGTATGTCCCCATTCGCATAATTATAGTAGTAAATACTGTATGTTGGTCTGCAGTTGGAAATTCGTTTCCATGTGTACTGGTCAAACTCTCTCCATTTGGGCAAACAGGATCCTCAGATCTGTCTATGTCGAAGGGCAAAGTCTCGTCTCGGGAAACAGCTACCCGATCTCGTTTTCTACAGGGTCTACGGGGAATTTTTGGCCGAGCCTACGGGCACGGATACTCCACATTAAATATGATCTTGTGCCACATCTGACCGCGGGGGGCATTTAGTAGTTATCTTGTAGTTGGAGATTCGTCTCCAATTGTGCAGGTCAAACTCCTCCGGGCAGAGAGGATCCCCAGACGAGGCTATGTCGAAGGGCAGAATCTCATTTCGGGAAACAGCTACCCGATACCGTTTTATACAGGGACTACGGGGAATTTTTGGACGAGCCTATGGGCTCCACATTAAATTCAGCCTTGTGAGACATCTGGCCGCGCGGGGCGGTTGGTAGATATCCTGCAATTGGAGATTCATTGTGGAATTCACTTTACTCCTTTCTAGCAGTTGACTACTCCTACGCGCAGCTGGCGAATCTTATATGTGTTGTTCTTGTCCAAAGTATTATTGTTCATTACTAACATTCGTCTGATTATTCTATTCAGTAACATTATCCAGGTTACAACAAAGTTAGAGGGACAAATGTATTTATTTTTAAAAATTATTTCACCCCGAAGCAAGGCAATAAAGCTACTAAGACACAGAGGGTTACTGAGTGTAAAAGAATAAGAAAATAAACATTATTAAAGAGCGAGAACAATAAAAGAAAGGGAATGAAGAGGACAGTTCATTTAAACTTTTGTAGATCAAAGTTGACTGAAAAGCTGCAAGAGAGTTCTACAGAGGGGGAGTGTAAGGAAAGAAACGGTCAGCAAAGAAACTACGGTTCCATCTAACAAATTCAACTGTAAAATAAATAATGAAACGACACCAATCTAGTACAGCGCTTGAATTCATAAAATCTAGGAACCATAGTAGGAAATTGACCAGAACAATTATCATGAAGGTATTTATAGAAGAGGCACGTGGAAATTACATTACGCTTGAAAAGTGACTGAATCCAAGATGCCCGATGCCAATAACATTGTGATATGTCCCGGAAAGGGATATATTTGATCGAGGTAGCTAAATTGGTTTTGGCTACTGTAACCAAGTAGTACACGGTAGCAGTAATCGACTGGTATTCGTCGTAGTCGCAGGTAAGAAGTGTAGACCAATAGGATAGCCAATGGCGTAGTCCAATGGGCGTCGTCACAGATTTACACTCTGTCGTACCTACACGTCCGTCTGTATTTATGACGGACACCAGCCAATCACATTGCAGTGAGGGGGAACTCAGGTGTATGCATATTCCATTACATCACATTGCAAATTCTTCTTTGGATTTTATCAAGAACTTCTAAATATATAGCAGAATCACCAGACCAGATTTAGCAGCAATATTCGAAGCATGGTCGAATGGTAGACTTATAAATACATAAGAGAGATTCTTGAGAGAAAAAATTGTCTACCACGACACCGTGAACCAAATTTCCTAGCAATTGATCTAGCAGTTGATTCAATATAATCTTTCTACTTCAAGTCTGAAAGGTTAGCATCAGCCATGCTGATGAAAGGCAGAAAGGGGTCTCTTAGATGATTAATAGAGAACAATTTCGGTTTGGAGGCGTTAAAATTAACAAACTATTCCTTGTCTCAGTTAATAGCAGATTTCGGGTTACTTTTGAGATCAGCTACCAATTTGAGCTTATCGAACCAACCATACTTTAATGCGATGTCCCTTACTATTACTAATTCCTCAACCTAATGTCATAGAACGATTTACTTTCAAAGTGTTTTCTTTTTTCACTACTGTGTTTTCTGCATGATCAATGTGCTGAACTGTTACGTGATATCAATCCTCTTGTATAGTATTGAACGATGGACAACCTCACCACAGATGAGGAGAAAACTGGATGTAACAGAAATATAGTTCTACAGAAGGATACTAAGAATTCCATGGATGGAGGAAGTATGCAACGATGAAGGCTTAAGGAAAATAGTAACAAAAGAACACTTATACTCAGAATCAGAATGAGAGAATTTGACACTAACAAGGGCATATCGAGAGCAATAAAAATAGGAGAAAGCAAAAAAAAAAAAAAATTAAAAAGACAGGAGGGAAAACTATTCTTAGCCGACGAGTTTCATCCGTTGAGGGTCTTTATCAAGCTAATACAGGATTAATTTAATAAACTAGAGAAATCCAATCACATAATAGTACCTACCAACTTCATAAAACTGTTCCTCATAATACATTGGGGAAACATGCAGAAATTTAAAAAAACGTGTCTATGTAGGCTATCTGACAATCTTGTTTGAATAGATGACAGATCGGAGAAGCGAAAGACTTTGGCAAAGTAAAAAATGCTGCTAAGGGCTACAAAAAAATAAAAAATAGTGAAGTGTCATAATCGTTCATATCCTGAAGAGGGAAGACACATAGAAGAAAAAAACCCACTGAAATAGCAACATTAGAACATTATTTTTATTTTCTTGAATGCCATATCCCTTTATAACATAGACAGTCAAGGCTCTCCACAGCCTCTTATCCTTTGTACAGATTCCTTTTCTTTAACATCTACGGAGACTTCTGAAAGATATTGCAATTGTTTCTCGTTACTTTGTTCACGGTTTTGAATTCAGTATTGTCCTTCTTGTCTGACAGCTGCAGATAGGCCAGTCTACCGTTATTTAACCCATCAGTGGGGAGAGAAAAAATTGATTGATGCCTTTATCATGGGTAGAGGATACTTAATTGGAATTGGAACTCGGATGCTTGATTCCACTTTCATCACTGATAATGCTAAAGGTACGTTATACAGCGGTGTAAAAGACAGAATTCAAACATTAAGCTAATAGTCAACTGTAAAATCTAGATCTCCTGCGGGTTAGAACATCGAAAAATAGTACTAAACACCGTAGAAATGCACAATCTGTCTATCTATCTATCTATCTATCTATATATATATATATATATATATATATATATATATATATATATATATATACTCGACTCTCCCGTCGAATTCGATGTATGAGGGTCAAGCAGTTCAGTTGATTTGATTATAGTGATGAAGGCTTTATGCAGAACCATCCACATTTTTTGAAGGGCCGAATACAGAGACCTGGTGCACTACGTGCCACAAGTTCCCCAAACAACCCTCAGCAGGTTTTGAATTCAGCGTCGTCCTTCTCCTAGACCAATTGCCATCCAAGGCTATAGAACCCAGTCTGTCCTGCTATTTATCCATAGCTGGAGGGAGAAGAGGATTAATACCTATTCCAAGGGTATTAGCACGTCAGTGAATGAAATGGATTCGACTGGAATTTCGAACTCGGCTCTCCGATTTGTCAATTCAAGCCGCTATCCATTACTCCGCCGTGCCTGCCTATCTATCTATCTATCTATCTATCTATCTATCTATCTATCTATCTATCTATCTATATGTATGTATGTATGTATGTATGTATGTGTGTGTGTGTTAAATTCAACTATTAGGTTCGTGCAAAGATAATGACGTATTAATGTCGTTTTTGACGTATTTTTTAACGTCAAAAAACGACATTATTATGTCATTATTTTTGCACCAGCCTAATAATAAGGCTTTTATTGTATTTTCCCTATTTTATAATGATATATCCAGATTGAAATTGTCGATAAATTGACCAAAGTTCAGGTTTGTTTCGAGTACATTTGACCTCGATTATTATCATTGTTGGTTTTATTTATGGACTACAAAGAAAAATTGATGGCTTAGAACTAGATTAGTTTCTTTGGATTTGGATAAGGATTACTGCAACTTGAAATGATGGATGATTATTTCAGATATTTGCATGTTCTCTGAAAAGCAAACCATTCAACTCTTCGAAAACATCTTAATTGTAATTTTTTACTTATATATTTTGGTGGTGTAATTTCGCTCTGATAAGTAAAAACTGAAAAAGGAATAAAAAAAAAATTAATCATATAACATTATTATAGTATTTTGTATTGTAGCGATATATTCTTTATAGAAAGATTATATATACATAGACACACACACATATATAAATATATAAAATTAAATGTCTGTGCCTCTAGTGAAATTAGCAAATAACTTCCAAGGAAACAAAATAGCATCCTCCATTTCAATCTATCTTTTATGGTGGGTGCCTTAACCAGTTTGGTTAAATAATAATAATAATAATAATAATAATAATAATAATAATAATAATAATAATAATAATAATAATAAAACGTTGTAGATTCTATCGCCAAAATAAAACATTCCGAACAGATCTTAAGAAATTTTACAGGGAAATTGAAAAACGCCTATACATGTCGAAACGCCACCATCGATTGATAATGTACAGACATTTTGGGAAAATATTTGGAGCAACCCAAAGGAATGTAACCCAAATGCAGAATGGATACGGCGTGAAGAAGAACGACTGCTGGATACACCTCTGCAAGAATGGGTAAATATACCCACAGATGATGTTAGGCAAGCACTAACGAAATCCCAAAAATGGAAATCCCCAGGAAATGACAAGGTGCCCAATTTCTGGCTGTATCATCTCTCATCTATCCATGGCATACTTGCAAAAACATTATCAACGCTTGTAAATAACCCCAATAAAATCCCGGAATGGGTTACTGAAGGTATTACATACCTCATACCAAAAACAACTGAAACAGACGACTCGAAAAATTATAGACCGATAACATGTCTTTCCACAACGTATAAGTTGATCACATCTGTACTGACGAACTGTACTTACTCCTTCTTCGAAACAAACAGCATTCTCCCGCTGGAACAGAAGGGATGCAGTAGAGGTTCATATGGCTGCAAAGATCAACTTCTGATAAATAAAATGATCCTGAAAATTGCAGGAGACGACGCAGAAATCTCAGTGCAGCGTGGATTGATTATCGTAAAGCCTTTGATAGTGTTCCACATTCTTGGATCCTTAAGGCTTTGGAAATGTACAAAGTCTCCCCTGTGGTATTAAACTTTCTTAAGCACAGCATGGGGATGTGGAACACAAAACTATACCTTAGGAACACCGGGGGCACTGCTATATCCAACCGTCTGAATATCCGACGTGGAATTTTTCAAGGAGACTCTCTGTCACCCCTTCTGTTTTGTTTATCCTTAACCCCTCTTACACATGAACTGAACAACAGTAGCTATGGTTACAAAATAAATAAGAAAATGTTCAATCACCTACTATACATGGATGATCTCAAACTCTTTGCCAAAGACGACAATGAGTTGAAAGGCCTCCTCAATATTGTAAAATACTTTAGTGACGACATAGGTATGGACTTCGGATTAGATAAATGTGCAAAAATAACATTCAAGAAAGGTAGAATTACAGAAACACCCTCAATAGATTTAGATTTTGTCACAAAGATTAGGGAATTGGAGCATGAAGAAGCTTATAAGTACCTAGGAATTAGCGAAGGATATGGCATACAACACACCCAAATGAAAGAAAAAATAAGAAAAGAGTACTACAGGTGTGTACGTCTGATACTAAATACTGAACTAAACTCAAAAAATAGAATATCAGCTATAAACACATTGGCTGTCCCAGTGGTGCATTACAGCTTTAATGTCCTTAACTGGACCATAGCTGAAATTAAGCGAATGGACGCCAAAACGAGAAAGCTTCTCACTTGCTATCGCATGGATCATCCCAAAGCTGATGTTGATCGTCTGTATGTGCCCAGATCCGAAGGAGGCAGAGGATTAGTTCAACTAGAACTGTCCTACAAAACTACAACAATTGGCCTCCAAAAATACTTGGAAACTACAGAAGACTGGATGATGGTATGCGTCAAGGAACATGAAAGTAGTAAGCGTCTTTACTCCGTAATGAAAGAAGCCAACAAATTCAAACTGGAGCTTCAAATGGGCGTAGAGATGCAACTACAGCACAATACACCGGCTGAAACTGCAAAATACTTGAAAAAGACAGCAAAGACGAATGCAACCGACCAGATACAGAAGCGATGGCAAGATAAACCGCTTCATGGCCAATACTCTGCTCGTATCAACCAAGCTGATGTAGACAAAACCCGTACCCATCAGTGGCTACGCAGTGCAGGGTTGAAAGCGGAAACTGAAGGTTTTATCCTTGCTGCGCAGGACCAATGCTTGCTAACTAGGAATTATCAAGCACATATACTAAAATATTGTGTCAGCCCAAAATGCAGATTCTGTGATAAATATCCAGAAACGATTGATCATCTTGTATCAGGTTGCACGATGTTGGCACCCACTGAATATAAAACCCGACATGACAGAGTGGGCCAATATCTGCACTGGAAAATCTGCAACTTCTACGGGAAGGAAACTGAAAGAAACTGGTACCAACACCACCCGGACCCAGTTACGGAGATAGGACCTGTTACAATTCTATGGGACTACACAATTCACACTGACAGAACAATCAAGGCCAACCGCCCAGATATAGTTATTAAAGACCACAAACAAAAACGGTGCCTCCTTATTGATATGGCAGTCCCTGCTGACTGCAATGTATCTTTGAAGATATTCAAAAAGCTGTCAAAATACAAGGACCTTGAAATAGAGGTCTCGAAAATGTGGCATATGGGAACATCAACAATCCCTGTTGTCGTTGGAGCCCTAGGACTGGTTGGAAAAGACTGCAGTAGACTAATTGCAGGGATTCCTGGAAGCCCATGCCTCAAGGAGATACAAAAAATTGTTCTGACAAGTACAGCCCACACTTTACGAAGGGCTCTATCTATGTAACTTTTTTTTTTTTTTTTTTTTTTTTTTGTCAGTGAAAAGTGTCATGATGCCATTTCTAACCTTAGGTCCCTGGGTGGGACCCGGAAAGAAATGTGTAAACGCCAGAAAGCAAAGAAAATAAAAATAATAATAATAATAATAATAAGCAGGAATCTAGATAAACTGAGCTTTAGCTTTTACTCTCAAACTGCGACCATCAGAAGGTTACTATCTTATCGTTTGATGATCGCACTCGATCTAACCAACGTCTTTATCCACTGAGCCAGTGACTAGACCCAAACAGTTGTAAGTTCAATACCAGACCCCAGCAGTGGTGAAGAAAAATAACTTGGAAAGTAGAGTTAAATGGAAATAACTGAGTCATCCGGAAGAGGCATGCCGCGTGGAAGTAGAACAATCTACCGCGGTGGACGAAATAAAGGGTTCGGTTGGTAATTACATTCACCTGAAGAAGGCCAGAGCGTACAACGACCGAAACGTTGTAAATATGGCAATGAAGATGAGGATAACAGTCTGAATAATGTAAATAATGAAAATAATCATCATATATCATCTCAGAGATATAGACAGATATCCCTAATCCCTGTTTTATCAACCATTCACATAAACTTCTTACGTAAATTATGCGTTGATTTCATCTGAACTTCTTGCCAATATGTTAAGCGAGTGTCAGATTCCCCAAGCCGTCTTTTCTCTTTATGCACCATCGAAAATTTGGCCATCTAGTTAGTGTATTACTTTTCGTAAACTCTTTGGTTTCATACAATTTATTTTGTGGTTACTGTTGATATACACACACCATTTGGGTATCGAAACTTTTAAAAAATACTAATATTAGAACGGGTTTTGAATTATATATTATCACCAAGGTGAGCAGCCAAAGAATTTATGTATTCTGTTAAAAAAGCGTGTGATATGGATTTTGTTGAGTCATTATCGTTGAGACAAGAACTATTAAAGTCGCCAGAAGGCGTGCCATTTTTAAAAAATATATAAAATCATCAGTATTCACGTTAGGGTTTAATTGTACTTGTTATTTGCATAGTGATTGTGGACGAGTGATTGGGTTCGAAGAGAGAGAGAGAGAGAGAGAGATGAGATAGAGAGAGAGATGGAGGGGGACATAGATAGAGAGGATTGACACATTTCATTTCAAATGGAGCCAAATGAAAATTGGAATATGTACAGGTCAAAACGGTGTAAAAAAATTAAGAATAAAGAGATCGGATGGTAAAAAATAACGGGAGAACGCTATAATTGTTATAAAAAAATATGCAATATTTTTTAATCGGTATAACCCCATGCAAGGCAGTAAAGTCACAAGGAGGTACAGGGCGTGGAAGAATTAGGAACAGAAACATTAATAATGAGCGGAAAAGAAAAAAAGTAATCGGGAGAACGTTAGATAGCGATTGACATTTCATTTAAATTTTTGCAAATTAAACTTGACTGGAAAGCATGGAGTCAGAGGTGTGTTCCACAAGCGAGAAGTGCGAGAAAAGAAACTGTTTACATATAGTTTACGATTACATCTAGCCAGCTCAACTGTAAATTTATGAGATCTCGACGCTAGGCTTAAATTTAAAATGTCTGGGTAGCATAGCAGAGATCTCATCCGTACAATTACCATGAAAGTATTTATAGGAAAAACCCAGAAAGGCAACCTTATAGGGGTGGGCAAGTGACGGAGGCCGAGCCACGAGATAAGGACCAATTATACACACACACACACACACATACACACACACACATATGTGTGTGCATATATATATATATATATATATATATATTATGAAATGCACAAAGTCGGACAAAGTCGGACATTCAGGTCGGTAAATGTTATTTAATACTGTTTATTATAAACAGAGCATTTACTTAAATACTTGTATCTATAAAAAGAATGTTAAACATAAAAATGTCTTATATATATATATATATATATATATGTGTGTGTGTGTGTGTTGTTTATAGGTTTTTAATGTATACACAAATATTTAAGTAAATGCTCTGTTTATAATAAACAGTATTGACAACAATTATCAGACTGAATGTTCGAGAAAATTCGTAGAAAATATGTGTCCTCCGACAAGAATAGAACCTGTATCCTACACGGATCCGTCATATCGCCAGATAACTATTCATTTTTTCTGTAGCTAAATGGTATAGCACGTCAGGTTATATGCCGGTTCAGTGTAGGATACACGTTCGAATCCTGCCGGAGGTCACTTATTCTCTATGAAATTCTTGGACATTCAAGTCGGTAAATGTTGTTAATACTGTTTATTATAAACAGAGCATTTACTTAAATATTTGCATCAATTAGAATTACGTATGAATAATAAATATATTAAAATAATTGTGCGATTTAGTCCATTTCATTATATATATATATATATATATATATATATATATATATATATATATATATATATATATATATATATATATATATATATATATATATATATTAAATAAATGATTTCGTTTAGAGATGCTCTGTGAATGGAAAAAGAAAAAACGGTGGAAATATTGCAATGAATTAACTAAGTTTACTTAAAGTATTTATTTTCCTTTTCAAATTAGCATCCTGAATTGATAGGCTGCGGTGTAAAGCATTTCGTATTTGATTTACGTTCTGATAACCGAATAAACGTGTGCATTGTGTAAAATATTCAATATTTCTCTCGTCAAATAAAACTCCAGTGTTATTCGAAAGAAACATATTTACTTCAGTCTAGACGCTGCTGGACTGAACAAAAGTCTTGCGAACCTTTTTTTTTTTTTTTTTTTTTTCGGTGACCTATAAACATGTCATCTTGAAGAATCAAAGCAACACAGACAATACCTCAGTAGAGGAATCTTTTCAGCTGGAAACGTTCGTGAAGTTTACATAAATCATAGTATGATATCATAATGCCAGTAAATCTAAATTCAAAAGATAAAAACATCCATTTCCCTGACACCGCAGCTCAAAAGAACATAATTTGTGTTATATATTTGCTAATGTAACATTTTTTTTATTAGTTTAAATGTTATATTTACTGAATGCACGGGTTTGAGTAAGCGTCTCTGTTTTTTTTTAAGTGTGTAAACTTATGTCTACCGGCATCTGCATTTGAGAGTCTTAATAAAGAAACTATGCTTTCCGGCTAGGTCTGAACCTGCTTCACATTGTAGAGAAAAACATTGTTAAGTCCGGTGAGGTACAATTTTTTTATTAGTTTAAACGTCATATTTATTGAATGCACGGGTTTGAGTAAGGGTCTCTGTTTTTTTTAAGTGTGTAAACTTATGTCTACCGGCCTGTGCATTTTAGAGTCTTAATAAAGAAACTATGCTTTCCGGCTAGGTCTGAACCTGCTTCACCTTGTAGAGAAAACAGCTGTTAAGTCCGGTGAGGTTTTAAATTACTCAGCCAAGGAAGACTTCCATAGTCAAGTACAGTTCATTTACCCTGCTTTAGAAATGCTTATCTCTTCTTTAAATGTCAAGAAGTTAATATCTGCTAACGTTTATTTTCGTAATCTATGTTAATCTTAGTTCGTAAAACTTTAAAGAACTCAATAGAGTTTGAACAATAGCCACAGAGAGAGGCTGGCTAACCATTGGTCAATGGTCATGCGTTTTGTTTTTAGTTTATAGACACTAAGCTTAGCTTGAACTGCGACAAAACACAGAAAGAAATCTACCGGAACTCCTAGAGTAAAACATAGCGGGAAGAAAGGACTAAACATTAATTGCTAGAATAATGTAAGGTCTTTAACAAAAAGGAATGTTTAAAATGCAAACTGTAAATTGGAGGCATCAGAATGAAGCAAGTAGAGAAATACATGCTTCAGTCCAAGCAAGGCACTAAAGCCACTAAGACACAAGGGGATTACTGAGTGTTAGAGAATATGAAAAAAAAACATTATTAAGAAGAGAGAACAATAAAAGAAAAGGAAAAGACAGAAGATAACGATTTTGAGATTGATCGAAATAATAAAGAAAAGATTTCTTCTTTATTAAAGCTTTTGATCTCTAGGCCAGTATACATAAATTTAAATTAAATATAATTATATGATGATAATTATATTGATAAGAAATAATGTGGGATTAAAAATCCATTAAATTGCTTAAAATGATTATATATACAATATAATAATAGCTGGCCACTCGTATTCGGGAATACCCAACTACTAGGTTGGCTAGCCAATCCCTATTGCAGACGCTCGCCCAGGCACATTTGTGTTTGCCCAACACCCACAGAGGACACCGGTGATTTATACTGCAAATACGCTGAGCGGACCTTAGTTACACTTTCAAGGAAAGTGCGTGTTATCTAGCGTGATCAACAATTTGAACACGGCCAGCACGCTCAAGCCCTGGGCCACGATGACTTGTGGCTTCGTGCTAGCACAGCTATCGATGGCCAACAAGAGTTCCATCTACCTAATTTTATTCACAAGGCTTGGGTTAACCCCTAATATTATCTCTCTCTCGTTCTCTCTCTCTCTCTCTCTCTCTCTCTCTCTCTCTATATATATATATATATATATATATATATATATATATATATATATATGTTATTACTTTGAACGTTATTATAATGGAAACCTCGTATTTGAAATAGACGCCACATTTTATTTATTAATCATAGTGTATTCTGTCAATTGGTCAGTGCATTCGAGAAATCTTACTAAAAAAAATGTGTTCTTCGGCAGATGTTGGATTATAGATAGAAAAAATCATTACTTCTTTATATATATTCATTTCACCCCATGCAAGGCAGTAAAGGCACAAAGACACAGGGAGTGACTGAATGTGAAATATTATGACAAAACAGAAACATTATTAAGGAGGACAATAGAATAGTAATCAAGAAGACGGTTGCTAACGATTGACATTGCGTGTAAATGTTTGAAGATTAAAGTTCGCTGGAAAGCATGGGGCCCGAAGAAAGTTCCACTAGCGAGTAGTGCGACAAGAGAAATTCTTAGCATTGATACGCATAAATTCCTAAATACTAGGTACCTTCAAGGGAAGTCAATACCATTTAAGTATTTATAGGAAAGGCACAGGGAAGCTACATTAAAGCGGTGGGAAGTTAACTAAAACTGAGATGCCAGGTCAGAACCAGTAACATTGCAGATTTTTATCAAGAATCTGTCAATATATAGCAGGAGCACCAGATCAGATGTAGCAACAATATTCAAAGCAAGGACGAATGCTAGACTTGTAAATATTTAAGATAGATCTTGGCGTGCAAAATTTTCTAGCAGGCCGCAGTGAGCCAGTAGACTTAGCAATTGGTTTAATATAAATGTTATAACAGATTATAGAAAATGGGACATAGAAGTCTAGAAGCGCACTGGAATAGCGAGAGATGCATTCCAAAAGCTAAACGAAGTAATAAGAGAAGAGAAAATTTCGTTAAAAACAACGAGAAAGGTTCAAAACTGTTATGTAATGCTGAACCTTCTGTATGGAATATGTTATATATCTGCCCTTCCATATATCAGTTGAGGAAAAGATTAAAGCAAATAAACAAATATCTGTCCTTCTATATATCAGATTAAAAGATTAAAGCAAATAAATAGGTCGTTCTACAGAAACATGCTGGGAATAACATAGACGGAACATGAAAGCAATGGGGAAGTTTTAAGGAAAATAGGAACGAGTAGGACGTTTGTACCTAGAATCAGAACAGCTGAAATTAACACATAATGAGAAAAGAGAGTTTAGAGAAATTAACACTCACAAGGCACACTGAAAATAGGATGAGCAGAAAGAGACGCCGGGTAACGAGGTTGGATAAATGGATGGCAAAATATGGAATGGAATGGATGGAAGAGGACAAACTTTGCTTAGATCTCTGAAGTAGAAGAAGTGGTTGTGAGTCTCGATCGCCCACGTTCTAAAGGGACACGGCAGACAACCGGAAAATGATTGACTTGAATAATTAGATATAAGTAATTACCTATGTTTCATAGACTACGCAAAGGCCTTCGACAAAGTACACCACAAAGATCTGATGGAACTGCTCAGCAACCTCGATATATTCGTGAAAGATATCAGGATAATCAAGAACCTATACTGGCAGCAAACAGCATGCATGTCCATAGGGAACGAATTCAGTGAATATACAAAAATAGAAAGGGACGTAAGGGTAAGGATACGTCTTCTCACCCAACCTGTTCAACCTATACAGCGAGGCAATCATGAGAGAATTGGAAACCCTACTGGGATTTAGCATTGACGGCCACAATCTTAACAACATAAGATACGCAGATGACACAGAACTGATAGCAAACATAGAAATGAAATTACAAAATCTCCTACAGAAGGTAGCGACGGAGAGTAAGAAAAAGGGACTAAGCATAAACTACAAGAAGACGGAGTGAATGGTCGTCAGTAAGCGGTTGAGCCCGAAATGCGATTTGAAGGTCGGGAACACTAGAATCAAGCAGACGCGGAAGTTTGAATACCTGGGAAGAGTCTTGACAGAGGACGGTAAGTGCGACACTGAGATCAGTAGACGTATTGGGATGACCAAGGACACATTCCAAAAGCTGGACAGAGTACTGCGGGACAGGGGGATATCTTTGGTAACAAAGAAAAGAATACTGAACTGTTACATGACATCTGTCCTTCTTTACAGCAGCAAATGTTGGATGATTTCCTCAAAGATGAAGAAGAGACTCGAGGCGACAGAGATGTGGTTCTATAGAAGGATGCTATGAATGTCATGGACCGAGCGTTTGAGCAACGATGAGATCTTAGAGAGGTTGCAAACAAGGAGAAGGCTTATACTTAATATCAGGAAGAGGAAGATGAAGTTTCTGGGAGACATAATGAGGAAGGAGGGCTCGGAGAATCTGATACTCACGGGTCGAACGGGTAAGGAGGGTAAGAGAGACAAGGGAAAACAACGCGTGACATACCTAGTGGGCTTAAGCAAGTGGATGACAGAATGTGGTCTGGGGTAAGAACCAGAAGGAAGGGACTTTCTGAGAGCTGCAAGGGATAGAGGGAGCTGGAGAGCCATGATCGCCTATGTCCTAAAAGGACATGGCACATAAAATGAGAGAAGGAATTAGTAATCTTAAGTATATTTACTTCGGTTAACTTAGTTACAATTTTGGAGCACCTTGTTAGAACAGGATTCATTGCCAGTTTTTGAGGTCGTCTTATGTTGCAAGTCAGGAATATTTTTTCTTTTCTTTCGAAGAAAAGGTTGAATTGGATTTCTCATCGCAGCCTATATGAATTGCTTCCAAATTTACATGAATAAAATTTCATTGATTAGACCAGGAATCGATACTGCAACCGTTCTTTCCTTCGTTCATTGTAATGAGACACCGATCATGAAAATATTAGTAGTCTGTATACTCTTGCCGCCATCTTTTTGTTTCAAAGTATGGCAATTCATACAAAACAACAATGGAGAAATCAAAAATTGTCTACGTTCTGAAATGATTTTTCGTAATCTTTAACGTTCTTGCACACACACACACACAGACACACACACACACACATACACACACACAGACACACAATTAGTGTCAAGGGGACGGTTTTTCACACGACACCGCTTTTATTTTAACTACATTCACTCCCTCGGCAATGTTTATTGTTTTAAAAAGCGATGATTAGAATTGTAATAAAACCTAAATACATGAAAGTCAATTTATATATTTTCTTTGTTCTTGAATATTGACAACAAAAATTATAAACACTAATTATTTATTAGGTTGTTTATTCACACAATTTATTTATTAAATTGTTTGTAAAAACAACGGCTAATTACCAATTGATTCGAACTTTATAAAATGGTAAATAATAAAGATTTCCTTATAGCTGGTGCAAATATTTTAATAGTTTAGTAAATGTTTATAAATTTATGAAAAAAAATTGTTTTCATATATATTTCTTTCTAAATAGCTAAATAATAAACATTGCATCGCATTAATTTTAATTGTATTCGTTTTTAGAATGTTGTAAATATAAAATTATTCTTGTAAATAAACAATCTAATAAATAAATAGTGTTTGATATTTTTGTTGTAAAATCTCAAGAACAATGCAATATATAAATTCACTTTCATCATATGTTTAGGTTTTATGGGAAACAAAGGATAAACATCTATTCCTGTTCAAAAGACAAGGGAGAATGTGAACCAAACGATAGGCAAATCTATCTACTCTTATTAAGGAAAAAGAAGTAAATAAATAATAAATAAAATTTCAGGGTTTAGGCGGAGACGTTAGGAGCACAGAGTTGAAGTAGACTTTAGAAGTCAATGGAAAACCAATCCTAAAGTGGGAACAAGGGATAAAGCTCTATTTCTGTTCAAAAGATCGCGTGAACAGGATGATAGGCGAATCTATCTACTCCCATTAAGGCGTTTAGGCGGTGGTGTTAGAAGTATGGAATTGAAGTAGACTTTAGAAGGAACAGGAAAAAGGACATGACATTACAAAATAAACACTTTTTAACTTAGTTAATGTGAGATAACTTTTTCTTCTAGAACAAAAATCAAAATGAATATGAATAGACAGAAAGCCGACTTATATGCAAGTCAAAAGTTAAACATTACAAGCATCCATTCCAAAGGTAGCTTCTTTTACAAAGGTTTTACCTCTCGCCAGTTCTGTGTACAATATATTCCCCAAATTTGAATATCATGATAATCGGCTGCGCGGCCTTGGTGTAAGTTGGTAACAAATCAGAAGAGTATTTGGCTTACTTTGCTGTCAACCGGCTGAATTGGGTCAAGTTGTCTATTGTGGAACCGTTGAATTAAGAAGAACAGAACGTGTCATGCAAGGATTTGCAAAAAATAATATCTCACAAGAATTTCAACATCTTTACCAATTCAGGTTTCACTCCTTGAAACTTATGGTTTTTTTCTAAAACTAAAACCACTGTTTGAACTCTGGGAACAGTCCTGGGTATGACGATAAACTACATCCGGCAACAAGACCTCTGATCGGGAGATTGGTGGTTTTCAGGAACGTGGAACCACCTGTAAATTGCTGTTGTTCCGAGGTCCTTCCTGACCCGGGATAGTAAGCACCTTTTAAGGTACTTCCTATGGCCAAATAGTGAACACCCAGACAAAAATTAAAAAACAACAAACTAGGAAACAAAGGATAAATCGTTAGTCCTGTTCAAAAGACCGGGGAAGAGTGTGAACCGGACGATAGGCGAACCTATCTAATCTTATTGAGGAAAATAATGTAAATCAATAGTAAATAAAATTTCAGAGTTGAAGTGGAAACGTTTTGTGTCTAGTATTGAAGCAGACTTTAGAAGTTATCGGAAAGCCAATCCTAAACAGGAAACAAGGGATCAATCTCTACTTCTGTTCAAAAGACCGGGGAGGAACGTGAACCTTATGATAACCGGTTGTGCGGCCTTGGTGTAATTTAATAACAAATCAGAAGGGTATTTGGCACACTTTGATGTCAACCGGCAGAATTGGGTGAGGTTCTCTATTGTGTTGAATTAACAATGACAGAATGTACCATACAAGGCGTCTGATCGGGAGAGTGGTGGTTTTGAGGAGCGTGAAACAACATCTTAATTGCTGTTGTTCCCAGGTCCACCCTGACCCGGGGGCTAGTAATCACCTATTAAGTTCCCAAGTATAGTTAACCCCCCAAACTGGGGTCAATACATGAAAATATAAAAATACATTAGAAAAAATTACCAGCAATACATTTTTTTTAATTTAAAATAAATATTACCAACAATACTTTTTTGGATGAAAAAATGACTCACCCCCACCAAAACAAAAAACAAAAAAAACGAAAAAACAAAGAACAAAAAAAAAACAAACAAAAAAAAAACAAGCTCTCAAACAAAAATCAAAAAAACTAGGTAAGTATAAAAATACATTTTTATAGTAAAATTACCAACAATACATTTTATCTGTAGTCGAAGCCATAAAATTGTGTTCAAAATATTTTTCGCCCTTAAATAACCCATAGAGATGTTGATATGCCACTAAACAAAATAAACCAACCAAATAAACTCAGAGGAAAAATCATAAGAAAACATCGCAGCTGGTGGCGATCTGGAAAGTGGCCTTTTCCCAGAGAGTTAGGAAAATCGGGAGGGTCGCTGGTATAAACGGATTTCAATTGGTAGCAATTTAAGGTAAGCTGAGGTAGCACTTTCTTTCGGGAGGCTATTATTTTTGTTACTATTAAGTGCAAGTATATATTCTTGAACTGACATTAAAATCCCAAATTTCTTCGCAACCTGGCATTTAATATAATGATTACAATAAGGAGCACATTAATTGATTGCTTTCATGCAAGAGAAGCCATTAAGTTTCTGGTGTACGGCTGTCTTATTTGGTAACTGGAGAAGAGAGAAGCAAAACTGACAAGCAATGACATGCACAAACAAATCGAAAAGCAATGCCAAAATAATTGAATCAAAATGGATTGTTTGCCAACTTTGAGATTGAATCACCGAATTTTATAACTTAATCTGTCCAATCTATTATTTTTGGTCTTGAACCAAATTTATATTTTTTAAGTTTATCTAATATTCTACACATCATATCTTAAAATGATTCTCGTTCTTCTGAATGTTTCAAAGAGCTGGAGATCACTATTTTTTCTAGTCTGTAGTTCGAACCGTCCAAGTTCGTCCACAGATGCAATTTACGTCAAAGAACAATTCACCTCATGTTGCATAGGCCACTCGTTCTGGGGTGGTCCTTGGCGACTGTCACTCTCATGGTGGCAGGCCTTGGGCGACGGGGATCAATTCCATAATAATAACATTGCCTTCTTCTTTTACAGCCGGTGTTTCCTTTTTTTTTTTTTTTTTTTTTTTTTTTGTTCGGAGATGAAAGAACTTCAACAAAGGAAATTTTAACTTTACTATTTTATTAAACACGTCGACGCGTACATTTCTAAATAGCCAGTGGGGTCGCTCTCTCATTCCACTGGGGAGAGAATCCAGACACGACAGAGAACATGTTTTCCTTGTATGGCGGTTTAGGCAAAACTCCTTGAAAAATCTTTCTATATTTATCATTCCCACGCTAGTTTAGCCACTCAAAATCGACTTTCCTTATTTTGTCTTCTATCTGACCCCTAAGGTCAAACTGTGGAAGTCAGAGCAAAAATACACTTCTCTGAGAAAATAACAGTCTCTAAACTATTATTTAACACATGTCCTAAAAATCTTAAACCTGTCATGGACATCAAGGCAAGATATTGTTTTATTTCGCTTTCTAAATTCTTCAAACAGGTTCAACAGTTTTGAAGCCTAGTTTAAGATAGTTTTTCAAAATTATCCCAATCCCAATATAAGACATTATAACATCTAAATATAAAAAATAATTAAAATGCGTCTGCTCGGTCTCACGTTGAATCCTGACCTGAGATGGAACAAATACATTGAGTTAACTGCATTGTCCACCGCGAGGAAAGTTGGCTCTCTGTGCCGCGCCAGGAAATTTTTCTCCCCGGAATCGATACTTCAAATATACAAATCAACCATTCGCTCTTGCATGGAGTATTGCTGCCATATATGGTCTGGGGCACCTTCTGTTTACCTCGGAGTTCTTGACAAGATCCAGAGACGGATATGTAATATAATTGGCCCTGATCTGGCGTCACGCCTACAGTCACTCTCTCACAGACGCGCCGTCACCTCTCTCTGTCTTTTCTACAAATACTTTCATGGTAATTTCTCCAATGACCTGCTTTCACTGGTTCCCAGACTCCATGAATTCAAGCGCCTTACGAGGCTGGCATCCCGCTCCCATCCCTACACTGTAGAAACTTTTAAATGTAGCCATCTCTTCTACTCCAGTAGCTTCATACCTCGCACCTCTCGCCTGGAGAAACACCCTTCCCAATTACTGCTTCCTGAGACCTATAATCTCTAACTATTCAAATGTAATGTCAATCGACATCTCCAGTTACCTTGATCTATCCACTATCCCTCTCCTCATCCTTTCTTCTATCACTCCTATCTGCTCTTGCTCCATATCTTCTGCAACCCCCCGCATCCTAGTGGCTTCACGCCTTGCTCGGGGCGTAATGCTTATAAAAAAATAGCTCTGATAATTATATTAGAGGCATAATCGCATATCGTATGTTGTGATTTACTAAACTTAACTTAGTTTGATACGAGGACACAAATCAGTAAGGATCAAACACATTACTCAATACTATTAGCCCAATAGATTAATTATTAAGGAGATTACTTTACCTTTAGACACAATTGCAAATATTTGTAATGATTAAGTAAGCTTTGATTAATTTGGTACAAAGCCACAAATATGTGGCACACGGTGAGGTTCGAACTTATTTCTCGGTGTTAATAGTCAACTAGATGAGCTATATAGTCAATTACACTACCTTTAGGAACAATCGCAAATCTTTTGTTGTGATTCACTGAGCTTAGCATAGTTTGGTACAAGGCCATAAATATGTGGCACTCAGTGAGGTTCGAACTCATTACTAATATTAATAATCAACTAGTCGAGCTACGTAGGCAATTACATTTCCTTGAGGGACAATTGTAAAACTTTTGTTGCGATTCACTGAGCTAAGCTTTGTTTGGTAGAAGGCCACAAATATGTGGTACCCAATGAGGATCGAACTCATTTCTCAGTGTTAATAGTCAACTAGATGAGCTTTATTGTCAATTACACTACCTTGAGAAACAATCGTAAATCTTTTATTGTGATTCAATAAGCTAAGCTTAGTTTGGTACAAGGCCACAATTACGTGGTACCCAGTGAAGATCGAACTCATTTCTTAGTGTTAATAGTCAACTAGATGAGCTATATAGTCAATTACACTACCTTGAGGAACAATAGTAATTTTTTTGTTGTGATTCACTAAAGCTTAACTTAGTTTGGTACAAGGCCACAAATATGTGGTACTCAGGTTCGAACTCATTTCTTGATATTAATACTCAACTTGAGATATTTAGCCAATTACACTATATTGGGGCTCAATCACAAACCTTTTGTACAAGACCGTAGATATGAAGCACTCAGTGAGGGTCGGACTGATTACTCGGAACTAATTGCTATTCGTTTGTTGGGATTTACTAAGGATACGCTTCCCCGAGGCGCACGGTTGGATAGGCTAAGAGATGATAATACCGATTAAATCAAAGTATGTAAATATTTAACGTCATCCGAGACGGAAGATAGCCAACATACTGAAAATTGGCCAATGAAGCGTTGAAAATCATTTTCCCCATCCCCCCACAGTTATATTCGTTATATTGATATGAGATTTCTACATAAGCTCTAAGCGAAATGACAAGGCCTCATATGTGGGTGACGAGTAATGAGATATCCAGGTCTTCTGAATGTTTCATCGTGTTTTAATATCGGCGTCTATTTTACTCTGTGTTTCGAACAGTCAAAATCGACAAGACAAGGTCGTTCACTGATGCGATTAATTTCAAAGAACAATTCAACCATTCCTAGAACTCTTAAACCGGTTCTGAATAGCACGGATTTTTTTTTTGTGTTATGTAAGGTACTAAAGTTACTAAGACACAAGGGGTTACGGAATGTGAAAAAAAAAAGAGAAACATTATCAAGGAGCGAAAAGAATAGAAGAGTAATTAAGAAGAACAGCAGATAAGGCTTGACATTGCATTTACATTTTTGAAAATCAAACTTGGTTGGAAAATATGGAGCCGGTAGAGTGCAAGAAAAGAAACTGTTAGCATAGAACTTACGATATCATCTAGCCAATTAAACTGTGAATTAACGAGACCTTGCCGCCAATCTAGTACTGCGCTTAAATCCGTAAGTACTAAGTACTATAGCGAAAAGTTTATTCGAAGATTTTCCATGAAAGCATTTATAGAAATGGCACAGGGAAGCTACATTACGGCCGTGGGAAAATTACTGAAGCCGAGACGCAAGGTCAGGACCAATAATATTGCTGATTCTTCTTTAGATATTATCAAGAATCTCTAAATACACAGCAGAAGCACCGGACTATATGTGCCACCAATATCCAAAGCAAATGGTAGTCTTACAGATATGTGAAATAGATTCAGGAGAGAAAAATTGTCTTGCACGACACTGTAAACCATTTTTCTTTACCAGCAGACCTAGCATTTAGGCAGCAAATGTTCTTTAACACAAATATTATTTAAGACAACAGACATGTGTCTATTGATTTTATTGACCAACTTTTCCAAATTCCGTATTATCCTTCTCGGACAAGGAGGAAATTCCGTCAGAAATTGTCCGAAATTCATTTCAAAAGAAACACAGTCCAAGCATTCGACTTTCTTAACTTATCATCAGGGGTGGTAGGTAGAGACAAATCTACGGATCTAAACACGTTTGCTTTTGCAAAAGGGAATTCAGGTTCAAACCTGCCGGAGGGCGCATTTTCTTTAATAATATTTCTCGAATGCTCAGGCCGGCAAACGAAATGTAATACTGTTTAAAATAGAAGGAACGTCTATTCAAATATATGTATCCACTATAATAGCGTTTAAAGTTATTTATATATATATATATATATATATATATGCCTGTCTAACTGACAATATTGTGTATATATATATATACAATATTGTCAGTTAGACAGGCATTACTCATAGCCAGATGCTTAATATGATATTAGGTCATAGGAATAGGGCAACCATTTGCAATCGAACTAACAAGACAGTCATAATAATCTAGTTAGGGCTTTTTTCTAAGGGCCAAAAGGCGAACATTAAAACCGATTATGCTCTAATAAAGTAAAAATGATTTTCAAGAACAAATTGTTAACCATCCGCTCGAAGCCATTCTCCACACCACACATGCATATCTTATATATATATATATATATATATATATATATATATATATATATATATATATATATATGTCTGTCTGTGTGTGCGCCCTTGCATGGAGTATTGCTGCCATATATGGTCTGGTGCCCCTTCTGTTTGTCTCGGGGTTCTTGATAGGCTCCAGAGGCGGATATGCAATGTAGTTGGCCCTGCCCTGGCGTCTCGTCTACAGTCACTTTCTCATAGACGCGCCGTCGCCTCTCTCTGTCTGTTCTACAAATACTTTCATGGAAATTGCTCCGAGGAGCTGCATTCGCTGGTTCCCAGACATCATGAGTTCCAGCGCCTTACGAGGCTGGCATCCCGCTCTCACCCCTTCACTGTCGAAACTCCTAAATGTAGCCGTCTCTTCTACTCTAATAGCTTCATGTCTCACACCTCTCGCCTGTGGAACTCCCTTCCCTTTTCCTGTTTCCCTGTGAGCTATAATCTCCAGCTATTCAAGTGTAATGTCAATCGACATGTCCAGTTGCCTTGATCTATCCACTACACTCATCCTTTCTTCTATCACTCCTATCTGATCTTGCTCTAAATTTTCTGTAACCCCTTGCGTCCTAGTGGCTTCCCGCCTTGCTTGGGGTGAAATGCTTAAAAAAAAAAAAAAAAAGTAAATATATACAAAAATAAGAAAGAACACGTTAGGTAAATAATCCGAAGTTCTTTAGTATTTTTGTTTTTATTTTTAAAAAACAAAGCTCAATACAAAAGTAGTGCCTAAATTATAATTATTTTTTAAAAATATGATTCCTTCGCTACATAAGAGTTCTCATGTTTCAAAAAGAGGAGCTAAAAAATTCAATATAATTATTAAAATTAAATTGATTTAAAGTATCAAGCACTGTCTCATCATCAAGCGAAATTTTTGATACTTTAATTCAATTCAATTTTAAGATTTATATTGAAATTTTGTGGTCTTGTTTTTGAAACATGACAACCGTTATGTAGCGAAGGAATCATATTTTAAAAGAATAATTATATATATATATATATATATATATATATATATTAGCGGGGTTTCAGGCAACTGTTCAGAGTTGAATCTTAACTCGGCTCACCGATTTCGTATTCCTCGCCGATATCCGCACATTCCTGACATGTATATACTTTAGATTAACATGAGAGGCGAAAGACCGTGTGACAAATGGAATGAATCGTTACTAAGAGGCAGTTTTTTTTATTCATTTTTCTAACCATTTCACCCCAAGCAAGGCAATAAAGCCACCAAGACGCAATGTGTTACTGAGAGAGAAGGAATCTGAGAAGATATTGCTGAGATGAAGGAACAAGATTTGAGGAGACAGGAAATGGCGATTTATGTTGCATTTAATTTTTTTGAATATTGTGATTAACAAGAAAGCACGAAGCTAGAAGAGAATTACACAGGTGAGGAGTGTGAAAGAAGAAAACATTTGAATAGTACTTAATCTTACACTTAGCAGTTTTAATAATGATGAGACCTAACTGCCAATCTAGTACTACGTGATTGTGAAGAATAAATGGAGGCTGTTTGAAGGCGACCAATGGTTAGCAGAAATAAATAACATTTAACACCTTAGATATTTCAGTTGATACAACCAACACAATTTTATCTGAAATATTAAAGTCCAGCAACTTTTCTGCTCGTTGGCTAGCAAAGCGCTTGTGTTAATTTTAAAGCAAGCTTTTTCATTTTGCTAGTTGACTTTTGAGACGAGGAAAAGACAGTCACATCTTATGACGAAATTGTTTTCAGAAAATTAGGAAACATCACTAGATATTTAAAATATGTGGTATTCTGTCTATATTGGGATTTGAATGGCGTCCTATGACATTCTTCCATAAAACCAGTAAGTTATTCGATCAAGTACTGTTCCCAATTAGACCAGCTGGGGAAAACGATTGAAGATTGTTCATAGAAAGGGCTTGATATTCAAACGCTTGGATATAAGATCCTTGGGTGACCAAGAAAAAATTAGCTTGTCAGCTTTTATTATTCCGACGAATTGTTTGACTTGTCATTAACGCATGTTTTCACAGAATTCATTTTCTAAAAAAAAAAAATCAATTACCTCAAAGATAAAGAAATTTCCACAGAACAGTTACTTTTATTCTTTTAAGCATTTCGCCCCAAGCAAGGTGAGAACGCCACTAGTACGCAAGGGGCTACAGAGTGTGTAATTAAGGGAAAAGACTGGGTATAGAGGAGTGGGGTTGATGAAAGCATGAAAAGATGAACGGAAGAGAATAAAAAGAAGAACGGGGATCAAGGCAACAGAAGATGTCGATTGACATTACATTTAAATTTTTGAAGATTATAGTTATCATGGAAGCAAGTAAGAGGAAGGGAGTTCCACTGCTGGGAAGTTCGAGTGAAGAAGCTGTTGGAGTAGAAGAGGCGGTTACATCGTTTTCGATAGTAAAATGGTGGGACCAAGATGACAACCTAGCAGCACGCTTAAATTTATGCAGTCGGCACACCAGTGAAAATAGCTCGTCAGAGGAGATGCCATGAAAATATTTATTAAAAAAAAAAAAAGACAGAGGGAAGCAACATTACGTCGATGAGAGAGTGACTGGAGTCGGGACTCCAGGTCAGGACCAATCACATTGCATATCCGCCTTTGGATTTTGTCGAGAACCTCGAGATGAACATCGCGGGAAACAGACCATATATGGCAATAGTATTGCATGCATAGACGAATTTGGTCAAAATGCTAAAACGAGGACGGAAGAATAGAGTTGCTTGAAAGATGGTAGATAGTAGAAGACGGCAAACATGATGTTCAGTAAAGATGTTTTATACTATTGTTTAGGGTCCGAAAGATACATGATCGCCTAAACGTGTATCACTCAAGGCACGGAACTGAATGAGCAAAGTGGGTCCTAGAGGTGAAGGTCTGTAACTATGTTAATTTGAACGATAAATTTGCTTTTTAAGACCCGCGCTAAAAATCTATTAAAATTTCCCCAAATTGTCTTATTTCCGTGTAAATGTACATGCTGAACACGAATTAATTATGATAAAACCTACCGTTTTGGAGTTATCGACAAGAAAAAAATCGGACTCTGTCTCAGTCATTCGTCCGCCATTACAGGCATTGTTTTTAGTAATTTAGCTCGTGGCACTTCCGGGTATCTTCAGTCGCGAAAGCATAAATTTTGGCCTGTTTACTTCTTTAACTGAATTTAACACTGAAATCACTACGCACTGTCGTAAAGCAATTTTTCTTTTTGATAAGTGTAGTAGTATTTATAAAATAAAACTTTAAACGAAAACAAATTAATTAATACAATAAAATCTGTTTTTCTGTGTAGAATAGCAATGACAAATTAAAAGGACAAATTAAATAATACAATAAAGCATTTTTTTAAATTACAATTAAAACAAAGAAAAATTACAATGCAAAAAAGGCTAGAAAGGAAATAGAAGAACAAATTTAAGTTTCAAATATATGAAAATACTGACAAATTAAAAAAGAACAAAAAGAACAAATTAAATAATAAAGTAAAGCATTTTTTAAAAATTCAATATAAAACCAACAATAATTAATGCGCAAACTTTGTAAAGAGCAAGGTAATTTAGAAAATAAAATTACAATTTAAAAAAAAAGCAAGAAAGGAAATAATAAGAACAAATTTAAATTTCAACTATATGAATATATATATATATATATATATATATATATATATATATATATATATATATATATATATATATATATAGATAGATAGATAGATAGATAATATTAGTGATCAATATATATATATATATATCATATATATATATATATATATATATATATATATATATATATGTTATATATATAGAGCGCCTTTACAGGCATTTGTTCTATATATATATATATATATATTCATATATATATATATATATATATATATATATATATATATATATATAGATAGATAGAGAGAGAGAGAGAGAGAGAGATAAATATATAGATAGATAATATTAGTAATCAATATATATATATATATATATATATATATATTATAGATAGATAGATAATATAAGTAATCAATATATATATATATATATATATATATATATATATATATATATATATATATATATATATATATAAATTCCCAATAGGATAGAATCCAGGTAGATCTCAATGTCCAGGACAGAGTAAGAATATAATATAAAAGGCTCAAACACTAACATTTCATCGATTAAAATCATCAGACCTACAAATTCAAGCTTTTTTAATTTGTAGGTCTGATGATTTGGATCGTGATTACGATTCAAATGTAATAAATTATAACCAGTGAATATTAGTGTTTGAGCCTATATATATATATATATATATATATATATATATATATATATATATATATATATATATATATATATATATATATATATTTTCCTCTCAATTCGTTGTTGGAAGTTTTACCTGATGATTCTGAATCCTTAAAAAAGGATTTAGGTGAAATAAATTATCGTAATGGTACCTTAAAGTGATTTGTTTTTCATTATATATATATATATATATATATATATATATATATATATATATATATATATATATATATATATTGCTGGGTACATTTTGCTTGCCTCTTTCAGGAAGTTTTATGTTATACATAATACTACAATTATCAAAAAAAAAAAATTGCTTTACGACAGTGCGTAGTGATTTCGTCTTTAAATTTAATTAAAGAAGTAAATAGGCCAAAATTTATGTTTGCGCCACCGAAAATATTCGGAAGTGTCACGGGCTAAATTACTATAAACAATGCCCGTAATGGCGGACGAATGACTGAGACAGAGTCCGATTATTTCTTGCCGATAACTCCAAAACGGTAGGTTTTATCGTAATTTAATTGTTAATTCGAGTTCAGCATGTACATTTACACGGAAATAAGACAATTAGGGAAAATTTTAATAGATATTTAGCGCGGGTCTTAAAAAGCAAATTTACCATTTGAACATCTGACAAGAAAATAATGATGGAAGCTTACGAAGTGCGGTTGTAAGCTGGAAAATAACTACAAGGCCTCGTAGACGTTTTGGAACTCTTTCAAGGTTGGAAAGTTAGGCAGCAGATGGCAACAATATTCCATTTTTGATCTGATCTGTCTTTTCCAAAGACAGTAGTCAATTATTTCTAGAGCGGTACCAGGAATCGACCATTTTCCTCAAGGGATTGTATATACAAGTTTCAGTTGAGGTCTGGGGTAAACTGGAGTCCCAATAAACGTTACGTGTTGCTTAATTCATTGAGAGGGCAACCGTCCACTATATTTAAAGAAAAGTCTATTAATTTCTTATCTTTACTTAAACTCTTCATGCCATTTATAGCAAACGACAAGTCAACACTTAAAAGGCTGGAACTAATTTTTGGCAGTACGATAAGATATGATTTTGATATTTCTTCATTTCGCGCTTTCTGAAATTACCTTCGATAACCACGAGACTCAGTTTAACTCATTAATGGTCATCCTCCCACTTTTTGGCGGTGGACATTAACGAGTTATAAGTTGAAATCCATAATTACTGCCGGATTTTTATATTTATTTTTTTATAATTAATCATTTTAAATATTTATTAATTAATGTTAGAATTTACAATGGGTAAATACACTGAAAGAACTTGTTCTTTTATCCAGTATACTTAATGAAAAGGAGAGAGAGAGACGGAGAGAGAGAGGGGTTGTGAGAGAATGAGAGAGTGAATGAGAGAGAGTGAGAAAGAGAGGGAGAATGTGAGTCAGAGAGAGAGAGAGAGAAAGACTGAGTGAGAGAGAATTGAAAGAGGGGTAATGAGAGATAGTGAGAAAGAGAAAGAGAGATCGAGAATAAACAGAGAGAAAGAATGAGAGAAAGCGGCAGATTTAGAAAATGAGAGAGAGAATGAAAAAGAGTGAGAAATAGAGAAAGAGAGGGAGAATATGGGTGTGTGTGTGAGAGAGATAAAATAGAGTGAGAGAGAATTAGGGAATGTGAGAGAGTAAAAAGAGAGAAAGGGATAAGAATAAACAGAGAGAGAATGTGACAAAAAAAAGAAAGAGGGAGAATGAGAAAGTGAGAGAAGGACAGAGAGAGAGAGAGAGAGAGAGAGAGAGAATTAGAAAGAAAGAAAGAGTAATAAAAAGAAAGAGAAAGGGAGAAAAATTAGCAGTGAGGTATAATGAGAGAGTGAGAAAGAGAGAGTGAGTAAGATAAAAAGACAGAGGGAAAGACAGAGTGAGTGAGAATTAAAAAGAGAGAGTGTGATAAAGAGAAAGCGAGCTTGAGAGAGAAGAAACAGAGAGAGAGAGGGAGAGAGAGAAGTGCTTATTGTATAATTATGAATTTAGATTCGAAGATGAGTTCATTAATTCTTGTGAACACCTTTCGACATAAAACCATTTTCTTTTCTTCACAAAAAGACACTTTTAACGACAATCCAATTCCCGATCAAAGCTGAGATGAATTGATTAGTTTACGTGAATAAAATCTGCTTGATTAGACGAGGAATCAATATTGTATTGACATTTTCTTTTGATCGTTGTAATGATCCATTGATCAGGAGATATTAAATTTGTTGCAAATTACAACACGCTGGAAACTGCATTCTAAATAGTCTACAATAAAAGAACAATTACATATAAAACATAAAGAGAAGAAACCTTGACCGAAAAATGGTCTGGCGCTTCATCTTATGCTGTATAGATTAGCTAGGACTTCATTTATCCAAGAATGCTATAGAAATATTGTTATATCTTTCTTCTTCTTCTTCTTCTTCTTCTTCTTCGTGCCTGCCGTGTCCTTTCAGGACGTGGATGATCATGTCTCCACAACTTCGCACCCTTTCTAGCTCTTAGTATGGTCTTTTCCTCTCTCTTTCTTCTAATCCGTGTTCTGCTAACCATTTAGACAAACCCGTTAGGTATGTTCGATTTATTTTCCTTTGTCTCTCTTGCCATCAATATGTCTTGTGAGTGTCAAATTTTCCACGCCGCCTGTGCTCATTATGTGCCCTGGAAATATCTATTGCCCCTTTTCTCATTCCTTCTTGCTTCTATTTTCTCTAAAACTTCATCGTTGCTCATATGTTCAATCCATGGGATTCTCATCATCCTTCTGTAGAACCCCATTTCTGCTGCCTCAAGTCTCTTTTTCATCTGTGAGGAGATTGTTCAGCTTTCACTACCATATAGGAGGACTGATATTACATAAAAGTTCAGTACTCTTTTCTTTGTTTCTAATTGTTGTGGATTCCGGGATGAAATCCGGTGCCAATAAATAACAAACGCCAAGAAAGAATATAGGAAAATAAATGTATTAAGGTAATAATACAAACTGGTAATGCAGGTTAGTAGTTCCAGGAATGCGGGTTAGTAGCAAAATATATATACTGTCTTTAGTATCGACGTACACTGTATGACTTTTTACTGAGTCTACGTGCTTCCTCACTGTGACTTGCTCGTTACGTTCGTTCTTGTTCGTTCTCGTTCGTCGCTCTTTCTCGTTCTTCTCCCGGGTATTTACTAGCAGTAGTTTATGTATACCCTGGGTGAGTCCATTTGCGTAAAAAGGGGAGAACCCCTCAACACTAATGAAACAGTCCTGGCCCTTAATACTTTGCTTAGCTTTTTGAAGGCATCTTTCACTATTCCAATGTACCTTCGGATTTTAGTGTTGCATTTTCCGTCCTATGTTAAAATAATTCTTATATATTTAAATTTGTAGTACTTGCTTGAATTTGGTGTCACCAATTCATAGTTTATATCTTCGGCTGTTCCTTTTTCTAGCAACCATATATTCAATATTTTCGCTTGCTTTTACTACCTTCTGTAAGAATAACTGAAGTGGTGATAAATGCTTTAATATAACCGTTAATGACATAGAATGATTTGAACTGAGACAGAGTAGATGTTCACGAAGCGTAGCGGGTATCTATCAGCACTGATAATTCCAGCCGAGTCGCCTGCATTCGATTTCACACAGATAACCTTAGGTAAAGTATGAATCCACTTCTTCTCTGGAGTAAAAAATGTATTGCGATACCGGAAAATCGGTGGTGTTTCTTAATAAAATAGTTTTTTCAAGACAAACTCTCAACCCTTGTTTTGACTTATCTTTTATGTCGTTATTATTATTATTATTATTATTATTATTATTATTATTATTATTATTATTTTTATTTTCTTTGCTTTCTGGCGTTTACACATTTCTTTCCGGGTCCCACCCAGGGACCTAAGGTTAGAAATGGCATCATGACACTTTTCACTGACAAAAAAAAAAAAAATAAAATAAAATAATTACATAGATAGAGCCCTTCGTAAAGTGTGGGCTGTACTTGTCAGAACAATTTTTTTGTTCATTATTATTATTATTATTATTATTATTATTATTATTATTATTATTATTCCTTTGATTTCTGATGCGTACTCATTTCTTTCGAGGTCCTGCTCAGAGACCTGCGGTCAGAAATGTTATCATAACTAAGCAAAAAATTAAAAAAAAAACACACACACACAAATTTTACATAGATAAAACCCTTCGTAAGGTGTGGGCTGTTCTCGTGAGAATAATTTTTTGTATTTCTTTAAATACCAGGAATTCCTACAATGATTAATATTATTATTATTATTATTGTTGTTGTTGTTTTTAGTGTTATATCACTAATGATACTACACCTTATTATTTATTTTAATATTAATATTTTAAATATTTACCATTAAAAGTGGTCGCTTTAATCACTATGGCGAAATTGTGAAATTAGCAAATAACTTCCAACGAAACAAAATAGCATCCCCCACTTCAATCTATCTTTTATGGTGGTTGCCTTAATCAGTTTGGTTAAATAATAATAATAATAATAATAATAATAATAATAACTAGAAAAACCCGTGCAAATTTCACTGTTTTCCTATTTTACTTTTCAGGTGAATCTTAATTCTTAAGTTAATGATTGAATAAGCCGATAGTGAGTTCTGTGACAATAAAAACATCCGTAGAAATTCCCCCGTTGCATCGTTAAATATTAATTCGATGTTAAAAACTTTAACAAAATATTGCAATAAAAATCAAAAATATTGTCGTTATTTTAAGAAGTGGGTACAAATGAAAAAAAGTTGAAATTAACAACATTTCTATTTCATTGAAACAGCCATTAAACAATTCTATCTTCTCTTCGTTCATTTTCTTACGAGATTTATTGCTCGAAAATACAGAAATGATTCTCTAAGCGCAGCTTAGATGTGGCACAAAGCCGAAAGTATGTAAAGTGAGAATCGAACTCAATATTCAGTCGTAAACTGACTTTGTGAGACAAGCTTGTTAACCATTGCGCCTCGTCAAAGTGACCTTTTTTTCATTTTCTCACTGAACACTAGTAGTATCTTTCCATGCAATCAAAACGGAATTGTCCATTATTTATGAGGTATGGACAGGAGACATTAAACACATCTTTCTTTCTTTTTTCTTTCTTTCATTTTTTCTTTTAATCTTTCTTTCTTTCTTTTTTCTTTCTTTCATTTTTTTCTTTCAATCTTTCTTTCTTTTTTTCTTTTGCTCTCTTAAACCAAGTAATATCTTTACTCCTCTTTTCACGCAATCAAAAAAATAGTCCATTATTTATGAGGTATGGACAGGAGACATTAAACACTTCTTTCTTTCTTTCTTTCTTTCTTTCTTTCTTTCTTTCTTTCTTTCTTTCTTTCTTTTACTCACTTAAACCAAATATTAGGTTGGTGCAAAAATAATGACGTAATAATGTCGTTTTTTGACGTTAAAAATACGTCAAAAAACGACATTATTACGTCATTATTTTTGCACCAACCTAATAATATCTTTACCCCTCTTTTTGCGCGATTAAAACAAAATAGTCCATTATTTATGCGGTATGGGCAGGAGACATTAAACACTTCATTCTTTCTTTCATTCTGAAAAAACATTCAGAATGTACCGACCTTGCGACCCTTAAAAACACATGAGGATAGTTACATATACAAACTATTAACTTCCCGCCCCGAGGGAATAAATATTAGGTTGGTGCAAAAATAATGACGTAATAATGTCGTTTTTTGACGTATTTTTAACGTCAAAAAACGACATTATTACGTCATTATTTTTGCACCAACCTAATATAATGACAGGAGATCTCCATAAGATTTATACTAAGCTGTTTGATTAATTCCTTTTAGTAACTAACGGAAAAGTCCAAGACGATCACGATTGCCATCAGATTACGCACGTTCCAGTTGTATTCGTTTTGACGCGTTGATTGCCAGTACAGACGCATGGCACAGTGGATAAAGGCGTTGGTTAGATCCAGTGACAGACCCAAAGTGTGTGAGTTCAATACCCGGTTAAGGCAGTGGAGAACTTTCAGAGGGAAAATTAGCAGGAGATAACTGATAACTGACGTCCATCAGACGTGGAACAGTCTACCCCAGTGATCGAAATAAAGGGTTCAGTTCGAAATTCCAACCACCTGAAGAAGGCCGAAGCGTACAACGGCCGAAACGTTGTGATAAATATGGCGACAAAGATGAGAACAATAGTCCGCGTAATGTAATTACTGTACATAATACCTCAACTCAGAAATATAGACAGATTTTTATACTTATATACAACTTTTAAACATAAATTGAAAAAGATAGACATTCAGTCGAAGTATTGTTGAACATTGTCAAACACTATGTTTTCTTTTTCTTTTCATAAATCGTGATGTGTTGAAAAATATTGGAAGAGTTACATCAATCATTTTATTTAATAATAAAAATAATAAATTATGAATACTGTTTACAATATAGTTCATTTTTTATCGCAAAATTATGTTTGTTCATGTGTCATATCAACTTTATTGCAGGATTTAAATTGAGCACATTGCCTTTGCGACAAAAATCACTTATGTCTAGTGAGCGTTACGAATTTTTCTTTTATCTATCATTAATTTTTCGTGGATTGGAGATAAAGCTAGAGAAAGACACTTTTAACGAGAAGGTGTGTTCGGATATGAGTGGGTGAAATTCAGATAGAAAGCCCAGAAGAAAGATAGAAACAGACAAAAATGTAAAGAAAGAGAAAAAGAAATAGACAGAGAGGGTTGAAAGAAGGGTAATAGTGAAAAAAAGGAGGAGGCCAAAAAAAAAAAAAAAAAAAAGAAGTGAAAAAAAAGAAGTGAAAAAAAAAGAAAGAAGAGGATACTGTCCGGATATTTACAGTAAGTTATAGCGTTGAGGTTAGTTCTTGAAATTTAATAACGATTGATTATCATACAACGATTGGAGAGTTGGTGACACGCCTACATTTCAGGCTAAATAGTTAACGCGATTATTGATCAAATTCTGAAGAGCGGAGACAGTGAAAATCATTTCAAACTTTCTCATTTAAAACAATTTCCTAGTCGCTAGATTCGGATAAATTTAATCCATCACAGTGTGTTTAAATCTATCTATCTATCTATCTATCTATCTATCTATCTATCTATTAGGTTAGTGCAAAAATAATGACGTAATAATGTCGTTTTTTGACGTTAAAAATACGTAAAAAAAACGACATTATTACGTCATTATTTTTGCACCAACCTAATATCTATCTACGTCAGCTTGTTCCCTATCTATCTATCTATCTATCTATCTATCTATCTATCTATCTATCTATCTACGTCAGCTTGTTCCCTATCTATCTATCTATCTATCTATCTATCTATCTATCTATGTCAGCCTATTCATTATCTATCTATCTATCTATCTATCTATCTATCTATCTATCTATCTATCTATCTACGTCAGCTTGTTCCCTATCTATCTATCTATCTATCTATCTATCTATCTATCTATCTATCTATCTATCTATCTATCTATCTATGTCAGCCTATTCCTTATCTATCTATCTATCTATCTATCTATCTATCTATGTCAGCCTATTCATTATCTATCTATCTATCTATCTATCTATCTATCTATCTATCTATCTATCTATCTATCTATCTATGTCAGCCTATTCATTATCTATCTATCTATCTATCTATCTATCTATCTATCTATCTATGTCAGTCTATTCATTACACTGAAGAGCCCGCATCATATCCAACGATATCTTATATCCGGGTTTCTCTTATATCCGGGTTTGGTCTATTTTGTTTAGATAACTATGGCTCTAATTTGGGACCAGATAAAATCTCTCTTATATCCGGATTTCTCTTATATCCGGGTCTCTTATATCAGGGTTACACTGTATATATATATTAACTATTAATAGATCCAAATGATGAAAAATATATCAAGACATACCTTCAAACGAACTTCTGCCCTGGAAAATAACTGACATTTATATAATAACAACCAAGATGTGTCTCCCACATTCAGTAAACCGTAGATTAAGAAATCCTACGTTAACTAATCCTCTTATCCATTTTCAAATGCGACCGAATTTTTCTTTCCAAATCAAATACATTTATTTCGGATATTTCTCACTAACATCTCTCTTATATTCTTAAGATATTCTTTTATTTTTATATTCTTTTTTTCTCTACATTTTATATACACCCTTATGCAAATTAATTGAAACAACGCTTTAGTTTCCTTTCTTTCACCATACGGTCTGTTTTAGACTCACTGGAGTGACAGGGTGTAATCGATTTCTATTTTTTCCTCAGATTAGGTCATTTGAAGTGCTGTGCAGTAATATGAATCTATTTTCAGGGTGTATGTTTGAAATTTGTTTGGCCTTGAAAAATATTGCGCCATCCGTGATTGCATCAGATTTTTACCACGCCCAGGAACTATTGTCTCGACTGTCGATTATTTGTCCTATAGCCATTGTCTGCGATGGACTTTACTCCAAGGAAGTTTACGAAATTTGTAACGCTGCACGAATACACTGGCAAGCCTTACCAGTAAGCAAATCAAAGTACTATAGACTCTCCTTTATTAAATCCAATCGAAAATCTGTGGTCAATCTGTATGGAACGACTTTGAGGAATGGACATATGAAGTACTAACTTCTGCACTAGGACATATTTGATTGGAAAATTACGAAAAAATGTAAATAATAATGGAATTATTCGTTTTGCTTCAATTAATTTGCACAAGGGTGTACACAGCCATTTTATAACGTCTTTCGCTGGACATTTCACAAGATTTCACAACCGTGATCGATTTGTTAGGAAGGTGACTTCTTGATGTTATCATCTGGGGAGGCGATCAGATCGTGAGGAATCTTTGAAAACTGCCTGAAAATCATATACTTGTTGACTGAAATCGGGCAGTCAGAGCTGACCGGCGGAGGGGAACCTCGATGGTTGTGCTAACAATAAGTGGCAAATTGCTGTATTGTTCTCACGAGAATAGTAACGGTCCATTTTTAGTACGGAAGCTGTGAAGTATCTAGAATACCGTTTAGTATGCAATTGGAAACCACCTCCAAAATATAGAGTTCAATCTTTCGAATACCTCTTGGAATGATACTAAACCTTCCCCAAGATACTTTTGAATATAGTATAAAAGGGAAAGTCATGATAAGTTTGGTGACTTGAACGAAAAGTTAGAAACAAACATGGGAATAAGATTCGTTAGCCTTGATTGTAAGGCTAGTCTCGTTTGTTTCACTGGGCAAGCTTTGATGAACGCGACGCAAAGGAAATCACAATGATATTGGCATCAGTCACATTTACCCTGTAGCAAAATCTATATTTGATGTTACATAATGATGAAACAATTTTGTTATAACAGAAGAGAATAGATTCTTTACGTCCCATTAATAACAGTCTTGATTTTATTACAGAATAAACTCTATTTTGAATACAAATGAAAATTCCTTTGTTGATAAGCTATCTTGTTCAACATGCTAATCATCAATGAGTACATTTATCTACAATTTCAGATTAATAGAATCTATCTATCTATCTATCTATCTATCTATCTATCTATCTATCTATCTATCTATCGAAAGCTGTCCATATCTATTTATCTATCACAGACATTTCATATCTATCTATCTATCTATCTATCTATCTATCTATCTATCTATCTATCTATCTATCTATCTAACTAACTTTTGGTTTGTTCATGTCAGATTTTCATCAGATCTATCGATGCAGGTAGCAATAATTCTGTTGCAGGCTACTAAAATGTGTTTTTCTTTGTACACCAACGTAATCCTCCATCGTGTAGCTGCCTTGTTTAACAATTGATGTAAGTTTCATATCTATCTATCTATCTATCTATCTATCTATCTATCTATCTATCTATCTATCTATCTATCTACCCATGTACAATGTAGGTCGGGAGCCATGCATTCAAAGACATTGATTTTAACCAAAAATTAATTATTTTTCGAAATTTATTATTTTTCAAGTGTGAATTGCTAAGAGAAAAATTAATGTAATTGTCTTAGCAATTCAATTCTGAAGATGATCTTGGATGAAATTGAATGTATTTGAGACAATAAAAGAAATAAAAAAACAAAACAAAAAAAACTACGATGTCTTTCTTACTGTGACAACACGAAAAAACTGATCCATGAAATTGAGAAGATTAAAATAAAATAGACATTATATATCTAGATTATTCAACCAAACATGCACACACACACACACACACACACACACACACACACACACACACACACACACACACATATATATATATATATATATATATATATATATATATATATATATATATTGTAAATATCTTTACCACTTTGGCTACATAAAGTCATTGAGAAAGAAAGTGTAACAGTTTCTTGTTGACTTCGCCATAATTTTGAGAGCCATGTCTACTCTGCTGTTTTTTTCCAAAGATGGCGGAAGATGAATTACATGAATGCCTTTACCAAGACCATTAATCCTTAGTGAATGCAACTGACTAAACTGTAACCTGAATTCGATTCCCCGGTCCCTCTTTCGCCGCCAGTTGCCCAAAATATTATGGGTCACACAATTTTCCTGTGCCCTCTTTATCTTGTTCTTAAAACCGGAGAGTAAAGATGTAGAAAAATAAATAAAACGCTAGAATCTTTTGCACATACCAAACATAAAATAGTCTTTCATTAATCAGCCATTTATGAGCCCTTTGTGACACACCCATAGGCGATCATGTATCTTTCGATACATGACTGACAAGGCAGATTTTTCCCTGTTTAGGTAGCCATTTCTTTCTGCAGTAGACCAGTTGCTAGACAAGGCTATAGAACCCGGTCTGTCCTGCAATTTACCTATAGCTGAGGGTGGGAGAAGAGTATTCATACCTTTCCCAAGGGTATTAGCACGTAAGTGAATGTAATGGATTCGACTGAAATTCGAACTCGGCTCTCCGAATCTTCAATCCGAGCTGCTATCCATTACTCCACAGTGGTTCCATTATTAGTAGTAAATCTAAATTGGCGTGCAGAATGACTTGTGGCCTCACCATAATAATCAAAACATCTGTGGGGGCTGTCGATTAAGTTGGGGGCGTCTATGCAAGAAAGATTATCGACGCTATTTGTCTACACTCAACACGAATTTAGATCTCACACAAGGCCAGAAGTTTTTCTGTTCCAATTTCGAATATCTAAAGTAATTCGAATTTGTTTAAGTGAAATGTGAAATCAGAACTAAATATAGATTCCTGAAGTGATGGACGAGATTGCGTATCTTCTCGGAATTCTTTATATATATATATATATATATATATATATATATATATTAGGTTGGTGCAAAAATAATGACGTAATAATGTCGTTTTTTGACGTTAAAAATACGTCAAAAAACGACATTATTACGTCATTATTTTTACACTAACCTTTATATACATATTATGCGACGGAATTCATGGTTGGTAGTAAAGGAAAAATCTCAACATGCCATTTAAAACTGGAGATACCAAAATTAAACATGTATAGCAATTTCAATATCTACGAAGTATTTTAACCAGGGGACGAAAAATGTGACATCGAAATCCGAAGAAGCATTGGGATGGCGAAAGATGCCTTCCAAAAGCTAAGTAAAGTATTAAGGAACATTAAAATTTTCCTTAGAAACAAAGATAAAGTACCGCACTGTTATGACACTTCTATATGGTAGTGAATGCTGGACCACCTCCACCCAGATGGAGGCGGTCCAGACTTGAGGCAACATAAGTGTGATTCTACAGAAGGATGTTGAGAATACCACTGATGAATCCCATCAGCAACAGCCAAATTTTAGAGAAAATGAAAGCAAAAGGGACACTTATGCGTAGCATCAGAAGGTGTAAGTTGAAATATCTAGGGCACATAAGGAAAGAGGGCTTAGAGAATTTGAGACTCACATGATATATTGTAGGCAAGAAAGACAGAGGAACCCAGCGCATAGCTAGGTTGTGTCAATAGTTGGCAGAAAAGGGATTAGGAGAGATATAAACAAAATTTTCTAAAGGCTACAAAGGAAAGGAAGTTCTGGAGAGCAATGCTTGACCACTTCCTGAACGGACATAGCACTTAGATGAAGAAGAAGAAGAAGAAGAAGAAGAAGAAGAAGAAGAAGAAGAAGAAGAAGAAGAAGAAGAAGAAGAAGCGTGTGTAAATGCTTGGCAATTCGAGGATTAGGAGAGATAACGAAAAGACAACATTTACTAAGAGCTACAAAGTTCATGAAATTGTGGAGAGCCATGATCGCTGACTTTGGTAGATTGTTCTTATTCCGCTTTCTATCTTTGGGGATATCTCATCTGCAATTTCTTTCACCTTGTGCCATGTGCACATTTCTTTCACTGAACCAGCGCACGTGTCATCATTGCAACCGCCAGGGAAGGGCGGGGGCAACACTTCACTCCACTAAGCCATGTGTTTATTGGACAATCTGAACTGGGATATCTGTCCTTATATATGGCAGTGAATGCTGGACAATCTCCCCACAGACGAAGAAGGGACTGGAAGCAGCAGAAATGTGGTTCTATAGAAGGATGTTGAGGATACCATGGATCGAATATGTGAAATTTTGTAGAAAATGAAAACAAAAAGGAAACTTATACCTAACATCAGAATGAGACAGTTGAACTTTCTATGTCACATAGTGAAGAAAGAGGACTTGGAAAATCTGATACTCATTGGACAGATTGAAGGTAAGAGGAACAGGGAAAAAACGCATAATTTACTTGGTCAGCTCGAGTAATTCGATGGAAGAAGAGGATTTAGGAGAGATAATCAAAAGAAAATTTTAAGAAATTTCTAGGGTATATAATAAGGAAAGAGGGCTTAGAAAATCTAATACTCACAAGACAGATTGAAGGCAAGAGGGACAGAGGAAAACAACGTATAATCTACTTGGTCAGCACGAGTAAATGGATGGCGGAAGCGGATTTAAGTGAGATAAGAAAAAGACAAAATTTATTGAAAAATTTCTAGGGCACATAATGTCATGGGTCCTTACCTATAACTACAGAATGAACTCTTCCTAACACTATGTATACTACGCCTCTCAACAGAGAGGGTCGAGCCGATAGTAGTTCACTCCAAACCAGACTGACAGTCATACTAACACCTTCCACATATTGTATTATTATTTCGTGTAATATACCTTCGTTATTTCTACTCTTGGGTTCGTGTTGTTCTTCCTTGGTCTTAACCTGGACCATAACACATAAGGAAAGACGGCTTGGAAAATCTGATACTCATAGGACAGATTGAAGGCAAGATTGAATTGTTTGTTTAATGGCATATCAAATCCTTATGGGTTATTTAATGTTGAAATTTACTTTTTGAGAGCTTTGAACTAATTTCATAATTTTACTATGAATAAAAATCGTTGGTTATTTTACTATAAATATATAATAATTATGTTTTATATAAAATTAAAATTTATTGCTGGTAACTTTGCTATAAAAATGTACTTTTTATACTTTCATAGTGTTTTGTTTTTGTTTGGGAGTTCACTATTTGCCCATAGCTGGGACCCTAGCAGGTGTTACCTGCCTGGGTCAGGGTGGACCTACGAACAACAGCAATTAAGAGACGGTTCAACCCCCGTGGGTAGTTTATCGTCATGAAGGTACGATGCGCAGAGGAAGACGGCGCATAACGGCTTGAGTAAATGGATGGCGGAACAAAGTGTTATGAATAATCAAGTGTGGTCTCCAACTTGTTTTGTTACACTCCTCTTTTAGAGAGCTATTTCTCTTTACTGGGACTATAAAAAGAACACCATACGCGAACCTTGCATTCTGAGTTGAATAAAGCTTTCTTAAAGCTGACACCTGCATACTTTTGTCATTACACAAAGTTTAGGAGAAATAACAAAAAATGACAATTTAATTTAAGAGCTACAAAGGACAGGAAATTGTTGAGAGCCATTATCGTCTACGTCCTGAAGGGACACAGCACACAAAGAAGAAGAATAAATTTGGAGTCATAATCTTAATATCTGTACTGAGGTACCGGAATATGGATGGCGGAATAAAGTGTTATGAAGAATCAAGTGTGGTCTCCAATTTGTTTTGTTACTGTCCTCTTTCAGAGAGCTATTTCTATTTACTGGGACTATAAAAGGACACCATACGCGAACCTTGTATTCCGAGTTGAATAAAGCTTTCTTAAAGCTAAGAGCTACAAAGGACAGGAAATAGTGGAGAGCTATTATCGTATACGTCCTGAAGGGACACGGCACACAAATAAGAAGAATAAATTTGGAGCCATAATCTTAATGTTTGTACTAAGTTGTCAGAATATTTGAGTAACCTTTCTTTCTTGGCTATAACAACTAAGATAAATATCTTAGTAAAAGACAGCCTTTCTGTTCAGTCGAAATGCATATCGATCTGTGGTGTTGTCAGAAAAATAACAATAGGTGAGATGAGAATAACCAGAAATTAATAAAAGTACTTCATGTTGAAGACATTTAAACTGGCAAGTTGTTTATTTTTTATTATTGGAAATATTCAAGATTACCTAAACCCTTTTTTTTTTTTTTCGTCTTCCAAATTTCTCAATCGATCCTCACATCCTTGTAAATTGAATTTAATAATTATTCTAGTCATGCATTTAGCAAATCAGAAACTGAATGCTGCAATTTAAGTCTTTTGACATTTTGTATGATTTTGGTATTGGATTCTTTCTTTTTTTTTTTTTTTTTTTTCGTTTTGTTTTTCTCTCTTCCAGAGTTCCTTTCTAGAACGCCATGTCTTGTTTAGCGAAAGTCATGGTCAGCCAAGAATCTTGGAGAAATTCTAGACGATAATTGATGTATTTAGCGTGTTTTTAAAGTAAAAACACACACACACATACACGCACACACTAGCATTCACGTACAGAAGCGCACTTGGAACACAGATGCGCAATCAAGCACACGCTAATATAACTTCGCAGTTACTCAAACACTTACATACACAAAGCCACACACACACTTGCGTGCGCACACAAACACACTTAAATCCGCGTACATGGACATATTAAAACCCACATACATTCATGTTTGTACTGAAAATAACAGATTGACTTGAACACAATTAATCTAACAAAGGCAACCCTTAAAATTCATACTAAATGAAGGCCTATTTTGTTAAGTCCCTTCTATTATTTTTAAATGCATAAATAAATATTACCGAGTGGTTATAATGCCAGCTTTCCGCCGACGAGGTTCAGGTTCGAATTTCAACGTCTCTAATCTATTAGCCCTTTTAAAAGAATTTTGATTTGGCTATAGTAAATGGAGCGTGAGTAGCTGAAAGTTAGGCATAGCTTTAATTCCCGAAAACGCTCAGTACAGAAAATGCAAATGAGAAACCCTTGTTCTAGCAGAAGGTAATTTCCCTATGATCCCTATATATACTGGACTCAGTCAGAATTTACGAGTGACCAGATCAAAAAATGTTATATTGCTACTATATTCAGTGTGGAGTTTCCCAATTTTCCCTTTCCAGGATAGATAGCGTTCAAAAGCGTGTACCCAGTCTAGTGGGTCATTAATTATTTTCCATCTTTTTCTCAGATACGAAATCTCAAAAGCCTATCGCTATTCTGTCGCTATTTGGAAAATATTCAGACAATATACATTTTCCTAGTTTCATCTGTTCAGACCTTTACAACTAAGACACCTCATGTCATGGACACAGGGTCAGAATAACCTCATATATTTGTATTCCATTGGCAAAAAGGAAGTTATCCTCGAACATATTCTTCCCAAGAACAGCTGCTTTGCAAAACAAACTCCCAAGAGGATGCTTCCATGACTACTAAAGTTTTAACCTCTTTAATTATAGGACCAACCGTAATCTATCGTACATCTTCTCATAATCTACAATTCTTGGATTCCTAAAACAATCCTATTCCGTAATCCTCTATTTTGAGTGGCTCTTGAACCATGTATTGAGTTGAAAATAAATTTTTAAAAAATCTTTGCATTGAATGTTACACCAGAATATCAAAAAGAAAGATACCCTCCTGACCGCCAGGTGCATATCCGTTCGATATGTAGATTACGTCGTAGACAGAAATGAGGCAACAGGGCAGTTTCTTGTATACCTGTAGGAAGAAGAATACACGTTCGGGGAAAGCCCCAAAGACAAAAACTCATTCGTTGATATTAAATTGGCGAAATCCAGAATTAAATATACATTAATTCTACGTATGAGAGTGTTGTGTTATCATTAACCAGCATAAAGACTTCATTGCACAGCAGTTTGTAATTCATTTTCCTTTTACAATTTTGTTATGTTTTTCTTTTCAGCTTCAGTAACAAACTCCCAAACTTGCCGGAATTGAATCATTATAACCCGGGCGAGCGCAAACGCAGATCTCCCGTTTTTATTGTTATGTTTTAAAATAATCTAAAAATATCTTTCTTCTTCAGTTTAGAACATTTTAACGGTATTATCATAACAGCACACTCACCAAAAGAAATCGGGTGATTATAATTTAATTCACAGAATCACAGACGTACACATAGCTAAATGTACGCTGGTTTGCATACACGCACATACAGTGTTGACAGTCGCATGCGCATAGATATGATCACACATACATATTTTCGTTCACATTAATGTTCAAATACACGCAATCTTTTTTCATATCTGTACATATTTTTTAGTGCGAGAAATTTTCCTTTTTCCCCCCAAAGAATTGATTTCTTTTCCCAGGACAGAAAGACCACGGATAATTACCCATTTCGCTAGATTGTTTTTAATTAAATTAAACTAATCTTACGCCAAACTAAGGAATTAGCAAATCAAATAAATAAAAGGCCATCACATTTTCACCAGTCTGAATATTTTCAATCGATTCATGAATCCGTTGGCTACTTGTACCGTTCTAAACAGTCACCGACTACTTCGCCCATGCTTGATCGCTAGAAAAGCCATATGAGACCAAAAGATGGGGTACCGCTGCCATGTCTAGGCTGGAGTTGCCAAATGTTCACTTTCTACCCTTGATAGAATTCCAAATCGCTTACACGGTCGTTTTGCGGAAGACGTATCCTCCACATTGTAGCCCCTTTCTCACAGATGCAATGTTACAAATCTATTCGTACTCTATCACTATTTCCCTGGTAAAGGTTCAGATATGCTCCATTCTTTAGTTCTACCAGTTCAGACCTTTACATCTAACCCTACCTCTACTTTATCGATATTTCCATGACAAAAGTTCAGGTGCTAATTTCTTTATTTCCACTAGTTCAGACCTTTACAACTAAGCCTCTATCGTTATTTCCATGTGAAATACTCAGATGAGCTCCCATCTTTATTTCCACTAGTTCAGACCTTTACAACTAAGCCTCTATCGTTATTCCCATGTTAAATGCTCAGATGAGCTCCCATCTTTATTTCCACATGTTCAGACCTTTACAACTAAGCCTCTATCGTTATTTCCATGTTAAATGCTCAGATGAGCTCCCATCTTTATTTCCACTAGTTCAGACCTTTACAACTAAGCCTCTATCGTTATTTCCATGTTAAATACTCAGATGAGCTCCCATCTTTATTTTCACTAGTTCAGACCTTTACAACTAAGCCTCTATCGTTATTTCCATGTTAAATGCTCAGATGAGCTCCCATCTTTATTTCCACTAGTTCAGACTTTTACAACTAAGCCTCTCTCTAATCTACCACTATTTCCATGACAAATGTTGAGATGGGTTTATTTCTTTAGTTCTATCGGTTCAGACTGTTACAACTAAGATTCGCCATTTCATGTCCACAGAGTCTAATCGCCTAAATTGCCCCCGTATTCAGTTCTTAAGAAGTAAGTTTCGCTCATTTTTCCACAGAAATCACTCCTGCGTGGATGCTTCCCTGAACACTTCAATCTTTTTTTTTTATAGGTAACGAAAGAAATAGTATAGAAGTTCTGCTTTTAATTTTATTTATAGAATTTGAAATCCAATAAATATACGAAATATATGAAGGCGATCTTTAGATATTTGCCGAAACAGTAAAAATAAAAAAAAAGTATCGACAGCTAGAGAAGTCGGGGAAAAAAAAAAACAAACTTAAATGAAGGTTTTATTTGTCAAAAGAACATGCTAACAAAATGGAGAAATGTATTACATGCCTTCGTTCCAACCCTGAAAAAGAATGTCAGAAGATGCTACAAAAATTTGTTCTTTTCACACAAGTCCGATACGTCATGCTGCAAGTGCCTGTGTTTTTCCCACGTCTCTTCGCGGCTTCTACCACAGGACAATCTTCTGTACAGAGTGGGCTTCACTGATTGGCTGTTAAGTTACATATGACCAGCCAGCGCGTTGCATAACAATTGGCGAAAAGCGAAGGAAAGTTAAACCAGCGCAACTATATTCAAATTACCGGCTAAGTATTCGGTAACTGCTGAGATATACGACAGGTGACTGTTAACTTCGCACACATATATGCGTTATAGAGTTCTAAAAGGCTGATTATCCAAAGATGGGACACATACACTCCATGTCCACTGAAGTAAATTTCCAAGGGAACTGTAGGGAAAAATGACCGGGTTACGTTAAAATAAAAGCATTGTATTTATCGCCACTACGCGATAAGAACAATGCTTATCAAACATTATAAGTTTGAACCTTATGACCCGCGATTCATATTTGCCTGTCTCTTGAAGAGGCTTTCCGTGATTAACATATGCGCAGATTCTCTCAGTTCTTTTATTTCCTAATATAATTATCTTGCTTTCATTTCACAGGGTTTGATGGTCAGACGTTTCCCTCCATATAGGGTCAGCTATGCTTGATTACAATGTTTCTCCCCAGAAGTGTTTATATATTAATATATTAAGGTTAATACCAAAAGTCGAGGATACAGTGCGATTTTTGTTAAAAAAAAAAAATAACGCGCTGAATATACGGGGCGTCTACATATGTACTCAAATAACGTGACAAGGTTCCGTGCTTTTCCTTCTTTCAGCCACGTATAATGATAAAGTTTACGTTTGAGTACAGTTATATAAACTTCTGTGATCAAACCACTATGTAGAATATATTCTTCTTCTAGGTGTCGTGTCTCTTCAAGACTTTTGCAATCATGGTTCTCCACTATTTCCTTTCCTTTGTAGCTCTTAATACATTTCGTCTTTTGCTATCTTTCCTTAACGTTGTTGCGCCATCCATTTACCCAAGCTCGCTAGATAGGTTATGCCATGTTTTCCTCTTGCCATCAATCGTTTCCGCGAGTATCTGATTCTCCAAGCCCTCTTTCCTCATTATGTGCTACATATATTAGAAATTTGGAAATGCAGTTTACAAAGGTGTTCGGAGGTCGATCGAATATACATCCTTGTGCAAATTAATGAAAACAAAACGAATAATTTCTTTATTATTTACTTTTTCTTCATATTTTTCCAAGGAAACATAACCCAGTGCACATGTTAGTATTTCGTATGTCCGCTTTTACATTTTAGAAGCTCTCTGATGCGATTTGGCATGGAAACCACTAATCTGGAGCAGTCGACATTGATTATGGGGTCACAGTACCACACATCTATAATGCCTGTCACAAGCCTCGTCGTACAGTCCGCGATCTCTCGGTAAGGCTTGCCAGTATGTTCGTACAGCGTTTCAATTTTCGCACGCTTCCTTGGAGTAACGTCCATCGCAGACAATGGCCGTAGGACAACTAATCGACTGTAAAGACAATAGTGTCTGGGTGTGATAAAAATCTGTTGAAATCACGGACGACGCAAATATTTTCAAAGGCCAAACAAATTTCATCATACAAACCGAAATAGATTCATATTACTGCACACCACTGCAAATGATCTAATCTGAGGTAAAAAAATAGAAATCGATTACACTCTGTCACTCCAGTGGGTCTAAAACGGACCGTATGGTGAAAGAAAGGAAACTAAAGCCGTTGTTTCAATTAATTTGTTCAAAGGTGTATGTAGACAAATAACTGTAATGTTTTCTTTTTCTAATAGTCTAAAATGAATGCCTCATAAATTATTAATCTTCTTCTAGGTTCCCTTTAAATTCTTATTTTTAAAAAATGTTGCCTTTGGTATCTGTCTATATTTCTGAGATGATGTATTATGTGCACATTTATTTACATTATTCGGGTTATTGTCCTCATCTTTGTCGCCATATTTATTACGTTTCGACCACTGTACACTCCGGCCTTCTTCAGGTGGTTGGAATGTCAAACCGAACCCTTTATTTCGCTGGGTCGTGTGTCCTCGAGAACACAGTGGATAAAGACGTTAGTTAGATCCAGTGACAGGACGCAAAGGGCATGGGTTCAATACCTGGTTAAGGCGGCGGAGAACTTGGAGAGGAGATTAAGCAGGAGATAACTGATAACTGACATCCATTAGACATGGCACGTGGAACTAGAACAGTTCTACCCCAGTGAGCGAAATAAAGGGTTCAGTTCGACATTCCAACCACCTGAAACGTTGTAATAAATATGGCGACAAAGATGAGGACAATAGTCCGAATAATGTAAATAAATTGTTGCTTTTCTTGAGTGGAAAGTTATCAGATCGAATCTAGCTCGCAAGGAAAAAGTGACATACCATAGAGAGGATGAGTAAACAGCAAACTGATTTAGGGAGAGCTGAAGAAATGATTCCGATGTAAATGATGACTATAGAAAAATTGCAAAATGACTAGAGAGAATTCAGAAGACAAAGAAGAAATAGCCCTTTTTTATCCCAGTCCTCTGAATTTGAAGGGAGTAGGTGAAGGTAGTTATTATTATTTCGCACTTACTACAATACCTTGTTTTCTGGTTGCTTCTAAAGTTTTCTACTCCTGTTAAAAATGCCTATTTATTAGAACCAAACATAAAAATGAAGCTGCAGCTAATTCAGTATCAGTTATTGCGAAAAACTAAATTAACTGTCCTAAAATCTCCTCAGTCGATTCTTAAAAAATCGTATCGCTAATATATGTACCTATATCTGTTAAAATGAGGTGTCAGTGTTGTTCACATTTTTGAGTCATTTAGACGATAATTTATCCATCGCACCTAGTACTTTCGCCGTGCCAAATCCTAATTCTTATGTTGGAAAGTTTTACTTGTCCTTGAATTGGAGGATGATCTGTTCTCACGCGTCTATACTCATTGCAATTACCAAATACCCAAATAAAACGTTTTCGAAATTTATTCGATTTACAAAACAGTTTGTAAGTAATTGTCAGCGGAGAAAATGCACACGGCCGATCCCTAATTCAAAATCACCTATAAGAATAAAAGATAGCTTCGTAGCACAAAACGCAATTCATACCGTTTATGCAGATCAATGTCGTTAAGAGATTCAATTTGTAATTGTCGAAAACATAACACCACATTGAAAGAATGATAAACAGTTGAAATATCTGTCTCGATTCCTGCAATGATAAACAGTTGAAATGTCTGTCTCTATTCCTACAATGATAAACAGTTGAAATGTCTGTCTCTATTCCTACAATGATAAACAGTTGAAATGTCCGTCTCTATTCCTGCAATGATAAACAGTTGAAATGTCTGTCTCTATTTCTACAATGATAAACAGTTGAAATGCCCGTCTCTATTCCTGCAATGATAAACAGTTGAAATGTCTGTCTCTATTCCTGCAATGATAAACAGCTGAAATGTCTGTCTCTATTCCTACAATGATAAACAGTTGAAATGTCTGTCTCTATTCCTACAATGATAAACAGTTGAAATGTCGGTCTCTATTCCTGCAATGATAAACAGTTGAAATGTCTGTCTCTATTCCTGCAATGATAAACAGTTGAAATGTCTGTCTCTATTCCTACAATGATAAACAGTTGAAATGTCGGTCTCTATTCCTGCAATGATAAACAGTTGAAATGTCTGTCTCTATTCCTGCAATGATAAACAGTTGAAATGTCTGTCTCTATTTCTACAATGATAAACAGTTGAAATGTCTGTCTCTATTCCTGCAATGATAAACAGTTGAAATGTCTGTCTCTATTCTTACAATGATAAACAGTTGAAATGTCTGTCTCTATTCTTACAATGATAAACAGTTGAAATGTCGGTCTCTATTCTTACAATGATAAACAGTTGAAATGTCGGTCTCTATTCCTGCAATGATAAACAGTTGAAATATCTGTTTCTATTCTTGCAATGATCACCGGTTTACACTCCTCCCCAGTCTTTTGAACAGGAGTAGAAGTTTAATCCTTGTTTTCTCTTTTGATTTCCGATTCCTTCTAAACTTTATTTCAGCTCTATACTCTTAACGCTTGTCCTTTCATCTGCTATTATTCCAAATAGTAACCTTCTACCTTGAGTGGCTTTTGGGCCTTGTATTGGGTGAATATTAGTAAAATAGACTTCCATGGTCGAATCGATTAAAGCATCGTTTCTGTTTGCCAAGACTGTCGGGATATACGATACTTGTGTAAGTATCGTCCTATTTCAGCCTACTATTAACTGAATTTCTAATTGACCATGAAATGTCCGAGCTTTTCGACAAGACTGGGGAGGAGTGTAAACCGGACGATGGGCGAAGCTATCTACTCAATGTTGCGTTAGGTGTTGTTTCTGGATTGTATCACATCCTACCAGTCAAAACTTTGTTTTATTTTGTGACGGTGGGGATTTTGGGAAATCTTTTTTTTTTTTTTTACTAAAACCCACAGTTGTATATCATTTGTTTACCAGCAGATTATAACTTAAATACTGATAAATGGAGGACCTTGCAGAAAATAAAAAATAAAGGTATCTATGAACACAAATAAGACCTTATACACAAGAATTTGTCAAATTATACATAGAAATAAATTCAACCACATCTTAAACCTAGCGAATGCCACACTTATTAAAAAAGATACATTAACATACATATAAGGAAAATTCTCGAAAGTGCCGCTATCGAAACATATCAAAATATAAATTTGTGTCGCAGATTCTTTCCAATATCTCCTTTCCTGAAATAATTACTCCTTTTCCAAGCCAAGATACATGCCGACAAAAATACTAAAAAATTCAATGAAAACGGTTAAATCCATAATGTCTTGTTCTTCAAAAAATGTATAACGCATAAATCAATCCTAATACAAAATAATTTAAATACTAATTTGCATATAAAAAACATCACCGACTCACTATCTTTTATTAGACATTGAACTAAATCACCTCATCAATGTCATCTGTAAATTTACCTGCCTTTTCCGTTACCCTAATGAATATTCATGAGCAATAACATTTTTGCTTTTGAGTATAAATACAAAATAAAATCTTTACATTTGCCTTGATAAAGTTACTTAAAGGACGAAACGCGTCTGCTAAGATAAGTTTTCCTTTATATTGTCCTTTTACAGATATACTGTTGAGCATTATATACTAATGCGTCATGCGAATTTTATTTTTCGACTTTATCCTAAAATTATCCTTGATATATAAAAATTTATATATCTTTTTCCCATAGTAATGTTTTTTAAAGGCTTTCGCAAAAATGTTTATTCTTATACTGTTGTCCGAAGGGAGTTCTGTTTTCAAGGCATGGTGCCAACAAGACATGTACAGTATAAGAACTTTTCGGGGAATGTTCGCAGAATAAACGTTGGCAGTTTTCTGGAGGTCTACAATCTTAGTATTTTCCAATTTTCCGCAAGAGCGCTTTCAAATTTATAGGTGGTGTTCCAAGCGCACCCATTACGACAGGAATTATTTCATCAGCCCCGGTTTCATAGCATTTTCAACTCCCTGGCCAGTTGCTGTCATTTTTCAAACTTTCCAGCTTTGGGGATTCCGCTCCTGTGTCGTATAGAACAGCAAAGTTAATAATTTGATACTTATTACTCTCCTTATCTGCAACAATAAAGTCGTGTCTTTTTTACCTCAATGGCATGATCTGTGTGAACTGAGAATACCCACAATATTTTGTGATTGTCATTTTCGACCACAGCCTCTGGCTATATTTCATTTAAATTTCTCTTTCACAACGAGGCCAAAATTTAGGACGTAATTCCCAACGGATTCTCTTCTTTTGCTTCTTCTACTTCTCCTCCTTCTTCCTCTGCTTTCTTTTCTCCTTCTCCTTCTTCTTTTTTCATCCTCCACCTCACCTCCCCTTCTCCTCCTCCGCATTCATCTTCTCTTCCACTTCATTCTCTTCTTCCTCCTCTTTCTTCTTCTTCTCCTCCTCCTCCTCCTCATTCATCTTCTCTTCCACTTCATTCTCTTCTTCCTCTTCTTTCTTCTTCTCCTCCTCCTCCTCCTCATTGATCTTCTCTTCCACTTCATTCTCTTCTTCCTCCTCTTTCTTCTTCTCCTCCTCCTCCTCCTCATTCATCTTCTCTTCCACTTCATTCTCTTCTTCCTCCTCTTTCTTCTTCTCCTCCTCCTCATTGATCTTCTCTTCCACTTCATTCACTTCTTCCTCCTCTTTCTTCTTCTCCTCCTCCTCCTCCTCATTCATCTTCTCTTCCACTTCATTCTCTTCTTCCTCCTCTTTCTTCTTCTCCTCCTCCTCATTGATCTTCTCTTCCACTTCATTCACTTCTTCCTCCTCTTTCTTCTTCTCCTCCTCCTCCTCCTCATTCATCTTCTCTTCCACTTCATTTTCTTCTTCCTCTTCTTTCTTCTTCTCCTCCTCCTCCTCCTCATTGATCTTCTCTTCCACTTCATTCTCTTCTTCCTCCTCTTTCTTCTCCTCCTCCTCCACCTCCTCCTCATTCATCTTCTCTTCCACTTCATTCTCTTCTTCCTCCTCTTTCTTCTTCTCCTCCTCCTCATTGATCTTCTCTTCCACTTCATTCACTTCTTCCTCCTCTTTCTTCTTCTCCTCCTCCTCCTCCTCATTCATCTTCTCTTCCACTTCATTCTCTTCTTCCTCCTCTTTCTTCTCCTCCTCCTCCTCATTGATCTTCTCTTCCACTTCATTCACTTCTTCCTCCTCTTTCTTCTTCTCCTCCTCCTCCTCATTCATCTTTTCTTCCACTTCATTCTCTTCTTCCTCCTCTTTCTTCTTCTTCTTCTTCTCCTCCTCCTCATTCATCTTCTCTTCCACTTCATTCTCTTCTTCCTCTCCTTCTTCTCCTCCTCCTCCTCATTCATCTTCTCTTCCACTTCATTCTTTTCTTCCTCCTCTTTCTTCTTCTAGACCAAAAGGCAAACTGACTATTAAACTTCGTGGCATCTAAGTTGCTATTATCTCTCGGGATATAATTAATTTCAATTTGATTTGAGGAAATTTCCATATTATCATTGTTTTTAGCAGAACTTCCCACGGGAAACAGATATCGGTGTTCGATCTTAGAGAAAGAAATATTATCCTGATTACCATGGCATGTATACATTAACTATTTGATTGTTTAGACAGATACACATCTAATTTTCCAATTTTCCCTTCTACCATTTTGCACCGTACCAGTCTAATTTTCATCTATTTAATGAAGGTGAAGATTGGCTATATTTATTCAATCTTGTCACGGCACCAAATATCATACGGACACTTGATGGGAAAATTGAGCTAAAATTGACAATTTTATATTCGTGTTGTTTATATACATTCCATGAAAGGGCTATTTTTTGATCCTATTAATAAAATGTGAGGATATATTAATAACTCCTCTTTTGTACAGACGATAGGACAGATCCATAGCGGAAAAGATTATTAAAATTATTAATAAATCTATACGACATTACTTCAGTCTGGAGTTTGATTTAAGCATGTACTTAGATATTGCAGTTGCAGCTGCAGCTGCTTCGCGTTTTACTAATTGGTCATAGTTGGCGACTATAAATTGAACAATGTTCACGTGACTGAAGTCATAGTGAATTTGTAATTTCACACGTCAAGAAGTACTATTAAGTTCTATTTTTATAATAAGTGAGAGATTCAAAGTGACAAAAATATTACAGCATTAATAAATCCAATGTACTTTACTTCAGAATGAAAACTGCATATGCATTGGCTACAGAAAACATTTATGGTTAGTTTAATCAAAACTAATTTTTGGCAAGTACTGATCGTACAAAATAAGTAAAAGGTTTGTGACTTAGCTGATTGATGTTACCTTCGGCAACCCGACTCCAGAGTTTCGTAGACGTTCCCGTCCGTTCACTCTTCGGGGGATATCAGCAATATATTTCTTGTTTTTTTTTCTTTTTTATGCATTTATCATTGGTGTAAGTTTATTTTCCATATTGTTTAAACGTTACCACACAAAAGAGAAGATTTACGTTTTGTGTAATCGAAAGCGCTTCAGAATGTCAATAGGAGAGTAAACTTCGAATTCCAACCGAGTTCGTTACTTATGGGCAAATACGCTTGAGAAAAATATAAATCCGTTTCCTCTTCCCCAGCTATGGGTTAAATAGTAGGAATTGTATTTGGAAAGATTTTTTGTTATCTCCCCTAAAAAATGTTAATGCAAGATTCACTACCCAAAAAATAATTATTCTTATAATAATCTAAAATATGTTTCGGCTTTAAATAACTTCCAAAATGTTGATAAACCGTAAAAAAAACAATTAAATCATATCAAGTCAAAAGAGACTCACTCAAAATCGTTACACATACATAGGAGGAAAGTACAAGTAATTTCCTATTTTAGGTTACAACAGAGTCACCAAGATTAGGTGTGTCCGTCTAAGGTGTTCTTTTTTTCTTTGCTTATTTGCTTTTTATCCAATGTGGACGAATTTTGTTCACGTTTTAATTAGTTCTTAATAAGCAGGTTACTATTTAAGTTTTTAATTCCTCCTATCTTTGAATTTGATTTTTGTCGTCTAAAAATTGTGTTGCGAGAAACTCAGTGCAGTTCTTTTGTGCGGTGTTGTATATATAATTAATATAAGTAAAAAGGTTTCTCACTTAGCTGATTGATATCACCTTCCGCATCCCGACTCCAGATGATTTTTTCCTCAAGAATAAAATTTACCCCAACACTAATAACCACCACTATCTTCTTCCTCGTTAGTGCCATGCGTGACAGACGTTTTAGGCGATCATGTATCTTTCGATACTTGACTGACGAGGCAGATTTTTTCTTTTTGCGGTAGACCAGTAGCCATCCAAGGCTATAGAACCCGATCTGTACCGCTACTTAGCTGGAGGGGAGAAGAGGAGGATTCATACTCTTCAGTGAGTATAAGCAATTGACTGCTTATATTTATCGATTTTTCTTTTTTATGCACTTATCATTGGTGTATGTATATTTTCTATATTGTTTCTGTGCGTTTGCGCGCGTGGAGCCATACGCCCGTCTGTGCGGATATACGTACGCGTAGAATATCGTGATTATTTGCCCTTTTGTTCGTTTTTTCTTTCTCCACTTTACAGTCATTCCTTAGTAATTTGTGTGCGGGTGCGGGAGCGTGACTGTGTGTGCAGGAGTATAAATGATATACTCTATATACGTATATTCAAAGAACAAAGAAAATAATCTATAAATCCAACCAACCATAATTAATATTCTAAAAATCTGGAAAAATATTTACCATTTAAACAATAGTTTATTAATAAACAGAGCACGGATACAAGTGTACCCGCGTTTGTATCTGTGTACGTTTATTCATCTGTGTGTGTTAGTGGGTGAAAAAGTATAAATACAGGCATATGGATACAAATTCAAACAATAATAAATAAAAATTTGAATATAAACCTAACACTCTACAATTAATACTTTGATAATACTTAAGATACCACCAAACAAAATAAGAAAACGAAATAAAACCCAAGTGAAGGCATGCATAAATATTTACTTTATCATTTAGGCATTAAAATAAATTATTTATGCAAAAAAGAAATACAAATTTCCCAGCTAAAGAAAAGACGAGAACGCTAAAAAATTAAAAACTACAACATGTCTAGAAAAAGCAGAAACCAGGTAGCAACAAATGGCAATAATTTAAAGAAATGTGTGAAAAAAAGAGAAAGTCAGGACAGCCGGGTCCATCTACGAAATGCTGGAGTCGGGATGCTGAAGGTAAAATCAATCAGCTAAGTGACAAACCTTTTATTTATATATTAATTCGATATATATATATATATATATATATATATATATATATATATATATATATATATATATATATATATATATATATATAGGCAGCAATCCTCTTTCTTTTTAATATCTTTTGTTAAATATGGCAAACAAGGAAGATTTAATTTTCTAATTTTTCCAGCGTTCTTATGTATTTTCGTTTGGTAGGAGTAACCCTAGCTGCGCTAAAAGCAGAAAGGCTCAGAATAAACGCTCTTATTCTAAACAACACAAAAATATAATACAACTTAAACAATCAAAACATTACATTAGGATAAACTAACAACATCAAAAAGTACAGCCCCTTGAAATTGAATAAAATATAATTAAATCGTCCTTGTCTGCCATATTTAGCGAAAGATATATATATAGCCATCCAGAGAAATTTTGTTGCGCAGCTCATCAGTGCGGCTAGACATCCGATTGCTTCAAGCCGGGATCGAAACACGACTGATTTGGCAAGAGTCGGAGATTTTCCATCTAAGCCATCGGTGCACAGTTGAACGAAAGGCGAATTTTTTACGTACATACTCTGTGAATAAATAAGCCAATGAGAGTGCTCTGTTAAGTGTGTAATAGAAATTCTTTTGGGATTTGAATAATTTCCCATAATAATTCATCGAGTCTAGAACAAGAACCCTCAACAGAATGCAGAAGGCACTGGACAGCTGTTTCATCGTGTTTGGGTCCCATCAGCAGTGGGCATCGACTTCTGAGATTCGAACCCGGACCGTTACGATACGATGCAAGTCATACAGCAGGCATCGCCAACGAGGAGTAAGCTGACAAGATTCAATATTGTGCAGCTACTCCTAATGGAGTTTGATATCTAATCCCCTATGCATAGGTTATTGAATATCAAACTCTATTTTATTTATTTCGAAAAATCTCTGGATATAAATATTTATATGTACTTGTTGTTTGTTGCTAGGCAACTGTCAAGCATACGTAGACAAAACTCCTATTTTCTTGTTCTCTCCTCACAAAACATTTATTGGTAGATAACTTCACGCACTGGCATAATTAGGTTTCCTTTATTCGTTCCTAAAAAATGTCTCAAAAAGGCAGGAAGAGAGTATGAGAAATATAATGAAAACAAAATGAGGGATAGAAAGAGATAAAGAGAAAGAGTAAAAGAGAGATAGAGAGAGAAAGAAAAAGAGAGAAAGTGAGTGTAAGAGGTGGAGGATAAAAGGGAATGTTTACGGATATTGAAAACTTCTAGAATCAAAGAATGGCAAGAATAAAGTTCCACGTCATTCATCTTGAAAAATCCACAAGAGTGGAAAAGAAAACGTCGAAGTCACAAAAAAAAAAAAAAACGGTGTGTCGAACCAAAATAAAATGCCCGGATAAAATTTGTTTGGATGCTTGGCAATGAAAAACAAACTCTATTGATAAAATGTCAAAATAATATTTGGAAATAACAAGTGAAATATTTTTTTCACAATTGATAAAATAAAGACAAAAATATTTCAAAATGATAAAAAGATATCGAAAAAAATGTTTTAAAGTGACAGAGTTTAACTTAATCAATCAGAAAAAACACTCATCTAAATTTGTGTAAATTTGTTAAAATTTAATTCTAATATTTTTAGAAGCACCAGATTTATTTTTGCAACGATAAAAAGAAAAGAATAAAACATGAAAAAAAGAAGAGGCAAACATTTATTACGGATTTTATAAGTTAAACTGCAATGCTGAAAAGACAGTCATATAAATTTGTCAGTTTTACGAAACATAATTGTAAAAACCTTTAGAAGCACCGTATTTTTGCAATAAAAAGATAGATAAAACAAGAAAAAGGAAAAAGGTGATGGTGCAACTGTTCTTATTAATCATTTCATTCCAAGCAAGGCAATAAAGTCACTAAGACGTAAGAAGTTGCTGGATTTTAGAATATGAGAAAAATAAGATATTATGGGGAGACAACAATAAAAGAACAGAAATTAAGAAGGTAGAAGATAACGATAGACATTGCATTTGAAATTTTGAACATGAAAGTTGATTGGAAAGCAAGAAGATGAAAAAGAGTTCCACAAACGAGAAATTTGTTTTGGGTATGACGATTAACTATATCCGGTAACAAGATATCAGATCGTGAGGTTTTTAGGAGAGTGGAACAACCTCTTAATTGCTATTGTTCCCAGGTCTACTCTTACTCGGGCTGGTAGCACCTGTTAGAGTCCCAGATATGGCTAAATAGTGAATCCCCAAACTGGGGTCAAAACACGAAAATATAAAAGTATATTAGAAAAAATTACCAGCAATAAATTTTTATCATAAAAAATAAAAAAAATTATCAGCAATATATTATTGGGAAAAAAGTACCAGAAATAAAAGATTGCAAGAGAAAAAATTAGGCATTAAATTAACCATAAGAAGTTAATATGCCGTTAAACAAACAAGCCAAAGCAAACCAAACTAAACGGGAAGTGCGAGAAAAGAAACTGTTAGTATAGAACTTGCGGTTATATCTAGCCATTCCAACGGTAAATTGATGCGACCTTGTTGCTAATTCAGTACTGCCTTTAAATAGAGATATCAAAGAGAAAAGTTCTTCGGAACAATTAGCATGAAAGTATTTATAGAAAGGGAACAAGGAATTCACGAGTACGGTAGTGTAAAAGTTACTTCAAACGCCAAGTATTATTTTGATTTCTTGGGTTTCACAGGATGGGCCGTTTTTTGTTTTGGAATATTTTATGGGTCTTTTGTTTCGCATTGAATATAAAATAAGTAGAGTACTGGAGAAGTCTGAAAGTGTTTTAAATATATTTATCCTTTTCGTGTAAATAATCCGGGTTGCATATTCTTACTGCTCTTAGGTAGAATCCGATGATTAGCTTTTTTATTTTGTTGTTATGATGAGAATAGAAGTTTATTAGATCATTTTTGTTGGCGTATTTCCGGTGGGCACCGAGTTTAAACTGTTGTTAACGTGGTGTAGCTTGATATCTAGGAAGGCTAAGGAATTATGTTTTTCCATTTCGTATGTAAAGTCTATTGTGTGAGACTTTGTTTAGTTGATTTACTAATATATATATATATATATATATATATATATATATATATATATATATTATAAATCAACATTAAAAATTGTTATTCTGAATATATACATACATATATGTGTGTGTGTATATATATATATATATATATATATATATATATATATATATATATATATATTATAAATCAACATTAAAAATTGTTATTCTGACATAGTCGAATATGTTTGCTATAAATATGTATTGTTGATATTTTTACATAAAAATGAATTGCTGGTAGTTTTACTATAAATATGTTTTGTTGCTATTTTTTATATAGAAATGTATTACTGGTAATTTTACTATAAAAATGTATTGTTGCTATTTTTTATATAAAAATGTATTGCTGTTATTTTTACTGCAAATATGTATTGTTGCTATTTTTTTATATAAAAATGTATTACTGGTATTTTTACTAAAATATATTGTTGCTATGTTTTATATAAAAATGTATTGCTGGTATTTTTACTCTAAAACTATTTTTCATACTTTCATAGTGTTTTGTTGTGGTTTAGGGGCTCACTATTTACCTAAAGTTGGGGTCCTAATAGGTGCTATCATCCCAGGTCAGGATAAACCTGGGAACAACAGCAATTAAGAGATGGGTCCACAATCCTGAAAGCCTTTAATCTCCCGATTGGCGGTCTTGCTGCCGGTTGTAATTTATCGTCATACCCAGGACTAGAAACAAAGGAGAGAGTGCTTAACTCAATAACATGTAATATTTTTATATACCAATGGAAACTGGACATCCTCCTCAAAGATGAAAAATCGACAGAGACGTTTTTATACCGACGAGTGATGAGAATGATGGAAAGATCATGTTGACGACGAGGAAAATAGGAAACTAAGACTTGCAAACAGAGACAAATGGAATTTCTGGGACACATCACGAGGAATGATGACCTTGGAAATTTAGCAGTCACATGACAATACTTAAGGCAAGAGAAGTAGTGAAGTGAAACACTGAGTCACCATTTTATATTGCGCGTTGTTTGTTTTTGATTTGTCGATTGTACAGTATAGTAGGATCATTTGGGCAGCGTCTGTGTGGACAAGAGTGCTATGACGTATTTCCATCCGCTTGGCATTTGCACCTTAAGCTCCAATACGAACATTTCAGTATATTTGGTTGTCAGTCTGAGGACAGTTCAGAGGATTCGGAAAGAGTTGAATGATATATTTCTGTCAACATCATGGGTTTTGGAGTGATCACTAGTGATAGCAACGTTATGCCTCCATTCATCTCCCCACAGGGCCTCAGACTCAACACGGAGGCCTACATCAAATGGTATGCTGCCCTGAGTCAAGAAGGTAGCTGCTGGTAGACCTTATATCTGGCAACATGGCTATCAGACAATTTCTGCGACCACATCACCCTTACATCTGCCCACTCAACTCCCCAGACTGCAACCCGCTTGATTATTATGTGTGAGGCGCAGTTGAGCGAGAAATCAACAAAACTCCTTGCAACACCAAAGATGAACTGAAGGCAAGGATTATGGCAGCATTCACCAACTTAAACAAGAAGACCGTCCAGAAGAGACGCAGGAGATTCTGAAGTTGTTTTGAGGTCGTGGTTGAAGCTAGTGGAAATTTTATCGAATAAATTTACTCTTTAGTATTTCAAGATATTTTTATATAATTTTGTTAAGTATATCTGTTAAAATGAGTTTTCATATATTTCATTTATATATACATATATATATATATATATATATATATATATATATATATATATATAGAGAGAGAGAGAGAGAGAGAGAGATAGAAAGAGACAGACATACAGACAGATAAACAGAGATAGAGAGCGAGTCTGGGTGTGTGGAAAAACCTTTTATTGACAATGTTTTGCTTTCGTTAGCTAGGAGTGTGACTTCAGGTCAAAATTATTATTAAAAGCTTTTTCACATCGTGTCATGTGTTCGGATTCTTAAAACACGCACGCACACAGACACACACACACAGACACACACACACACACACACACACACACAGACAAACACACACGCACAAACACAGATACACAAGCAGATATTTTTGCGTCATTTAGACGACAATTTATCCATCGCGCCCTGTGATAAACGTGTTTGTGTGAATGGATGCGAGAACAAGGACAAAGTGGTCTGATAAAGAGTCAGAGGTTATTTGGAATAACAAATGATAGGAGATTGTGGAGGGCTATGATCGTCCATATCCTGAAACAACATGGCATGTTAAAGAAAGAAAAAATAATGGTGAAAAATATCTAAACCTAGAAAGAGAACTAAAATACTTGTCGAATAAAAAAAACTTGTACTCATCATTGTAGGTGTACTTGTAAAAGTCCTAAAGATCCTAGCAAAAAAAAGTTGGAATACGTTGAAATCTGAGGAGAATCAGATCCATTCTTAAAACAGCAAGAATACCGAGGAGAGTGCTGGAAAAGTGACGAGAATTTTTGTTACTTAACCTCTACTTTGAGCCACTGGTTACAATTTTTGTGGAAGCAATTTGATTTCTCAGCGTTCAAAAATTGGTTAGTAGCTGTCTGATGTTGGCGGAAATAGAATTTAGAGACACATAAGAAAACCAGATATAGTATCAGGTAGATTTTAATGACACTGAAGGCTAGAATTAGACGTGGTGTAAGTCGAGGTGATAGTAAAAACTAAAAAAAAAATTCTCTGCAAAAAAAAAACAAAAAAACAAAACAAACGTTGACACAACGAAAATAAACGAACCTAGAACACAAATAAAGAGAGAAAAATATATTTTAGTCCAAAGAGCCAACTTCAAAAGATAATTCAGATCTCTTTATTACGACCAGAATTCAAAGAATTGAGATTTATATGAGAAAGCGTACCGCTGCGATGTTGACATCTTATTCTTAGCAAAGTCATAATATCTTTTTATAGTGGGACATTTTTTGAATATATAATTTCAAAGACGAGATAAATTCTAAAAAAGGAAATCGCAAAACGTATTTGGACGGCATTCTGTAAGATGAATCCTGCGCTGCATTTGAGGTGCGAAAAAGATGGTGGGATAGTTATGTACATTCACTAAATAACGATTTCAGAATGATTGGGGGCTAGGTTTAAGTAATAAGGGAAGTTACTGGAGTGATGAGTGAGAGTGTAAGTTTTCTTTGGCTTATTCTAGGAACCTTCCGGGAATATAATACCATCTATTATAATATATATATATATATACACCCCAAACCACGCTAATAGCTTGGTAGGGATATTTACAATGTCTCAGTTTTCTGAATTAAAAAATAAAGGACGTTACACAGAATGATGAAAACCTAGCAATGATGCTGCCATATTGTGCAAACAAGATGAGAAAAGTTTCATCAAAATTTATTCACAGAAAAAGGAGAAATGCTAAAGGTCACTACCAAACTATTTGTATGGTCTAGTATATATATATATATATATATATATATATATATATATATATATATATACATATATATATATATATATATATATATGGTATAATATAGTATATATATATAGTATAGTATATATATAGTATATATATATATATAGTATATATATAGTTCATATATATATACTATATATATAGTATATATATATAGTATAGTATATATATAGTATAGTATATATATAGTATATATATAGTATAGTATATATATAGTATAGTATATATAGTATAGAATATATAGTATAGTATATTTATAGTATATAAATATTATTATATAGTATATATATATAGTAGAGTATATATATATATAGTATTATATATATATATATATAGTATATATATAGTATATATATATATATATATATATATATATATATATATATATATATATATATATATATACCATACTATATATATACCATACTATATATATATATATACTGTACTACATATTTATATATATATATATATATATATATATACTATATATATACTACATATATACTATATATATATATATAATATACTATATATATAGTATATATATATATAGAATAGTATATATATATATAGTATAGTATATATATAGTATATATGTAGTATAGTATATATATAGTATAGTATATATATAGTATAGTAAATATATATAGTATATATATATAGTATGGTATATATATAGTATATATATATATATATATATATATGTCGTACAGTATATATATATATATATATAGTATGGTATATATATATATATAGTATGACATATATATATATATATATATATATATATATATATATATATATATATAGTAGTCAGAGTCATATTAAAGAACCACTCAAGCAGTGCATGACGCCTCTATTTGGCAACATTTGCTGAACAGTCTCGACTGTGTCCCCGATTATAATGACGCATTTTTCCATCTTACCTAGTGCTCGCTCGGTTCATCATCTCCATTTTCTTGAAGCTGTTTACATTAAGGTTCATCAGCCGAGTTTCTGTAAACAAATGGACCATTTTATTCGTTCCTTACGTTTGATCGAAGGATTACGAGTGACATTTTTTCCAAGGAATTCTACAGAACATGAAGAACAATTTTAAACACGAAATTTGTCCCAGGAGGAAAAATCAACAAGCCAAAAACACTTTCAGTATTATTCAGATCGTAGTAATTTGGACATTGTAAACTATATTATAGAATATTGCTACAGAATGAGAGATATTCCTAAAACGTATGAAGGAGCTATGTTATCTATTGAAGCAAATAAACAGAAAACCGTAATCACGCATAAAATAAGCACAAAATGAAAATTATGAACCCACTCATATTCTTCAAAAAAGGAAAGTTATTGGAGGAAGATGGGTTTATGAGGTGATATTAGGGCCCAGCGGTGAATAAGTTAGATATATAGATAAATGATATTCCCAATTCGAAAATATAGACTACCTATGTGATATCCCTCACCAAGAGAATTATATCAATAGGAATGTTCACTCAACTGTAGAGATACAAACGCGATCATCTTTTGGTGTGAGATGAAGTCACTTGACGGTCGTTTACTGACGTCACTTAGTAGAGTGACAGAAGTAGTTCTTCAGTCAGTTTACAGGAGTGAAACAGAGCAGTTGTCTCGCCCGCGATTATGTCTGGTGGCAACCAGCTACCTCGTGTCCCAATTTACAAGCCCACGGCGCCGTTTTCCTATATAGAAAATATGTCCGGCTCGCGGTCCTCAGTTTGTGTAAAAAAAACAATGATTTGCTGATTTTCCCGGATGCGAAATACGTCCTCGCTGCCGACATAGCAAATAAATCCGGCCCACTCGAACCAGGAATCCTAAATATGACTTCTCCAGAAACACAGAAGAATATCCGGAATCGCCACTTGACTTTGGAATTTTTTATAGTAAGGTCCTATATTTTCGTTCTTTTTACAAACTGCTTGTGTAAACATTTGTTATAATTTTTTGTGTAGGACACGTTTGAATATACATATATTATTTTGTATACAACTTAACGGCATAAAAATCTTTTTGAGAACATAGCATGGTTGTAATTCCTTTACTTTCAGCCATTCTGTTCAGTCGGTGAAATAAGGTGTTATTATATAAGAGATACAATAATGCCCATAATGGGGGAATACAAATGGGAGAATAAACATTTCTTCCATCGCTTACCCATTACAAATAACTGCACTAGATAATTTGATTATTCATCAGATGAATTTGAAAACGCCCCTGAAGACGTGATCAATCAGGGGTGGGTTTCCTCCAACAGGAATGATAAGGTTCTGGATTTTGAATTGGTTCTCGACCCACTGATTGGTTGTTAAATATACGCTGTACAACCAAATTCTTCACTCCTTATGGTGCTATCAAATTGTCAGTTGATATTCATTATATCTATTGCCCATTATAAGCAGAGGCTGTTGGTTTCTTCTGTGAAATCTGTTTCCAACAGAGACAAAAGAACTACCACGGCTCACCGAGTTTCACACGCAAATTCACTGCGGGAATCACAACAACCCCCGGGCAAAAATCCCCGTAAAATCTGGTTACCTCCCAGCATATATGCGGTGTCCGTAAAAATAAAAATAAATATCACCAATTAGCGACTCCAAGAATGCAAAGAATTTTGATAGTGCTGGTATGGAGAAGTATAGAAGCCGGTTATAATGAGAGACATTCCTAAAAGATATTAAGAAGGTATATCCACTGTAGTAAATATATAGAAAAGAGAAATGCCAGATGAAGGGTTTGGTTCGGTTTGTTTTGTTTTATGGCATATCAGCACCTTAATGGGTTATTTAATGCCGACAAAATTTTTATTGCTGTTAATATTTTTCCAAAAACGTATTGCTGGTAATATTTTTTCTTCAAAAATGTATTGCTGGTAATAATCTGTTGCTGGTAATAATTATTTACAAAAATGTATTGTTGGTAATAATGTATTGCTGGTAATAACTATTTACAAAAATGTATTGTTGGTAATAATGTATTGTTGGTAATAACTATTTTCAAAAAATGTATTGTTCGTAATAATATATTGCTGGTAATAATTATTTACAAAAATGTATTGTTGGTAATAATTTTTCTTTCAAAAAATTATTGCTGGTATTAAAACCTATTTTTGCACTTTCATAGTGGGTTAACTATTTCCCCATAGTTGGGGCCCTAATAGGTGCTACCAACCCGGGTCAGTGTTGACCTGGGGACACCAGCAATTAACAGATGGTTCCACGCTCCTCAAACCTCCCGACCAGAGGCCTTGCTGTTGAAAGTAGCTTATCATTTTACTCAAGACGTGGAAGTAATTTATCGTCCTACCCAGAACGGGACAGATGAAAGAAAAAGAACACTTATGAGTTTATTCATATTTTCACCAAGACAGGAAAATTATTGAAGATGGATTTATGCGATGAAATTATTAACCAATAATGAATAACACTTCAAAGTTAGATTTATAGCGAAATAATATCCCCAACTTTAAACTATAGACTATCAAGAGATATTTTCCCCAAGAGAATTATGTCAATAAGAATACTAATGCAGCTAACAGCACCGGATTATTTAATTCATCTTCTGACGAACTTTAAAACAGCCAACCTCGATTGTGATCACTTGTTAAATATGTAATGTACAACGAAAAGGTTTTACATAAACAATTGAAAACGATGAAACTATTGTTTGTAAATTAAAGGAATCTTTATAGGTGTTGTAACCTAGGCAAGGTTACTGAATAGAATAATGACACGAAGGTTGGTAATGAACGATAATACTTAAAACAAGAACAGCACATATAACATTCGCCAGCAGCGCGTAGAAGTCGTCAATTGCTAGAAGTGAGTCAAGTAAATTTCACAATAAATCTCCAACTGCAGGATATTTACCAAACACCCCACGCCACGCGGTTTGATGTGGCATAAGGCCGAATTTAATGTGGGGTGTCCCATCCCGTAAGCTCGGCCAAAAATTCCCCGTAGACCCCTTACAAAACAGGGTCGGGTAGCTGTTTCGGAGACGAGACTATGTACTTCGACATAGACTCGTCTTGGAATTTTCTCTGCCTCTGGGCAGAGAGTTTGACCAGCACAGACAAATCTACAACTGCAGACCAACATACAGTATTTACTACTGTATTTATGTGAATGGGGACATAACCATTATCGTCCATTTCAAGTGCTATTGATGGACTATTTAATCCTTTTAACATCAAACTTGGATATCAGACTTGGATTGGTCAATGATATCAAAGTTAACCCGTTTCAAAATTTTAAGTTGGAAGACTTGGGCCAGTTATCCGTTGCAAATTCTTTTGTATTTTGTTATTGGGAAGAAGCTGTTCGAATGGAACTTGCTTCTTTCTATAGGAATATTAAGGGAATATGGAAGATTTTCTCTTGTGTACGAGACATGGGTCCCAGTTAGCTATAGAGCAGTTCGTGATGTTTCGTCTGTGAGGTGAGGGGCAATAATTCGTCACCCACAAGGATGTGGAGCCGATTTTGAACCCTATCGTGACCGGAACGTGAAAATTAGACAGCTTATTTACATATATGACGGAAGTATTCCATTTTAGGTCTGATCTGGCTCTTGTAAACATAGAAGATTTCAGGATGAGTAAGATACTTACTGGAATGGTACAATGAACTAACCGACTTTTTAGCATCAGTATCAATAGCTCGGATATATGAATTTCACTCGAGGTCTTGGAATAACCAGAGTCCAAATAGACGTTAAAGACAAAAAGACACATTGAGAGAACCTCTATCCATCATCATATGTGCGAAGAAGAAAAGCTATTCAGCATAATTAACACGAAAATATTTATAGAAAGGGCATAGGAAGCTACGTTACGGCGATAGGAAAGTGGCTGAATCCGGTATGCCTATTGAGGACCGATAAAATTGCAGATTCTTTGTAATTTGTTATTGGGTAGAAGCTGTCCGAATGTAAGTTGCTTCTTTCTATAGGAATACTATTGGAATGTGGATGAATTTCTCTTGTGTACTAGACATGGGTCCCAGTTAGCGATAGAGCAGCGAGTGGTTCGCAACGTTTCGTTTGTGGGAAAGGAATTGAAGGGAAGAAAATAATTCATCACCCACAAGGACGCGGAGATGATTTTGAACCCTATCGATACCGGAACGTGAAGACTAGAAATCTCTTGTTCATATATAACAATATTACTCCATGGTCTGATCTGTAAAGGTAGAGGGATGCAGGATGTAAGGTATTCACTGGAACGTACAGGCGTTATTTTTTCCAGCATTTTTGTGAAACAAGTATATAATGATAAGCATGGTCTGATAGTTGATGGAGAAATGCGTAATCTGCCGGGGCAACAGAAGCAACCATCTGTTACACCAATATTGAACCATGACAGATTTCATTCAAGCTTCGTGTGTGCGCGTGCTCAGGCATGAAAACCTATATTTCTTAATGTGATCGCACTCTGTACTTATCGCTATCTACGGCAGTATCAATATTTACGGACATGTTGTTTTTATTCTTTCTTTTCTGGATTTATTGATAATTTCTAGAATCTCAAGCGTTTCGTATGCGGGTTTGCTAATCTTTGAAAACGCTAATCAATCAATCGAACAATTAATCAGCCTATCAATCATCTTACAAGAGATAAAGTGAGTGGATCCAACCATCCGTCTAGAATTTTCCCGGCAATTTACGATATTTTTAACGTGTTTATTATCTCAGTTTAATCAGTTTTACATTTTTTATTTTATTTTTTTACAATGTTGTTCATCTTGTACAATACCTACGAACAACTCGAGGATAGCGGTACAGGGGGGATATATGTGGGGAAGATAATATTTGAGCTTAAAATTGAACAGATTAAAATTGTAAAAATCGGAAAGGCATCCTTTCAGGCGCCAGTTCCACAAATTAGCGGCTCGTGGGAAGAATCTGCTCGAGTGGAACTTATATCTCCCCAGTGGAACACGAAGGGAATAGGAGAGGTTCGCTTCAATGGTGTGTCTTAGTCGTGAAGGTTAGAATCTAGTGGAAGTAAGGAGTGTAGTTCGTCTGTGCACTTTTCATGGAAATAACGATAGAACAGAGAGAGGTTCGCGACCTTTCGTCTGTGGGAAAAGAGGTAGTAGGGTGGAAAATGATTCGTCACCCACATGGACGCGGAGATGCTTTTAGATCATATCGAGACCGGAACGTGATGACTTGACATCTCTTTTACATATATGGCAGAGGTACTCCATTTTTGGTTTGATTTGGCTCTTGTAAAGGTATTTGATTGCAGGATGAGTCAGATACTTACTAGAATGGTACAAGGAGCTAACCATATTTTTAGCATCAGTAGCGTGCCCAAGCATAAAAACATATATTCACCTGTTCGTCCTTTGTATTTATCGCTATCTACGGCATTGCCAATATTTACGGACATGCTGTTGCTATTCTTTCTTGATTCATTGATAATTCCTAGAATCTCAAGCGTTTCGTACGCACGTTTGCTAATCTTTGAAAACACTAATCAATCAATTGATCAATTAATCACTCTATCAATCATCTTACAAGACACTCTAGTGAGTGTATTGTTATATTACCTATTCTATGGTAATGGACTCTTCCAGAGACAATAAGTAGCAGCAGCGGTCGCCAGTTCCGAGCAGGTGGTGTTGAGCGAGTCAGACGATATCGGACATTGAAGTATCAACCATCACAACTATATTGCTGTGTCCTTAACTCTTATTTTCCAAGTTCCTAATGTTTTTGTACGTCGAACCTAACTTAGGACGACTTATTGAAATACAAGCCTCCACTGTGAAACGACCCCACAACATGGATCAAACCATCCGTCTAGAATTTTCCCGGCGATTTACGACATTTTTAACGTGTGTATTATCTCAGTTTAATCAGTAAGAGTTTCTTAGAGAAAGAAATCACTTCCATACACATATGACAGCCGAGAGGAAATGGGAGAGAGAGGGAGGAGATGAGCAAATGGCAAACAGAGGGAAAGAGAAAAAGAGAGATAGAGAGATAGAGAAAAAAAATTGAAAGGGTAAACCTAAAATAGAAAGAGAAAAGGAAATGGACAAAAATAATTATCGCTCTTTCTCTGTCTGTCTGTCTCTATGCCTCTCACTCGTCTCTGTGTTTATCTATCTATCTATCTATCTATCTATCTATCTATCTATCTATCTATCTATCTATCTATCTATCTTTTTGAAGAGAGCCATGCCTATTCCCCCAAATATATTATTTGGACCGATTTTGCTAAGGATGTTGGTCTGAGAAATTTTCAATGATACCTCGTTGTATATATGTATGCATATATGTATGTATGTACTTCTCTTTCTCTCATAAACATACACAGACACTATATATATATATATATATATATATATATATATATATATATATATATATATATATTAATAGAAATCTTATAAGTATAAGAAATTATACTCGTTCGGAAAACCTTCAGTGTCTTGATTTGCAAATAATCAAACCAATACCAAAGGGGAAAAAAGGTATAAAAAAGAAAGAACCAAGAACATGTACGTTAACCGAAAATAATCGTCCAGCATACGAGTTCAAGGCCCAAAGAAAAAAAACCCGATGCGAGTACCCAAAATAACTAAATAAAGTGCTCAATCCAATGAGGAGAGCGGACCTAGTTAAACCTAGAGAGCCAGACAAGCCTACCAAGGTTTCACCTAAGCGGATCGTCAGGAAAGGCTGGCTAAAAAGGTAAAGAAAGAACGGAATATATAGTCAATAAACAAAAAACCATAACCACATGACTAAAACAAAACAAACAAACAAACAAAAAAACAACAACGGAGAGGGTTGGGGAGTACCGTTTATTCAAAATTGACGAAAGAGGGAGGTTTTTTTTTTTTTTAAAGAGAAACACGAATAAGCAGGGGTGGAACTATTTATTCAATATATATATATATATATATATATATATATATATATATATATATATATATAGAGAGAGAGAGAGAGAGAGAGACAGATAGAGAGACAGATAGAGAAAGAGATAGATAGAGATAATATTACATTGTAAGAGTTTTAAGTGCCCAAATTGCTGGTTCTTTTTCTGTATTTTACTGGTGTTTGCCTTAAAGTGCTCGATATCAAAAGGTAAGGATAGACCATTAATAGAATTAATGTAGAGAAACTTGTCACTTAACCGAGTGGTGTTGGTTCGGACATGCCTTCATTCTTCGGAGCTACTGGCTTCTCTGCTGATATTTTTCAAATTTTTCGTTTTTATATATAGTTTAGGGTAATTTAATATCTTTCTGCGAGTGTGTGATTTTTTTCACTTATTGGGTTGTTACCTGTTGTTATTTTTAGTGTTTTTGTTGTTTCTTAAGTGGTGTAGAGTTTCTTGGTGATTGTTTGCTTTGTATTATGCTGACCCATTTTTGACCGGCCTCGCTTAATTGCTTTATGTAGGATTCGTCTCTTTTTAATGTATTCTCTTTTTCACGTGTCAATGTAAATGTCGGCTTGATTATTTTACGTCCTGGTTAGATGTTTGAGCTTTTGTGCGTGTGTATGTGTATGCTTAGGTTATGTGTTTATGTGTGTGCGTGTGACTGATTTTTGTTTGAGAGTGATTAAATATATATTGTAAGTTTGTGTTGTATTTTGTGTCGTGCTTATTTCTTTCTGTTTGTATTGGTATTAAATAACACAGAAAGTAGTTATTTGAATTTCTACATTTGTCCATTATTTAGTTTTTCTTGCTTAATAGCTTGCTTTGGTTTTTAAAGGTAATTATTGCTAATTTTTCCTTCAGGCATATTTTGCAGTTTCTGCTATTGCTATCGTGCAGTGGCGCTCTTTTTATTGTTTCCCATTTAATTTTGATAGTGATGTTATTTTCTTTTCGAGTCCATATGTATTTTAATAGTGTTTTGTTTTTCATCTTTCTGTTTTAAATGATGTGTTGTGATTGCTAAATCTTTCTTTGAAGGTTGTTTCTGTGTCTCCGATGTAGATTTTTTTTCGTTCGTGTTCATGTTGTTTTATCCCGATGGCTTTATTGTTGGTTGGACATTTATTGTCAAGTGGACTGTGGTCTTTATTTCGACAGTTGCATTTATTGAAGTTGTTTTGTTATTTTGTGTTGCTGTTCCTGTCATTGACTTTGTTGAGTATTTTTATTGTGTTTATTTATTATTTATTGTTGTTCATGCAGCTGTAACTAATTTCGATAAATGTTGGCTTGGTTAGATATTATGCTGTGATTACAGGTTTTTAATTTAAGAATTATATTTGGCAATTAAAATAAGCGGGAATTATATATATATATATATTAAAAAACTTTAAAAATTTTAAATTATTCATTTTTTTTAAAGTTTTAAAAAATTTTAAATAAAAGGGAAATTACTTGTTCTTATTTGAAAACAAAGAATATGAATTTATATATTTATATAAAATATGGTTATTTTCATTAAAAATAAACCGAAATTTACATTAAAAATTTCTAAAAAAATCTGGATCAACTTATTTAAGCAGATATTTATTTATTGCTGGAGTTGGTGGATAATTTAACTTTTGTAAATTATCTAGAATTTTTTAGTGGTAGTGTTTCTATTCTTTACTAACGTATCTATGGTTATATAGATCTTTTTGTGTATGGGTTATAATAACCATTACTCAGGTCTCAGGTTACATCAAGAAAGTTGATCACTTTAGCATTAGTTCGTGATCTTTAAAAAGTTTATCAGTTACGTTTTCAATCGGTCTATATTTTGTGGGCTATTATTACAGAAGAGAATGCCACCATCATCTCTATAGAGTCCGATGTCTTTGATGTTCAAAATAAATCTAAGACGCCATAATAAAAGAATTCCAACAAAATGTCATTCCCCCGATTAGTCATACGCTCCCATGGCAATGTAAAATTCCGGGGTTTTCTTTTGGTCCACAGATAACCACTATGGAATAGTATAGGTTTTTGTTTCTGCTTTGTGATAGTTATTACACGATCGCCAGTAGGAGGTTAGTTTATTGCTAGATTTATCGCCGACATTTCCAGATTCTCCGCGATTGACATTTGCTTTATTTAAACTGGAACGATGTATTGTGACATTTCTCTTATTTGCATTTAGATATATTGTATTTATTTTCAATTTTTCTAGTTGAATTGTTCACCTATATTGCATATGAATCATTATTGTACATAATTAGGTTACTATAACATTTGTATTTTTTAAGGTAAATATTCCGAAGTTCTTTAGTATTTTTGTTTTTATTTAAAAAACAAAAACAAAATAGTTCTCAATACAAAAGTAGAGCCTAAATTATAATTATATTCATTTTTTAAAAAATATGATTCCTTCGCTACATAAGAGTTTTCATGCTTCCAAAAATTTCGCTTGAGGATGAAACAGGGGTTGATATTTTAATTCAATTTAATTTTAATAATTATATTGGAGTTTTTGGCTAATGTTTCTGAAACATGAGAAATCTTATGTAGCGAAGGAATCATATTTTTAAATATATACATACGATAATTTTTAAGACACTGATCATAGTTTATTTCTAAAACTAAACTGTCGAAAAGAAAAATTTACTTTTATACCGACGATATTAATTTCTGAACATGAATCAGTCGAAAGTTACATAAAGTTATGATTTTATTCGGTGTGATCCTATTCTATCTTATTTTAGAAATAAACTATGATCCCTATCTTAAAAATTATATGATTTTCCTGTGGTTCCAGAAAGTATTTTGCACACACACACACACGCACATATATATATATATATATATATATATATATATATATATATATATATATATTATAATTTTTTCATATAGACAAAAACAAATCGTGAGTAAACTGTCTTTGTCTATAGGAAAAGATTATAATAAATAATTATTGCTATATATCGTTATTGAGCCCCCGTTTGAATTAATGCTGTGAACATTAGAATTTGTATATTATTTTCGTTCTCATTACATTCAATATATATATATATATATATATATATATATATATATATATATATATATATATATATCGCTGAAAACTCCGGACGTGTGGACTGAACGATTACAAAAATCATCGTCTACGAAACTCTGTTTGGAGGTGGGGCGACCAATATAACATCGATCAGCTAAGTGACAAATTAGATATTTATATTACTCATATATATATATATATATATATATATATATATATATATATATATATGCCTTTCATTATAATATGTACTTAAATCGACATCTATTTTCTCTTTCTGATTACAAATATGCGCACAGGCTTTTTATATGTTCCCTGATAAAAGCTGGCACGTGTATAGTCGTGTTTTTCTAACCGTAGCTTAGCTGTGGTACAAGGTCGAAAGTATGGGGCAACCAGTGAGGATCGAACTCACTATTCAGTGGTAACTGATCTAGTGAGACAAGCTGACACTTGTATGGAATTTTTTTTTTTTTAAATATCTTATATTTGCTTACTGGGCATTTTATATTAGATTTTCAATGTAACTCTACAACTGATGTATGTCAGTGTGGTTTCTTTTTCTATATGCTTTGTAACTTCAGGACGTTAGCGACCATGGCTCTCTACAACTTTCTGTCTTTTGTACCACTTAATAATTTTTGTCTTTTTGTTATCTCTCCTAAACCCTGTTCCGCCATCCATTTACACAAGCTTGCTGGGTAGGTGATGCGTTGTTTTCCTCTATCCTTCTTGACTTCAATCTGTCCTGTGAGTATCAAAATTTCCAAGTCTTCTTTCCTCGTTATGTGCCTTAGAAAATGTGCCTTCTGTAGAACGACATATCTATTGATTTGTCTCTTCATCTTTGAGGAGATTGTTCAGCATTCAATGCCATATAGGAAGACTGAGACAAAAACAGTTCCTAAATAAATGATATTTTTACTGTATGCAAAATGTCTTCACGTTCTACTCGGTTACTTTATCTCTCTTTTCTATTTATTAAAAGCGCTTATAATTCAATCAACTTGAGTTCTAATTCTTCAGAGAAAAATTAAACAACCCGTGTCACTTGTTAAAATCCAAAGTTGCTTATTTATTTTATTAGGTTGGTGCAAAAATAATGACGTAATAATGTCGTTTTTTGACCTTAAAAAATACGTCAAAAAACGATATTATTACGTCATTATTTTTGCACCAACCTAATATAAGCAACTTTGGATTTGTTCTATAGTGATAATTTTCATTTTCGCAGTAACAATCATAAATATAAACTCAGGTCATTATTTAAAGAAGTAAGTGGGTACAACTGAAAAGATTTAAAATTGACAAGGTTTTCCATTTCATTGAAGCAGACGTTAAAGATATGAAACTGTCATCGCCTACTTTATCTTCTCTATATTTTTTTGTTTCATTCTTTTTCCCATTTAAATCAAACTGCGTCTTTGATATGTGTTTTCCGTCTTTTCGCGAAGTGAAAACGGATATAGTCCATTATTTATGGGGTAGTAGCAGATTATAACATGTGTGCTAAGAAAACTAACTAAATGAATGAGCAGGATCATAATATAATTCTTTTTTTTTTTAAACATTTCCTGCTCGACTTAAATCCTTAAGTATTTTCAACAAATAATCTCCTAATGGATTTAAAACTCGGAGAAAATACAACGTGCATTTGGAGTAATTATAACAATGTCTAACTATGGTATAAGGGAAACATGGTTTTATACGGCTTTTGCTCATCCAAGGCATTGATTTTATATATTTTTTCAGGAGTTCAATTGATTAAATTGATTACATTTTTATTGCAAAATCGTGATAAATAAAGGAAAAGAAACACACACACACACACACACACACACACACACACACACACACACACACACACACACACACACACACACACACACACACACACACACAAGGTTTAGAGTAATCGTTTAACGGGAAAGAAATTCGTTCTAAGTGTCAGCGGAATTCCCCGCAATATTTTGCTCATTTCATGATGTCAGTTAGAATTATCAAAATAATGTATATGCAAAAACAAACAAACAGAAGAATGTTGAAGGTGTAAGCCATATTGAAGTCTGGAGGACGGGCGTGGAATAATGAACAGCTCCGTTCAAGTGTTTTTTAATAAACAACGGGAAACACATGCTCACCTGTCAAAGGACTCGGCTGGTTTTGACAAGACAAGGAAAGACACGGATAATGGGGGTATGGTGTGTGCGTTCTTTATTTACGAAGCGGGTGGGGTGCTGAAAAGTTTTCGGCCCGATTCTTTTTCACAAAATCTGACCAAAATAATCTAACATCAGAATTTGGGAGAGTATCTTCCTTGGTCCGTCCCTCACGAGAACTTTTCAGTACATTATGCATGCGCGAGCACATACACACACACACACGCGCGTGCACGCACACACATGTTCGAGTATTCATATATAGATATATTAACGCAATGCCAACAAATATATATATATATATATATATATATATATATATATATATATATATATATATATATATATAGCTGTGTACGCATAGCCTATACAAACAAAAACAGGTATCTCTCCTTCTCACTCCCTCCATCCCCACCTCTCTCTCTCTCTCTCTATATATATATATATATATATATATATATATATGTGTGTGTGTGTGTGTGTGCGTGTGTGTGTGTGTGTACCTATCTTTGTGCTGATTGATCAATCTGCCGCACATGCAAGCACACACACACATTCAAAGACACACATGCGCACGCACGCTCGCACGTACAAAAACACACTCACACACACCGATGCATATACACACACGCACATGCATCACAAATGCACACACATATGCACACACAAATGCACTCACACACGTACACGCACGCAATCAAACACGCGCACATATACAAACCCATCCACGCATAGAAACATATGCGCACAAAAATAGACACACACACAAATAGACACACACAAACGCACGCGCACACACAAAAGTACTTTTCTTAATTTAATTTGTGGCTTAGGTCATAAATTAATAACATTTGAAATTTTTAAAGCAAGAGTTACTTTTCACGACTCCTTTATGACACGCGCATTCGCATCCACACATACCCACCTACTGACACATATCTGCTCGCACACATATACAAGGAGGTAGTAAAAAGTTCTCGGCTAAACCCGCTAACAGTTTTAAGAAACATTAGAATACTGATCAGGGAGTGGGTCGAGATTTGAACTTTTCACATCCTCACCTATATTTGATACACCTTTATTTAAAAATAATTGATTCTTCAAACAAGTTTTTAATAGTATATCTACTTTTTCTTATATATATATATATATATATATATATATATATATATATATATATATATATATATATATATATATTAGTAGTGCTAATCTTATAAGTATAAGAAATTATACTCGTACAGAAAACATTTGGTATCTTGATTTGCGAATAATCAAACCAATACCAAAGCGAAAAAAAGGTATAAAAAAGAAAGAACATGTACGTTAGCCGAAAATAATCGTCTAGTATGCAAGTCCAAAATCCAAAGAAAAAAAAACCCGATACGAGTAAGCAAAATGACTAAATAAAGTGCTCAATACGTTAAGTAGAGCAGACCTTGTTAAACCTAAAGAGCCAGACAAACATATCAAGGTTTCACCTAAGCTGATCGTGAGGGAAGCCAGCCTTCCCTGACGATCCACTTAGGTGAATCCTTGATAGGTTTGTCTGGCTCTCTAGGTTTAACTATATATACACATACATACATACATATATATATATATATATATATATATATATATATATATATATATATATATATATATATATATATATATATATATATATATGGTAGGTGTGTTATGATCAAATATAGATTAAATATAGTTCGTAATCTGACACAATGATAAGATAAGGAACAAATAGGAAATGTTTATAAATCTAACATGTTTCACTTTTATTAAAACTTCGTCAGAGAATGAGATCTAGAGAAAATGAAGAAATACTGGTATTTTTACTGTTGTGTTGTTTGATTTTAATTGTTAAACATGTTTCACATACATTCGACTTGTTAAACAAACATTAATATAATTTGTGCCCCCACTAATTCCGTGGGAGACAATGCGTCCATTCGATGTTTTAAAAATTAATGGATTTCAAGCCTAACTGAAAAACCGTAAATATATTTTATGTATGTAAGTGTATAATAATTATAATGTGTCTATGTGGGATTTAGATGATGAAGTATATTCGTGTGTGTGTGTGTGTTTAGTACACATTATGTTTAGTGTTTTCTCGCATGTTGATCTGGAACGGTTTTATGTACATATCTCATTCTCTAATGAAGCTTTAATAATACTGAAACATAGATAAAACCTTTCTTATTTATTTTAACACACACACACACACACACACACACACACACACACATATATATATATATATATATATATATATAGAACTAAAATGAGTTTACCAATTATTTTATATGATATCATACCAAAAGAAGGCAATAGGGAAATTCTCTTAAGTTGTCTGAATTTTTTTAGCAGAAGCGTGTCCATGATAAATTAATCTTTCTTATTATTCTTGCTATTTTATTACACCGACCAGGTCGTTTTTACATTCTACGACCTTTAAGTATGCTGCATGGAACTTAAACTAACATGTAGACTCCGACAAGATTTTTTAACCCGCATTCCGATCTTCCAAAGGAAATCAATATTCGATTTTCTGAATAATCAATATTCAAAACCCTATCTTTTAGCTGGGTTTAATTATTTTGTATAGGTGCACCTATGTCGGTCAGGGAGCTGATATAACCAAAGAGAAATCATGGGCATCGCTTAAGCCACATAAATACATATAGATATATCCATGACAGACTATATATGTGAGTGACTGTACTTTTTTTTCTTCTTCATATAAACCATATCAAATAGAAACGAAAGTACTTACCGGATAAACAATTTCAAAACAGACGGAAGTTTGTTCGTTGATGAAAAGTGTTAAACTCCACGTTTGTACAAATCGTGCCACGGAAGGTGGGTCCAGTCTTGTCTGGTAACCTGAGCAGCTGGTTTTAACGTGTCATAAGAGATTTTATTCGAATCTCTCTCCACTTCAGTTAGTTGGAGAACAAAACACCTTTTTTTTCACGGCTCCTGGATAGTTAGTAGAACACCTGGAAGACGCTGACTTCGGTTCGCCGAAAACAGAACAATATTTTTAAACGCTGGTCACAGGAGTCTTTTCGCTGAGTGATTCATTGTCGATTTGTCGATGAAATGCAGAAAGCGGACTCCTTAATACTGGTTCGCCTTGAACTGAGTGGGACTGGAACACTCAGTAGTCGCCTCACGTAAGCATTTTCTTCATCTGGGGGAAGGGTCAAAGTAAGCAGAGATTCCCGGATGGAGATAAACAGCGTGTAAATGTGGGTGTGTTAAGGAACTATGAAATGTTATTTTTATTTTTATTTTGTTTCTAACTTTACAGAATGAGTTATTTAGATCCCATTTTTCTATATTTTTAATTACATTGAATCGTTAAAAAGAACATCAAACCACGAAGACTCAACTCAGTGCTTAAACATGAGCCTTAAGTTTTATAATTTAATCCTAAATGCTTTTATAAAAAAAGATGATCCCAAAAGACGAAGTAAAAATAAAAAAAAAAAAAGAAGGTGGCTATTGTATTTTCTTTTCGTTATGGAGTCCGCATGGCTTATTTGTGAAGTTGTCTGGAGTTTTTAATTGACATTTATTTGTTTATCTATTAAATTCCACTTTAAAAAGAATAAAGTATTTAACTTTTATTTTAGCTTTAACTTTTAGTTTCACTTTCGCTTTCGTTTTACTTATTGTTTATTATTTCAGTGATTATTATTTTGTTTATTAATGTAATTGGGGAATTTCCACCCAGGCTGCATCACTGGAAAACAAGTGACAGCAAGGTTCATCAGCATTTTCCTCAATAAATTTGTTGAATTCGTTAATGATGCCGTTGTGAGGGTTGTAAACATTTAATCCTCTTCCAAGACTCTTTCCACGTGCTTTTATTGTTAAGACTGCGCCGGTAATGATGGATACAATTGCCATCTTCATTTTCTTCGTTCTTTTGGGATTGTTCATCAATGTTCTGGTTACCGACGTCTATCAATCATTTTCTTTAGAATTATTATTATTATTATTGGAAAGCAGTTGATATTGTTACATCTAATGTCCGCAACAAATTTTATTCTGATGCTTTGGTTTTGTTAGCAGGCTGACATACGTTAAAGTGCCAGCCTACTTTCCAAAAATGATAAGAAAAATGCACGTGCGCACTATCAGTGTCACTACAAACGAACCCTGATCGACGCTTTTTTTCTGCGGCGGAATTTAATTCATGTGTGTCTGCGTTTAAGAGTTACAAGTAAATCATAGGTTCTATTAAAACAGAAAGAAGACTCTCTCTCCCTTATATATATATATATATATATATATATATGAGAATAAAGAAAAGTAGAAAGAATGGGAGAGAATTGGGAGGGAAGTTGCAGGGAGGTGAGAGAGAAAGAAAGAAAGAAAGGGACGAAGTGATAGATAAGTTAACAAGGAAAGAACGGAAAAGAATGCGTTACGCAGAGTGAGTGGGTGAAAATCGGAGTAGTTGAAAGTCGGAAGCTATGAGAGACTGACAAAATGCAGGGAAAGAAAGAAAGAAAGAAAGAAAGAAAGAAAGAAAGAAACATCCAAGTAAAACTTATAAGCGGGAAAATTTGTGTAAGTGTGTCAGTGTTGGTTCAAACACAAATAAGTTAGCCTGTTTCTAGCTACAGGTCTGAATGTCATCACTGCGACGACGATAACGATGACGACAACAACAACGATGCCTGCCACTACTACGATGACTACTATGATGGTGCGCCTGCCGACAGAGTCATTATCATCATTTCGCTGACTTGTGCTGCTGTTTCTTGTAGCATCATAAACATTTTTATACAAATGCATATTCTCTTTAACAAAAAGCTTTCATCCATGCAAATTACTAAGTAACAGCCTATTTTCAGTAGAGTTCAGCATTATGGGAGACCATTTTTTCTCGGAAACTTGTAAAGTCTCAGAACAAAATACACACTCAGTCACATACACACACACACACACTCACACACACACACACACACACACACACACACACACACACACACACACATATATATATATATATATATATATATATATATATATATATACTAACTTAAAAGCCGCACTATAGGGTGGCATTTAAGCTAGATCCTTGTAAAGTCTCAGAATGAAAATTATCTATCTATCTATCTATCTCTCTCTCTCTCTCTCTATATATATATATATATATATATATATATATATATACTAATTTAAAAGCCACACTATCGGGTGGTATTTAAGCTTGCTACTTGTAAAGTATTAGAATAAAAATTGAATATATATATATATATATATATATATATATATATATATATATATATATATATATAATACACATACATATGCAAAATATATAAATATATATACACATAGGTGCATACATATACATATATATTTTTTAATAAAAATTCCAAGAGGATAGAATCCAGGTAGAACTCAATGTCCAGGACAGAGTAAGGATATAATAAAAAGGCTTAAACACTAATATTCCATGGTCATAATTTATTCCATTTTAATCGTAAATACGATTCAATTGTAGGTCTGATGAATTGGATCGTATTTACGATTCCAATGGAATAAATTATGACCATAGAATATTAGTGTTTAAGCATTTTTATTATATATATATATATATATTCTAATTTTAAAAACACACTATCAGGTGGCATTTAAGCTAGCTCCTTGTAAAGTCTGAGAACTTAAAATCTGCAGTATCGAGTGGCATTTAAGGTAGCTTCTGAAGAGGGCTCTTGATTAGGCCTTCATCACAATAGGTAGGGAGGAGTAGACGCGAGAAGCAAGAATAACCTATAGAAGGATTCCAAATTGATCGCTGCATTTAAGTATTGCAACAATATTTAAGCTTACCTTTTAAAAGTTCAACGATAATTCTTCTGCCGACACTTAATTTAAAAACAATCTCATGTACGTAGGTCCTTACTTTCCGTGCAAACAAATATTTTTTATGTCATGGGTTACTTTCGCTTGATTTGGCAATTTATTTCGATTATTTCCAAATTTATTTTCAATTTATAAAAATAGTTATCGCGTAAAAAATTATTCGCAAAAAATCATGTAAAAAATTCGCCGAAAGCAATCGCAGTAATGAAAACGTGAGAATCCAAAATTTCAGGATTGGGGGTCTGGATTTGGCACGGAATGATTTTTAATTTGGTCACCTAGTTGGACTGATTGCAAAATGCTATGATATGTTGGGCTACGGCCTCAGAGAGGTAAAGGTGAAAACACGAAAAATTATATTTTGAAACACTGTAATTTGAGGCCAGTAATTTTTTACTTGAAATGAACAATTAAAAGTTAGAGAATTTGATTTGAAAAAGTGTGACACACCGACATACTGACATTCGCGTTTATTATATATATATATATATATATATATATATATATATACAAAGAGAGAGAGAGAGAGAAGGGGAGAGAGAGTTAAAACAAATAAGATTTATCATTTAGCTGATTGATGTTCAGCATCTTGACTCCAGAGTTGTGTAGACGAACTTTTCCGTAATTGTTCAATCCACACTTCGGGATATTTATGAAATTGGAGACTGAGGTCAACACCGACCGGAACCATCCTGTTTCATGCTTGAACGAAATCTACAATCCATGAAGCATTTAAGTATGAAACAGACTGTCGTCACTTGGTGTTGACTTCAGTTTCCACATATTTACAATGCGCTGTAACCCTGATCAGCACTCTTACCCATAAATATAGCTTTCTTTAAAAATCTACTTTTATCCTTGCATGCTCTCGTAATTCGATCGAGCACTCTGGAGAAAGGCTAATTGAAAAAAAAAAATAAAAAAATATAGTGGCTGCTGCTATTAACGTATCGCTCTTCATTACGAATTGAACCATCTCGGCTATTGGCGTTTGTATACATTTCGTATATAATACGTTAAAATTTCCCGTTCTCTGCCGTTCGCCGATAGCTTTGGGGTAGGATCTCTGACTGATGCAAAATCAATCGGAGATCCCAGCTTGAAGCAATCGAATATCTAAAAACACTGATGAGCTGTGATACAAAGAAAAAGGCTGTAAGTGGATAACTATATATATATATATATATATATATATATATATATATATATATATATATATATATATATATATAATGCATGAAAGGTTAATGGTTAGAGATGACTCAAATCAGGAAACAGTGGTATTAAAAAGTGCTCAATACATGTATGAAAAAAAAAATAACATGTACAGCTTTTAAGTTGAAAAATCAGATCAGTTGAATCCGCTATCTTAGTTTCAATCTTACGGTATCCTTAGGTAATTTTTATCAAATGACTTCTCAACACTTTATTAAAAAAAATCTAATGAACGCTATATTATTATCTTTTAAAAAATGAATACACAAATGCACTACGTTGGGTGTAATAGAAATGGAGGAGGAGGATGTGAAGAAGGAAAAGAAAACGGGGAAGGGAAGAATAGCAATGGTACTAAATATATCGGGGGCAGGGTAATTGAAACATACTTTTTTTTTATTCAGCCTCATAGGTGTTTAAGAGAGATTTCTTAATATGTATGCAAAAACTCAAGACTTCGGATTTCTGGTTCAAAAATTTCTTTGAATCCGGAAATGTTATAATGGCTAATTTTTCCTGTTGGCAGAGGTTGCAAATATTGTTGTGATTGTTACAAGGCTTCGCCCTTTTTAAAAAAAAACTTTCTATTACACCCAACGTCGTGTGTTTAGTTATTTATTTTTTAAGAATAATATTATGGCGATCATTGTTTTGTTTTGTTTTTTTGTGGATGGTAATTAAGACGTCATTTTATAAAAATCACCTGAAGCTACCGTAAGATTGAAACCAAGGTAGCGGATTCAACTGACCTCCTGTTGATATGGCGTTTGCCTCCTATCGTAACTATTCGGGTTTCAATTCTCGGTATTGGATGCGCACTGCTGATGAGTCCCAAATATAGGACGAAACGGCCGTCCAGTGCTTTCTGCATTCTTTTGAGGTTTCTACTAGACTCGATGAATTACTTAATTATGATTATTTCAAATCCTCCTAATTATTGCTATCTGTATATCCTTGCTTGAACCAGCTTCTAATGCTCTGGACCGAGCGGCTTGGGGACAGTAGTCCTAGCTCGTGAAGACACAGACGTGTGGGTAAAGAGAAACTCGGATGAGTTCCAACACGGAATATGTGATCGAGCGGCGCTATATCGAGTCTGATTCACCGCGTCTTTGTCACCGAGGCCCGTTGGTACAGTTGGTATGACGTTTGCCTCCTATCGTAACTGTTCTTCCAGTGCTTTCTGCATTCCGTTGAGGTTTCTACCAGAGTCGGTGAATTAGTTAATTATGATTATTTCAAATCCTCCTAATTATTTCTATCTATTTATCTAAAGTATATATATATATATATATATATATATATATATATATATATATATATATATATATATATATATATATAATAATAATAATAATAATAATAATAATAATAATAATGGACTCTCCCGTCGGTTTCGACGTATGAGGATCAGCCAGCTTATTGATTCAGTTATGAAAGTTTATGCGATAATCTTAAGTGGCATTTAAGACCCGCTAGTGATTTACAATTATATATATATATATATATATATATATATATATATATATATATATATATATATATATATATATATATATATTACTTCAAGCGTTATTATATGAGACACTTCTTATTCGAAATAGATGTCTCATTTTTATTTATTGATCATTGTGTATTGCGTCTATCGGCCTACGCATTTGGGTAATCTAAATAAAGAAAATGTGTCCTCCGGCAGGGATCGAACCTTGTCCATCTCGCAAAATGTTTAATATCTAAAAAGCACTAAACTAACTGGCTTTCTTTTTTTTCAGGTTTGAACATAATTAGCCATCATGTCACCATTTGTCGTAAGTATCACTGAATAAACTCTTTGAGTTATTCAGCTAGAAAAAGATGTTAAACTCGTTTTGTGTCAGCCCCACTATGTCTTCCCAACTGAGCAGCGGTTAGAAGCAAAAAAATCATTCAGGCCTTCAGTAATGGTACCAACATTCATATTCTGGCTTCCATCTTCAAAGTCCATTCAGAAACCATCAAGAGAATGGTAAATAAGTTTTAAAAAAAGAGGGAATAATAGAGAGGAAAACTGGATCAGGTGGATGCAGCAGCAAACGGTATCATCACTTCAACTTAGAACTAAATACATAAAATGTTCAAAGTAGAGTCCAATAGTTTTATAAAAACCTCGGAGAATTCCAGTAAGATATCTTTAATCATTTCTAAGATACAACGCTTCAAAGCTTAATTTAATAATTGAACAATTTTTCTGTTACAGGATTTGAACAATTTTGCTGTTACACCCAGTATATATATCAGTGTGTGTGCGTGTATATATGCGTGCGTGTGTGTGTGTGTGTGTGTGAATGGGCGCATGGGTAAATATAATAGGTCGATAAAAAAAAAGGGAAAAATTTTGTTCATTGTATCCTGCTATAATCTATCTTTACAAGACCCTTATCAGACCTCCGCCCCCCAAATGGAGTATTGTCGACATATCTACCCAGTCTTACCTTCCCTGTCTTGAGTTAAAAAGTGTCTACGCAGCCTTGTAGGTGATGAATCATTTTCCCCCTACAACCCCTTTCCCAAAGACGAAACGTCGCGAGCCTCTCGCGGTTTTGTCGCTATTTCTATGGCATGTGTTCTGACTAGCTACATTTCTTAGTCCCACCAAACCTGATCCTTACAACTGGAACACGCCATGACATGCCAAGAGTGAATCATCCTCATTCCGTTTGTACTCCATTAATAAGGAGTAAGTTCCACTCAGACAGCTTCTTCTCAAGGACTGCTACTTTGTGGAACAGACTCTTGGTAGGATGTATTTCTACAATTTTGACCTCTTCAAGTCTTGGTTTAAACGTCATCTTTCTTGCATAACCCCATGAACTTCACTTCTTGTCCTTTCTTATGCTAATACAACGTTACGCTGTAACTCTCTACCTTGAGTGACTCTTGGGCATTGTATTGGATGAACATTAATAAAAAATGCCAGAGGGCTATTGGATGAGGTGTTTAATATTAACAGACGAATAGAAAGTAAAACAATAAAGATTACGAGGGTATGGAGGATAGATAACGCTTTGGAGAGATCAAGAATGGAGCGTTCGGGGAAGCACCAACGCGGGAGTCTGTCCGACATAGCAGCGGTTTTATTCTTGCAGATCATTACTACTGTACTGTACTCACTAGCTGACCAACCCTTGTGTTGTTCTAATTAAGTTAAGCTTATTACATATGGGTCTCCTCTACGCGAAGAAATAGGTAACAAACATACTATCAAAGTATGACATTTGACTCGACTCAAATGTAGCCAGGGACCAGACATTATTAGGCATATTAACCCACTAAAGAGCAATGTAAAATCCGTTATTAGTTAGACAATTAAAATAAATTGAAAATAGGCATTAATTAAAAAAAAATAAAATGGTATTAATCATAAAAATAAAAATCAGTTGGTGAATAAAAGAAAATTATCATGAAAATTAATTAATAAATGTAAAACTTTAAAAAATATCCGGTATTAATTTTAAAAATCAAAATGCGGTATCTAATATAAAAGTAAAATCAAAATCTGATATTAAATTTGAAAATTAAGATAAAGCTCTGTTATTAAATATAAAAATAAAATAAAACGCCGGTATTGATTTTAGGTTTGATTTGTTTTGTTTTACGGCATATCAACCTCAATGGGTTATTTAATGCCGACAAGATTTTTATTGCTGATAAAAGTTGTTTTCAAAAATCTATGGCTGGCATTTTTTTAAATATAGTACCGGTAAATAATATATTGCTGGTAATAATTTTTCTTCAAAAGTTTATTGGTTGGTAATAATTTTTTTTACAAAGTATTTCTTGTATTAAAACCTATTTTTACACTTTCATAGTGTGTTAACCCCATTTTTGGGGTTAACTATTTACCCATAGCTGGGACCCAAACAGATGCTACCACCCCGGGTCTAGGTTGTACCTGGAAAAACCAGCAATTAAGAGGTGACACTATGCTCCTCAAAACCTCCTGATCAGAAACCTTGCTGTTGGACGTAGTTTATTGTCTCACATAGGACGCGGATGTAGGTTATCGTCCTACCCAAGACGGGGTATTGATTTTAAAAATCAAAATGAAAAATCCGGTATGAAATATACGACTAAAAATAAAAATAAAAAGGGAAGCGCCACACAGCAGGACCTCAGTTCCCAGAAGCCCACGAAGGGAAAGAAACGCACAGCCCCAATACCCATTACAAGTTCGACGCCCCGGCCGCAATCCCAATGAAGGAACTTCAAAAGATATGAGCCTTTGTTTGAAGAAAAAAGAGCGGCTAATTAAATTGAAACAACTACTCTTAGCTAAGCGCGAAAAGAAATCCTTTCCGCTGAGTGTAAAAGGTCACATTCTCAGCCTCGTCTTCCCTAACATCCAAGAAAACACTGGCCGATCCATATCTGCCCAAACCAGTGATGCACATATCTACAAAGCAAAAAACATCTTTCCATGACATTTAGTTACCGCTGTCATCGCCATTTAAAAACACCCTTATACATACCCCAAGATCAACTCCCTCATCTACTCCTACTTCCCACCTTCTCAATTACCTACAAAAATTGAAGGTATAAAAACAAAAAGAAATAGAAGTCCTGAAGCCCCGGTTTTATCGGAGAAAAAAAAAGAAAAGAAAAAAAAAATGGAAAATAAAGCCACCATATTTACCTTGGGAAGACGTCGGTCGCGTGTCACTTTTAACAAGCAGAAAGTGTTTTTCACAAATCCAAAACCCGAAAGGTTTAAAATGTTTCTGGAATTTTCGGCAAGTAAACGGGAAATACATAGAAATTCCAGAGAATTTCCAGAGGGCAAAGAGACTGCTGACAATTGTGCGATCGGGGTTGGGTACGCAGCAGATATGGGGCATGAGAGAGGAGGCCAACGCAGCTCTTAAACATGTATGATTACCAAATTACGAAAATGAAGCAATTTTGTTCAGGTAGGCCCCTCGTTTTCGTTCACCCATCATTTTATAGGAATTTAAAGCTGACGCTTCCTGGAGACATTGGCGGTCTATCTCTTGATGGGCACAGTTTCAATAGGACAGGCCGTCGATGACCTTAACCCGGTCACGTTCAATGCAGATTCCCAACCATAATCGGATTGATGATATCACTCTGATTAACTAGTGTAAATGCCGGAAACCTACAGTCGGAGTTTCGCAGGGTGAAGCTCGCTCGCGATATTCAGTGTCTCGGGGTGGATGTATGTTGCCCTACAGGTGACCCGATTTTCAACTCGCAATCATGAATACATACTGCATGTAGATTTGTCTTCTATTCAGCATGCTTTGATTGTCGCTCGATAGGTGTTTCCTGGCTAGTGAGCAATCTTTGAATGTGGCCGGTGCTCCTGTTTTCGCAGATTCGGCCGGCAGGCTTTGGATAAAGGATAAGTCTCTTCGGCTCATTGGGGTTTATGCGCCCAATGACCATGTTGAGCGGCCTGATTTCTTTCGTCGGATCGAGGCGTTTTTGAAGTATGTGCCTCGCACATCTACCCGATTCTCCTTTACCGACTCTCTGTACTTTCACTTTTGTCTGCCACACTAATTTCATTAGTAAGGCTTTTGTTCTTATAGGAGGCAACTCTCCCAAGGTACTTCGGGAGATCTATTATCTCCAATCTTCTGAAGGCGGTCTAAATATACCTAGCGTTGACTCGTTAGCATATGCTTCCAATTTTGAGTCACGTTCGAAAAAGAGGCTAAGTTTAGGGAGGGTAGGGGTGTATTTTTCAACGAATTCTGACATCCGTTAAACGCATGTCGTCTGTTTTTTTGTTTTTTTAACGGCAAAAAGTTTTTCGGCATTTTTTCGTACTTGTATACTTAAAGATTCCATCTAAGGGTGTTTGGGTTAGAATACGTTTTATTTAACTACAATTTTAAAATATTTTTTACTCTTATGCTCTGTAAATATACATTGAGAACTGTTTTGTAAAAATAAAAAAAATATCAATAAGAACACCGGATTATAAATCTTATTGTTCTTACTTTTTATTTTTATATACATACATATATATAAAGACCTTTTTATGTTTATAGCTTCTTTTTATAGATACAAATATTTAAGTATAATTGCTCTGTTTATAATAAACAGTATTAACGACATTTACCGGCCTGAATGCCAGAGAAATTTTCATAGAAAATATGCATCCTCTGACAGGAATCGAACCCGTATCCTATACGGAACCGTCATCTTGCTTGACGTGCTTTATCGATTGAGCCACAGAGTAGCGTCTCGGTTGGCAAGGTCGATTTTATCATGGAGATTTATAGTTTAAAAACAGTAAAAATGTGGTTGGGAGGAGGAATGTGATAGCAATCGGATAATGGGGGAGAATTCTGGAAGGAACACGCCCGTAGGAAATTTATATCTCTGAGAAGTGTGCATTCATGCGTGTCGGATTGCTCTTAAACAGCTCTTACCGGCGACGGAGAGCCTCTGTGACGCCAGGCGTTGTCCCGAATGGTATTATATTACGTGTTAATTAAGGGGTCCGTACGAATATGATGTGATAGACGAGCTCGGTCTGATGAATCAGGAGGCTCCTTCAATACGACCTAGGGCGCCCGGATTGAAATACTGTGGCATCACTCATGTGGCTGGTGATTCGAAGGGCCTTCTGGATCGACAAAAGACTTTGTTCGGCTGGCTTGGAATATTCTCCAAACTGTGTTTGCTGTGATGGAGCGGTAGAAACCCTGGATCACACCTTATTTCATTGCAGGATCGCAGTCCTGTTGGACAAGTTTATTGAAGATTTCATGCTTCACATGCTGCGCGGAAAGTTTTTCGTCCTCCAGGCGAGTTCTGTCTATAGCAATGTGGTACCGTCATTGACGAAGGCTGAACACTATGTGTTCTTTTGCTTGATAGGCGTAATGAGTGTCACTGATATAGCGGACATGTGAAAAAGAATGAGGACGATCTTATTCTTTAAGCATCAGCTTAAAGTCAAGATTAAGACGGAAAGGCGTCGGCTCCCACCATCAGAATTTGTCAAAAGGTGGGTGCGCATTTGTGTTGGTAGGGGCCGATTTAAAATGGCACTTTGATGCCGATTAAGCATTAGGATATAGTTCAAACTAGCCACCCAGTACAAAACTAGTTTAGTTTAGTGTTGTTTATTGTCTGTAGTTTCTTCTTCCAAAGTTTACTTAGCTAGTGGACGTAAACTCATTGGCATCTTTTATTTCTGCCTCAAATTTCTTTAGTTTAATTCTCCTCTCCCATTAGGTGACCAGGCGTCAGTTTGCTGGAGGATGCAGGACGCCTTTCCTTTTTCGTGTGTGATTTTCGTATTTTTTGTTGTGTTTGAATAAGTGTGTTTGAGTGAATGGTAGAACAAATAAGTGTTTTATATTATTTAAGTCCTGCATTAATTAATTGATAAGTGATGTTTCTACCATGTTTCTACTGTGTTTTTATTACTAATACTATTTTATTTAGTATCTGGTAAATAGATAATTTCATATTGTAAACACATATTGGAGTTCAGATTGTAAAGTTTTGTTATTTTCCCCTCCCAACAAGAATTGTACATATGTGAACTAGTTAGGACTGCATACAGATATTGAGGTATTATGGTGGATGTCGTAAGAATGATAAGTAAGAATGCGTTGTTATGGTGTAAGGAATATTGTGGTATGTTTGGGTTAGTGACTGTGGCTAGCTAAGTTTAATTATAAGACAAAAGAAGACGTTTCTTTCCCCATTCCTCGTGTTGGCCTTATGCCACATTTTGTATACATTATACAAATAAATATTCTAGTAAAAATGGTAAGTAAGAACCGTATTATTTTGGTGTAAGAAATATTGCAGTATGTTTGGGCCAGTCATTGCGGCTTGCTAAGTTTTATTATAAAACAAAAGAACCTCTTTCCCCATTACCTCTTTTGGCTTTGTGCCACATTTTGTAAATTTTACAAAATAAATATTGCTCTACGCTATGGTGTCTAGACTCTTTTCGAATTTAAGGGCAGTACGAGAGTGATGGCGATATCTCATCAATTTATAGTTGAGCTAGCTAGATGTAACCGTAAATTCTATGCTAACAATTTATTTTCCCGCACTTCTCGTTTGTGGAACTACCTTCCAGCTCCATGCTTTCCAGACAACTTTAAATGCAATGTCAATGATTATCTACTGCCCTCCTGATTACTCTTGCTCTGTTTTCGCTGCTTAGCAATGTTTATGTCCCTAACTCATCCTCACCCAGTAACCCCTTGCGTCTCTGTGGCATTACTGACTTGCTTGGGGTGAAGTCAATTAATACCGGGTGTAACAGAAAAATTGTCCAAATCGTGTAACAGCAAAATTGCCCAATTGTTAGATTAATCTTTAAACCGCTGTATCTTAGTGTTGTGTCCTTAAAGAAGGTTAAAGTCAGACAAAGGCGATACTCGTGTGAAAGGAAGAGCAAACGGGCGTCTGATGAAAGAAAGGGAGGTTTATTGTAAAAGAGAATACACTACTGAAAGACAGGGAGTCGGTTAACGGGATAGTAATTCCCGAAGCAAGGATATCTACCAACCGCCACATACGGTCAGATGTGGCACAACGCCGAATTTAGAGTGGGGCATCCGAGCCCGTAGGCTCGGCCAAAAATTCCCCGTATAAAAAAGGGCCGGGTAGCTGTCCTTCGGTAAAGCCTTGTCTGGGTTCCTCTCTGCCCGAGTGCAGAGAGTTCGACCAGTACAGCTGGAGACGAATCTCCAACTAATTGCTGAAGCAAGATTTGCCTTACCTTTCCGCGACTCAGGATGTGACACGAGGCTGTTTTTTAATGCGGGGCAAAACCGAGCCCGTAGGTTCGGTCAAAAATTCCTCGTAGACTACGTATACACGGAGTCGGGTAGCTGTCTACCATCCCAGACGAAACTTTGCTCTTCGACATAGCTTCGTCTGGGTTCCACTCTACCCGTAGGCAAAGAGTTCGACCGGCACAGCTGAAGACGAATCTCCAAATAATTGCTGAAGCATGTCCGCCAGGTATATCCTGTGCTTACTATATATATATATATATATATATATATATATATATATATCTACTGATATAGTCAGTTCAAATAGGCGATAAGAAGTATGGGATATTCCATTACAACACTTAGAAATGATTAAAGATATCATACTGGAATTCTCCGAGGTTTTTATTACTTTACTGGACTCTACTTTGAACAGTAAGAATGTATGTAGTTCTAAATTGAAATGATTATTGTTCACCATTTTTCTATAAATATGTATTGCTGATCATTTTAATATGAATATGTATTTTTATACTTTCATGATGTTTTGTTTTTGTTCGGGGTTGCATTGTATGTCTACAGCTGGGCCTTAACAGGTGCTACCATCCAGGTCAGGCTGGACCTGGGATCAACAGCAATTAAGAGGTGGTTTCACGCTCCTCAATACCTCCAGTCACCTGACAGCGGTCTTACTGATGGATGTAGTTTATCGTCATACCCAGGACTGCAAAATTATAATAAGATCATTGATCATAATGAAACAGATATATATGTTACTGTTATAATGTGGAGGATGTTCAATTGAACTATTCTTGTCATGAGGTGAATCCCACTAATTTCCTATAAAGTTATTTAGATCCAGTTGGTACTATAACAAAATAGACTTGTTATTTGAAGTATAACTTGTGTATCCCACTTTGTGTTACTCACAGCGACTTTGGCGTGATTGGCCAAATTGATTATTTCTGACACCCTTAACTGCCGAATATTTATGCATATTATCCAAACAGAGTATTATTCACTCATTAATCTAGAACAAAAATGACAGGGATATACATAGAGGGCTTTCCACCAAGAACCGCTACTTTGTTGAAAAGAGTCCCGTGTAACTGCTTACGTTTTCCACTGACAAAAAATATGGACCGATTATATTGAATTAATTTCTAGGTCTGCTGCTTGGAAAGTCGGTTCACTGTGTCGGGTAAGACAGGTTTTTACACACCAGAATTTACCTTACAAATGATTTATAAATCTGTGATTCATCCGTATTTTGAATATTGTCGCCACATCTGGTGCTTCTGCTACGTATTTAGAGATTCTTAATGAGATCCAAAGAAGAATTTGCAATGTTTTTGGGGTTTATTATTATTATTATTATTGTTATTTTCTTTGATTTCTGGCGTTTACACATTTATTTCCGGGTCCCGCCCAGGGGCCTAAGGTTAGAAATGGCATCATGACACTTTCCACTGACAAAAAAAAAAAAAAAAATTACATAGATAAAGCCCCTCGTAAAGTGTGGACTGTACTTGTCAGAACAATTTTTTGTATCTCCTTGAGGCATGAACTTCCAGGAATCACTTCAATTAGTCTACTGCAATCTTTTCCAACCAGTCCTAGGGCTCCAACTACAACAGGGATTGTTTATGTTCCCATAAGCCACATTTTCGAGATTTCTATTTCAAGGTCCTTGTATTTTGACAGCTTCTTGAATATTATTATTATTATCATTATTATTAATTTTTTAAAGATTATCTTTTACACATTTCATGGTACAACATCGAACCTTTATATAAACAACAAGAATAATGACAATAGTCTGAATATAAATAATGTAAATACCTATAAATCCTCATTTCAGAAATTCGAGGAGAAAATATAGTTTCTTTCTTGTATATTTTTGTTCATGTGTAAGTGTACATGTGCTTGAATGGTTTTGTGTTTGTGTGTGCGTATATATGTTCTCTGTACGTTTGCTTATATTTTTGTGTGCATGCGAATATTCTTGAGCAAGAATGTTTCTATGTATGCGTGTCGTGTGTAAATGTACATATGTGTACGTGTGTATGTGAACGTTTGTATTTGTGTGTGAATTCGTGTAAACGTTTGTACTTATGATATACTGTGTCGATATCGATTTCTTCCCATTTCTAATTCCAGGTTTTATCTCTCCAAGAACGGCCTTAAAATGCGCAGGAAGCACATTCTCTTGTAGCAAAAGAAAAACACCTTTTTGCATTTCAGAGCTCTGAACACAACTGTCTCCGAATCTAACGTGCTTGCGGACATACCATGTCGAAACACCGGTTCCTGTACGATCACCAAAGTTAAGCAACGTTGAGTCTAGCCAGTACTTAAATGGATGACTGCTTGGGAATACCAGGTACTGGATGTGCGGGTGGTGTAATGGCTAATGACTCGGAATTTTTAATCGGAGAGCCGAGTTCCAATTTCAGTTGGGTTCGTTATATTCATCTACCTTGGGAAAGGTATGAATCTATCTCTTTTCCCAAAGCTATGGATTAATTAGTAAGACTTGTATCACTAAATCATTATTAACTTCCCGCCAAAAATATAAAAAAAAACCAATCTAATATTATTTTCTGGCCTTAAATAACCCGCAAAGGGTTAATAAGCGATAGAAAACGAATCGATCAATAAAGCTCATCTACAAATAAATATTTTTTTGTAACTATCGATTGCAAAATGAAATCAATTCGCCTCAATGATATTGATTTACAGATTTTTTTTTTAATTAAAAAAAAACAAACTTTTCTACATACAGAAACTTATTGAATTAAATGTATGGCGATTGCACCCTCTTAAAAAAGCAAAGTGGATACGAGCTGGTGTCAAATAAATACACATACATACATGCAAACAGTGAGAGAGAGAGAGAATATACTTACACAATCGAGCGGAAACCGACACATTCATGTTCGATACGAGGTCTGATCCAAAAGTAACGGGACTGTTGCTATGATAACGGAACTAATGTACGCAGAGTGAAGCCACTAGGCATAGATTGACCTTGAACTCTGTCGCGCATGCACACTAAGTCATAACTTATTTCCGTCGTTTGTAGTAGTGCTTGGGAGGAAAATGTTTACATCGTGTCCGTCTCAGCACACCACAAGAGATTCCATCAATGGCCATGACCTATGCAGCAGTTTTTGGCTAAGAACAGCATTGTTCAGGTCCAATAATCACCATATTTCCCAGGTCTTGCCCCTTGCGACTTTTTCCTCTTTAAATATTAAATCTCACTTGAAAGGAACAAGATTTCAAGACCTAGAGGAAATACAAGAGAATGCCATATGGCAGCTGCTCGATATCTCCAAAAAAGTAGTTCTAGGAATGCTTCTATCAATGGAAACGACGCTGAATAAAGTATGCGTGGCTTCAGAAGGGGGCTACTTCGAAGGAGATTAAATGCTGAATTGATATGCGTTGTAGTTTTCTTTTTATAGAGACTGTCCGGATACTGTTTGTTTTTAAATCATACTTCATCTACAAGGGCGAATCAGTACGTTCTTAAGCTGATTCATTAGCTATTTGTTGAATTTCCAATTTTTGCCCTGTATAATTTTCTATCCATATAATTAATCCTCACAACTGAATTAACCGAATAAATTGCATAGACGAAGAAGGAAATTATTTTATAAAATAAATATGTTCTGTGCTTAATTAATACCGAAAAACTCTATTAATCATTTCATTCATCATCATCAGTCTCGTAACCGGTTGTGGTCGTAGGGTTTCTGTGCAGCTGAGTACCTGACCAATTCCAGTTCCTTCCACATGTCTGCGTTGAAAACCGGAGATGCATTTATTCATGCGTACCCTGTCTTGGATAAGTATACCTACTGGAGCCAATACCTCTCCAGGACAATCGATAACCGCTACTCACTAACTTGATGATTTGATGACTCACTCTCTCTTAAATTCTACTCATTCTCCTTCCCTCTAAATATCCTCTTGCTTCTTAGTGGCAGTATCGCCTTGTTTGGGGTTAAATGATTAAAAAATTTTTTCAAGGTACTGATTTTCTAAGCCCGGCTTAGATGTGGCACGAGGCCGAAAGTATGGGGCACCCAGTGAAAATCGAAGTCATTACTCAGTCGTAATTGATCTAGCAAGAGAAGCTTTCTAACAATTACACCACGACGAGGTGCCCAATTGATTTCCTAAGCTCGGATTAGATGTGGCACAAGGCCGAAAGCCTGGAGCACCCAGTGAGGATCGAACTCACTACTCAGTCGTAATTGATCTAGCAAGACAAGCTTTCTAACCATTACACCACGTCGAGGTTTTCAAGGTACTGGTATTGGCCACACGAGTTTCCGCTTTTGCACTTAGGAAAATATGTATGTATTTCTTATTTTTATTTTTATTTTTTGTGCGTACTTGTGTGTATGTAAGCACTTCTTATCAATCAATTTCTCAATCTGATTAGAATAGTTTTGTTCTGAAGTTTGCCGATCACCCGGTTTACACCCCTCCCCGTTCTGCTGAACATGTGTAGATGTTTATCTGGTCTCTTTTAAAGTCGATTTCAACTCTATAGTTCTAACGTCTTCAATTAAAGCTTTGAATTTTTATTTACTAATTATTTTTTTCTCTTTAATAGGAATAGGTAGGTTCGTCTATCGTCCGGTTCACACTCTTCCCTGGTTTTTTGAACACGAGTATACGTTTATGTCTTGTTTCCTGTTTGGGATCAAGTTTCTGGTTCCTTCTAAAATCTTTATATTCTTTTTCATTGTCAGTACCTCCTTATATCTTAGCGGCATTGTCGTTTTGTTTGGGACGAATTGATTAAAAAAAAGTACCGCAAAAGAAAAAAAAATTAAATAATAAAAGAAAAGTAAACAAAATAAAAAAAGTAAGTGAATAATAATAAAATATATATTTTTTTAATTCTCGGGGTATTTTAACCAGGAATTTTGATATCATTAAGAACGATTTTCAATTTGATATTAAATTCAATTATGTAACAAACCTTTGCGGTTTCTTACATTTCAATAATAGAATGTAAATACAATTTAGTTTTATTCATATAAATACCTTTATTTATAGAATAAGCTGAATTACAACTTGCTATTGTTGCGCATATGAATTATTACCTTTAGATAAGAATTCTGTAAAGTTTAAGCTTCTGACATAACCTTTGGAGAAAATGTTTCATAGGCTAAAAGCTAATACACTTCTTTTTTCCTTTCTAATTCTACGCTTTGGTTTGGTTGGCTGATTGATTTTGTTTCATCCTCTATGGGTTATTTACTGCTAAAATTTAAATATTTTGAATACAATTTTATGACTTCAGCTAAATATACTTTGAATGCAATGATATGCTTTCAACTACATATAAAATGTATTGCTGGTCATTTTGCTATAAAATGTATTGTTGGTAATTCTACTATATATATATATATATATATATATATATATATGAAGAAATATACTCTTAAGGTGTGCTATATTTATAGGATAAAGTGCTCAATATCAGAGATAGAGCGTGCATAAATACAAAAGTGAACAATGAAGTCAACACTTAGAGGAGACAGGGTGTTTCCTGCTAGACGCAGTCGTCAGACTCGTGGCCTGACGATTGCGTCTAGCATGAAGCAGCATGTCGCCTCTCAGTGTTGACTTCAATGTTCACTTTTATATCTACACGCACACACACACACACACACACACACACACACATATATATATATATATATATATATATATATATATACTCCGATAGATGAAGTAAAGTGTTCGGTACGAAATTCCAGTAATATCATATGAGCTTACAGCGGTCGAAACGTCGTGAATATGGCAATAAACATGAGGACAAGAGTCCGAAATATGTAGATAGTTACAATACTTCATCTGAAAATATAGACAGAAAAATGTTTTGCTAGTATTTTTACTATAAAAATGTATTATACTTTCATAGTGTTTTGTTTTTGTTTGGGTGTTCACTATTTGGCCATAGCTGGGACCTTAACAGGTGCTACCACTCGAGTCAGGGTGGAGCTAGGAACAACAGTGATGGTTCCAAGTTGCTCAAAGCCTCCCGATCAGAAACCCTACTGCCAGATGTAGTTTATAGTCATATCCAGGATAAACGCTTTCAAAACAGCATTTATTAGTTCGGTGAAAGAATAACAACGGATTTTTAACAATTTTTAAAAGACGATAGACTGTAGCATTGGTTGGTTTTATATGCCCAGTTGTATTAGGTTATTTATGTATGTTTTTATAGGCACCTAGTGAGGATCAAACACGTGTAATGGTCATTCAGAGTATTCTCTGTAACCCAGGCGCCAAACTCTAAAGCAATATATCTTAGCGGAGAATAAAACCTATTAAACGAAGTAATGTAAGGTACATATTAGAATATATGCAGAATTGTTATATAGTAATAAATTATCCCTGCTGGCACTTGAGTCTGGATAGGAAACACAGGCGATCTTATTATTGAATTAATAGATCACGTGACCTGGGAGGAAATGCATAAGTAGGAAGTCGCTTGACGTCTAATGGATCGTCATTTCTTGTCGATCCCCTATTACTATACGGACCTCTACTTCTGCTCTATCCTCTGTTATTATACAGATCACTATTCTCTACACTATTCACTATACTATTTCTCTATTCGGATCACTATATGGATTACTACCTGAGCGAGTATTATCGAGCAAGTACATTTAGTGCGAGATTATTCGAAGGCGTCTGACACCAGCATTGTTCAACGGCGTTACTATAGTTGTATCTGCGATTACAAAGTCTCTACTACACTGAGCATTATGAAAGTGATAACGAGTATTTGTTGACATTACAAAAGTGGCAACGAGTGTTCATTGACATCACAAAAAGAAAAGAATTTATTAAACTTAATAACAAATTATTAGAATATGTGCATTAACATCAAACTAAATAAAGTTTATTAATCGAAATAGAAGCCATTAGAATCTGTAAATTATTGCCAACTCTATTCAGTTAACACATAATTCTAGTGTCCTGAAATTGATGAATTCTTCGAAGAGATTTTGAACTGCTATGTTGTTGTTGAAGATCATATTTCCGGGAAGTTGTCGAGATGCTTGGAAGAGTTGGGTGGGAAGAGTTTCATAGCATTAATTCGATTTCTGCTGAGTCATTTAAGAGACATTCAGTTCGGCCTTATCACCGAGAATAACTGATTCTTTTCGTTTGACTAATGTTGGATATAAACGTTGCAACTCTTCGCGCATTTTGTCGATTTCCTGGGAAAATGTCTTTGATCCGGTTCCACCAGGATTTAAGAAACTGTAGTGAATCTTTCCATTTGCCAGCCACCAGTGACTATAAACTCCTTTTGATGAAGCCTTGGTTTTGGGAAATGCTTTGTTAATTTACTTTGGTTTAGCCGCTGAGCGGAATACCTTTGGTTATAGCATAGAATATATTTTTCAACATTTTCTAATATTGTGCTCAAGAAATGAATCGTTTTTCTGGTACAAAATAAAGCGCAGAGCCAGTTTGATATCAAATTGCTTTTAAATTTTATTTGATTTTTATTTTCCAATTTGGTTCAAATGTTGAACAACTGTTGAAAGTTTAATATCTATATTGTCCTTCTTTTTAAATTATCGTGTATTTCCTTTTTATATTTTCCAATTTGGTTCAAATGTCGAACAGCTGTCGATTGGTCAATGTCTAGTTCTTCTACAACCTCTCGAATTGTGTTGCTTGTGTCCGCTTCAATACTTGGTTAAGTCAATCTCATAAGGACATCTGCAATTCATCTTATCCTTCAACGTTGCGATTTTATTTTTGAACCATCCTTAGACTGTACATTCGTTGCCGGTCCTCTGGAAAAATGCTTAATTTATTTTCCATGTATTTTTCTTTGTTTTATGTCTCAATTTGAACTTATACTGTAAAATCACTCGCATTTTATTTCCCCCTAGTTTCATTTATCAGACCCCCCCACAATAAACAGAAAATAAAGACATTACCGTAAATCAATAGCACAAAATTCGAACTTTAGATATCAATCTTACATATACAGTACAGTGTATGTGTGTCCAAGCAACTCCTCCATTCCCACTGGTCCGATTTCGATGATTGATAGCTCATTCAAAAGCCTTAAAAAAATTAAACACAGGGAACGATTTTCATTGAGCTCAGCGTCAGAGTTGCCAGATTATGCAAGCTTAAAAATATATATTAATATATTATACTAGCCATTACCTCTGCTTTCATCGTTCAAGAGGAGTAACTCTTATTTTCCTTTTATATCCAAAATTGCAGATAACTTAAAATTTTAATCTAGCTTAAAAGCCGCCTATCGGGCGGAATTTACGCTAGGTCCTGTGGAGGACTCTTAGTTTAGCCATCATCACAATAGCTAGGGAGGAGTAGATGCGATAGGCATCAATAAACTACAGAATAACTCAAAATTGATCGCGGCATTTAAGTATTGAATTAATGTTTAAGCTTACCTTTCAAAAGTTCAACGATGATTCTTCTGCTGGCACTTATTAGGTTGGTGCAAAAATAATTTCGTTTTCTCACCTAGTAACATATGTTAGAAAACGAAATTATTTTTGCACCAACCTAATAATTTAAAGACGATTTGATATACGTAGATCCTTATTTTCCGGACAAACAATTATTTTTATTTCATGGGTGAAAGAACACGGGACAATTTATAAGATAAAATTAATATTGTGTAAAGATGGGAAAGTAGAAATTAGAATTAGTTATACATTCAATATCTAAAGTGTTAGAGAAACATAAGAGCTAATTGAGTAAAACCTATATTATGGAATCTATATGAATAAATGCGAAATTGGATCTCAGTTGTCCCACGAATTCTGAGATTAAAAAGCCCCAGCTCTGCTTTATAGTAATTTGTATTTACTCAATTTATTAGGTTGGTGCAAAAATAATGACGTAATAATATCGTTTTTTGACGTTAAAAAATACGTCAAAAAACGACATTATTACGTCATTATTTTTGCACCAACCTAATATAAATGAAATGTTCATTTAAAATTTTTGTTTCAAAGATTTCAAGTAGTGAATATATATTACTTTGCGAAGTCTGCTAGTAGTAAATAAAAAATATTGGAAAGAAAGTCATGTCGTAAAAGACCCCTTGGTATTAAATGATATATTTAATCAAGATGACAATGCTTCTCCTTATTATTGAAAATATAATTTGCTGTAAAATTCTTCATACATCGATGTAAACAAAAACTCATATTACCTTTAACTTCTACACTAAACTGCTTTCTAAAATATGTTGAAAAGAGTATAGTCAGATGGAGCACGGCCCAAAGTCTGAAGAGGATGAAGAGAAAGGGGCGATAATATTTTTCTGAGTGGTTCGGGCAAGATTTAGTCTTGCATTAGTGTGTAAGAATAACACATCATGAAGGACTCCTTTTCTCCAAATATTTTTGCAATGCTTACAATTGACGATAATAATTCCTAGCGGTATTTTGTTTTAGTTTAGCACATCATCATAGACGACATGCTCCAGATCCCAACTAAATCAGAGCAGAGTTTTTTTTTCGGGTTTAAGATTCACGTTTTACCAATAACTGCTAATCATTGGTATTCCGATTGGATATCATTATACAGAACACTCATTTCATTACTGGTAATGATCTACTCAGAAACGGTTTGGTAGCAATTCTTTAATGACAAGTGAGGGGAGCAACTCTTTGGCTAAGCTTCTTTTCTTTTTATGTGCTATGTCCTTTCAGGACGTAGGCGATCATGGCTCTCTACTTCCCCTTATCCATTGTACCTCTCAATAAGTTTTGTCTCGTTACTACTTCCCCCAGGCCATGATCTATCACCCACTTTTTTAAGCTCACTAGGTAAGTCATGCGTTGCTTTCCCTTGTCTCTCTTTCCCTTTATTCAACCTGTGAGTATCATATTCTCCAAGCCATCCCTTCTCTTTACGGCTCCACGCTCCCCAAAACCTCCTGATCAGAGGCTTGCTGTTGGGTGTAGTTTACCGTCTTACTCAGGACGGGTTTGTGTTGGAGTGCCCCATTACTGGGATTTTGCATGAGATAAAAGTGTAGTAACTGTGCCAAACTAGACCACCTATTTTTTTATTATATGGATTTATACCCAAGTGTCTTTGGTTAAAATAGCCGAGAATTAGAAAGGCCGTAGAGAGAGTATCGTAGGAACAAAAGACCAGGTAAGGAAAACAAAGAAGAGGTTTATTAGATACTCATACATAGAACGAGAAAAAACTTGAGTAAATCAACTACTCCTCAAATAATATACATTTCTGTAAGCAGAAAATGTGGCACAAAGCCAAGAGTCGGGATTGGGAATGCTGGCCATAATCTGTCTTATCTTCATGCCACACCCATTCTAACAAAGTACCCACATTCCTTACATATTCCATTAATAAGAAGTAAGAGCTTCTTGTGAATCATTGCGCTGTGGAACCGACTCCCAAGAGGATGCTTTCCCGATCACTACAATCTTAACATGTTCAAGTCTAGGGATAACCGTTATCTTCTACTTCTATTCGTATAAACTGCCTCTTACTCTAACCCTCTACCTCGAGTGGCACCCGGGCCTTGTACAGGGTGAATCTAAAAAAAAAATCAGATAGCGTCTGTAATATAGGAACAACTCTAAGTAGAAGCTTATGAAGCTTTATATTACTAATACTTTTTGTATAAATACAAAAATGTGGCGCAAGGCCAAAAGTAGGGATAGGGTGGTGTGGGCTGGTCATCATCTGTCTTATCTTAAAGTTAGCTCACCACAGTCACTGACCCAAACAACCTATACAATATTCCTTGCACGAAAATACCTCATTTTACCAAGTTTAATACAGTCACCATAATATCTCAAAGAAACTATGAAGTCATAATTAATCCCTGTACGTAAAATTTGTCTCTGGGGAGTGGGGAATAAAATAAAAACTTTTAAAAATGAATACCCAGCGAATATTTACAATGTGAATAATACTATATGTACAAGAAACTAAAGAAAATGGTGTTTGTAACACCCACAAAATCCTTATTCGTGGCAGAAATATCAGTTAACTGGACGAAACTAATGCGAGATTTGGATAAATTAAAAACTAATCACACTACCAGTCACACACAGACATACATAAATTCAGACACAACAAACACTTACGAAAAACACACTCGAATAACGAAGTGTCCCGCACTCCCCAGGGAACTGACGAAGTGTCCCGCACTCACCAAAGAACTTACGTTTCTGGTCCCTTAACGGAGGAGGGCGGAATTGAAAGCAAATGATGAGGACAAAAATAAAAGGGGCTAATGAAATCAACTACTAAAATCCTACTCTAATGTGGCTACTTGGCATATTTATAAGTAGGGGCAGTTCATTTTCACAGTAGTAGGGAAGAGCAGGAAGTACACTGAGTTTTATTCTACAAGAGTAAGTAAACCTTATTAAAAATTCTGTAAATAAATCTATTGTTTCTTACATATATACTCTGGAGTATACACTGTGCGTGCGTGTGTAGCTGTATACACAATATTTTGATCCAGAGTAAGATTCATACGACGAACTCTAAGTGAAACAGTCAATGTGTTTGTGTAAAAAAAACAAAAATAGTATTTTAACATGGCCGATAGAGTCAAGTTTCAATTGGTAAGGCTTCTTCTTGGCAGTTGAAATATTTTTTGATATCAGACTGCAAACTAATTCGTAAAATGTTGACGTATTTTATTTCATACAAAAAAGAGGACATCTTTTTTTTATTCTTTCACTTCTCGTTATTTTTGACTTGTTATAATTCTTTCCTGTCGACGTGTTTGCGTTTTTATTTATTCACGTGTTAGCATTGCTCAGATATAAGTAAGAGCTTGCAGTTTATTTGGTGGCTATGAAAGTTGCGTATCAATTAGCTGTGAGATTGAAATATAGTAACATATTTACGTGGACGGTGAATAGAAGATTGGCCGAAAAGTTTTCAATCTAAACAGAATCGACCCTTCGTCCTTGCTTTGAATACTGCCGCCACATCTGGTCTGGTGTTCTTGTTATATATTCAGAGATTCTTGATAAAATCCAAAGAAGAATCAACAATGTTATTAGTCTTGATCTGGCATCTCGTCTTCAGTCACTTTCCCACTGCAGTAATGTAGCTTCCCTGTGCTTTTTCTATAAAGACCTTCATGGTAATTGTTCTGATGAACTATGGTAACTAGACTTTATGAACTTATGCTCAGTACTAGATTGGCGGTAAGGTCCCATCTTTTAACAGTTGAAGTAGCTTGATATAAGCGTCAGTTCTATGCTAATAGTTTCTTCTATCGCATTTTTCTGGTGGTGGAAGTCTCTTCCGGCTTCTTGCTTCCCAGTCAAGTTTGATTTTTAAAAGATTAAATGCAATGTCAATAGTCATCTTTGTTTTCTTAATTCTTGTCCATTTAATTTTCCTCTCTCCATAATTATGTTTTTCCCTCACATTCTCTAAAACTCAGTCTTGGCGGCTTTATTGCCTTGCTGGTGATAAATAATAACAAAGAAAAACAAAAAGAAAAAAGAAAAAGAAAGAAAAAAGAAAAAACTACTTTTTGATAGAAATTTAACTAGCTGCCAAGTTTCTTTTTTCTTTTCAAATGTGGGTTACCGTAAAGTTAGACGAAGATAAAAAAAAAAATTCCCAGTCTCATCGGCCATTTTGCAAGCAAGTATCGGTAGGGCAACGCGGAAGTTGTTGCTGCTAAGTTGGAATCCCTGAGACCAGGCACCCCTCAAAGTTTAGAGAGGAGGAGATCACATATTCTACACTTGGTATTTACTCGTCCCCATCCTCATGGTACGGGAGTTTGTCACAAAACCTGTTTTAACTGGGCAGCCCAACCGCGTGCACCTCACATGAGGCCCCAAATTACCCATTCTCTGCAACCATCGTTGCACTGACGACGAAATTCCACCGACCATCCATTTTTGGTGCAATGAGGGAGTCGCAGCCGTAGCCACAGGGTTGGAATCCATGGGACCCAGCACCCCTCACTTATTGGTTGTGTTTTGTCCGAAAGTAGGAATACAATTGAGAAATAAAATGTAGTTTGCTCGCTCAGGTAGATACAGCACTTTGAACCCAGCTTGAAGGTCGGGTACTGTTATGGTAATTTACTCACGCCCGCATGGCCTCTCCTAGCTATAAATAGGAGCAGGTACTGCCTTTTGGAAAGGGAAGTTTCAAGCAGTCAGCTCTGACAGTCGGACCGAACATTCTTCTAACGTTTGTATATGTTTGTATTACTGTTTCTGTTAATATATATTTTTTAACTCAATTCCTTTCTTGTGTCTTTATTTCTGGCCTTTACAAGGCCACAGCAGATACCGCAAAAGATCGGCGGGATTGTTTCCACCTTCGGCTAATCTTCTAAATAGAAAGCAGTTGTTTCCTTTTTTTTTCTTTTTGTAGTAATTGCTTACCTAATATCAGGTCCAAGAATCACTCAAGGTAGAGTCTTATTGTATGAGGATGTTGTATAAACGAAAAGGCAATTTATGGGGATATAGAGGAAAGATGGCAGCTGATCGAAGATTTGAAGATGTTAAGATTTTAGTGACCGGAGAAGTATCATCTCAGGAGTCTGCTTCACAAAGTAGCGGTTCTTGAAAAGATGCTGTTGGAAAGGAACTAAAAAGAGGAATATTCTTCTCTGTGTACGTGGTAAGGCGGGTCTTATCCGTGAAGGTTGGAGATAATGAATGTAGTTCGTCAGAAAACTGGTCAAGAAAATAGCGATAGAATAGTGAGGGGCTTGCGATTTGGTAAACGACTTGTAGAGCGGAGAATAATTCTTCACCCACGAGACCTTGTAGACGCTTTTGAACTCTATCGAGAATTGGAAGTGATGTCTAGGCACTCCAGTCTAGATATGGAAGCAATATTCCAATTTTGGTTTGATCTGGCTCCAGAGTACAGATGGAAGAATCCAGTATTCATGCAACTCTAAAAGAACGTTTGATCTACATTACTAACTAAATTCCAACTCGTGTTTTTTTTTTATATGGGCTATTAATCTCTGATACTAATGCAAATATTGTCACAAGCCTGATGATCTGATGAAAACCGACCAAATGAAGATCTTCTAAGATTTCAACATTCAAACAGACCGTGTCTTGAAGCCACCAAAGCATATATCAGCATCGTTAAGAAAAAAAAAAATGAAAACGAGAAAAATATGGGCGTGACATTCGCTTTTTATTATCCTAGTATCGAAATACTAGAAGCGATAACCGAGATCTGTGTGATGAAAAATAGCTTTTAAAATATTTACAGGACACGAAAGCGCAGAGGTTAGCAACGAAATGACATGACATTATATAACAATTGCGCTTGTTTGTTCGCATGACCGTTACGCCTTGTCAATACCTCATAAATAATAAATATCAAAAGGCCGAAATGTACAACAGCCGAAAATAACTATAATAATGATGAGGAGTATGCTGTTCTCATAGAAATGGTAATTGTGCTGCAAATGGGAAAAGTTGACACATATATAGGAAATAAGAATTGGTTTATTCCGTAGAATAATATGGTACACGATTGAGAACACAGACTAATGTAATAACAGTCAATCGTTAACTCCTCTCCCTCAGTAAGAGAGACTGCTTCTTAAATGGTCTTAGACCAGTCCATCTTATGGGAGTGTTCAGATGTTCTACAACAGCAATGGTAATATCAGCCGTTTCCTTATAAGGAAACATCAAGTATTCATTGACCGAGCAGCCGGTACTACTCGAGTTACGCTTTTCTTCCCTTCTTGGTCATTGAGCTGAAATCAAAGCGTAGTATCTGCCCTCAGTCGTATAAACTACATTTTATCTCTTAATTGCGCCCCTGTCGTCGAACAGAACGTAACTGACAATATTATTGAGGGATGCCCGGTTACAGGGAACCGTTGTCCGCGCCAGTACCTCCTTCATTGCACTAAAAATGGAGGTCCGTGGTAAAATCGAAGCTAGCGAAACCGATGGATGCGAGGGCTGGGGTTAGATTTTAACCTGGCCGGAGTGCAGACGCTCGGGCCTCCCACTATTATCACGATGGTAGGATGTGATACAAATTTAATTTGTATCACATCCTACCATCGTGAGATGACAAGTAATTACTTAGTGTAGTATCTGTTTTCATCACTAATGTTAATTTCAATATTAACTATTTTCTTATATGGTAACATTTTGGCATTCATTGACCCAACAACCAGTACCACTCAAGTTACGCTTTTCTTCACACTTTCTCATCTTTAATGATACTGGTAATGTTAGACGTTTCCTTATGAAGAAACATTCGGCATTCATTGATCGAGCAACCAGTACTACTCCAGTTGCGTTTTTCTTGGCTTCTGTCCATCTAGCTGTGATCAAAGTGTAGTATCTGTTCTCATTTTTAATGGTAAATGGTAATATTAAAACGTTTCCTTATGAAGAAACTTTCTGCATTTATTGACCGAGTAGCCAGTACTACTTTCAGTTGAAATTTATAAAATTTTTATATTCAAGCAATTTTTCAGGAAAATAGCTATTTTAAGTTCAGTAACTGTCACTAACGGGTGAATTGTTGTGAAGGAGTGGCGGTTTCCTTCCTAACCTTTTGTTTGAAGTAGTCTGGTGTTCAAAATCTTTATTATGTAATAATTTCCTCTTCGAATGAGGCATATATAAACTATAATTTCAAATCCGACATAAAGTTTTTTGTAGTTTATATTTTCCTTAAAACTTACTTGTTTTTCCCATGCTATATCCATGGTATTCTCCTCACACTGCGATAAAATGAGACCGCTCAACGTCAGTTTAGATTTGGAAGCGTTAAAATTAACAGGTCATCTTTTGTCCCAGTTAACAACAGACGTGAGGTTGTTTTGGACACCAACTTCTATTATGACATTGTCGGACTGATCTGCTTTACTATATAAGCAGGAGTAAATGGTTGTGTCATCAGTGTAGATACCAATTTGAGAGCTGATGTCATCGAGAAGGTCATTAATGAAAATTAAATACAGAGTAGGGCCAAAAATGGAGCCCTGGGGTACACCCACGTTAGTACGAAAGGATGTAGAGGAGTGGCCGTTCAAGATAACTTTCATTTCACGATTTGATAGGAAAGACGGTATGAATTGAAAAATGTGTCCGGAGACACTGTAACTTTTCAGCTTGTGGAGAAGACCTGTATGCTAAACGCTGTCAAAGCTTTTCGAAATATCCAAAGCTATAATCCGGGTTTCACCGTTTTTACCTAGAGGATGATAGACTATTTCCGCGATTATCCGTATTTTGTGACGGAAATAAAAAAAGTGACGCGACAAAAATGAAAAAGTGACGCGACAAAAAAACCTAGTCTCTTGTATTGCTTTCTTCTTAGATTAAATTAAGCTAAGTAACTCAAGTTGTGTATTTTTCTTTTGTTTTTGTCTCTGTTTTGTGCAATCCCATTTCAACAATTCAGGGTTAGATATTCTTTGCCATTGTCTGCGCGTATTGTCGATGTCTGGTGACTTGTGTATTTTTCCACGCACGTGCCTATTGCTCTGTCTGATTCAAAGCGTTGCCTACACGTTTTAGATCTCAGGCAGCTTCGTGTGCATTGACTTCTTTGTGTACGTGTTTAAATGCGTGTAATCTTTCGCATGCTAAACCAGTGTGATCACGCGAACTGGAATGAAACATGAAACAGTAAAGAGTGACTGATGGTTGAATGAATGTCGAATAATGAACGAGAAGGCTGAATTATTTAACTGGATGATTTCAGTAATGACTAAATGCTGCAACTAAATGCTTCACACACACACACACA